>JAMXBD010000685.1:0-728448 GCA_024138025.1 Combretum micranthum | reverse complement strand
TTGGATTGTAGGTTGCCATTTAGACATTAGTTCAATTGTCATTCTTCTACATTTTTACTTTGCATTTCTCTTTGACAATAATAGTGTGTTCATATTTATTTTCGCCTTTTCAACTTGTTAGGATAGAGAATGTTAGGATCTCTTTTATGATGTTTTGATGATAACAAAAATAATTAAACTTCAACTAATGAAACTATTTAAGTGTGCAGCAACATAACATTGAATGCATAAGAACTTTTCTAAGGATAAGAGAACAAAATTGAAAGGATCATAGGATAAAAGAAAAAATAGAAAAAATCAAGGAATGTTACTGTTTATCAGAAGTTATAGTGGATGATTTAGAGTGTTTTTGTCGAAGAAACCAGATTCAGAAGGTATTTCAGAGACTACTTTAGAAGGTATTCGTAGAGTAGACTGTAGTGGACAGATTACGACCAGAAATGTATCAGACCTGCGATTTCAAATTTTTTGAAGGCCTAACTCCATTGATTAAGTGTATTTAGGTAATATACTTAATATGTTCCATAAAGTTGGTTCAAATATCCATGGGGATTAAAAATTAAATTAAAGTTCATATTTAAATTATGATATTCAAATGATATTACAAGTGCATTTGAGGTTTTCATTGCAGATTTATTTTAGATATTTACAAGATTATTTTAGCATGATTTTATGAGGATTTTGGATCAAATTTAAGCACCTAAAGTCATGTTAAATTGATTCAACAAAGCTAGAGTTATTTATGGAAGATAGAGAAGATATGGTTCCTATTTTTTGGGGATATTTGTTATGGTGTACAACAGCTATTGAAATTCGAATTTAAAGGATAAGAATTATTATTTTTATTGGAGATACATCAGGCTACGTGATTAGAAGATAAATGAGAGATTATATCATATTTAAATTCAAAATTTTGAATGTTGTAGCAGTCAAACAAGATAAGTCCACATCAGCAACTTTCCATGGATTTCGAAATATCTCCAACAACAACTCTATCTTGAAGATACACTTTTAGCCGTTGAAGTGAGCATTATATATCAGTAAAGAAGGAAGAAAGAGAGTAGAACTTGGCACGAGAAAGTCTACACAATTCTCTCAAAAATACTGCCATAGTGTGCTTGAAAATTCCATAGAAAATTTTGTTGTTTTTTAATCTTGAGAATATTTAATCATCTTCTTTGATTTGGTTTATACACTTTGTTGTGTGAGGTTAAGAGTTACAAGTAGGCTCAGTAGATTGGTTATTAGCTTGAGGAAAGCTTGGATAATTAAGCTGAGTGCTTTGTAGCCAAGTGTTTGGCAAAGACAACTTAACTTGATTGAATTTTGGATATAGTGGAACAAACCAGTGTGGAAAGCCGAGTCCTCAACGTAGAGTTGGAAGAGAGGACACAGCATAAGGTAGAACCTCTATAAATAGCTTTGCAATTTTCTCTACCCTACTCTCTTTACCTTTCGTGCAAATTTATTTATGTTCTTATTGTACTGATACATTTCAGAGAGTATTTCAGAGGGTTTATTAGAAATTTGCATAAATCCAAATTTAATCAAATTGGACCAAACTTAGTTATTTTGTTTTTAATAGTTCTTAATTGATTCTAATCTCAAATATTAACTCAATCATAGTTCATATGATTAATCAATAGGATGTGAATTGGAGTTTTAGAAAAGCTTTGATTTTTTGATTGTATAACCAATTCATTCCCCCCGTTACATTATTGGGACCACACAAATCTACTCAAGGTTCTTTAATTGACACATTTGAAGCATGATTCGCATTTTTTTTTTCTTGAGGTATTAATTACATCAAAATCTCTCTCTTAAAGAATATTTAACTTGAATCTTAAAATTTTGTATGGTCAATAATTTTCTAAGATCAAATATAAGATGCAAGGAACAATTATGGAAACAAATAACAACTCCCAAAGTAATATCTCCATAACTTTCAAACTTCTTTCCATTCATCATGTGCTTAAGCAACCTAATCTATAAAACTAATGGAGCTTCATATCATATGGTTGTAATTTGCAATGACTGATATGCTAATTCAGCTATTTTTAAAAGGGTAAATTACACTAGAATGTTATAACATTTGAGGTTAAGTTCATTTTAGGCCACAATGTTTCGAAAGGTTCAAAGAAGTTCCCAATATTTGGAAAAGTATTTTCTGAGATTTAATTTAATATTTCTCTTATTGATACTGTCATGCTCTGAGGATACCCTAGTAGTAGTAAACAAGATACACTTGAATATTTTTACTCTTACCTCTGAGAATGACATATTTTCAATAAACAGGATCTTTTAGTTGCTTTGATAAGAAGGATAAGTATATATAAAACATAAATTAGTAATAACTGTCATCCCATGCTTGTGAAAAATAAAAATATTACAAACCATAACATTTCTATAAAATCCTTCAAATACATAACTGAAGTTTCTAATGCAGATACTTGCAACTAAAAAAGAAATATAATCTTATCATATACTATTCCTTAAGCTTTCAGCTTCTAAATTCTTACCGGGACCATGCTCCTGGTAGTAATGAGCCAAGGTCGCAATGTGAACCTGAAAGGACTGTTGGATTGCGAGCTTAAACCATGAGCTCAGTGAATAACCAGAACTTATTACATAACACACAAGTTATTTAACAATCATATGAAATGTATCAATCAAATATATGTACAAATACAAGCCTAGATAACCTAAAATCCAAACATGATGAAGATTTACGCCCTCTCATCGGGGTTGAAGGATCACAATCTATGGCCTACCTACCTAGGAGAGACTTAAGCTTTTAGGAAACAATAATGCTCAATTTAATTACCTCTTTGAATTTATTGTCTAACATTCATTTCCTGTTTTAGCTTTAGAAACTCCACTAAGTGTTAGTCATTTCCAAGCAATACCATAAGCAGCGTCCTTCATTTACTATTTAGTTCTTATGGTATCGACAAAACAAAGGTAATCTTGCGATTAACTAATAACTGTCTTGCTTAGATAAACCAAGCATTACCAGAGATCCGAAATACTAACACGTAATAGGCTATCACTTACTCAAATGCTACTTTATGCAAAATATGCAATGCATGTACAATTGCCTTTATGGTACCAGTAGTATTAATTTAATTGAAGGCGATCAACCAATGTACAGACATTCAATCATGTTACGTAAGTAATATAATCATACATAATTATGTTGTTATTATTATTAGAGTGACTTGGCAATCAATGTCTCATACAACAAACAGTTCCCATAAACCCAATTAATACACTCAATTTATTATCTTTTCTTTATGGTTCTTTAAGTTACAAGCACATACAATGTAATAAGACTAAGTCACTCACCTGCTCATATCGGTCAATCGTAGTAGCCGTTAGGAAAAACCTCACAAGTACCTAAGTTACCTATTGAGATGATTAATATATCCATCAATGACACATAAACTATATGATTAAACTCCTATGAGTGTTTAAGTATCCTATCTTGCTGCTGGGTTTTCGTTCAATTACTATATTAGTTCTTTGGAGATCTTAAGATAATCGAGTATTAGTCCATATTTATTTTCAAGCTGTTTGGTTTGATTTTGTTTGATACTTATACTATCAAGCGGGTATTAAGGAATTTGACAATTTAGTTAGTTCACTTTCATAGTTATTATTGTTTAGAACTGTTGTTTTCTTTCGATTATTTTTATAATTTTCTCATAATAAAAAGATATCTATATTCCTAAATTCAGACTATTTAGATTTCCATTGTTATCCATTTGTTTATAGGTATGTATTTAATAAATATTTGATAATTACTATACATCTAACTTTTCTTGTAAAACATATTAGATCCATCTATACTAATAATAATACAATTAGTAACATTAAGATTTGATGAATTTAAACATTATTTCAAAAATGTCAATAATTTTATCTTTTGGCCGCATAATATATAATAATAATAAATAATAACACAACAACACAACAATTACGGTAACAACAATAATATTAGTAATAATAATAATTACGGAAATGATGAGATGATAATAATATAATAATAATAATAATAATAATATAATAATATTAAAACAAGTACAATGATCATAATAATAATTTTTTTCATATAATAAATACTTGTAATCTTCATCATATAATTTAAATTAAAATAGCTTTGAACTTAACTTTTGAGTTTTAATTATAAATATTACATGTAATAATAGCTAAAAAAAAATAATTCTAGAAATATTATTAATTTAAGTATTTTTAATGATATTATAAATATTAACAACTATAGTTGTAAAGCTTAATGGACTTAAAATTAAATTAATAATTAGTGATTTATATCACTAATAATCCTTTCTGATAAAGTTAATATTACTAATCCATAATACTTATGTCAATAATCATTATATAACTTAAATACTATATATTTATTAATACAGAAAAAATTTTAATTTTAAACTTAATTTTCAATAATTTTAATATTATATTACCAACATATAATAATACTCTTAATAATACATAAAATAAATAACATAATAATAACAATACTAAAAATATTTATAATATTAATTATTTACATTATTTAATTTAATCATTTCGGTTTTTAAAAAAAAATTATAAAAAGTGAAAGCCGAAAGGTACACGGGGTGGAACACGCCCGTGTTCCTCCTGTGCTCATCGGGGGAAGTACTGTTCATCGTCTTCTCTAATGAGCTCGACCAATTTCGACTGGAATCCGACGTTAGAAACCTCTCCAATTGATTTCTATGAGTTCCTACAATGTTTTACTACATCTATATCAACTCAAAACAACAATATGATTCATGGTTTTCGGATTAACATGGTGTAATTAGGGTTTTCGAAAATTACCTTACTCAAGCCTGTCCAATGAAATTCGAAGCTTGTTCTTGGGTTGGTTGTGATCCTATGATCATCAGAAGTCAGTTCTAATCCTTGTTTTTTTTTAAAAAAATCAAAATACAACAACTTGCCTTGACACCAATTTAAACGTCTTTTTCGTAGGATTTTCTTCTTGATTCGAACTGGGATAATTAGAGCGATTTGATTTATGTTTTTAGGTCATTTTTTTAAACCCCGGTATTCTTAGTAGTCGAATAAACTTCGGGAATCGTAAAGCAAAACCCTAAATTGGTCTAGTTCACGCTTAGTGAGAGAAGCCTAGAAACCCTAAATTCGGCTTTCCTTCGGTTTCATAACAAAAAAAGTTTTATAAAATAAATTAATGTGAATTATTGTTTTAAAATACATTTCAAACCTTAAAAAGTTTTAATTTTGGAAAAATTTCTATTCCGGGCCTTCCCGAGCTCAATTACGGAAAAACGAGCCCCGAGACTAGAAACTCAAAAAAATATTCTGGAATATTCATTAGAACCAAAATTTTATAAGGATTTCAAAAATATAAATTTTATAATTTTCTGGGCTATAAAAATTACAGTTATAGCCTTTTTCCCATATTTTCTTTACTACCGGTAAAGTAGATGTCTTGTCTACTATTTACCACTATTCACAAGTACAACCTACACTACACACTACCCATACCCTATTCTTACATCCTTACAACTACTCATTATATTTTATTTTCCAAGAAAATTTTGTTTTCTAATTAATTATTACATTTTATTACTTAAATTACAAAATATATCACATTCAAATCTCTCTCTCTCACTCCCTCTTGTATGACCGGCGCAACCCCTCCCTAATTCCCCTCTTTTTGTTTTATTTTTGCTTCTTTTATTATAACTAAACCATAATTCATTTAATATATAAGCTCATTTTCTCTCTCTCTCTTCATTTTCACTCTTCCAAAATTTTTGAAAGTTGAAAAACTCTCTCCATTCTTCTTCTTACTGTGACCAAGCCACATAACCCCCCAACCCCCCCCCCCCCCCCCCCCCCCCCCCCCCCCCCCCCCCCCCCCCCAACACTCACACACACAATTCATTTCATCTTCTTTTCTTCTTCAAATCATCTTTTAGGTGATGACTCCTAGCCTTTCTATTACACATAGTCTTGTAATGGTAAGACCATTCTTGTGTGTTTTCCACCTTAGATCCCAATAAGCAAATGCTAGGGATACGAAAATACTAATACAAGAATATCAAGCCATCACAAGAAGTAGATCTTGTGTTTAATGAGTTTTTGTTGAAGTAATATTATGTTCATGCATGTAAAAGTAGGGATCTTGCATGAAAAATTTATGTTCATGTCTTTGAACTCATGTTTATGCACTATAAGTTGTAGATCTAGTGTTGAGACATTCATTTTTTCTTGACATTCATGTTCATGTGAGTATTTTGTGTTTTCATGCATTAATGATCATAAAAGCTTAGTCTTGCATATATAAATGTGTTAGATAGTAGATCTTTATGAATATAAGACAAGGAACTTGAAAAGAAAAGATTTTTGTTAGAAATGTTTAGTGAGAAATTCGGATGAACTTCAAGACCTATTTTAAAAACCCTTGAAACCACTTTGAAACTCATATATTTACATGAGAAATGAAAGGTATATGTAATAGGTATCTCTAAGGAATGATTTTTACAAGTTGAAATGAGTTTAGGTATGAGTAATGTGTAAAACAAGTAGTGGAATTAAGATGGAAAATTTTGAGTTAGTGATCAATTTGTCAAATTCGTAATTTGAGATGATGCATATGTAATCACCTAGTATTTAAGCTCAAATTGCATGTTTTATGTGTTAAATGAAGTCTTTAGGCAATAGATATAGTAAAGCTTTAAATTTTGATGCACTGAACAAGTTTTCTCAAAGGAAATATGCAAGAAATGAATTTTTCCAAAATTCGGATTTTTGTGGAAAGCTTATTTAGAAACATACTTGCAAAGTGAAGAATGTAAATTTTTATGTAGAAATGAAGGTCTTGGATAATATAGATGATGAAGGCTCATTTTTATTTAGATAACAAGTAAATTCTAAGAATGAAATCCCAAAATAACTAGGAGATGCAAAATTGGAAAAATGGATTTTTAAGAAGTAACTATTGTGGAGTCTTGTAATAATTAGGAGTTCTTAAAATTTTCATTAAGATCGTGCATATATTGAACTCATTACATGACATTCATATTAGGAATTCATTCATATTTTATCTAGACATGAATCATCAACTAGATACATTTTGATTAAGTGCAAAACAATTTTTCGGAAATGGAAAAGTTACAGAACAGATCTGATCCCTCTGTTCAGTGACCTAAATGCTTTCAAAACTTGGAGTTAATAATAGAAATAGATAGATCTTTCGAAGTAGATAGAAATTGATATAAAATTTGCGAAATTTCGAGTTAAAATGACCAAGTTATGGCCGTTTTAAGTTGGAACTTCCGCAAATAGCGAGAATCACGATTTTGTTTAGTTTAGATGTATAGTTTGAATTAGTTAAGTGATGAGATTCTTATTAGGTTATTCTTATTTGGTAGGTGATCTTGAGAACAACGATACCCTACCACCCGACTATTATTACTAAGAGACCCATACCATGGCCGAGTGAGTATCACTTCCAATTTCGATTATTGCTCGTGATTGTAATGATAGTTGCACTAGTTGCTAAGTAAAGATAAAAAGAACGATTATGCATGATGGGGTTAGTTGGGGAATTATAATTGCCTGCTGTTGATAGTGAAGTTGAACTTACAGAATATCGAAGCCGGGTGATAATTCATTGCTTGAATAGAGAGGAGCTAGAATGGATTGTCTGCGAATTGCTTGGCCACCTAAAAGAATTGGATTAATCGATTATTAGACATTCAATATAAATTTGAGCTCATTCATATCGCGATGGGGATGGAGCATTAGCATTTGTTGGTTTTTCGTGATCCATAAAACGAATATGTTGATTAATCGTGATCCATAAAACGAATATGTTGGTTAATCATTATCCATAAAACGAATTATTATTCAGTTGATCATGAGCTTAAATGGTATAGTACCGCAGGATTCGTTAATCTACTAACCTGGGATGGAGGGCGCAAGTCCATCCACATATGATTTTTGCCTGGTCATATGTTTGTTGAATTCACGTGTTTGTTGCACTTCACTTGGTTGAATAATCACTTGGTTGAATGTTATGTCTTAATTGCGATATGGAAGTTTTCACTCACTAAGCTAGTTAGCTTACGCCCCTATAGTTTTTACTTGTTGTAGCACGAATTCATTTGGCTTAGGCCAAGGCAGGCTACAACTCAGGTACCGGAGCTAGGAGTTTCCCTTAGAAGTTTATTTCGGTTTTGTTTAGACTTCCACAGGAAACTAAAAGACTCTGGATGACTGTAATGGACCTTAATATCTTTTGCGGGGGAATGCCCCTTAGACTTTCTAACTTTAGTATGTGTTTTGATTATTATCTACTATCGAATGCCACATTAAACTTCTTAACTCCATTGAATAGCGTATTCTATTATCGTAAAGAGACGCTTTACATCTATACAAGACTCCCGAAGGGCTCGGATAGTAATTCGAGAGTCTTATATAGTATGTGGCGGACTGTTACGTTTAGGATACTCCTATGGGGCATGACAGTTTTGGCTACTATTTAGGAGTTGTTTTGATCTGGAAAATTTGGGAGTGATTGGTGTTTGTTTGTTTATCCATTATGAAGCTTAAAGATGTATATATATAGAAGAGAAAAAGAAGAAGACGGTTGGAGCATTTCCTTCGACAATTTGCATCCGATTTCTCCACACTTGCACACTGTTTTACCAGTTGTTTTACTGTCATTAACGAGGGGTTGAGTTGGCACTGTTTGATTTGGTTGTGTGTTGAATTTTGTTGACCTTTTATGCATTATTTAGACAAATTTCAAGCAAATTTCGGTTCTCAACTCTCAAGGAAATCCAAACCCTACATTTATACGTCTTGAAACCGATCCTGCAAGTGTATGTATATACTAATATTTATCTATATTTTCTAGTAGTTTATTACGTTAATTGGGTACAAATTAGCTAATATTTGAGAGTTTTTGTCCAAAAATATTTTTATAGAATTCTACAAAATGTTTAGTTTATCAAACAATACAACTTTAAGTTTGAAGTTTACACGGTTAATTGTTTTTAGAATTTTACTCCCGCGATTAAGTTTTCCTAAGCTTATTAGGTCAATTTTTGTTTTAGGCTCCAATAGCTTAAGAAAACCCTAATTAGAACAATGGTGTGATTCAAATATTTATTTGGAGTCTAGATCTTTAGTTATACATCTATTTATGTTTTTATTGTGTATTTATAATCCTAACGATTTATCTTTAGGTTATCATTTCCTATCTATAAGCGTAGTTGGTTAACTACTCAATATCGCATTTGATATATAACCTAAATTATCTATATATCTTCGATTTTTGATACCTACTATGAAATCTTATTAATAATGTTTAATACTATCTAGGAATCTTGAATTTAGGGTTTAAATCCATGTATAGGCTCATTACTACTCATTGTTCTAGTTTCAAGTAATTGTTGAGTTCAATAGTAGTCATTTAATCTCTATATTTATATTTTTCTATCTATTCTATTTGTATGACAAGCTTCGGGGTTTGAAAATTTGGGTTTCCTTTAATCATATCTTGAATTATCAGTTCAAGATAGGAAATCTCGTTTTTGATATCAATTAGCATCAAAGAAGTTCTTTATTCGGCTTTTAGATCCTAACCCAGCCAAATTCAAGTTATTGATCTATTCTTAGGTTTTTATTAGATTCTAGGTTTACTAATTAGTTCATGCTTTCTATTTTAGAGTCGTGTACTAGTGTGAAAAATTTCTGGGGTTTACAGATACATGTCAATGAGGCCTTAAAAGAAGGAATTATTGAGTTTTAATTAAACATTCTCTTGTTGACACGTACTAGTGGTGACCTCAATTGGGTCTACTTCTCTAAACGTTGTAACTTAAAATGAACTTACTTCCAAATGTTATTACTAAAAATAAATGTACTCACTAAACATTGTAATCTCTTTTGGAATTTTCGAGTTATTATCTAAAATGAACTTACCTCCAAATGTTGTAACTTTCTGGTGTAATTTGCCTATTTTTAAAACAAAATAGTATTTTCTACTATTAAGTGCTCTTAAGACTAGATTGAGCCCATAGGGAATGCAAGTACTAGTATTAATCAATACCTTATTATCTAACAAGTGAATCGTAGTGATGAATCAAATTGAAAGTTTTGATTAACAAACTAAAATGACAAGAAGTAAAAACAATATCTAATATAAAAAGTGCAAGAGAAAGTAGTATCTAGACATTGTTAATCCTAAATTAAACATGTAACCAATTAAAGATAAGTTAATTCTACTTTGGTATTCTTCTAAGGTGGGCATTACTTAATTGTATTAATATCTCGCTCAAGATTACTAGCACCTAAGTTACGTTGATTAATTGGAGTTTCTTTTTAATCAAAGCCTTTGCATTGTCATTATATAAATTTTACTATTAGGTTTGACCCTAGATTTATGTCTTCCTATCTCTAGCATTTACACTAATCTAATTGCACATATGATTTCTCAATTTATATGTATAATATCAAACTTTGAAGCAATATATTCCAATAAAGATTTGATAACATAAGAGCACACATAATTGAATTAGGAGAAATAAAAACTTCATTAAACTTGAATAAAAACAAAGTTTACATAGAAACTTTAGGGTTTCTAAGTCTGGATACAAATATAAAAAGACCATACTATTATCATGTAGAGGAAGTCAACAATCAAATCACAACTAAACATGATGATGAGAAAAATTCCCTTGCAATTGTCCTAGGTGAGTATGATTTCTTTTCTTCCTTGATGACTCCTCTATGTGTGTGTTTGTATGGCCACATCACAACTACATATATAAAAGGACTCATGCAAAATTCATAACCAGTAGGGCAAGTGCATGACTAGAAAATATAGCCGTGTTCTCAAGGCATTCTTCCTCTAGCTAATGCAAATTAAGTTCCCATGTAGACATGTAGTGCATGTGTACATAGCCATGTTTCTCTTAGATCTCAATCAACAATATAAATACTAATCCTAAGTTAAAGTTTAAATAATAAGAAACTAAACCTTAAACCAAATTTCACTATTTAACTCTAGTAAAGTGTAAAAATGTCACATTAACCAAAAATTCATGAAAACGTTAAAAAATTTACCCCAAAAGTTGCTTCTCACTTAAGTGCAAACCAATATAAAATTGTTTATAATACCTAGTAAATTCCAATTTGATACATAAAAAAAATCTTTGCAAGAGATAAGTAAAAGAAGTTTAATATGTCAATTGCTTTTACATTTTCAAATTGTAATTCAAATAATATCTTAACCCCTTTCATACACTTAAATATATACATTGTTACCAATATACATAAAATCAAAATAAACGATAAGAAAGAGAAAAAGTAAAGAGAATTGAAACTTCCCTAATCTCTAAGTCATGTGCATGCGATTTTGACATCTAAGTGCAAATTTTACCATTTCATGCTCATCTTAAATTCCATTGTCCGAATAAAATAAGATAAAACTAAAACAAAATAAACTATTTTTTTTTTTATGAAAAGAAGACATGTCTACAGTGGTCTCAATTTATTTATAAGCACATATGTGTATTTTTATTATGAATTAAAATAATAATGACATGTTATATGCTTTTGTAATAATTTTTATGGAATAAGACCTTTTCTCTTACTATTTAGAACAATTATTATAATTAAAAGACACTTATGTACTAATGGATAATGTTGGTACCTAAACTTTGATAAACTATGCAATTAGTTACTTGAATTTTGAAATTGATCAATTTAATATTTGAACTTTGAAACTGATCAATTTAGTATTTGGAAAACTTTGAAGTTAATCAATTTAGTACCTAAATGAAATTGACGAAGGTACGGTTAGCGTACACGAAAAGTTTTTTGATTTACTAAATTGATTAAGTACTAAATTTATCCATTTCAAAGTTCATGTATCTAAATATATATTTTTCAAAACTCAGGTACCATTCATAACATTAACCTTATGTACTAATTATAGAGGTACTAAATTCATATCAATTTTCATTGTAATTTGATCAATCTAACCATACCAATATTATCAATCTAGATATTTATATGTAAAATCCACTTTATATAGCTTTATAAAAAATATTATCTTTTGATGACTTTTCCACAACCAAAATGTATTCTTGTAAACTTTTAGGTATGATTGGATATTTTAATTCTAACATTTATTAAGAACCCATAGTAATTGTCATATTATAATGTATAACATTGTTTTTATTTTTCTTTTCCTTATATGTGTATATATCAATAGACAAGTTACTTTCTAATTTAAACTATGTAAATAATTCTTAGTTGTTATATAAATTATTAAGTTATATATATTTTGGTTCCATTTACTTTTACTAAAGTAAAGAATATGCAACAAATATACATGATATATATATTGGATAAATTGCATTATAGAAATCAATGTTTGGGATTAAATTCATTTAATGTATTAATGTTTTGAGTGGTTAAAAAGAAGAATCAATGCTTCACAAAGTTAATCAAATAAAATATTAATGTTTTGCAAAGTTCATCTAAGGTGTAACATTTTAATTAATTTTCTTTCACATCAATTATTAATACCTTATTTGACTCATTTTGTAAAATGTTGATTTCTTTGTTTAGCCACTTGAAATGTTGATACTTGTAAATGGAGTTATCCCTAAAAGATGATTTCTCTTTTTAACCATTCACCATAAATATAATGTATACTAGCGACATATATACATACGTAAGATGAATATAAAGAAAATAAACTAATATTTCTTAACAATAATATTATGATGCAACGACTACAAAAACATAAAAATTTTATTTAGAATAGAGTAACTCATAATATTTTTGTACTTATATGAAAACTTAATATAGATTCCTTTATAGGAATCTCAAACAACGATGAATTTGGAACTATGAATTGATTAAGCAATCATTGTCCATGTTGTCCATGTGAATATGATCAATGCTTCAATACATTTGGGGGGGGGGGGGGGGGGGGGGGGGGGGGGGGGGGGGGGGGGGGGGGGGGGGGGGGGGGGGGGGGGTGGGGTTGGTTACTTGGAGGCTAGAATGTGTTGGTGGTTGTAATTGTAAAGTTACTTCAATGTTGCATGCAATGCCTGTACTTGTACCTACTGTGTGGATTGGTAGTTGAGCTACATGTTGTGTCATGTTTCTATGATTATTAATTTCCCTTCAAGTAAACTAAATAAAAACTAAACTAAAACATGAAAATGCATGCATTATGACCAATATAGGGGCTCAATTAGGAATCCATTGATTAAAACATAGCTTAAGGAATCGACAAAGTTACCTTTTCCTGTCCTTAAGGTCGAACTAAATGCCACAAGAGAAGGTGATGTGAGGTTAGATTAAATTGCATCCAAAGAGTCTTTAGGGAGACGTAGTCCATTACACAAGCTTGTATTTGGAAAATGGTCATTGTGCATCGCGTACAACTCCTCAACTATATTAAAGTGGGTATTTTTCTTTAGTCTTAAGATGGATTAAACAATGTCATGTGGATGACATGAGCTCGTTCATGTATTTCATTAATTAATTTTGATAACCCTGTTTGTTTTGCTTAAATACATTTTCACCTTTGTCCCTTTTGCTGAGATGTAGTTGCTTATTCCCTTATAGACTTCTTTGAATGTTTTGTTTCACTTAAGTAGCAGCTACCACTAATATGAATCCTCAATAGGGAGAATAAGAGGAAGTAAGAGAATTATTTTCCCTTTTTTTTTCCTTTTTTACTTTCCTTTTTGTTAGATCATGTGAAGTGTGATGAACCATATGTGGTTACAATCTTATTTTGATGAGAAAATATATTATACAAATGCTCTACAACTTAGTTAAGCTACATTTAATGAACAAAACTTGTTTTTGATATGTTTAAACTTTATTGTACATATATGTGCTTGTGTTCGTATGTTGTTCTCTATAGATTTTGCAAGAACAAATTTATATGTGCACAAACTTAGTTGCAGGTCATGTTGAGGGCTCAACGTGTTAAATGGTTAGGGTGTAGCAAGCTCAAGTCTTAGGTTCAGCAAGATTAAAGATCACAGACTTGGTCGAAGGCTAAATCCAATGCACGACAAGTTCAAGGACAACATGCTCTAGGTTGACAAGTTTAAATCTAAGGCTCGACGAGGACACACTTAGTCAAGGGCAAAATTGAGACACAATGACTTTTAAGGCACGATGGTTGAAAAACTAGCCGTTAGAGACTTTTAAATTTGACCATTGAAGGCCCTTTTGAGGATAAATGGCTATATTTTTAAACCATATATATATATAGAATGTTTTGGGGTGGTTTTTAGCAGAGAGTAGAGCTTAACTTACAAATATTATGTAAAAATGCCCTCTTATTTTGTGTTTGCATTTTTCAAGCAAATAGTGCTATTCGTGAGACTAGCGATTGTAATAACCCAAATTCATATAATGTAGAAATAATAATCATTAAGAAAATAATGTAAAATTATTGAAAAAGTTTTAAGAAAAGTCATGGAAGACATTCTTAATTTCTCATGATTTAAATATATTGAAATTTTAATAATTCAATGATTGTTTAAAAATTTGAATTATTATGTTTTAAGATAAAATTTTATAAAAATAACAAAGACAAAATTAAAATATATATAGATACAAATAAATGAAAATGAGATTCAAGCTAGTAATAATAATAACCAAAATTATAAAACAAAACATTCCGAATAATTAAGAAAATGAACGATGAGTAAATAAATAATTATAAAAGAATAGTAATAAATTTATATAACTTGAATATGAGAAGTTTATAAAATACAAATGTTGCAACAAGCCCCAAATTAATATAGCAAGAAAGCATAACTTAATGAGAAATATTAAACAGATTGGATAATGAATGCAGAAATATAAGATATTAACCAATAAATAATAGATTATTCAATAATTCATAATTGCAATGAAAGTGGAAACAATATCAAATTTCAATTTAAATTAATTGGAATAAAACAATGAAAGATTGATCAGGTAAATAAAATCCTAAAACGATTGAAAGCTTTCGAATTATGAAAGCTAAAGCTAATATAATGTCAACTACCAATGGGTAATTAATCTTAAAGTTGTTTATAGTATAATTTAATAACTGAGTTTAGATAGTTTAATTAAAATAAGTGATTCGGATTATAGGTGATAAATGGATGGATTGATATAATTAATTACTAACTAGACTTAATTGAAATTGAGATTTCAAATACTCATTTTCAATCTTTTATTTACTTCAATTATCCATTTCATGAACCAAATTTCTTGAATCCTTTTAGTTATTAATTTTGAACACTATTTCTTTCAAATTGTTTACTCACTTTAATTATTTTCCCATCAAGCCAAATTTTACTATTTTATCAATCAATTTTAATTGACTATCCATTTCTCTTGAACTACAAATGATCTAAGATTTTCTTGAGCTCGATATTTGGATTTCTAAAATCCTCAAAGAGAGTCTCTAAAATCTAAATTCTATACTTTCAATTTTCATGGATTTTGAGATTACCTACTTATTTAAAAATATCAATTTCTAAACCCAAATTCAATTAAATATTAAGTTTTACAAAATTGAGTTTCTAAACTTAGTTTGTAAGTTGAATTAGCTATTTTAGTTATTTATATTCTGAAATCTACTTCTCATTGTTTTTAATGCTCAAGACAATGATCTGACAAGTTTAAATCAAAGTCTTTAATCTTAAATGTCCTTAATTAATTTTTGGTATTATCCTATTTAATTCCTTCTCTTTCCTTTTTGGCTGCCATTCCTCTTCTTTCTTTCTTTCTTCTTTTGTTCCTTACGTTTTTTCTTCTTCCTTTTCTTCTTCTCTTCTTCTCTCTCAATTCCATTAACAAATCTCAATTTTAAGAAGACTATAAGAGAGATTAAAGCTAGGAAGGAAGTTAAGAAGTGAGGAATAAGCTAGAGGAAGCTTCATTAACCATGTAATAGTACTAATAATGAAGAACAAGATAGTTAAATTCCTTAAAGTTCATCATACCCACAAAAGAAGTTCAAAACCTTTAACATCTACAGAAATAATACCAATAGTGGGAAGTTCGCATCTAAAGCTATTAGCTGTTCGAAGTGTAATGGGGCGCACTACCCTAGGAAGTGTCCCAGTTGATCAGAAAATGTTTCTTTTGCTAAGATGGAAACCACAAGATGCTAGAGTGTCCCAAAAAGACAACCAACATTTGCTATGTCTATAAACAAGTGGGTCACTTTGTCAATGAGTGTCCACAAAGGAAAAATGCTATGGCAAGATCTTCGGGAGGAGCTGTACCTACGAGGAATGGTAATAGGAATGGAAATGGACACAAATATGGGTCTTCGGCACCAAACTTTCGAATTTATAATTTGGAAGGCCAGTGGATGTGTGAAGAAGAGGATGAAGGAGAACTTGCTGCTTTGGAGTACGGAGATGGATATAACTGCGACTTGGTGACAGGTAAGCCTTGAACCTTTTTAGTCGTTTTTCCTTTCATTTCTTGCAGTATAAAAGTTTTAAACTCTTAAGATAAGTGAAAAGTCGGATCAGAAGTAGTGATCTCCGTATTAAAACACAGGAAACATACTAATAGGATGTCAAAATGCATATGCTCTTTTCGACTCTAGAGCTATGCATTTTTTTGTTACACCTAGTCTAGCTAGGAAAACTGGACTACTAATAACCACAACAACTTCCAGCTTTAAGATCAAAACCCCACAGGAAGTATTGCTAATAATTAGAGATGTGCTAAAGGATTGTCCAGTAAGAGCACAAGGATATCTATATACCCGTGACTTTATAATAGTGGAGATGAACAAATACGAAGTAATTTTTTATATGAATTGGTTGTCCCTCACTAAAGTCATGATAGATTGTCGTAAGAAGAGTGTGGAATTTTTGGATCAAGTAGGAAGGAAAGTGACGTTTGTTGGGGAATCCACAATCTCGAGAGAAGAAGAGTTATACTCGTTGGAGATAATGGAGGATCAAGAAGGGATAAACAACTACGTTGATGACACAGAAGAGGAGAAATAAAAGCCTATTTTGGAGAATATCCCTGTTGTCAATAAGTTTCCGGATGTCTTCCCAGATGAGTTACCTATACTGCCTCCAAAGAGAGAAATCAACTTCGAAATCGAGCAAGTGGCTAACACTGAACCAATCTCAAAAGCTCCTTATCAAATGGCCTGGGTAGAATTAAAGGAATTGAAGAAACAGCTATAAGAGCTTTTGGATCAAAGATTTGTAAGACCCAGTGTGTCACCATGGGGTGCACCAGTCTTATTTGTCAAGAAAAAGGATGGGTCTATGAGATTGTGTATCGACTATCGGGAGTTGAACAAGGTTACTATTAAGAATAAGTACCCACTCCCAAGGATTGGTAACCTCTTTAACCAGTTGCAAGGAGCAACCATGTTTTCTCGTATCGATCTAAGATCAGGCTATCATTAATTAAGGATTAAGTCGGAAGATGTATCAAAGATAGCTTTTAGGACTCGGTATAGACACTATGAGTTCTTAGTGATACCATTTGGATTAACTAATGCACTCGCTACATTCATGGACTTGACGAACCGAGTATATAAGCTGCTTTTAGATAAGTGTGTGATAGTCTTTATCGATGATATTTTGGTTTATTCCAAGACGAGGGAACAACACAAAGAGCACCTAAGGTTGGCATTACAAACTTTGAGAGAACACAAGTTATACGCTAAGTTATCCAAATGTGATTTATGGTTAGATCAGATATCATTCTTCGGACGTGCAGTGTCAGGAAGTGGAATAGTAGTGGATCATAAGAAGATTAAAGCTGTGATGGAATGGAAGCAACCTAAGACGGTAACTGAAGTTAAGAGCTTTCTTGGATTAGCCGGTTATTGCACAAAGTTCATACAAGATTTCTCCAAGATTGCTAAGCCACTGACTTAGTTAACCCAAAATAATGAGAAGTTCATCTGGAATGAGAAACGGGAGCAAAGTTTCCAAAAGTTGAAGTAGCGTTTGGTATCTACCATAATCCTGACCTTGCCAGATCCCGAAAGGCCATACACAGTTCAAGCGATGCATCAAGGAATGGGTTAGGCTACATCCTGATGCAAGAAGGGAAAATAATCGCATATGCCTCACGGCAGTTAAGACCACACGAGCAGAATTATCCAACACATGACCTAGAGTTGGCCGCTGTCGTGTTTGCCTTAAAGCTTTGGAGACATTACCTCTATGGGCAAAGGTTTGAAATTTATACGGACCATAAGAGCCTCAAGTATCTGTTTACTCAAAAGGAGTTAAATATGAGACAAAGAAGGTGGTTAGAACTGATCAAGGACTATGATCTTGGAATCAATTATTGCCTAGGGAAAGTAAATGATGTTGCTGATGCTTTAAACCGTAAGAACCATGGAGAAGTCAATGCCCTACTCACTGATCAAGAGGAATTGGTCAAAGAATTCGAAAGGTTAAGAATCGAATTTGTAGGACAAAGTGTAGAAGTGGAGTTTCCAACTTAGTCCTAGAACTAACCTTGATTAATAGAATCAAAGAGGCACAAAGGTATAATGAGACAATTTAGCAAGTGAAGCAAGAAGTGCAAAAAGGAAAATATGCCGATTTTGAGATAGATGAGGAGGATGTGGTGAGGATGAAAGGGAGATTATGTGTACCCAATGATGAGGAGTTGAGAAAGGAAATTATGAGCGAAGCGCCCAATTTGGGATACACCCTACATCCTGGTAGAACAAAGATGTATCAGGATCTTAAGAGCCACTATTGGTGGAACGAAATGAAGAGAGATGTGGCTAATTTCGTGATAAAGTGCCCAACATGCCAGCGAGTGAAGTAGAACACCAAAGACCAGGAGGGCTGTTGAAACCTCTTCCTATCCCTGAGTAGAAGTGGGACCAGATTTCGATGGACCTTGTGTGTGGATTGCTAAGAGCACCGTCTGGGTATGATGCTATATAGGTATAGTGGATCGACTCACTAAGTCAACACACTCCATCCCAATTAATATGAGATTCTTTATGGATAGGTTAGCAAGACTCTATATAAGGGAGATAGTTCGGTTGCACGAGGTACCGGCAGGAATCGTATCTGATTGAGATCCCAGGTTTGTGTCAAAGTTTTGAATAAGTCTACAAAAATGTATGGGGACTAAGTTGTATTTTAGTACTACTTAACACCCACAGATTGATGGACGATCAGAGAGAACTATCCAAACCTTGGAAGATATGCTCCAAGTATGCATAATGGAATTTAAAGGAAGTTGGGAAGCACATCTACCTTTGGTGGAGTTTGCTTACAACAACAACTATCATTCAATGATCAAGATGCCACCCTATGAAGCATTGTATGGACGAAAGTGTAGATCCCCTTTGTCTTGGGATGAAGTGGAGAAGGTAATTATGGGACTAGATCTTATTCAAGATGCAGCAAATAAGGTTTGAATCATTCAACAAAGGATGAAGGAAGCCCAAGACTAGCAAAAGAGTTGGGCGGATTTAAGGAGGAGAGTTCTTGAGTTTCAAGTAGGGGACCATGTGTATCTAAAGATAAACCCTATCAAGAGTATACACTGAGTTCGCTCATAAAGAAAGTTGAGCACACGGTATATCGGAGCTTTTGAAGTATTGGAACGATTCGAAGATCTAGCATATCGCTTAACCTTGCCACCAGATCTGTCTGGAGTACATAATGTATTCCATGTCTCGATTCTACGCAAACATGTGTCCGACCCAGAAAGAGTTATGGAATTATAACCAGTACTACTTAAGGAGAACCTCACGTACGAAGAACACCCAGTATAAATCTTAGATCGGAAGATTCAAAAGTTGAGGAAGAAGGAGATAAAGTATGTTAAAGTCCTTTGGAGAAACCATTCTCACGAGGAGGCTACTTGGGAAGCCGAAGAGGAGATAAGGTAGAATTATCCAAGCTTGTTTGAAACTTCAAGTACGTATTTCTAAGTTTTGAGGACAAAACTTTCTTTAAGGCGGGTAGATTGTAAACCCCCAAGTTTTATGTTAAATCTGTCCCGAAACCAAAAGTCAACCGGAAACCCTACAATCAATAAAACCCTTGTAGAACCTAGTAGTTTAAGTCTGGTAATCCTGCGCTCCTATCTTGTGTAGAGTAGATGTAAGCTAAGTATGTAGAATAGTTCGTAATTATATAAGGATGTTTAAAAATATCACATTGGTTAAAATTTGATTCGTCTCGAACCCGAACGGATACTGGTTTTGAAAAACATGTTCCCGGGTCTAGAATATTAAAAATATTCCGTTGACATCATAAAATATAAGGTTTTCAAAAATATCAGTTTTATAATTTTTTTGATAATTAAAAATATCATATATCGCACTTTTACTCGTATTTTCCTCACTACCGGTCTATTTATGTCTTGTATACTATTTATTGTACAACTCTACACTATTCATACTATCTCTACTTTTTCACTATTCACTCTTACACACTACCATACCTATACCACTACTTTTTTTCATTTTCAATACACTTTTATCACATCTATCTTACTCATTATTACTTTTAAGGCACAAAACTACAAAAAATAGTCTCTCTCTCTCCTTTCCTCTCTTAGCTGGTGCCCCCTCCCCCATCTCTTTCTCTATTTTATCTCAATTTTTTTAATTAAATCAATCAAAAATCCTCTCCTCATTTTCTTATAAATATCCCCCTCTTCTTTCACTTCTTTCACACATTCACTACCCACAAATTTACTACCAAAACTCTATCAAATTCTCCTCCCAAATACTTTTCCCATTACTCTCCCAAAACACTCCCAAGCTCTCTTCTTCTTCATACACAAAACCCATTTATATATACTACTCTCATCTAATCTTTAGATAAGATTCTTTTCATATTTTTACTACCATATCATGTAACTTAACATGACCATAAAGTATGTTTCCCAAACTATATGTTATGGAAGCAACTCTATGTTTATGTTTTCTTCTTGTTCATGAATCCATATTCTTTTATGTTGTTATTTTGTTCATATTATTATTATTATTATGCTTCCATATTTATATCTAACTAAATATATCTATGTAGCTATATATGACTTTTACAGCATATAAGCTCACTTGTTATTGCAATTTATTTACTTTCATGTTTTAAGACTAGTCTTTCTAGTCTTATACTTGTTATCATCAAGTCAAAACAACTTTTTCTTCTTTTCTTTTCTTTTATATTCGGACGGAATTTATTTTTTGTCCTGGAAGCCTTGATGAAGCTAAGACTCCCAATACTTGGACTTATATTATGTTGCTTATTATTTTGTTCAATTTCTATTATTTTTCTTGTAAATATCATCATACTCATGCTCATATTCATGATTGTTGTCTAAAACACAAAGATAAAAACTAAACTTTTCCAAAATAAATTCATGTTATACGAATTTCCAAATGAAGCTTACGACTTTGTTTCAACAAACTTTACTTTTCCAAAAATCAAAGAGAACTCACCATGATTTAGCAAAACTATTCTATTTTGAAAAAGTCTTTTCAAAACCATAAGATGGCTTGTTTTTGCTAAATTTATTTTAAATGTTGATAATTCTTTGTTATACAAATTTTTCTTAAAAACTAAACTAAAAGAAAGTCCCTAACAAAGAAATGAACAAGCTTTGAGTCAAGTTAGAAGATCAAAATAATTATCAAAATAATACTTGAGAAATTATAGTGCAGACAACACTAATGAGAGATTTTTCTAAAGAAAAATTTAAAAGTTTATTTTTATGAAAACCACCTAAGAAACTACTAAATAGAACATAAAGATACTCATTTTAAATAAACTAAAAATTTATGGTTTCATCTCAAGGATTTACAAAAGGAAAATTTGTAGCTTTTGATTTTTCACACTTTCAAAAGACATTGTTTTTCATAGTCATAGATTGGACAACAAAACTTGAATCATGCATGAGATATGAGTTTGTATATGTATGAAAAAAAAAAGGGTTTTTCAATCTATATTGATAACTAAGTAATTATGAAAGGATTTTTGAATGAGTTGAGGTTTGAAATAATTGTTTTTGGGCTGTGATTTTCATGGTGAATCTGGTCACCATGTTTTTTGACCTAAAAGACCTTTTTTTGATAAGAATAACCTTAGAAATGGATAGATATTTTTGAATAGGTAGAAAACGGTATATAATATGCGCAATTCTGAGTTAAAATGAGCAAGTTATGACCATTTTAGGTTGGAATTGTCTTCCATACGAATTTTGACGAACTTAATGACATAGTTTTGTCGAATTTCAATAGAACTATCAAGAAATACTCATTATGGATATTTTCTTGTTTAGGTGGTTGTAAGGAGGATCTCTTATATCCATAAGACTACTTTGACTTAAGACCGGTGAATCCATGGCCAAGTGAGTTTTATTTCCATAACTTATCTTACTTGATTGTGCTTGTAGTCTAGAAGCACTAGATTTAAGGAAAAATTGAATGGTATGCATGTAATATTGTTTAAATGAATGATAAGAATATCAAGACGAGGATTGATTATAATCAATGCTTGATTTATCTGAAATTCTATGATCATCTTAAATTGTTAATAATTATGCTATAAGCCTTTAATTAAACTAAAATCATGCATATCACTTGTGAGTCACATTGCATAGGATCACTACCCTTATGGGGGAAAGGGGTAGTGGTACGATCGTTGGATCTTAATTAAAGCTTCGGGACGTTTGGTTAGAAGCATATTAATTAAAGCTTCGGGACGTTTGGTTAAAAGCACATTAATTAAAGCTTCAGGACATTTGGTTAGAAGCATATAAACTACCGCACCTAACCTCGAATGGAGGGCGTAAATCCATTCAACATATGATTACCGGAAAATCATATGTCTTGTATGCTCATGTGGTTGTTGCATTTCACTTGGTTGATTAAATAACTTATTTGATTATTGCTATTCAAGTATACTTATATGTGGATATAATTCTCACTAAGCTAGTAGCTTATACCCTTATAGCTGTCACGCTCCAAAGGGTACTCTAAACGTGGCAGTCCGCTACATATAATATCAAGACTTAAGAATGACTACCTTAGTCATGCGAAAGTCTCGGTATTACATGTAAGGTGTCTAACACGATAATAGGAGACGCTTTTGAGAAGTGTGGTCTAAGCAAGTAATATTGAACATACAAGAATCTAGAAATAAATATAGTTCATAATAATAACATTTAAAAGTCTATTACATGATTCTTAGGGGCATACCCCTGCTAAAACTCCAAGGATTGAAATACTTAATAGTCTTTACCATAACTTAAATACTATATCAAAAGATTTTAAAGAAATTTTAATCTAATCCTTCAAGTAGATTTCCTTCAAAAGCTCTCAAAAGAAAACTTACGCTGATGTGAGGAGAACTCGGGTATAATAACAGGTGTTCTTGTGAATACAAATATCTATAGGGGTGTAAGCTTTACGGGCTTAGTGAGTATAATCCCAATAATCATACTTAAAACAAAATAACAACCAAGTTTATTAGACAAACAAATGTAATGCAATAAGCACGTGAGAATACAAGATATATGATTTTTCAAGAATCATATTTGAATGAATTTTGCCCTTCATTCAAGGTTAGGTATTCCGGCCCATTACAGCCATCATTTTTTTTAAAACCATTTTTATAGATCTTACCGGCTCCTACGTGCCATACATAGATACTACCAGTTATGTCAACCACTACTATCATATTCATGCCCCACCATTTGTATAATGGTAAATGCAATGTGACTCTACGAATGAAGTGCATGTCTTGATTTTATTTTAAGTCTAGCCATTTGTATTATAATTTCTTTCGGGTGATCAATCAATTTCAAACACTTTCCACATGTTAATATAACATACAATTCATTATAAGCAATTCATGGCTCGATATACTTAATATTCTTTCAACAAGTTATAAACACATGTAATTTCAAATTTATCTTTCCTTAAGTCTAATGCAACTAAATTACAAACACAAACATAAGCATAAAAAATAAGGGAAGTAGACTCACTCGGCCATGACGATACTCCCTTAGTCAAAGTAGTAATCAGGGTAGTATACGTCCTCCTACTCGGTTCCTAAACAAAGGAAATACCCAAAATGAGTATTCCATGGAATTTCTAGTCAAAACCCTTATCTCTATTTTCTAGTTGCGGTAAAATTCGTATAAGTGGAGATTCCAACTTAAAATGGTCATAACTTGCTTATTTTAACTCGGAATTTCGCATATAATATACCGTTTTCTACCTATTCAAAAAGATCTATCCATTTTAAGGTTATTCTTATAATAAAAAGTCATTTGGATCCTAAAAGCATAGGGTACAGATTCACCACGAAAATTCTAGCTTTCAAAACTTAATTTTACAAACTTTTCTTTATCTAAAATACTTGTAGCAAAATATAGATATTATTATAGTTGGAAAAACCTTTAGAATATATATATATTATATATATTGACTCATATCATATGCATGAATTTAACGAAGTTGTCCCAATCGTGATTTTTGTAAAAGCAATATTTTCTAGAAATTGGAAAAGCAAAACTTTGAAAATTTCCACTTAGCTTGTTGGAAAATTCTTGAGTTTTTTTAAGTGAGTATTTTCTTCTTTTAATTCTATTCCTTAGTCTTTCAAGTCACCTTAGAAATTAATGTTGTCTTCCTGAGTTTCTTATTACTTAATTTCTAGGGGTTGAGAGGGTAGTTTCTAAATACTAATTGAGAGTAGTTAAAATTTATCTAACTTTACATTTTCTTAACTTTTCCTAAGGTTTATTAAAAATGATTTCCTAAATTGTTTACTAATTTTATTTCTTAAGAATATTTTATTTTATAAAAGAAACATTCTTGGTGATTTGTCAAACTAATCTATTCCTTCATATTCTAGAGTATTGGTGAAACTTTCTTAATGAAGTTTAGTAAAACTTTTAAGAAAACTTTTCACTTTGTGGTTTTGTAAAGTGTATGTATGATATATCTACTTTATGTATTATCTAAAAATTTTTATGTTCTTTGGTTACTAAAAACTTATGATGAACTCCTCTAGATTTTTGGAAAAGATTTGCTAAGATAAATTCCTAAGTCGTTATGGGAAAAATGATTTCTTATATGACAAAGTTTATTTTATAAAAGAACTCTCAATTTTTCTTTTTATTTAAGAAAATCTTGTGAGACAACATCAATATGTTTATGCATGAAAATGAATATGTAGTATGAGAATATGAAAATATAAGAAAGACATAATAAGCAATATAATAAGCAAGTTAATATATCAAGTATTGGAAATCTTAACTTCATCAAGGTAACCCAGTCAAGTATTGGGAGCCTTAGCTTTATCATGGCAATCCGGGACTAAGAATAGACTAGTCCCAAAAAGAGAAAAAAAAAAAAGAAAAGAAAAGCAATAATAATAGCAAGTTAGAAATAGTTAGTGAGCATTAGGCTCTAAAAATATAGATATACATATACTTAATAATATATATAGAGTTAGATTAGAGTATAATAACAACAATAATATCATTACTAATCAACATATATATAAGCATAATAACAACATAGAAAAATTGGAATTTCATGTACAAGAACAAAACATGAACATGTTGTTGCTTTTAATACTCATATGAGTTTCAAAACAACACCATGGTCATGCTAATTACATGACATGAGTTAATAAAATAAGATTAGGAGTTTTACCTAAAGTGTTTATGGTGTAGGAAGAAGGTGGTAGATGAATGGGGCATTATGTGGGTAGTAGAAAATAGTAGATGGTTTGTGTGTAGAGTAGGGTGAGTGATTGGTGAAAGAGAGTTTTGGTAGAGAGAAATTTTTGTAGAGAGTGTTTATGAAATGAATTTGAGAGAGTTTTGTTATGTGTAAATATGGTGTGAAAGAAGTGAATGGAAATGGGGTATTTATAGAAATTTTGAAGTGGAAATTAGATGTAATAAAATAAATTTAAAAAAAATAATTGAGGGAAGAAAGAGGGGGATGCGCAGGCCTTAGAGAGAGAAGAGGAGGAGTGAATTATTTTTGTTGTTTTGTAATAAAAAGTTATAAAGATGTGAAGTATGGTTGATATGAAGGTATATTGGAAATGAAAAAATTAGGAAAATAGGTATATAGGTAGTAAGAATATGTTATAAGGTAAAGTAGAGATAGATGAATAGTAGTATAGGACAATGAATAGTAAACAAGACTAATAATATACTGATAGTAAAGAAAAGAAGCATATAAATGCAATATTTGTTATTTTTTAGTTACCGAAAAATTACGAAACTGATATTTTTTAAATCCTTGTATTATTTCGGTCCTAGCGGTGTTACCGGAATATTTTTACTACTCCGAGCCCCAGGACACGCTTTTCGAGAGCTGATCCCACTTGGGTCCAAAGGACACTCGAAATTTGCGAATCTGATATTTTTACGTTTCCTTTTATTATTACGAGCTATTATCACTAATTATTTTAACTTCGTTTTCTAGGGCTAAAAAATACGAGAATGCTGGATCTAAATTCTAGGGTTTGTTCTAGTCTTTTATTGACCTTTAAGGTTTCCAGTTGACTTTTAATTCTAATATTAAGCTTAAAATTAACCAAAATTTCAAGGGCTTAGAATAGTTATTTGTTGCAATATTCCTACGTTTGGCTTAAGCCACGTAGGCCATGTACCCAGGTACCCTTTTTTTGGTTAAAAAGTTTTTGGATGAAGTCCAACACTAGTATAGATATAGACTTCTAGGAAAAACTTCTTTTATATGATATAGCTTTGTACTTTTAGCAGGGCAATGCCCCTAAGATCCTTGTAAGACTTTATATTTATGGATTGATATTATGATTTACATTTCCTAATTGTTACTATATCTCTTAAGATTCATATTTCAAAGTATGGTCCACTAAAATTATAAAAGCACACCTTACATTTAATATATAAGCTTTTGGGAAAGACTAAGGTTGTCATACTTAAGCTTTAATATCAAATGTGGTGGATTGTTACGTTTAAGGTATCATTTGGGGCTTGACAGACATAAAATGAGCTTAGCTAACAAACTTAACTTCTATTTGACTGAACTGACTTGAATGAGTTAAAATGAATTAGATTGATGTTTGCTTTTGTTATATGTTCTCTTCAATAGCCTCTAGCCAACTTTCTATCTTTGTTTGGATTTTATGCGAAGGATGATGAATTGATGCTGATAATGATGTTGTGGATGATTGGATGATTGATGGGGATGGTGCTTTGGTCTTCTTAGAGAATAGTTAAGATTTAACTTGGATGTCAGGTGGGTAACAACAATCTTATCACCTTGCTTGTGTTTGTAATATACTTGCACTTAAGTTAATACTAATATAACTAATTATGCATGGGGTTTGGGAATTCCTTTATTGTTTGGTGATTGGATTAAGTGATAACCTTTGTTTTGTGTGATTTGTGCATTATGTATTGTTGAGTGTTTAAAACTTATATGGTCATTAATCATATGATATAAACCCTAGTTGACCCTAATTGAATTGGACATGCATTGCATAACATCATTCATGCATTGGTAGGGGTTCACATCATGTATTAATATTCCGATTCTATAGTAGTGCTTGATATGAGATCAGTGAGTCTGCATGGAGGCTACTAGTAGGGTTGTCAACTTTGTGGGAACTAAGTAGGTAGAGAAGGACGTCGTTCGTGTCAAAGTCAGCTTAAGGGATTAATATTTAGGGGAGGTTCTGAGGTTCTAAGGAAGTGAGTCATCCTCCAAAAGACTACTCGTGCCCTGTGGGGCTCTGGTGTGGGCTATTCCCCCAAGCGGTTTAGGTAAGGAGATGGGGCTTAAAAAGAAGATTGATTGGTGAAGTAAATGTTTTGGTTTTACACACAAGATTATTTCAAGAAGAAGTCCTCACTCCTTAGTCTTGTCTAGGGAGTAGATAGAGGCTATATTTCAATAAAATGAGTTTCAAAGAAAAATCCTCCATCCTTAGCTAAGTCTAAGGGGAAGTTAGAGGTTATTTTTCAATAAAAAGTATTTAAAGATAAAATCCTCCTTTCTTGGAGATATCCAAGGGGCAGTTGACGGTTATATCTTTGGTATAAAAGAAATGATTCTAATGCTAAGAAGAATATGAGCTGAAGGCTCAAGTTTGAGTATGCACCTTCTTCCTTAGTTCATAGTTCTCCTAGCGTGTGAATGGCTTGTATTCTATCCTTCAACCCCCAAGAGGGGGCGTAAATCTCCATTGGTTTAGATTCTGGTCATCCAAACTGTGCATATCATATGGCTGAGTGTTCATTGCATATGTTTGTTAAATAAAAACTTGGTTGACATCTGTTTTTTATGTGATTTGACTTTGTTATCCACTGAGCAATGATTGAGCTCACAACCCCACAGTTTTGGTGCAAGAATAGCTAAAGCATCGGTTTTGGATAGGTTGGTGTGGAGAAGAACCCTTGAAGATAGAAGAAAATTTGTTATGAGAAATAGATAGATAATATAGTTTGTTAAGATTCTATTTCTTGTATAATATAAGCTTTGTTTAAGGTTTAGAAATTTAATGTTGTAGTTTCAAGTTTGTAAAACATAGATGATTTATTCTATTTTATTATTTGGTAGGGGATACCGATTCTCTGCAGTTCTGGTGAACTGTAGGAAATCGGATTTCCTTTATTTGTTACAAATATAGTTTCATATTAGATGATTACATAATAATTATTCAGGTAGAGCCTTGCAAACTCTGACTTGTAAGACGATTCTCATATCACGGGTGCACACGTGATATGATAACTTCAGGTTATCCATCTAGCCTTGTTTTTAGGGTGTGACAGTGAGCTAATATTGTAAGGCACTATTCACATGTTTCATTTGAGTGTTTTAGTGAAGTCTTCCTTTGTTTGAGGCAATAGGTGGAGTCCTTATGTGATGAGGCGCTTGCGTGTCATCCTAGGTATGTGTAGGCAATTTGTGAAGTCTTCATATTAAGGTATTGAGTGAAGTCTTCGATTGTGAGGCAATTGTTTATGATGAATGAAATGTGTGAAATCCTTGTTGAATGAGGCAATTTGTGGACCGTGAAGATTGAGGAATGGGTCGAACTCTACATTAAATTTGGTGTAATCTTCTCATTCTCTTATCTCTTTATTATTATTATTTTAATTGTGCGTAAAAGGATTGAAGAGATAATGGTTAGTTAAATGTGCTTAAAATCAATTTTAAAAACCCGCTTTGTAGCTTTCGCTTTCGCAAATATGTATGCATGTGTAATCAAGCCTAGTGATGGATGGTTTTTCAACAAAGTAGGTTACCTGGAGACTTAGTCTAACTTAAGATTGCAAAATTCAGTAATTATAAACAAGTTCATTGATATTATGTGATCCTTTTACCAGTGCGAGATATAATAATATTCATTTATTTCTATGTATGTTTATATGTTACTATTCTACTAACATGTTTCATAATGGGTTAGTTATTCATGCCTTATATATGTTAGACTGAAATAGAATTTATCTTGATATATTTTGTTATAGGTTGGTGTATATGATAGGGTTGTTATCACTAAGCTAACTTGGGTCGTGACATACTCTATGATGATGTGATGTCAATTGCGTAAGAAATAAACAGAAGGACCTGTTTATGTTAGTGATTATGCCCTAAGCCAATTACTGGATATTGTCATTTTATATTTATATATATATAAATAAATAGAGGCATTTCTTTTGTATTGTTTGCATATTTATTTTATAATAGAAAATCCATGAATAATTTATTATTCTAAATGTTCCTAGATGCTCATTATTATATGAATAATAATGAATTAAATCTAGTATGAGTTTTTATTTGGTAAACATGGGATGTCTATTTGTATGGTGATACAAATCAAACTCATAGGCACATATTAGATGACTGTGTATTGAACTGACCTACTATGAGATCACTACATGGAATATTGTCATAAGTGATTTTCATAATAATTATGTCAGCGTATCCTTAGACCTGAAATCACCATAGGTTCCAACATGAGAAACGTTATGTTTCAACTCAATCAAACGTTATCTTTAACCGGATAATTATAAAGGTTAAGTTTGGGATAATATATATCATGTAGAGGAAGTTGAGTAATTAAAATGGGATTTGTCCCTCTTGTTATGAGAGAGATATCTATGGGTCTCTCGATAAGTGAGACTAAGAAATGCATGGCCATACTCAAATGAATTGATAGTGTGATCAATTTCATTTGTATTATCAGATCACTTGGAAATCGAGAAATGATAAGATTGAACAATATAAGAATGACATTTTCCATGTCTTATGTTCAATTTAGATATCATGTGACAAAAGGATAATGACATAAATTATAGATCATACAAAAATGGGATTACTGATATTCACCTAATTTTGGTAGACATAATGTCTTGCTAGAGACCAATGATGTCTTGTAGGTCTAAAAGGTGTTTAGGACCTACTGCCAACATTAGGTGTATCTACAGGGTCACACACAAAAGAACGAATAAAATATATTATGGGTTTATATTTAAACCTATAGGAATTATTATATTTATTATTCTTAAATAGTTTAATAATAATAAATGATTATGACATATAATTAATATTTAATGAAATAATGTATTTTATTAAATATTAAATAAATATCTCATCATATTTATTTTCTAGGGTTTCCTACATGTCTATATATATAGATCTATAGACAGCCTTTTAGGTAAGACTCTTTGACATCACATTAGACGGTAGAAAAATTCTGCAAACCTAAAAGAGAGAAAAGAAGAAAAAATAATTCTGAGACGAATTGGATTCGTGTTCTTGAGTGCTAGCACACAATCGTTCGCGTGTGGATACTGTAGAGGGGATTACAAGACTGCGGTTCCTACAAATCCAATCTGCTGATTGTTTTGAAAGCATCAATATAAGATATATTCAAGAAACCTTTTTTTTGTTCAGATCTAATCAAGAAACATGGATACTGGTATAGGGTTTTCATTTTTCCACTGTGTTTTTACAAAATTTTCGAAATTTTTATATAATAATACCCTACAGTTTAAAATATTGATACCAATCCCATTTTACCAAGATAGTAGAAACTTTTAGGGTTCTTTTTTCCTCTTTTGTTTTACTAGAATTAAGAGATTTATTACTCTTAATTTTGCATCACTTGCCATACTTTTTACTCCCTAGTCTAATGGGATTACTTTCTATCAAAATTAAGATTGCAATATGCTAAAGACATAGATGACGCTTGTAAAGAAACCAACCTAATGCCTTATTGCTTTTAACATATTGCAAACATTAGGTCTTTGGCTATTAAGGTAGTAGAAAAATCTATTTGTTTTGCTGGTGCACTTGTGTTTAGCATGAGCATTCAATATTTCCCCACTTACTTGCATATATCATTTACTTAACAAATCTTCCTTATAAATTTCTTTCAAACATTACAATCAATATTATTAGGGAAGAACCAAGTCATTAACTCTCACTTTAGCTCTTTCCACGAGTCTATATGTGCAAACTTACATTATATTTCTCCATAGTTGGTGTGCTACCTCAACTTATTATCACCTATGTTACATCATAGCCATTAAGAACTTTGTTGACACATGCATGTTGAATGATCACGCTTTTTCTATATGTTCTTTCTAAAACTCTTTTTAAATTCTTTTAAATGCTCAAATATTTACCGGCTAGTATATCGGATGCGTGTGTAGTAATAATATATCGGTGAATACTAAATCGTATTCACAAGGAGTGAGGACTAGCTATCAAATGTATAAGTCTAAATTATAGCTAGGCAAATCAAATTTGTTTCTCTTTTTGGATTTTCTTATACAGAATTAAACTACATAAGAATCTTAGATTTCCACACCTGTAAATTGATTAAGTCAAAAGCCAACAAATCTGAATAATAAGTAAATATATGCTATTGATAAGAAATACACTTGCCAATCCAAATTGTCAATGGGTTTAGTATTTTCAATCAATTAAGAACTAGAAAACAACTCCTTTTTCCAAAGTAAGCAATTATCACAGATTAACCAATCAATATTTCCTATTCTTAAGAAAGTGATTAATTGACAAATCTGTTCAATTACCAAACCCTAATAGAATTGCAATCCATATTCCTGTGTGATTTCGAATCTTAATTAGCTAATCACAGAATCGACTGGAAAATAATTTTCCAATTTCAATCTTAATCTATCATGAATTCCAGATCTAATTCAAAATACATGAATGGTGAAATAGCATCAACAATCCAAATATGAACAAGGATTCAATCAACAGTAGAAAATCATGAACTAAATAATCCAATTCAACAACTTAAAACCCTATTTAAGATCAAAAGAAACAAGTTTCAAACATCATTTAATAATTGAATATAACAAAAAGAACAAAATCACCTTGTTAAAGAAATCCTGTTCTTGAAATGATGTCTTTCACTTAAATTCGGTATGGAATCCGATATCAAATTACAACGTTAACTTAACTAGTGTTCTATGCCTTAATCTATCAAGAAGCAAAGGAAAAAGGAAAGAAATTTCGTGCCGTAGGGTTTTTTTCTATCAAAAAGATACAACAAAAGGAATATATATATATAAATATATATGAATAGTTGTAGCACACATACACCAGCATCATACACCATCGATGTACTTTTAGATCTTGCCAGCATTGCTTTGCAATTTTGATTTTCGAGAGCTACAGTGAAGGTATGTCGGTGGTTATCTCTCGGTGTAGGTTGTAAATTTGTCGGCGTTCATTCAAAAATTTCAAAGCTAGCTTATTTTGTTTTTTACGCTGGCAGTGCTTGAACAGGTGTTTAGAATTTCAATTCTGTGCAACGTAGACTTTAATTTTTCCGACGTATGTTAAAAATTTGAAGTCTAGTTGGATTCCTTCGTTGAATGCTGGTGGCGTTGCTTTTCATTAAGCTGGTGTTGAATCTTTACAATGAAAACTGGCAATATACACTTGATTTTTAGCTAGCCTACTTTGCTTTGTTTCCCAAAATTATGTAAAACTTCTCCTAATTTGCTTGCATTTGTATTATAAGTCCTCTATGACCTAAAATAACACAATAAACACACTTAAGTACCATTTCCTTGTGATTTCTATAAAATCTATAATAGCTTTATCATCATTTGTTCAATGAAAAGTGTGTAAAATATGACTTTATCATTGAGTGAGGGTTGAGAATTGAGAAGCAACAAGTGAAAGAGTGAGTGAGAGAGAGAGAGAGAGAGAGAGAGAGAGAGCTAAGAATATGCAACATGTGCAAAACTAGCATAGAAATGAAATAAAGATGAAAAGAGGTCAACTTGATGACCCAAACCAATTCGTGTTGATTCGAGAGATGTGACTAAGTAGCATGGAGCACAAACCATTATCAATATTAGCTAATTAGCTTAAGCCAATAACATGGCCAGTCAACTAACTACCTTAAATTGGTTTGATTGAGGCATGCTTGTGGCATTGGTTCATAACTTGGGTTTTTAGCTTGATTATAACTATTAGGTTTGACTTTCATTGCATAGGTTCTTGATTTACTAGTCTGCAAGTATAAGCTTTTATATATTCTTGGTTCTTTATTTGCTAAATAACAAATGCGGATTTTTCTTGATCTGATCTTTTTTTCCATTAAAAAATTTTGTGGTGGTTTTGACTTTGGTTACTACCACATGAGACCATAGCTACTCTCCACCATATTTTATGGTGGAGATCACCAGGGCAACACTATACCTATAATTAGGTAGGGCAGGTGACTTACTAAAAACGTCTTAACGAGGATAAAGACCAATTCCATGACTCCAAGTACAAGGGGACACCTTTACTTGCGGTAAATATCAATTTTATGACCACTGGGAGTCATAGGTTGAAACCTTACCTGTTGAGCCAACATCTGCTAGTCTTATTCAATCTAAATGTTCTTGGGTTCTACTTATTGTAGTATCTGGCTTTCAATAGTTTAACCCTTCTCTCAAGGCTTTCCTTCATGATGCCAACATTGTTGCTATAAAGTTATCATGATCATTCTATGTAAGGATAAACTGAAACCCTCGTACTAATTATCATAGTTATTAGCAAATTCTACATAAGGATTGAAAAACAATTATTACTTCCCTTATCAGTAGTAAGCATAAGACATTATAATTTATTATGAATTACACTAATATTGTGCTTGGATGAATGAATATAATTGTATTTGGTGAATAAGTTAGTAGTAACTAAGGTTTACACTTCAAAAAATTACATACGTGTTTTAATAAGTTCATTTTATATTTTAAATTTCTTTCATGTTATCTCTAGTCTGACTAATTAAGAAAACCAACTATTGTTTGTTTATTTATTCAATTTTCAAGACGAAAAGGAAGAAATCAAAAAGATTTTGAAGGGCAATGAAGTAATAATATAAGTGTACCATGTTATTAATATATATAATATATATATATCTATATTGTCATGCCCCAGAGAGTACCCTAAAACATGGCAGTCCGCCACATATAATATTAAAGCTAAATGAAACAACCATAGTCATGTAGGAGTTTCGATATTGCATGTAAGACGTGCTTTCAAGATAGTAGGAGACTCACAGGGGCATTAAATTTAAGTAGATAATACAAGCAAGCAAGAACTTATATAAATAATCATAAGATTTTCATAATAATATCCTTACATCATCTTAGGAGCATTCCCCCGCTTTAAAAGTCTTCCAAAATAATAACAACTATAACATAAGCCTACTATAGAGATTTTCCTAGAAGCCTATGTTCAAAACTTAAATACATAAAGCTTTTCCTAAAAACTCCTAGTAGCTTAAACTCGTACCTAGCATACGGGGCTCCTTGGGGCCAACCAAAGGTAATCGTACTGTAACAAAAAGTTATAAGGGTATAAGCAAAACTAGCTTAGTGAGATAATGCCATCTACAAGACATTTCCATTATTCAAACAAGTATTTAATCAAGCATATGAGAATGCACCAATCATATGAACAAACAAAATACACATGATTAACCGGAAATCAAGTGTAGCATGGATTTTACGCCCTCCATGTCAAGGGTTGGGAGTTACAGGCCCATACAATCATCAATATTTGCAGATTTATCGGCTCCTGCTCGCCCTATAGACTTTCTGACTCCTACTGGCCCATGTAGACTTTCCGACTCCTACCAGCCACCACTACCATTTCCTTGTTTCCTCACACGAAGAACAGTTTTGAAACAAATGTGACTCATAAGTATGATATGGATGAATTGATTTCAATATATTTAACCAAATAATGTTTAGTTCAAGTTGAAAGCGATCAACGCAATTTTCATTATATCAATACAGAATCACAATTTATTTATTAAACTTTCTTTCGATATTCTTAACTTATATTCAATCAATCATAATTCCAAGTCACACAACAATTATTCATTTTATCTTTTTCTTAATTTCTAGTGCTACTACTTACAAGCACAAAACAAGGAAATGTAACTTAAGTTAAGAATTAACTCACTCCATGTCGATAGATCCTAATCGAAGTAATCCTCCGGAAATGTGATCTCGGGTCCTTCTCCACCTAAACAAGATGAAATACCCAAAATGAGTCTTTCATGAAATTTTTATTCTTGAAGATTCTAAACTTTTCTTAAAATAGCGGTAAAATCGTATAAGAGGAAATTGCAACTTAAAATGGCCATAACTTGCTCATTTTAACTCGGAATTTCGCGTATAATATACCGTGTTCTACCTATTTGAAAAGATCTATCTATTTCTAAACTTATTTTCATCAAACTATGTCATTTGGGTTCCGAAAAAGTGGCGGACAGATTCACCACGAATTTTTATAAACTTGTTTTCCTTCTTTTATCTAAAGCTCATTTGAAGAGATAAGTAATATAATAGCTTATAAAACCTTTGAAAAGTATATTCATATATTTATTGACTCATAACAAATGTATGAAGCTAATGAAGTTGTCTCAATTTATGAAAAAGTAAAGTCTTTAAAGATTTTGAAACTTGAGAACTTTTTGAAATATTCATCTTGCTTTGAAAATATCTTAAGTTTATCTAGAATGAGTATTTCTTCTCTTTTCCTAAATTTTATTTTCGTTATCTCTTTAAATTCCTAAGGAATGAATTTTTTTTTATTTCCTAAGCTTAGCTTCCAACACTTTTTCAAAGTATTAACACTTCTATATTTAGAAAAATAATTTCTTGATTTCTTGAGATCATTTCATTTTAAAAAGAATTTCTATCATTTGAAGAAAAAGTAAAGTTATTGTAAAATCTTTGTTTACTTCAAAAAGTCTTTGCTTTATTATGTATGTTTATAGAAATTTTTATTAACTCCTCTAAGTTTATTTAAGATGACTTCTTAGTTTTAGAAAAGTTTACTTCCTACTTTCATTTCTAGAAAAAAATCTTTATTTTAAGAAAATATTTCCTTATTTATTTTGTTTGAGACAAAAATCATTATGTTCATGCATGAATATGAATCACAAAGTTACAAAAACATAAAGAAATATAATAACTTGAAAGAATAAGCTAATAAGAAAATAAATTAAGTATTGGAACCTTAGCTTCATCAAGGTATCCCGGGACTAAGAAAAGACTAGTCCCAAAACGAAAAGGAAAAATGTTTTGACTTGATGAAGACAAGTCTAAGACTAGAAAGACTAGTCTTAAAAATAACATGAAAGTAAATAAATTGCAAGGAAAGTTAAATAAATCGCAAAACAATGAGCTTATATGCTCTAAATAATATATATAGCTATATAGATATATTAGGTAGTTATAAACATGAAAACAACATAAGGAATTTAGATTATGAACAAAAACAAAGTATGAACTTATTGTTGCTTTCTTAATCTTCATGGTTTTAGAAAACACACACTAATCTCATACTAAGTAAATGAATATATGAAATTCTTGGAGAAATTTTACCTAAAAGAACTAATCTTAGAAGAGCTTCTTGAGAGGAAATTCTTGGAGAGATTTTAGTATAGTAACTTTAGTAGAAGAGAGGTGTGAAAGAAGTGGAAGTATGTGAGGGTATTAATAGGAAAATGTGGGAGATAATTTATGTTAATTAAATAAATAAAACAAATGGGAAGAAGAAAGAGGGTGGTCGGCGCTACTTTTGTGTAATGGGGAGGAGAAAAATTTATTTTTTTGTCTTTTGATTAATTAAAAGTAAGATATGAAAGATGTTAAGTTGTATTGGAAATGAAAATGTGTAAGAAATAGGTGTATGGGTTATAAGAGTAGGTTGTAAGAAAAAGTAGAGCTAGATAAATAGTGTAGAATAGTAGTAAATAGTGTAATGTAAAGTAGACATGATAATTAAATACCGGTAGTAAGAAAATACACGTATAAATTCGATATCTGATATTTTTAGCTACCAAAAATTACGAAATTGATATTTTTGAAAATTTTATATTTTTACGAGTCTAATGGTATATTCGGAATATTTTTACTATTCCGAGCTCCGGAACACGTTTTTCAAGAACTGTGTCTGATCGGGTTTAAAATGAGTCGCCGTTTTACTAAACTGATCTTTTTAGGCTTCCTTGGATAATTACGAATTATTCTACTCACTAAACTCTTTCTTACTCCCTTAGAGTTTCTTAAACAGGAATGCCGAATTTAAACGGTTTCGGTAAACTAGGGTTTTGTTAACTTTAGAAATCCGGTTGACTTTTAATTAGGGGTTAAGCTTTAATTTGAATTCAAAACTTCGGGAGTTTGCATATATTATTTAAATGGCAGCAATGAGTTTGGTGTTTTTTTTTTTTTTTGTTTCATTTCCAATCATTACCCTTAAATTAAAATTATTTTCTTTTTATTTTATCAAAGTTAAAAATTATTTTTCACAACCTTCAAAGTCTTTTTGGTAATTTCTACTCACACCCATTTCCTCTTCCACTCCTTCTGTTTCTATAGCTTATGGTAACTGTATTGCTTTATATACTTTTTTTTCCTCCTTAACATTCTCTTTTCTCTTTCTTTTTCAAAATAATAATTGTTTTTTCAAGATAATAGCCTCCCACCTCTCCCTCCTACACTAAACTTCAATTCTTAATAGAATTACTTTCTCATTCCTTATTTCTTCTAAAATTTATATTAGAATTTTAGATAATAAAATACAATCTATTTAAATTGAAATTATACAAAACATTTTTATTATAAAACATATTGATATTATATGTTAGAGGAATAATGTTTTGGTTATTTAATCATATAATATGAAGGATTTAATACTATTTTTATTGCATTATTATAACAATTTTATTAAATTTTTAATTTTTTACACATGCAGTAGGTACTTTCTTCTAGTGTGTGTATATATATATATATTTTTTTTTAGTGTGTATCGGGTCAGGGTCAGCAACCCGAATTCCCTGGATCTAAAACGGGCAAACCCTAGAACTCCAGCAGAAGAAGGGAACAGACTGAGAAGAAGAAAGGGGGAAAGGAAATACAAAGACCAGAAAGTTTAATATTCCTCCTCCATTTTTGCGCTATCTATTTCTATCTACGCCAAGAATCAGAACCAAATAGAGACATATTATTGTTATCGATGGAGGGTAGGAAGGAAGTAATCTCAGGCAAGTACGACATGGACGCTAAATGGGACGAATGTATTGATCTCACCGTCCGTCGTTTTGTATATTCTTCCCTAGCCGGAGCATTTAGCGGTCTCCTTCTCTTCCGTACGTATCGTTATTCTTCTTTTTCTTTTCCCTCTTTTTCCTGTCGATTTTAGACAAAATGGAAATAGCTGTGTCGGAATCTGTGCGATTTCGGCACGCATACAATAAGGTTGCGTTTTGTTCACGTATTTGACTTAGTCAGTACTATCTGCAATGTTGTGAGATTACTACATTATACCAAAGAATTGCAGAACTTTGATTATAACAAAGGTCGATCAAATAATGATGGGGTTTGTATGGTGTATTCTATATAGCAATTGATTTTCGTGCACGTTCTTCTGATCAGCTGTGGTGTTGATTATACTAATAGGTAGTCCAGTGAGTCGCTGGGCATCAATAGCGTTTGGTGCTGGGGTCGGAATTGGGTCTGCCTACACGGAATGTTCTCAGAAATTTGATGGGTTCCCCGTGAGGCCACCGCCTGCGAAAGTATCCGATGCTCCTCCACCACCCAAAGTCGCTCCTGAACCTCCTGCCTCTCAGGTTTGTTCAAAATCAGTTTTTTTTTTTTTTTACTCATGCTTACATGGAAGTAGTATAAGTTCCCATGCCTTTTCTTCCTGTAATGTAGTAATGCCATCTCTTTTTCGACATTTTAGATTTCTGGCAACCTTTCTTCTTTTTATACTCGCTTTTTTATACGATGAAAATACAGAAAATAGCTTTAACTTACCAAAAAGAAAAAAAAAAAATGAAAAGTAGTAATTGCCATTGCCAAAGTTCGATTTGCATTATTTATGAGAAGAAACAACATTTTAGCAATGGTATTGAAGGTGATGACTTTTATTGTATGCTCTAGATAAGTTTATGGGTGTCATCACTAGATCACGGTTAAAGGTGCTTCTTAACAATTGTCGCTTCTATATGCCCAGTATATAACTGAACCTGAATTGTTTTTAACCCCTGTAAAACCATCTAACAAGATAAGGCTAGAGAGTCTTTTTCCCTACTTCAGTGAATAGTTATTCCTCAATGGCAGATATATATATGCCTTAAGTACATGAAGAAAAGAAGAGGTATGCTTTTGCAATACTTAAATCAACTATTTGTTGACACATAAAATGCTCACGGGAGTGGGGAAATTTTGCAAAATTGCAAAAATAATAAAAAAATTTAAGAAAGAAAAGAAAACTTTAGGCATGGAACAATATGTGACAACTAAAAATAGAAAGAGTTCTCTCCTTTTTCTGATTTTATGTAATTTTTTGATAGTAAAATACTTGAATAATATTTGAAAGCACATTAAAAGATTGGGGATCTAGGCACTTAATTTCAAAGATAGGGGAGTTAAGTACACATGGAACAAACATAAGAAGTATATTTGCAATTTAATTTTTCTCTCTTTCTTTCTTTTTATTTTTATTTTTTTATTTTTTATACTTTTTAGAGATGTGGCGAATGAGTAATATAGTGATGGGTGTGTGTCTGTGTCACATATAAAACAACAGTTAGAGGAAACACACACCATCAGACCAATATTTGTCCATGGTATCAAGCTTTCATTAACTGCAAGCCAAGCATGAATACATGTCTTAGAATAGCCTTCTAAAACAATATCACCCTTATCTGGTGGTTCTTTTGGCTGTTGTTCTCGATGGCATTGCAAGTTTTCTGATGACTAAGAGGGTCCGTATAAGTTGTTAAATTGGACCATTGAGCTATAGAATTGGTGGGATGAGATATATAATTTGATCCTAGATTCCAATATTGGAATGTTTAGTTCTTGGTTCACTCCCAAAAGGCAAAAGCAATGAAGCACAGCTGATTTTCCTTGGGCAAACCTCCTGTAGATATCTTTCATATAAGCATCAATAAATGCAACATGAAGCCATATGGAAATGAATGTGCCATCATTGATTTCCTCACTAAACAATGGTCAGGATTCGAAAACATATAATCTGTATTTTGACAGTCCACACATGCTTCCTTTTTAGGAGATAGGTTTCAACTTAAGGCGACCATTAACATTTTTCCATGTCAAACAACCAGGTTTCATAAAAGGTTCTCCCTTAGTAACTCCATTCCAACTTTTCACTGGATCTGGAATACTTGGGCTACCTTCATTTTTTTGGTTTGCAGTTCTTCTCCACTTAACTTATGCTTTGTAACTCACATCATGACCCTCTTGTCCAAGGAAGTTTTATGTTTGCTTTCAGTTGTTTTTTCCTTCTTTAGAATTACAAAGGCCATTGCCTACTATACTTTGAATTGAAAACATAATTAATTTGGTTAATTGTAATCTTTCATTGCATCACCAGTAGCATTTAGTCTGGTGTTGTACTTGAGAATAGTGTTCCAGCCATTACTTTGAGATTTGGATGAGATGAGGAAAACCCCGAGATAACTCGTAGGTAGCTTTACAAAGTGAATTTCCAATATTTTTGCACTCTTACTGTCATCGTCATTCAAACTAGCTGCAAACCAACATTTCCCTTCACACCAAATAGGGTAGTAGACCTTTGGAGGTTCTCCTTTAATCCTATCATAGGCTTGAGATCACTTTCTTAAATATTATATGGTGTGCAAAGCATACCATGCTGACGCTTTTTATCACTTCTCTTCTGGTGGGAAATGGTCCCCTTCCTTAATCAAGACTTATTTTATCCTCTAAAAAAACTTTTATGGATTGCGCAAAAAGAGAAGGTGGTACAAGTTTGCCTTGATGGGGATAAAATTTCAACGCAATTTGTGTTACTAAGCTTCTTTAATTCCTTCAAGAGAGACCTTAACCTTATGCATTGCCTAAAATGGGTTTGAGCTTTGGTTCTTGAGAAATCAGCTAGTGTAAGGGGCATTTCCAACCCTGGTTGTTAGTAAAGCCTGGACTTAGGGGATGAATAATTCGCAAGAAACAAATTTGGTAAATAAAATGTGAGAAATTGTTTATTATAGCTCTATCTAGTTTCATGAGATTAGCCCATCATAATAATTATTGAACCCCGTAAGTGCATCTCAATAGCATTTGCCTCTTTGAGCTATGGATTCTATTATCATTGGTTGATATTCTTGGCAGACAACTTTTACCTCCATCCCACATCTATTTGATTAACTGATCTTACTATGTTAGAATATCCCATACTAATCCTAACAGTATCTTTGTTTTGGCAATGGCTTCTTCCCATGATTAGAGTTAAACCATGCACAGAGCTGACACATATATCTTCATTGGTACTCGTTTTATTGAATTTACTATGGAAATATTGATTAGAGTTGATTTACCAATATATATATATATATATTGATTAGAGTTTCAAAATGTCAATCTTAATGATCAGGAACCTAGGATATCCATTTATGGCATTTATGGCTTGTGTCACCAACCTTCCACCAATTTGGTTGAAATCTATTCTTGATTGTATTCTCTCTAGCTTCCTTTGCCTTAATTTTGAGTAAGGCTAGAAGCTTAACCTTGTCAATGTTGACCATTCTTTTGGCTTAGGGGCTTTAAAAGGATTGTTATGCTCCTTGGCATTCTAGCAGTTAGTAATATTTGCAAATCCATTGGTAACTAAAATGTTCACATATCAAGGTGCCTACAATGGAGAATCCTTGCATGTAATTTTTGAGCTAGGGGAATTAAATGAAGATGATGGAGGGTTGAATGCTAGGTGTATGGTTTTTTTGGTTATCTTTGGTAGAGACTTGCACTTTATACCTCGAGAATGTAGGTTCTTTTCCCTAGAGCTATTTGAATGCATCAAATCTACTCATAAACCATTTGAATATGGCTTGAAATTTTACTTAATTTCAATTTGGCTGCAGCTTTTAGTTGACTTGAGCACTGAGGCACTTGGATAGTTTATTGAACCGCAGTTCAAGCCCTAGATTATTTTGCTAGACAAGATTGTAAGCGCGTAAATTTAGATGTATTTCAATTATTTTCGAGCTTTAATATTAATTTAATTAGAAAGATTATGACTTGTCAAATCAAAATTTGAGGTGGTAAAGTACTACTTAGATCAAGGGAGTTGTTTGGGCGAGTAAGGTATGCTGAGTGCCTGGGATGAGACTTCATGAGGCTTCTGCTTAGAGTATATCTGGGGAAGTTAGTTAGGCCTCTAGATTTGAGGTGTTTCTTCTTCTTCTTCCTTTTTTTCTTTTTTTGGGTGGGGTTGAGGTGTAATATGAGACTTACTGTTGTTTATCGATGCAAGTGGACAGGAGTTGGTTAGAATGGTTAGTCTTTGCTCTTCTCTTGAATCTAGTGCAAACACCAACCTTGTGCTTTATAGTCAACTCTTTTGCTTTTTTATGGTGCTCCTTTGTAACTCTTTTATATCAACAAATTTACTGAACTTATCCAAAAAGAGTGTTGTCCTGAATCTAAAATTTTGACCTTGTTAGCTGTCCAGCCTGTCCCTATAGCATGATGTGTTCGACCTTGCTCAGTTGATCCTCCAAAAGAGGGAAGTTGTGTGACCAGTGAGGTTACTAGACTTGTCCTTAGTTGATATGTTTTTATGTGCGTATGTTAGGGGTAGTTGAGTTAGTTTTGGGTAGTTGATATTTTCATTTTCTAGATTCTGGAGGACAGTATAATAGTTTAGAATAATTAGTCATATGTTAGATTTCTTTTTGTTGAATGAATAAGAGTCTTGTGGTAGATGGGAGCAGTTCGTTACTTTTACTTCATAAAAGTTAGAGGAGCTCTAAGCTCTTGTGATGAGCTGCTAGCTCTTGTGAGCATACATAGTTGGTGTTGGAAGTTCTGCAATCAATTTTCATATCTAAGTCAATGAATGTACTAGTTCTTTGCAGTGCAAACCTAGCATTAGTCTTAGAATGGGATGGGCCTTCTGTGCTTTCCTGAGAAAATTTGGATTTGTTCTCTTGCTTCTTTAGATGCACACTTTTTCAAGGTGACTTGCCTGATCAGATCTTGGGCCCATCATGTTTGGTTATAGGATGATTTCTACTAAAGTTTTTGATACCAGCAACCTTGTACCTAAAACTAGCTTCCACACCAGAGGTGGATTTTCAATCAACTTTGAATAAAGTATTAGAAATAGTCTTCGGTTGACACTATGGAAAGATAGTTTATGCATCTGGGTTTAGGGTAGTGCTTGAGCAGAGTACAAGTGTATGGTTTTACTATGCAATTTAGGGGTTGTATGCGGGGGGAGTGTGTAGGTCAGCATTTGATGTGAGGATGGTTTAACCACAGTTTAGGACTGTATGTGCTCAAACTGAGTTTCTATGCTTCAGTTTGGTGACGTGGTCAGTATTTAGGTTTGAAGTGTGGTGAGTGGTTCAGCGATGATGTTATCCAGGATAGAGTTGGTGAGGAAGTTATGAAGCTTAGAAAGATGGCAGGGAAAATGGTAGGGAGATGGTAGGTCGGTGGCTCATCTTTCTTCCTTTTCTTATTCTTCACAACTTCCCACCCTTATTCCGTTTATGTCTAGTGTTTCTTCATCAGTATATTATGATCTGGACATGATCTTGAGCTTGCACCTTTAATTGGGGGGCTTCAGCTTCAATGTGTCATTGTGGAATGGAATGCTTCAAACCTTGATCAAAGTTAGTGGAGACCTTCCACGGTCTTTTCAGCCCATTGTTTATTCAGTTTTCTCTGACTACAACGACAGTTGCTTCACCATATCTATATAAATATTAACGTATTATGACATGAGAGGTGCACCATAATAAAGGGTTGCTCGTGCATTTAAATTTTTTTTTTTTGGGGGTCATAGCATAGTATTTAAATTTCCGGTTTAGTGCAATAATTTTTCCCAAACCCCCCTTTCTTTTGTTTTTGAGGCTATGTGAAAACGACATTAAGCTCATATAATAAGGACCAAAAGTGTTTAAATTTGGTTCTGACGACTGTCTTTTCTTCACAGGATGGGCAAGAATGAATTAGCGGCTGCTGAAAGTACACTTAGTTGGCTGATGAAGCAGAGTCTTCCGAGGCGAGGATGTTGGTTTTTTCCCCCCCATTATGGTTTTTACTTGTGTAGTAGATACATTATATTGATGGATAAACGACTTGTTTGATACTTGCTAATCCTATCAAATTCCAAGAAGCATTTTATCAGGACCTTGATATAAAATAATGAATTCATGCGCGGATTTTCTTGCCATATCGATTTACAGTGACGTGCACCTCTTCTTTTGAGTTTACCTACTGCCTGGGCGAACTGTTAACCACTCTTCGTCAGCTTCTGCTTCTCGATCTATCTCAATTATCTATAAGATTTTGGATTAATTGCAAAACTTACCAGTATTTTAATCTATTTGAAAATCTGTGTTAATTTCTTTTTGACTGATAAGTGATCTAAGTTTCATTTAAACACGTTAATATTATTTAATAATTTTAGAATGAACCGTGTTAATATTTTACCGGTCTTAATATATAAATAAATGATATATAATTTCAATTTTCTCTCTTTTTAAAATAATATTTAATATTTTATTTATTTTATCTTATGTAGTAAAATTTTTTATTACATTAAAACATGAATTTTGTTTTCGCAAATTGGATAAAACACAGATAAAATATTTATAATTAAACCTATGATTTTTCATCCCAAGTTAAGTCACAATAGCATAAAATAAAAGATGCCTCAGCTGTAAAGCATTTTGACGGAGAACTTTACCTATTGGTGTTAAGGATTAAATGTAGTTCATTAAATTAGAAATCTCGGTGCTTGGGTGTTTGGTGAAGAATGCATACTGGGAAGTGGGAGCACCTAAAAGACCAAAAAAAAAAAAAAGTGCGGGAGCACGGGCACCTATGGTTGCTAGTTACAGATCATATACATTTCTGCCTTTATCAGAAGCTTATAATTTTCTAATATTTTAGTAGACACTCAAGTCTTAACAATGGTAGTGAAGGAGCTCTCTCTCATAGCGACTTCCAAAGATACCATTTTCTACTTAAAATGCACTTCTGGGAGTACGTCAAAACCTAATGTCTTATTACTAATGACAAAGACATTTATATTTTGTGAGCACATTGCCTACTGATAACTAACCACAAAAGGCCACATTTAATTTATTAAGAATGCAATTCTGATTCTTTTTTAATTTAATTTCACCCTTTGATGATGAAAATAAGATAGAAATGCAATCCGACAAGGAACCCTATTTCTTAACACCCCTGGAATTCCATCGATTTTCTAAATCTAATATTAGACTTGCGATTCCTAAGATGCAACCTAAATTGTGTAATAAAATTATTACTTGACTGTCTTACCAAATTCCATTTTTTTTACTCTTATCTCCACCTTCTTTTTGCTTATCTATTTTTCTTTCTTATAATGTCATTGTTCATTTCAAAAAAAAAAAAAAAAAAAAAAAAAGAAAGCCATTACTTATTCATTCTTTATAAAAATTCAAATAATGAATAGATAATCAAGTTTCAAGAAATCAATTCCCTGTTGATGAATTCTTATATATAAATTCCAAGATGGAAACCAAACAAGTCTTAATAGCATTTGGTTGTACAATGTTTCATAATATTGGAGTGAATAAAAATCATTATACGATATTTGATTGACAAAATGTATATTTGTAAAAACTCTCTTTATAAGACTAGACAAAACGTAAAATATATATCTCTTATATTTCATAGTATAAAAATATTAAAACTAGATAAGAAAATCTCTTTGTGAAAATTTTATCTAGTGCTCTCTACTGTAGTGCATACCAAATAGTACAAAAAAATTGTATTGCCCAGTGATTCTTGTACTATTCTATCCAATCCTTTTTATCCTATTCAATTTTTACAACCAATACCTTAAAATTTAACCATGCAAGATCTTACTCGTGTCTTGCATATGTGCTGAATGAGATATATGCATTCATCCATTTCTGGAGCCGGTAAAAGCTAAGCAAATAAGCAATAGTATGGAAGTAATACTAAAAAAAGTATGAGATACCACTGTGAACGTTTGAGCTAGTTATCATGGACATTTATTTATTTACTACTAAAGCATCATACAGCCAATTTTTCACGAGCAAGAAAGCCTGCTCCGCATCGTCATCTTCTTCAGGAGACTCAGGCCTATGTACAAATCCATGCCCTCTTCCCTCAAAGATCACCACTTCAGAACCCCTACCAATATTCTTCTGAATATCCTTTTGGATGCTTACAGGACAAAGTGAATCCTTGTCACCTGAAATGAACAACACTGGTACCTTAATTTTCAAAGCAATAGATTTATCCATCCTGGTACCATAAAAAGAGACCCCCATGCCAAATTGATCTTCCTCATCTCCAGCTAGAACCTCTAACACTCTCCCACCTCCAAAACAGAATCCAATAATCCCAAGCTTCTTTGAGATCCCTGCTGCTGAAAATTCATCTATCATCCATCTTTTTGCCATCTCAATGTCATTTTGAATCCTCTCGCGGTTTTGTTTCGTTATCCACTGCTCAAACATTTCTTTTGGCCTGTCTTTTGACCAAGGATCCCCACGAAACAAATCTGGAACCAGAACACTGCAACAAAAAGCTAACATTAGATAAGTTAGGATGTTTTATCTAAAGTAATGTGCAGTGTTGAAGAACTTTCATCCAAAGTGTGTTAGTTTTACAGAAAGTGTTATTCCAGAATTTTTTTATCCCATATTTGTTACAAAACATTAAATTTAATAGAAATTATCATTATAATCTCAAGAGGTTGGCAGTTCGTTGGTGGCAATTGGTGACTGGAAATGTCTACAGAAAATGAGGATAATGATACAATTGTTAACAAGAGGAGATCATTTCCTCATTTGTCTACTGATTCAAACCATTAAGGCTGAAGCCAATCCCTGTTGCTATTTTCACTCAGCACCTACTGCTAAAAATCACTAATAGCTGTCAACACTTCAAATTGAAATGGTAACAAGATGGTTATGGTTATAGTATTATGATAATAACCTATACTGGAAAATGGTTTGTTGAGGAAAAAACACACTTACAATCCTTATCATTTGCAAACCAGGAACAAAGTTTCCATTAGCATTTTCACATTTGGGCCTGAAATGTATGGAAATACGAAGTTGGGAACATTTACTTGTAACCATTGCAAGCAACACGGTAAGCAAAGTCCCTTGTTGATGAATCTTCAAACCCAAATACATCAGACAAAAGCAGGACCCCAGTTCCATTATTGTTTTTCACTGCTTTCAATAGATAAGCTTGGATGCAATCATCATCTGCACCTAAAGAGATTTCCATTCCACTAACCAACTCGCATGCCTCATCATTTTCATTTTCAACCTGCACAAGGCTGCAATGTATTTTTCGGGCAGCAATCGATATCCTCTGCTTCCATGGATAGGAAGTGCACTTTGTCTGGAAAATACTGAAGCTTCAAAGTTAAATTTTGGAGCATTAAAGGAGTAAAAAGTAACGTCTAGATGGTGGCTGATTGCAAATGTTCTATTGAGAGCTCATTGTATGAGTTCACAAATCAAAGTTGCTAAATGGGCATATGAAAAGATATAAGTCTTTTTTAATTCAAGTGAACCCTTTAATTGCCCTATGCTATTATACCAACATAAAATAAATCCCTTTGCTACCCAACTTTCTTCATGGTTTCAACAAAAATACTAATACGACACCTCGATTTTGGCCTAACCCTTTGACATTGTAAACAATCGATCAGAAATTTCCAAAACTTCATCTTATAAGGGCTCAAAATCGAACTCGAACTTCCTAGTTTTTTTGATAATTCGCCTTTTTTTTTTTTTTTTTTTTTTTTTTGGGCCATGTGAGAATGCCAGGCCAGAGTTAAGTAGCAACACTTTCAGTAGCACACAGTCAGATTAAAAAGGTTCCACGTAGGCAAAGAATTTTATGCATATCTCATTGATGGATTCCTCAGAAACATATTGCATGTGACAATTTATAGGATACATCCCAAATAGTTCTGAAAAATAGTAAAAAATAGCAGCTAAAAATAGAACAGTTACAATTATCACTACAATATAGATCTATTCCTCAATACCACAGTTATTACGTAAGCGATATTTCCCTGCTTTTTCTAGCTTAGCAACACAGCCTAAAAAACATTAATAAAAAGAAGGGGGGAAAGAAGTGAGAGGGAAGGTTGGAAGATAACACGTACAGAAGCGAGAAGCAAAGTAGAAGAAGATGTTGGAAGAGATGAGTTTTTGAGGAAGAATCCACCAGGACCAACACCAGCACCAAGACCAACACCAAAACCAACGTTAGTGCTGCCCCTACTGTTGATGTTGTGGGCAGTTGCAGGGAGGAAGGTAAAGAGGCTGTTCCCGGAAGCAAACCCCATCATTACTCTGACAGCCCGACCTTATTTCGTTTTTTGTATCGTTCGATCGCTCGTGCTCAGTCATAGTGAAGTGAAAACTGCAACTCCAAACACATATCTTACACAACTCAAAATATCCGGACACCCAGGGACCCACCCACCTATCTCTTCCCATTTTAAGTTTTATTTTAGTTATAATACAATTTATAAATGAGTAGTCTATATCAACAAAGATAACAAAATAATTCGATATACAATTTAAAAAGAGATTGGAGTTTAGCAATTCGAATAAATAATTATGAACGTAATCCTATTCAATAAATAATTTGGGAAATGATCGTAAATTAGGAAAAAAAAACTCAATAAAATTATGGAAAATAACGTGAATATAATAAGGAAAGTATGGAACTATCAGCTAGAGTCAACTAGACCGAAGGAGCTATTTAATCATGCCTAGGATGAAATTGAAAAATCTCTGGTTAATAAAGGAGCAGTTAAATTCTAAAGGAGTTCCCACTCTGTGATGATTTCTTTTGGAATAAAGATGCAAATGAATCAAATTTCTATTTTTCATTTCCAAACAAGTTAAAAGTATAATTCAACTACACATTTAATGGAGATCGTAGTACCCTACTTTAACTTCTTTTAGACATTTTATTATGAAATTAAAAAGAAAAATAATGATAATTAATCTTGGATTGAAAAAATAGAACTACTTCAGTTCTTCTATTAGATTTATTCCATAAGTTTAATCAAAAAGTGTCATAATAAAATGGGGGATTTGACTTGATATAGCAAAATGCTAATGAAATGCAATAAGTCCGTTGTACCCATTCTATTCTACCTATTGTTGTCTTCTTTTTTCCCTAAGACAATGGACTAAATAGTATTGCAAGAGGTGCTGCCATAGTGCATGCAATAACTCCTAGCCTATTTCTAATGTATTGAATCCTTCTATCATCTTGCAAAGTTCTCTAAACCATATAAATAAGCACGGGTCACATTTGGTCCGAGCTCAACATTTGAATCCAAAGGGAGACCCAACGTGATCAAATTGGGTTGGGCCGAGTCCTAGTTTGGACCTAACCCTTGAAGATGTTGAATTTGGAGCCATAACATTATAAGAGAAAAAATAGACATGCAAAAATAAGATGAAGGAAAGATAGTGAAAATGGAATTTCGTAAGAAAATCAGGAAATATTTTTATTACAAGAGTTAGGTTGCACCGTGAGAATTAGAATCCAAATATTATATTATATTAAGAAAATCAATAGAATTTTAGAGGTGTTAAGGAATAGGGTTCCTTGGCGGATTGCATGTCTAACTTATTTTTATCATCTTGTTCTAAAAGAATTAGAATTACATTCTTAGTAAACCAATTAACGCCTTTGGTGGTTAGTAATCAAATAGGCAATGTGCTCACATAATATATGTCTTCCTCCTAATTAGTAATGAGATCTTAGGTTTGACATACTCATTGAAGTGCATTGAAGTACAGAACTAAATCTTTTGAAGTTTATACTTGAAAAAGCTCCTTTACCATTGTTAAGAGCCTTAACATTACTAAAATTAGAAGGTATTAAAAGCAAAACTTGAGTTTTCAGGCACCTTAATCAAGTGAAATAAAAATTAAAAGTCAGTTTCCAACCACTTATCAACAACCTTGACCATTGCGGAGCATGGAGGAAACGATAACCAGTGTTCGTTGTCAAGACTCTCATCCATATCTACTTAGCCCTCTTCTCTAGTTACATATCCCAAAAGGTAGATATGGAAATACAAATAATCAGCAACTAGCAAGCAAAAATGTTCCTAGTATGCATTGTTCACCACATGCTAGCACCAAAAAATTCTAATGCATGAACTACATGTAATCGTAGGCACCAATAGGCAATCATCCATCACTGTGCTTTATAGTAGATACGTCTTTATTTTATATAGGTGTGATAGCCTTCAGATAACTCAAGATAAAAAAATCAAACGGATAATCAAGATAGCAAATAATTTGAATCTAATAAAGAATGGTAAACTGTTTGCCTATGTAGTAGGCAATCTCAATACAACAGATGCACATCACTGTACATGGATATAGCAAGAAAATACGCACATGAATTCATTTTTTTTATATCAAGGTCATGACAAAATGCTTCTTGGAATTCGATAAGAATAGCAAGTATAAAACAAGTTGCTTATCCATGATTATAATGCATCTAATACACAAGTAAAAACCATCACAGTTAAAAACTAACATCGACCCCTTGGAAGACTCCACCTCAACAACCATTTAAGTGTACTTTCAGCATTTGCCAACTCATTCTTGCCCATCCTATGAAGAAAAGAAAGGCTTTGAAATCTAATTTAAATACTTTTTTGGTCTTTATTATATAAACAATTAATAATTTTAAGATAGCCTCAGAAAGGAAAGGAAGGCACTTGGGAAAATTATAGGACTTACCTAAAAACTTAAATGCAATGCTATGATAGAGAATTAAATTACATGAGCAACTCTTGATATGTTGCACCTCTCACATCATAATGTGTTAATATTTAGATAGATCTATTGAAGCCCACTGCTAAAATTGTCAGAGAAAACCGAATAAACAATGTTAGTTGCTAAAAATTTAGCAATGTAGGACGTGTGCGGTCTAAAAAGTAAAACCAACTCCGTAAGTGTAGAAAAAAAGGGGATAGAAATGGAAAAAAGAAAGAAATATAAGTTATAGGTGTAGGTTGAGGTAATATTTAGTTAGGAAAATGGATGTATGTATGTATAATAGTATAGAATGTGATTTCGAAAAGGACATGAAGTGGAAAAGCAACATATTGTACTCATACCTCTGTTTCCTTTTTTGAAAACGGGGGACAGGTTGCTTTCCTTCTTTTCTTTTATTTTTCTTTTTTTTTTTCATGCTAGGAGATTTTAGGAGAACATTTTATGCCTCTTCTGGTATTCAGTTTTAAAATCCACTAGAGAAGAAGCAAAAAATTAGATTAAAAGAAAAACAAAATTGTAACAAATGTTATATATGCTAGAAAAAGATTGTATGTGTTATATGTTATTAAAAGATTAAGTTATCCCATGTGGCTAGTGAAGTAGCTTGCTTTGATAGAGATTTGGTGCTTTTGATTTAAAGGAAGAAATGGAGAACTAGCTTGTTCCAGATACCGCTGAAGGAAGTTGAATTCATATAGGGATGCAACGCTAAAATCGAATCTTGCTTCCATGTGTTGATGTAGATCTCTTCTACAAATTAGTACTTGCAGAGATAGATATGAAAAATAGTACAGTATCATAAAAGCTTCAATTTCAACGATTATGAATCAGAATTTTATTGGACTCTTTCGAGAAAACCATCTTAAAATGATGGTGGTAGTGGTGATGGCGGTAGATGATAAGAAGATGACCAATAATTGGTGTGGAGAATTTATATATATATATATATATACATATACTTCTTCTAGTTTAAAATTTTACGAGCGGAGAATGTCGTGCACATTAGAATCTTGAGAATTGATGCTTGAAATTATTGCACTTGCATAGAGCCATAATGAAGCTAGTTTTTTCAACTGTTCATAGAAAAGTAGCAAGCTCAAAACAATCTTGTATATAAATTAGAAAAGAAGTAGCAACTCAAGTTGGTCCTTATGGAGACTAAGTCTGCTGGATTGAAACCCTTCAACTATTCTTCAAATTGCACTAGAAACTTGTAACTAAAAGAACGAAAGCCAAAGAGAAAAGAAAAAAGAAATGGATAAATAAGTATTAAAACTCAAAACTCAAGAACCACATGTTCATACAATAAGTCAAAACACAAGAATTAATTAAACAAAATATAACTGCTAAATATTTATCAATTGTAAGCTGTCTAGCTTTCTTAAATACGAAGCTGTCTCATATTGCTAAATTTTTAGCAACTGATCATCTCTATAATGGATAAATTGATATTCTATTTCTAAAGTGTTAATATTATAGGAAGTACGAGCTTATTGGGTCATGTTGATTTGGTGCACCCATATGGGTGGGTTAGGCGTAAGGTTTATTTTAAGTGTTGTAAGAAAACTAATACTAATTATGATAATTATAATGATAAAATAAATGTTAAAATCGGTATCACGTTGTTAAACACATGCTCACTATCCCCTTTCAATAATCAAAATCAACAAAACAGTACTTTAAGTACGTCTGCACACCGCATATACTATTTCTTTTCCTATGTAGATGCCAAGGATTAAACAATATATAGAAGTTAATGACCATAGAATAAACCAAGTGGTCTCCTTCATTTCTCTGCTCTTCTTACATAAAAATAGCTCGAACCCTTGAATTTCACTCCATTTTACTCTCGACTCTCTCAGCCGCTTGAGAAACTATGACCACCATTTGAAACCCTTCATAACCCATTTGAAACCCCCATTACCACCACCACCATGACCAACCCACCACCACAATGGAAAAAAATCCCTTCAAACTTAACCCTCTAGCCTAATATCTAACTACTAGAAATTTTTGTGAAGCGTCAGAACCAATCCGGCCATCAAATTACAAATTCTTACTTCCACATTCGACCAACATACTCAAGCCACCACCACCAATTGACTCACGACATGGAGCACTTTAAATAGCCAGAACACCGACTTCAAAGGGTAAGACACTTGTAAGTTATATCAATTTAAGTTTAGAAAAACTTAAAACTCTGGAAAAAAAATTTTGCAAATTTTTTTTCCTTCTTTTTAAATCTATTTGCTTTGTTTATTGAGATATATAACCTTCAATCTATATCCATGAGTTGTAACATATTCACAACTAATTAAGCACTTTTATTGACTAATAATGTATAAACTACCCAAGATTCTTGTAGGAAAATGGAGAAAAAGATTAGAAGATAAATTTTAAATAAAATTAGTAGTTTTAAGTTGAGTATAATTACTTAGTGTAACTCCTTTGTTTACTAGGCTTTTTTGACGAGTTGAAACTTTTGTCGGATTTCTACGAATCATGAGCAATCACCAAGGTGAGTAGCAAAAGCTTTCAAATACTTTGTGTGTTTTGATGTATTTTGACGTATTACTGGTATGAAGAAAGGAAACACATTTAAGATGAGGATGTGATGGTTTTACGAAGTTTAAAATGATGATTTGTATTCCTAGTTATGTTATAAATTTGATATATTGCCTTAGTGACACAATAAGCATGCTTAAGGCAGAAAAATAGCAAAAAAAAAAAAAGCATCCCTTTAACATGGTGTACTGCTGCGAAAACCTTTTCATGGTGCTGATGAAATTTTCCTTGGGTCGTAATTGTATTTTTTTTTTTTTTTTTTTTTAATGTTGGATGCATGATTATGATCATAATTTCATATTTTTCTATATATATTTATTATATATGAAGGTTTCCTGGTTATAAAATGATTAAATAGCCTAAAAAATTAGATTGAGAAATAGCTTGTCGCGATTGTTCATTTTATGTTTGTTCATCTCTTATTTCCCACACGAGTCATTCCCCTTTGTCCCACAGTGGTAATGCTAAATCTAATAACATATATATAATGGAACATGGATAAACAGGCTCCCCATTTTCAAACTAGACAGAGACTGGCATCGAATCATCTTGATGTTGTGATCTTTTTCACATGTTCTTGCAGATGTTGGTATTGTGGCACTGATTTGTGATTATATTTTTTTCATAACAATTAGAGGGAAAGAAAACAAAATAACGATGATAATAAATATAGGATGATAGAAAAATAATGAATAAAATGAAATGTAGAAATGGACGGAAAAATAAGGTTACTAATTTACATTCAAGCCTTTTTATTTTATTTTTATAATGAAAGATTAAATGAGAAACGCTTGTGAACTTTACAATGACAATCTCAATAGAAGTAAATTATATATATATATATATATATATATCAATCTTAGTGCCTAAAATATAAAAATAGAAATATAATGATGACATTAAGATATGTATAAAGGCAATGACTATACCAACTTAATTATTAAAAAAATGAAGAGAAAATAATTCGAATTGTAAGTATGAGCATTTTAAGTATTGTACTTGCAATCTTAAAGAAAGAATTATGGAGTTCAATTATGAGATTTGATTAATTAAGTTCCTTATGGGTCTAAATGAGAGTTATGAGATGGGGAGAAACCAAATTTTAGCTATGGAGGGAAAATTAATGTTATTTTATTTGTTTATAATAATAAAAATATCATGGGTTTACTTAAGAATTTAAGTACAATAAACCTAATAAAGCTTATCACACTTAGTCCATACTTATGTCATGGCCACTTTCATTTCAATGGTAGGCTCACCAACTCCAGTTTATATAGAAAACTATGAATTGAGAATTTAACCATGTACGAAAACATGTTTCCTTATAAAAACAAAAACTTTTGCAGGTACCCCATAATTTTAATTAAGTTTCGATATCTATTATCAAATCTACTTTAATATTCTAACATCCGATGGGGGAAATTTTTATACTCTGAATTTCTTTCATTAACACTATGTATAAAGAGCTTCATATATCACTCATTTAATAATAATATATTGTTGCTCACAATTTGTGATACATGACATCATTTACTTCCTTATGAAGTACTTATAGCAGAGATAATGAAAGGTCATTCTGTCTTTATCCTTTCTAATATTTTAGTGAAGAATCCATATACACCCCCTCCTTCTCTTACTTTCCTCATCCTTTTTAAATTGTAATACTACCAACTACTGTCTTCGAGCTGACGCCACTTTGAAGAACCCTAACTAGGAGCAATAACAACATCACAATAGCAATGCACATAATGTAGCCCACTGTGAACAACATGATAAAACTTTGTTAGAAAACTTACCAATTAACCTCATTATTAGGCTTTGTTGACGAGTCAAAACCTTTTTATGATTACTATGAATCATGAGCAATCAACCAAGGTAGGGGGGAAAAGCTTTCTAATACTTTATGTATGTTTTAATGTATTTTGACATATTAATGGTTTGAAGATAGGAAACGCATCTAAGATGAGGATGTTGATGGTTTATGAAGTTTAAAATGATGATTTGTTTTCCTAGTTATGTTACAAATTTGATATATTGACTTAATGACACAATAGGGTGCTTAAGACAAGAAAAATAGCGTAAAAACCTTTTCATGGTGTTGATGCAATTTTCCTTAGGCTCATAATCGTGATTATGATCATAATTTGATAGTTTGATATATATATATATATATTGTATTTATTATATAAGAAGAGTTTTGTGGTTATAAAATGATCAAATAGCTTAAAAAATTAGATTGAGATCACGATTGTTCATTTTTTGTTTGTTCATCTCTCATTTCCACACAGGTCATTCCCTTTTGTCCCACACTAGTAATGCCAAAATCTAATAACACATATATAATAGAACAAGGATAAGCTGGCTCCCCATTTTCAAACTAAACAGAGGTTGGCATTGAACCATCTTGATGTTATGACCATTTTTCACATGTTGTTGCAAACATTGGTATTGCGCCGACTGATTTGTGATTATATTTTTTCAATAATAGAAAAAAAAAAACAAAATAACGATGATAATAAATGTAGATGAAGAAAAATAATGAATAAAATGAAATGTAGTAATGGATGGAAAAACAAGGTTACTAGTTTACATTAAGCCATTTTATTTTATTTTATTTTATAATGGAAGGTTAAACAAGAAGCGCTTTTGAACCTTATAATGACAATTCTTAATAGAAATAACGATTATATATATATATATAATTAACCTTATTACCTAAAATATGACAATAGGAATATAATGATGACATTAAATATGTGTAACACCCTAAACTAAAGGCATTATTAACCCGCCACATGTCCTTACTGAAACGAACATTCTAAGGCTATTATTCCACTAATCACAATGATAAACCTATAACATCAATATCCCACATATTGGTGTACTACTAAAACATTATGAAATATCAAAACTTCTAAACAACTTAGTTGGCGTAAACCAAAAGCCAACTTAAATCAAACTTAAAACATCAAAAGAAAAGGTCTCATAACAAATCAGAATCATAAACCATTTAAAATTTGAATACAGCCTTCAACTCTAGTTTCCTCCAATCCACTATATCTAAAAATCAATAGGAAAATCAGCTCCACTATCATCTTCCCCATAATCAACGAATACATCATATCCAAATAGATCGAACACTACGGGATCATCATCTATTCTTGAAAAATAAAAGAGTGAGTATAAAGGCTTAGTATGTTATACTACATACATATGCGCGTGTGTCACGCCTCAAGGGGTACCTTAAACGTTACAATCCGCTGGACACAATATTAAAGCCTAAGAATGACTACCTTAGTCACGCAAATGCTTCCATATCATGTACAAGGCGTACATCACAACTAAGGGCATATATCGGAGTAGCACAATTTACATTGATAATGATCAGGTAACAAAAAAAGTGAATACTTATTGTAAAACATAAACATGATTGATTACATATCTTAGGGGCATACCCCCGCTATTGTCTCCAAATCTATATAAATAAATTCCCTTAGGAATCTCCAAGATACTAACATAGCATACATTATATATGAGGAATTTACAAAATAACTTCATCATATGTTCTTGTTGCCTCTGCAAGAGTTTAAAATCCATCTATGACTTCCTTAACGTCATGATCCTTGAATAGAGCCACGGGTATGCCTATTTCAACAAAAATCTATAGGCGTATAAGTTTTGGTTCCAAATATAATCAAGAAGGGTGGTTGAATTGATTATTAACAAAAAATTTTGCCTTTAAAAAATAATCCCCTTCGGTTTTAAAAATAAGCACCAGATATGCAATTAAACAAATATGAACATAAATTGCGGAAATTGAAAAGATAGAGTATAGAAAATCAGGCAGCGATTTATAGTGGTTCCGCCTTGTGCGTCAGTCCACTCTTCCAGGTCCGAGCGGGGACCCCCGTTATCCTACGGGTTTTGTTCCACTATATCCAAACAAAACAAATTATAAGCTTGTACAATTCTCTCTGCTCGATTCTCATAGCTATCCTCTAGCGATAATCGATCTACAGAGTCTAAACTTGTAATTCAACTGTCAAAAGAGAAGGCAACAACAAGTTCCTTCTATACAAGATAAAATATCTAAATCACAGAGCTAAAGAATGGAAGCTAAGAGATTAGCTCGCTTGTTGAACCGTAAGAAATTATGAATATTCTAGGCAAAATGAAACTTCTAGGTTTTGTTCTGTATATACCAGGTAAAAAAGAGCTTTTTTTTTGTGCGTGAATAGTATCAGCTTCCTCCTTTTTTTTTTTACTTCGATCTTCTTCTTTTTCTTTTGTCTTCTGTATTATATATTCCTTCTTTTCGTTCCAAAAGCTATTTGAAAGATGGATAAGCTTTCCCAAAAATCTCGGTTAAAAATCTTTTGTTCCTTATCTCTTTTTCAAATTTGAATTCTTCCATTTCTTCAATTGGGTAGAAGATAAATGAGATATGTTTCTTCCACATATTGTGGTGACATTTATTTTGATTTGAAATTTGAAAACCGAAAGGGATTCATCATAATCTAATGATCTTCTTCTTCTTCTTTATCTAAACCAAAAGTAGATAACGTTCTTTTTTTCTTCTTTTGAACTCACACATGAATCCCATAAAAATAGGTAAGTGATGGACTTATCCTTGTCTTGAAACATTATAGATACTGATATTTCACTTGTCTTGAAGGAGAAAAACGTGCAGTAGCTATTCAAAGAAGGTCTGGTATTGTTCATGAAGATTTACATCGGTGAAGACTTTGATGAGAGAGAAACTTTGATGAAAACATTAAATCCCTTTGGATTAAACCAACTTAAGTGGAACAAATGAGTATATTATCCAAATAAACTCATTTACTCGGACTAGGTCTTCAAGATTCATTTTTCTACCGAACTAGAATGATTTGCATCAAGTTGAAGAAGATGAACAATGAAATCATGTGATATAGAGCTGCTGTCAAAAGTGTAGTGAAAGGTTCTATGAAAAGTTCTGTAAAAGGCTTTGGATTTCTGGAAAAATTCTTCATCCTTAAAGAAACTTTCTATAAAACATTATGGATTCTGAGTATTTTCATCATTTTTCTTCTTTCTCTTTAATTTGATACTATACACTTAATAAACTCATTAGTTATCATTTTTACTCTTTTGTTATCATCAAAACCTATTTTAAGAGAATCTAACAATAAGCTACAACTAAATTAGTGAGTTATTCCTTTTCATTCGCACCATGATTTCAAACAAGTTCAGTTAAATTTTCATGCATATGCTATGCAACAATCACGTGGTTACACAAATATATATAGTTATTTGGAAACCATATATAAAACGGATTTATCCCTCTGTGTCGAAGGTTAGGAAATTGTTGATGAAGATCCTCGACCTTCTATTGCTAGTCCCCAGGCCCCCGTCCAAAGAGTTCGGTTGGCTCGGCTCTGAACCTAGAATCGCATTCTGTTACGCCCCAAAGGGTACTGTCGAGCCTGGATTTTTTCCACTATTCTTGATCTGGTTCATTTCTCCTAACCCGATTCATATTAAACCTAAACCCATTTAACATGAATCCTCGACTAGGGGTTAGAAGAAATTTTAAAAAAATTTTAGAGTCGCCACCCGATATAAATCAAGAAAAAATAAAAAGCTAGGATCAATGGGTCGGTTGATCCTAACTTAGCTACTAGTCTGCGAAAATTTGATTTGAAAAATCAACTTTTAAAACCAGATATCATAGATTCGGGGGCTAACCTATTAAAACCAAACGGTTACCACTTTTGGAATTTTAAATTTCTAATCTATCCTTTTCATGCTCAAAAATCCAAATGATACATTACATAACAAATATTTACAGGTCAAATCATTTATTTTTATTTTTTATGTGCTTTTCTTCATTTTTATTTTTTAGTATTTTTTTAGAATATAAACATCAACAAAATATCTTATATTTACAAAATATTTATTTACTAAAAAGAACAAAACATTTTTTTTATTTTTTATTGTCGCCCCGCAGGTGCCTACGTACTCGCTAATCGAGATCAGACAAAACGTAGTTCTTTTAAAAAAGAACTTAATTTGTTGATCAATTTTAATTTTTTGAACTCTTTTCATTTTAAGTTCATTAAATTTTGAATTTTTTGTTAAAACCATTTTCGATGATCCTATGATCTAATCAATTGTTTTTTTTTATTTCATGAAAACATAATTTTTCTAAGCCCAAAAATCATTTTTTTTTTAGAAATTTTGTTCTTTGGAAAATCCAATATTATTATTTTTATTTATTTTTTTACATTTTTTTATTTTTTTTTAAAAAAATCATCACATAAATTCACAATATATCCAGAATATATTAAAAAATATTAAAATCATTTTTCATGCATTAAATATGCATTTTCTAAAGCAATTTATGTATAAATACACATTAAAAATATTTAAAAATATTAAAAATATCAAAAAAAATAAATTTATATAAAAAATAAATATTTTGATTTTTCTGGATTTTTCTGTATTTTTCTGAATTTTTTATGAATTTTTTACTATTTTTTATTATTTTCTGAAATTAATTATATAATAAACTATTAATAAAATAATGCGGATTAACCTGGACCGTCGGATGAAGCGGATGAGATCTGGAGCGTCGATCTCGCTGACCGATCTGGATCGTCTGATCTTGTTGACTCGATCTGAGCCGTCTGATCGCTTGATTAAATCTGGACCGTCTGATTACTTGATTAAATCTGGGCCGTCTGATCTGCTTGATGAAATCTGGGCCGTTGATCTGCTTGATCAAATCTGGACCGTCTGATCTGCCTGATGAAATCTGGACCGTCTGATCAGAGTTGACCGTTGACCGATGACCGACGACCGTTGATCGATGACCGACCGGGTTGGATTTGGATCTTCGGGTCGGATCTCGGAGCTCCGGCGGGTGAAGAAGACGATGACGCGACTTTTCGGGGCGGATTCCGGCGGCTCCGGTGGTCCTCGGCGGCTGGAAGCTTGTCGGCCCGACTCCTGCTACGACGGCGCGTCCTTTGGTGGTGGTGGCGTTCACTCAGAACGGCGGCAAAGGGCAGCTCCGGTGGTGGTTGTACGACGGCGTTTGAAGAACAAAATAAAAAGAATTTTCAGAGAGAAATCCGATCAATTCGAACAAATCTAAGCACACTAAATCATCCAAATAAAGTTTCTAACATTGTTACAACACTCAATTTGGATTAAATCTGATCCAATCAATTCGAATTTGAAAAATTCGAATTCTATACCCTAATTTCAAAAATTTCGAATTGGCTTTGCTATGTATGTGTTCTTCTGAAATTGACTTTTGCCTTTTGCTCCTAGGACCTCCTATTTATAGGTTGCAAGCTCAATTTTCAGTTTCGAACAGTTTCAAAAATGAATTGATTTTTGCCCCTTGATTTTTCACGAATTTAATTAGAAAATCCATGATTAAATTGTTTGAAACTGATGAATTGATGATTGTTTTCATATTCCATGTCAGATTCATCCACTCAATTTTTGTAACTCCTCATTCATGTGCAATTGAATGCTTTATACATTGAATTTTGTAACTTTTGGGTTGTTTTTTGCACTAATCTTTCATATTTTGTAACCACTTTGCAATCCCATCATCAATTTTGACAATCAATGATGTTTTGTCAGTTAAAAACTGATGCAAAGTAAGGCAAAAGTCACATTTGAGGAAAATGAAAAGACAAAAATGATAAAAAGGCAAAAATTTGCCTTTGCTAGGGTTTGAACCTGTGTCCTTGAACTTGAGTGTGTGTTTGGGTCCATATGTTTAACCAACAGGCCATTGGCCTGTGCCTTGATCACTTAGCCAATTTCATCAATACTTAAGGCTTTTTGGAAAAAAATTAGTTTAATTAAATTTTAAGCCTTAATTAATTGGGCAAAAATTGGGTGTCTACAGGTACCCTAAACGCGACAGTCCGCCACACTCAATATTTAAACTCACATATGACAACCTTAGTCACTTCATGAGTTTGAACACCAGGTGTAAGGCTCACGTTCATCATATAGGGAACCATACTTTGATTCGAAATGGTTTAAGGAGACGTACATAGCAATAAGAATGTAAATCATAACAGTTATATCTAGATTTAATCTATTACATGATCTAAGGGGCATACCCCCGTCAAAATATTAAGGTCCTTTAGTTCTCAAAAGTCTCTTACAACAATTATCATATATATATCAATTTAGGAGATTAACTAGAAGTCTACGCCTACATCTAGGTCCCGACTTCTTTAAAAAGCTCCTTAGAGTCCAAAAGTTGTACCTGAGGAAAGTGGCTTCTCAGAGATAGCCATAAATATTCATACTGCAACAGGAAACTATTAGGGTATAAGCTTATGAGCTTATGAGTTCCACTTCCAAAATTTAATGCTCAATAGTATATATAACAAACAAGTTATTAACAACAATATGAATGCGCAAACACGTGAGCATACAATACATAAGACCAATCGGAAGTCTTATGTTGAATGGATTTATGCCCTCTATTCGAGGTTAGGTTTTTCAGGCTCATACGACCAACGATTACAATTTTTCTCACTTTTTATCGTGGTTGATACAGGTGCCCATCCACACACATTTTTAATTTATATTGTGGTTGATATAAGTGCCCACCCATCCACATTTTCAATTTCGGCCTACACGCTAACATTTAATTTCTGGTCATTATGCCAACATTCGAGTTTACAGGCCCCTCGTTGCCCAGCTATTATGCCTTCTTCCCACAAAGGTATAATAACCTATGCAATGTGACTCACATATGGTATGCATGGTCAATTTGATTTCAAGATCATGACATATTAATTTAACAAGATCATAGAGATTGCAGATATATCAATTCTATATTAGGTCATACGAATAATTACAACAAGCTCATTTTGATATTCTCATCATCAATTCACCCATGTAGAAATCATATTCATACAATCAATTTTATCTTGTCTTAATTCTAATGCCACTAGTATTACAAGCACAAGCACAAGCATAAAATTTAAAGATAGTGAACTTACTTTGCTATGGTGCAAAAATTCACTTAATCGTAATAGTCCTCAGGAAGGTCTAGTTCGTCTCCCAAGTCTCCTAATCGAAAGAAATAACTCTAATGAGTATTTCTATGAAGTGTGAATGAACTTCTAAATTTTATTCTAACAAGTTCATCAAAATTCGTCGAAGAGGAAATTACAACTTAAAACGGCCATAACTTGGTCATTTTAACTCGAAATTTCGCATATTATATTCCGATTTCTACCTATTCAACAAGAGCTGTCTATTTCTAGAGTTATTTCCAACAAATGAGATTGGTTGGTCCATGAAAAGTAGGGTACATAATACTACACGAATTTCCTATTCTACAATTGAACTTCTAACCTCAAAACAAACATCATACTAAAGCTTTGATAGATACTTAGCTATCATTATATCTTCTAAGACTCTATCATATACATATATAACTCAATACCATGCATGATTCATGAGTGTTGGAAATTTCTAATTTCTCATGTACTTAGATAATGTCAAATAAGAAGCATATGATATTACTTTCCCAACTTTGTTTTTACAAGTGCATCATGTATATATGCAATACTTACAAGCTATTGCCATGAAGGTTATGAGATGATCTATATATGTATACATATAGCACTAAGAATTCTTTTTTGAAAAATTTTTACTTTGCAAAACTTTTGAAATTTACTAGACTTAAGAAAAATAGTTTTTCTTCTTGTAAAATCATACTTGCTTTTATCAAAACTCAACCTTGATGATCTACATGGCCATCACCTTCATTATTTAAATAAAAACCTTCATTTGGAATTAGGAAATAGATGGTTATATAGGTGTTTTACCTAATTACGAATTTTACAAAATTTTTGAAAATGAAAACATGGTTTAATCTATTCTTGGAAAACATTCATTGTTCTAGGATTATACTTTGATAAACCTCTCTTATCTTTGTCAAAATTAGGTTTTTATTATATGTATCCCTTAAGACTTCCATTTTTTTTTTTTTTTTTATAAAAATCATCATTTTGGCATTTGAAAATAGGTGTTTAAATAATGATCATTTTCAAATCCGAATTTTGAAAATTTCATTTGAGATTATTTCCTTTGTAAACTCATTTATTCTTTCAAAAACCATTTCCTAATCAAACCTACCCCTTAAGGTTTTCATTTCCTTAATAAAAATCTTGTTTTGGAGCTGAAAAATGTGTGTTTACATTTCAAGCTTCATTTATTACGAATTTAATGCTTCTTATTGAGATTGAAATATAACTTTTGTAAACTTGCCCTTGTTTTGAAAATATTTCTTAGTAGATCTAAGCTTTTCTCATCAAGATCACTCATTTATGATATCTATTCCCTAAGCCCTTCATTTTTAATGTAAAATATACATTTTGAAGTTGAAAAATAGGTTGTCTAATTATGGTTCCTTCTTGATCCGAATTTTCAAAGTTATTTTTGTTGAAACTAAAGTAGACCTTGAGCTTTCCAATATTTTCCTACTCTCATCATGCCATTTCAAGTTATTTATGAACATAAAACAAAAGCCTAATGCATTTATGAACTCAAAACAACTAGATCTAGTTACTATACTAGTCATAAATGTATGAACACTATGATGGTTATGTGAATATGAATGGATGATGAATATATGCACAAATCATTAATAACAACAATATAACTTGATAATAAAACAAGATAATGGCAAAATAACTCAAATAACAAGATTTATAACATTGTGATGGTAAAGATCTCATGTTCAAGTGTTTCCACATCCCTAACTTGAAGCTCATGGGCATTTTTGAGCAGAATCACACATGAATGAACTTTCCATTACATGTTTTAAGGTAATAAAGTATAGATCTATTACCTATTGGTTGTGTGAAGTAAGAAACTTGAAAGAAAAATCAAAGTGTGTGTGTGTATATAGAGAAAGAGAGGTCAGGGTTTGTAGAGAGGAAGAGGAGAGAGTTTTTGCAAAAAAATTTCTAAAGTGAAAAGTGAAGAAAGAAGAAAAATGAAATGAAGTTGGCATAAAGGGGTTTATATAGAAAAGTTGATTAGGGTTTGCTTTAATTAAACAAAAGAAAATAAAATAAATTGGAGAGAGGAGTGAGAGAGGGGTTTGTTTATGTTGTGTTGTGTAAGATTCAAAATTAATAAAGTAATTTAAGTAGTAAAAATTATATTGGAAAAGTAAATTGTAAGGAAAATGATGAAATTATAAGAATAGGATGTAAGGATGTAAGAAATAGGTTATGGGTAGTTGTACTTGTGAATAGTGTAGAAGAAATCAAAAAGTATATTAGACATTTAAAGTATTGGTAGTAATGAAAATACGATAAAAGGTTATAACTGTAACTTTATAACTCAAAAAATTATATAACTGATATATTTGGAATTTTCATGAAATTACGAGTCTAACGGTACTAATATTATATATTTAATATTTCGAGCCTTGAGACACGCTTTTCAAAGTCTGTATCCGATCGGGTTTGAAATGGGTCGAAAATTTACTAATCCTATCTTTTTAAACATCTTAGTATTATTACGAACCAAACTACATTCTTCACTCTTATTTCGACTTTTTGGTTTAGGAGTATGGGATTGCCGTATCTAAACTACTAGGGTTTCCTAGGAATTTGTTGACTTAAGGTCTCCAGTTGAATTTCCGGTTTAGGGTTTGAACTCAATATCATCCTAAAAATTTGGGGCTTATACATTCCCCGAGTGATGCGGATTCTCTAGGAAGGAACATGGCTCGTGTCACAACGCGATAACAACCCATCCAAATTTACGCGTTGGAGTAGCAGCCTTCCGAAAGAAATATGACTCGATGGATGCTATGCGTGAACGTTTTATTTTTCTTAAGTCAAACCTTATTAAGGTTTCTTAGGGGCGATCAAACAATTTAGCAAACACTAAGCAAACATACATGTAGGTAACAAAATACTTAAGCAAACAATTCGAGTTGCGATATTCTTAATTCTCATTTCATCATATAAGCATAGAATCAAACACACACACACACACACACACACACACACACATATATCCCTGAATTCCCCATACATAACAATTTTTATCTTTTCTTAGTATACTAATGTTACTATTCTATAAGCACAAGCAAGTAACGAAATTAAGAGAAATAACTCACTCGTCCATTTCAAAATATTCTTAGTCGTAGTAATTCTCAGGAAAAGAAATCGTGTATTTCTCATCACCTAGACAAAAGAAATTCTCGGGATAAGTATTTCGTAGAAATTCTATTTAAACTTTCTAATTTTATTTTACTATGTTCGTCAAAATCGCATGGAATGAAATTCCAACCTAGAATGGCCATAACTTACTCTTTTTAATTCGGAATTTCACATATAATATATTGATTTCTACCTATTCAAAATGATCTATCCATTTCTAAGGTTATTTTAGTCATATAAGGTTGTTTGGGTTCCTTAAACGTAGGGTACATATTCATTATGAAAATTATAGTTTTCAAAACACAAGTTTGCAAACTTTTCTTTATCCGAAAATACATGTATCAAAATGTAGATATTTGTATAGTTGGAAAAATCCTTTGAATACATATATATATATATATATAGACTCATATTGTATGCAATATTCTAATGGTGTTGTCTCAACTATTATATTTTGTAAAACAATGTCCTGTGGTTCTTGAGTTATTATAAGTATATTCTTATTTTGTTTTCTAATTTCTTTTCTAAAATAAATTTTTTCTTAGCTTTGGTCTTTTACAAATTTTACTTTTAGTGATAAAAATGAAGTTTTCAAGAGTTTTATTAAATTGTTGATAACTTATAATAATTTGAGTTGTATATGGCTTTGATAAATAAGTCTTTTTATATTTTCATTTTCCAACTTCTTTAAAAATAAACTTTATTTCTAAAACTAGGTCTTTTAACTCTTTAACCAATTTTACTTGGAAGGAAATCATGTTTTAATATTTTCTTAAGTTTTTTATAATATCTATTGTTTTTGAAACCTTTACTGTTTATATTCTTTTATTTTTTTGAAAATGAGTTTATCATTTAGAAACCTTGGCAAACTTTTATTTTTCTAAGTGAGCTTATAATTTAGTTAGTTGATTTTATCTTAACTTATAAAACGTAATTTAATTATTACTTTTGATAAAAATTCCTATAAGTAAGCTTTTTGAGAAAAGTTTAGTTATCAAATAATTATTATTACTGAGTTTTAATAAACTCTATGTGACTTATCATAATAAAAGAAAATGTTTATTTTTTTATTTAACTTCTTTGAGAAAAATCATTTTTATTGTTATTTGAGAAAAGTCTTGATGGGTTTGAAAAGAGGTTATAAAAATTTTCATTTGTCAAGGTGAATATAACAAAATCTTGATATATATAAGGAGAGTTTGGTTTTCGTTTTCCTTTGTTTCCTTGGGAAAATTATCCTTGTTGACACTTAGGAAAACTTTGAAAAAAGTTTGAGAAGAAGTTGTAAAGTATATTTTCTAAGTTGTTGTTGTAAACCCCCAAAAATTTTCATAATCCTAAAAATAATTTAAAACTCAAAAATCGACTCGAGATTAACACCCGATTCTAGACCAAGTCAAACACGGAAATGAAACCCTAAAACTCGAACCAAGTTAAAACTTAATTCCAAATGAGAACAAAAACGAGTTTTCTCAATCTTGAGAAAACAAGAACCCTTGAAACGAAATATAAAGTCTAACTACCGGTTTAATCAACGTCCGTACATCAATTAAATCACCTAACCGTTTTCTAACACGCAAATCAAGACAATATATCCAAATAACGATCAACAGCAAAATCTTAAAACCTTCGATAAATTTCAGAAATCACAAATTTCAAATTCTCACCAAAAGTCAAACTGAGTCAACTCATAACCTAGACTCGGTTAAACGATTCCGAGAACTAAAAACTATTAAATAATCACAAATAAAATAAAATAAAACATAAATTTCGAGCTAAAATTTTAAAATGATCAAAACTCGAAAATTATACGATTACGAATATCTCGAAAAATCGGAAATCAAAACGGAACCCTAAAAGTCAACAAGCCTACAACGAACCCTAGTGTTTAAGATCCGGCAATCCCGCGTTTTCAAACCCTAGAAAACGAAATTAAGTTAATGGCCTAGAATAGTTCGTAATAACGTAGGGTAACATAAAAATATCAGATTCGCGAATTTGAGTGACCTTCGGACCCAAACGGGATCGGTTCTCGAAAAGCGTGTCCCGGAGCTCGGAATATTAAAAATATTCCGTTTATACCAATAGACTCGTAAAAATACAAGGATTCCAAAAATATCAGTTTTAGAATTTTTCGGTAGCTAAAAATTACAGATATCGCATTATTACGCGTATTTTTATTACTACCGGTACTTTAATTGTCTAGTCTACTATTCATAGTACTTTTCTACTATTCATTACTATTCACCTATCTCTACTTTTTCTTACACCTATTTCTTACACCTATATATCTATTTTCTTACTTTTTTCATTTCCAACACAACTTTAATCACATCAAACTTTACACATTACTTCTTTATTACACAACAAATAAAAATAAAACAAATTTTCCCCTTTAAAGACCAAAACCGGGCCAATTTGACCCTCCCTCTTTCTCTATTTTAATTTATTTTCTTTTATTTAATTACCTCTTAATTCCTCCACAAAATTCTATAAATACCACCTCTCCCCTTCTCATTTCTTCACACCATTCCAAAGCAAAGAAATTATGCCAAAATCCTCTCCAAAAACTCCTCTCTATAATCTTACAAGAACTCTCTTCTTGTAAAGAGAAAACACTCTTCTTCCATTACTAAAGAAAGTTTCTTTTCAAAGCATCACTACTTACCACTACCAAAAGCCTTCAAGCAATCCTTCTTTTCTTCTTACCCATTTAGGTAATGAAGAACTCATATTCTATTCTTTTTATGTCAAGTAACCTTATATGGTTTTGATGTTGTTTCTTAGGTTGAAAAACTAAAGAAAACCACATTAAGATCATGTTTGGTTCTTGTTCATGGAACTACTTTCATATATATATATATATATATATACTTTGTCATTTATTACTTGTTTATATTTTGATCTTGCTTATATATAAATATACATATGTATATTATATTTATTTAGAGCATATAAGCTCATTTGTTATTTATTTACTTTCAAGTTATGCAATTTATTTTATGCAATTATTAAGACTAGTCTTTCTAGTCTTAGACTTGTCCATATCAAGTCAAAACAATCTTTTATTTATTTTCTTTAATCTTTCGGGACTAGTCCATTCTTAGTCCCGGGACGCCTTGATAAAGCTAAGGCTCCAATACTTGACCGGGATACCTTGATGAAGCTAAGGTTCCCAATACTTGATATTTTATTTTCTTGCTCATTAATTATTTTTAGTATTTTCTTATGTTCTTATTATTTTATATGCTCATGATACTTGCATTTGCATAATGTTAATGTCTCAACTAGTCTAAAAATAGAATCTTGTTTTACTAAATGAACTCAAAGCTAAGTTTCCAATTATATGATTTACCACAAAAACATGAAGTTATTATCAACAACCTAGAAATAGAATAATACAAGTTTTCTCAAGTTTTCTTAAATAACAAAGATAGTTTTACCAAGAAAACATAAATAAATATTTTCCTTGTATTTTATGGTAATCTAAGTTTTTAGAAAAATAAATCGTTAATATCGAAAGTTTAAGACTTAAATTCTTTTCTAAACTAAGGAACAAACTAGTTTTCAAAGTTAAGACAAAAATCAACTCATCAAGTTATGAACCCACTTAGGAAAAATAATGATTTTCAAATTTCTAAAAGAAGGAACTAATTTTCAAAGGAATATAAATGAGGTAAGATTTATAATAATGGATTTTATAAAAATGATTCTTTTCAAAAGAAATGAAAGAACAAGTTTTGGAAAGCAAAAGCTTATATTTTAGAAATGAATATAAGAAGACAAAATTCATTTTCTAAAACCATCCTAAATACAAAATTATAAAAAGGTTTTGAACAACCTAATATACTTTTTGATAAAAATAGATCTTTTATCACTAGAAGCGAAATTTATGAAAAACTAAGGTTAAAAGGAAAATTTACTTGTTTTGGAAAAGGAAATGAAGAAAATAAAATAAGAATATACTCATTTATAACAACCTAGTAAAAATATAAAGTTTCTTTAAATACTTGAAAAGAAAATTTCAAAGTTAAAGTTTAAATGAATTGTTTTATGAAATAAATTGTTGAGACACTACCATTAGGATTTTTGCATATAAAGTGAGCATACCTATATATTCAAAAGTGTTTATCAAATATATATTTATATTGTTACAAAAGGATTTTCTTTAAAATGAAGTTGAGTTAGAAAATGGATTTTTGCAAAAGTTTAGAAAATTCGTTTTAAATCTGTACCTGACGTTTTCGGAACCCAAATGACCTTTTATGACCAAGATAAGTTTAGAAATGGATAGAACTTTTCGAATAGGTAGAAAACGGTATATCATATGCGAAATTCCGAGTTAAAATGAGCAAGTTATGGCCATTTTAAGTTGGAATTTCTTCTTATACGATTTTACCACGATTTTAAGTAAAGTTTAGAATCTCCAAGAATAGAAATTCATGAAGACTTATCCCGGGTATTTCTTTTGTCTAGGTGACGAAGGATACGAGAATACCCTACCCGAGGATTACTACGACTAAGAAGATAGCGAAATGGACGAGTGAGTTATTCCTTCTAATTTCGTTACCTTGCTTGTGCTTGTAATGTAGTAGCATTAGTATACTAAGAAAAGATAAAAACGAATATATTTGGGGATTTCGGGATTATGCATGTATATGATTCTATGTTTATGCGTGAATTGAGAATTAAGAATATCGCAACTTCGATCTGCTTGTTTAAATAATTTTGTTTACTTACTTGTATGATTGTTTATTGTTGCTAAATTGATTGATCGCCCCTAATAAACCTTAATAAGGTTTGACCTAAGAACAATAAAACGTTCACGCATAGCATCCATCGAGTCACATCTATTTCGGAAGGCTGCTACTCCTACGCGTAGAGTTGGATTGGCTGTGATCGTGCGGTGCCACGGGCCATGTTCCTTCCTGGAGAATCCAAATCGCTCGGGGAAAGCGACTCTAGGTTCGGAGCCGAGCCAACCGAACGCTGTGGGTGAGGACCTGGGGACTAGCAGTAGAAGGTCGAGGACCTTCAACCCCGATTCCCTAACCTTTGATACGGAGGGGTAAATCCGTTCTATATATGGTTTCCGGATGACTATATATATTCGCGTAATCATGTGATTGTTGCATTGTATGCATAGCATATGTGTGATTAAATAAATAAACTTGTTTGAAAATATGGTGCGAATGAAAAGGAATATCTCACTAAGCTAGTTGTAGCTTATACCCCTATAGATTTTGTTGAAACAGGTATATTCGTGGATTAAATTTGAGGATCATGACATTAAGGAAGTCATGGACGGATGATTAAGGATATGGAATCATACGATGAAGAAATTTTGTAAGGTTCTTTATATGTGCTAACCTATATGATTAGGGACGTATATTTATTTGAAGATAATAGAAGAATATGCCTTAAGAATTGAATTGTGATATGCTTATGTTTTATTAAGTATTCTCTTTGCCTTGTTACTTATTTATTATCAATGTAAATTGCGCTACTCCGATGCGTCCCCTTGGTTGTGATGTACGCCTTGTACATAATATGGAAGCCTTTGCATGACTAAGGTAGTCATTCCTAGGCTTTAGTATTGTGTACGGCGGACTGCCACGTTTAGGGTACCCCTCGGGGCGTGACAGTTGTTGATAAGTTTCTTTATTTAGTGACTAGTTATATGATAAAAGAGTTTTAGTTTCAAGTTTTTCTATTAAAGAAAAATTCCACTTTAAATGTTGTTGAGGCAATATCATTATGAGTGATGCATGATATGAGCATATAATATGAAAGTGATGAAAATATAAGAAAAATGTAAGAAGCAAGATAATAATAATAAGCAATGTAATAATATCAAGTATTGGGAACCTTAACTTCATCAAGGTATCTCGATCAGGCATTAGGAGCCTTAACTTCATCAAGGCATTGGGAGCTTTAACTTCATCAAAGCATCTCGGTACTGAGAATAGACTAGTCCTAAAAAGAAAAAGAAAATGAAAGAAAGAAAAGAAAAAGCAATAATAAAAGCAAGTTAGAGAAAATTAGTGAGCATTAGGCTCTAAAAATATATAAATACACATTTACTTAGTATTATATATATAGGGTTAGATTAGAAGCATAATAACAATAATCACAATGATAATAACAATAATAATAATAATATCATAATAATATCGAGATAATCAAATTGGAATTCATGTGCAAGAACAAAACATGAACATGTTGTTACTTCTCCAACTCATGTGAGTTTCAAAAACAACACCATGGTCATGCTAAGTTATATGACATGGGTAAATTAAATGGCTGAAAGAAGTTTACTTAAAGTGTTTTTATGGTGTGAAGATGGTAGATGAATGGGGTATTATGTGGTTGGTAGTATGTGGTTGATGATTTGTGTATAGAGGAGGATTTTGTGGAAGAGAGTTTTGATAGAGAGAAAGTTTAGATAGAGGATTTATGGAGTGAATTTAAGAGAGTTTTGTTATGTAAAATGAATGAATGAAAAAAAGGGGAGGGAGATGGGGTATTTATAGTTGAAGATTGGGGGAAATTGTGTATAATAAAATAAATTGAAAAAGAAAAATAATTAGAGAGAGAGAGAGAGGAGAAAAGGGCGCCGGTTTTGGGTATAAAGGGGGAGGAAATAATTTATTTTTGTTGTTTTGTAATTAAAAAAAAAGTTATGTGTAAGATATGATTTGATTAGAGATATAGTGGAAAAGTAAAAAGTAAGAAAATAGGTGTATAGGTAGTAAGAAAAAGTAGAGATTGATGAATAGTAAAAAAGTATTATGAATAGTAGACTAGACAATTAAAATACCAGTAGTAATAAAAATACGCGTATAAATACGATATATGTAATTTTTAGTTATTGAAAAATTCTAAAACTGATATTTTTGAAAACTTTATACTTTTACAAGTCTATTTGTATTAATGGAATATTTTTTCCGTCCGATGTATCAGGGCACGCTTTTCGAAAACTGATAACGTTCGGATCTGAAGGACACTAGAAATTTGAGAATCTAATATTTTTAAGCTTCCCTATATTATTACGAACTATCATTAACAATTATTTCAGTTCCGTTGTTTAGAGTTTAAGAGCGTGGGATTGCCAAATCTTAAACACTAGGGTTTGTTGAAAACTTTATTGACTTTTATGGTCATAAAATTTTGGGGTTTCGTCTGTATTATATTTTTCATTCAACATCTATGGTTTATTTTATTTCATTGATGATTATTTAAATATTTTCAGTTCTGGGGATCGTTTAATCGAGTCTAGGGTTATGGGTTGACTCAGTTTGACTTTTGGTGAAAATTGAAAATTTTGATTTTAAAATTCACTGAAAGATTTAAGGTCTTAGTATTTTGTTGCCGAGCATTGTTTGGATATATCATCTTGATTTGCGGGTTAAGAATTGGATAAATGATTTGATTAGTGTACGGATGTTGAATCATTCGATTGTTGGATTTTCTATTTTGTTTTAAGGGTTCTCTTTTCCCTAAGGTTAAGAATTTTCGTATTTGACTTTATTTAGAATTTAGTTTTAATTTGAGTCGATTTTTTAAGGTCTCGGTTTTGGTGTTTAACTTCTATGATCATTTTCTAAGAATTATGAAAAAAAAATTCACGGGTTTAAAATGTGAACAAGCATCATACAAATTTCACATGCAACATAATAACTTATGCACAAATACAGGTTATTATCTTGGATCAACTAGGCAAATAACACAGTTTAGAACAATATGCAACTAATTCTAAACCTGGAGCAAATCATGAATCCATGAAAACAAGTTTATATACAAAATACTTTTATACGTATATATTAGAGATGGGTACTTCTCACATACCCTGGGTATTGTATTCGTACAACCCTTCAACTACCAGAATCATCTCTATGCATGACTCCATTCGGGACGACAATACACACAAATCATCAGGACCCCGTTATACTAATATAGCATTCCCGATCTATTAGACCCAGCTGTAAACCCCTAGATTTTATAATAGGTTTTATGCATAAAACCTAGAATCGAAAGTCAAGTGTAACCCTAAATGGTCAACTAGGTCATTAACTAGCCCTAGTGAACCTAAATCTAGCAATCCTACATTTAAAACTCTAAAACAGTAGAAACTAGATAATCTTATTTATAGTTCAAAATAATGTGATATAACCTAAATATATTTTTTGTTAAAAAAATTTATAAGAATTGAAATTTAAATTTAAATTTTTAATAATTTTAATATATAATATATTCCTTTTTATCTCACCATTTACCTACATATTAATCCTACATGATAGTCGTGTATGGAAAAATTATAGACTTCTATTTTGAAATTTTTTATTTCAACAGAAAAGGATTTATTTTAACCAATAAAAATTAGAATTCATTCTAACTTTTTTCTTTGGCATGGCAATGAAAATTCATCATGGAAATTATCAATTGATATTGTGTTGCTTATTTTAAATAAAAGTATCTAAATATTTAATAAATATAAAAGAAAAAGTATTGATAAAAGGACTAAGGATATAATAAATGTAAAATTTTAAAATTAAAAACATCACTTCCATAAAAATTATATAATCAACATTCAACAACTAAATTATATATGCGGGATGGGTCTGTCACTCCTCAACGGGTACCTTAAACGTAACAGCCCACCATACACAATATTAAAACTTGAAAATGACTACCTTAGTCACTCGAAAACTTATATTGGTACAAGACATACGTTCATAACAAAGGCAAGTCGGTGGAGTTATGCATTTTAAGATAATAGTAGCGGAACAATCAAAGCAATACTATTATGATTCATCAAAATATAAAGTTCTACAACTTCTACGGGGCATTCCTCTGATAATCTCCATAATAACAAAGTCTTACTAAGATAAATACTATAACTAGAAGGTTTTAAAGGAAATCTAATCTAAGACTTCAATACAGAATTCCTCCAAAAGCTCCCAAAAGCATAAGTTCTATCCGAACGGACATGGTGTCTCGGGTGCAAAAACAACGATCCTGCAACATAAAAAATCTATTGGGGAATAAGCATAACTAACTTAGTGAGATATTTCTTACGCAAAATGTACTCATAAGAAATCTATCAAACAAGTCATTTAAGCAAGTATATGAAATGCAATAACCATATGATCAAACGATAAATACTATTATCCGGTTTTGTATGTAGAATGGATTTACCCCTCCATCGGTGGTTAGGGAATGATTTGAACGGGGTCCCAATCGACCTCCTTGAAAGTTTGCACGTGTCACGCCCCATAGGGTATCCTAAACGTAACAGCCCACCATATACTAAATAAGACTCTCGAATTCCTTATCCGAGCCCTCCGGGAGTCTTATATAGATGTAAAGCGTTCCTTTATGACAATAGAATACACAACCAATGGAGTTAAATAGTTTAATGTGGCATTCATTAGCCATAGATAATAAACCAAAACGCATAATTAAACTTTACAAAATCTAAGGGGCATTCCCCCGCAAAATAATATTAAGCCCATTACAGTCATCCAGAGTCCTTTAGTTTCCAACAGAAGTCTATACAAAAAGAATGAAGTAAACTTCTATGGGAAACTCCTATCTCCGGTACCTGCGCTGTGGCTTGCCTCGGTCTAAGCCAAATAAACTCGTGCTGCAATAAGTAAAAACTATGGGGGCGTAAGCTAACTGGCTTAGTGAGTAAGAACTTCCATATCGTAATTAAGTACAATTCATTCAAACAAGTGATTATTCAAGCAAGTGTATGCATCAAACAAATGAGTTCAACAAACATATGACCAACCGGAAATCATATGTGGATGTACTTGCGCCCTCCATCCCGGGTTAGCAGATTAACGAATCCTGCGGTACGACGCCGTTTAAGCTCACGGTCAACTAAACAATAATTCGTTTTATGGATCACGATTAACCAACAATTTCGTTTTATGGATCACGAAAAACCAACCAATGCCAATGCTCCATCCCCATCGTGATATGAATGAATCCAATTGCAATTGAAGTCGAATATACATTAGTTCAATTCTTTTAGGTGACCAACAAGTATTCACATACATTCAATATAAGATACTAGCTAATCAATCAATAGCTTAACACCCGGTTTCGATATTTATTAAGTTCCATTCCACTCATCAACAACAGACAAATATATATAATTCCCGTATACCCCATCATGCATATCCATTTTTATCTTTGCCTACACCACTAGTGCCACTACATTACGATCACAATCATTAATTGAGAGTGTAAGTAAAACTCACTCCGCCATTGGACGCCGGTCTTTTTAGTAGTAATAATCAGGAGGTAGGGTGTCATCTTGCTCGGGAATCACCTACCAAGTAGAGATATAATCCTAATGAGATACTCATCATGTAACTAATCCAAACTATGCATCTAGACTAGATGAATTCAGAATTCTCGCTATTTGCTGAAGCTCCGACTTAAAACGGCCATAACTTGGTCATTTTAACTCGGAATTTCGCAAATTTTATATCGATCTCTATCTACTTCGAAAGATCTATCTATTTCTAATATTAATTTCAAGTTTTGAAAACATTAAGGTCACGGAATAGTAGGATCAGATCTGTTCCGTAAACTCTCCAATTCCGAAAATTTGCTTTGCTTTGCTTTTGATGAGGAATGTTCCTAGTTGATGATTCATGCGTAAATGGTAAATGAATGAATTCCTAACACGAATATCATGTAATGAACTTCATATATGCATGGTTTTGATGATCTTTGAGAATGGATTCTTATGAATTCCCAGTGGTTAAGAAATTCCTTAATGATTTCTTATAAAAGGTTATTACTACCAACTTTACATCCCCTAATGTTTTGATGATTTTATCCTTAGAATTTACTTATCACCAAATTAAAAATGAGTTACCAACATCCATATTAGTCATGACCTTCATTTATGCATAAAAATCCACATTTTTCATTGAGTAAATATGTTTTTGAATGAGCTACTTAGAAAAATCCGAATTTTGTACTTTTTCTTTTCTTGCATTTTCCTTATGAGAAAACTTATTTAATGTATCAAAATTGGGGCTCCAATATATCTATTATCTAAAGACTTCATTTAGCTCATAAAACATGCCATCTAAGCTTAGATACTAAGTGTTTATGTGGGCATCACCCAAAAATACGAATTTGACTATACATCCATAAATCAATATTTTTCATTCTAACTTTACTACTTGTTTTACATTTATATCTTGTCTAAACTTATCTAATCTTATGGAAATCATTCCTTCAATATACCTATTACACATACCCTTCATTTTTCTTGTGAAATATGAGTTTAAAAATGATTTTGGTGGTTTTTAAAGTAGGGTTCCAAATCCATCCGAATTTCCAACAAACCATTTTCCTACAAAATCTTTTATTTTTCAATGTTCTTGCCTCCTATATATGAAGATCTACTATCTAACATCTCTATACATATACAAGACTACATTTTTATGATCATCAATGCATGGAAATTAAAATAACTCTATGATCATACATGTAAATGAAGATGTGAGTGTCTAAACATTAGATCTACTAACTATAATGCATGGATCATAAATCTCATGGCATGAACATCAATATATATACAAGATCTCTCTACTTTACATGCATGAACAAGATGATATCTTAACATAAACTCATTTAAACTCTAAATCCATGTCTTGTGATGGCTTGATATCTTGTTCATGTGTTTTCATGTCCTTAGCATGAGCTCATTGGGATTAAATGAGAAAACACACAAGATATAGCCTTACCATTACACGATGTAGGAAAAACAAAGCCTAAAATCAACATACCAAGGGAGTTTTGAAGTAGAAAAGAGAAGAAAATTAGTTGAACTTATGAGAGTGGGGGAGGGGGAAGCTCACGGCACCAAGGAGGAAGAAGGAGAGAGTTTTTCTCTTTTGCAAGGAATTTGAAACAAGTAAAATGAAGAGAGAGAGAGAAAAATATGTTTATATATGAAATGAATTACGGTTTTAGTTGAATAAATGGAGTAAAAATAATTTGAATTGAGGGAAAAAATAGAAAGGGGGGGCGGGGGGGGGGGGGGGGGGGGGGGGGGGTGTGGTGGGCGCCGGCCATATTTGTGTGTGTGTGTGTTTTGAAATTTTGATACTTTGTAATTTAGTTAATTAAAATGTAATAAATGTGATAATTGATTAAGAGACAAAATTCATTGAAAAAGAAAATTGAAATGAGTAGTTGTAAGGATGTAAGCATGGTATGGGTAGGTAGTGTGTAGTGTAGGGTTGTACTTGTGAATAGTAGACAAGACATCTACTTTACCGGTTGTAATGAAACACGGGAAAAGCCATAACTGTAATTTTTATAGCCGAAAAATTATAAAATTGATTTTTGGAATCCTTATAAAATTACGGTTCTAATGATATTCCGGAACATTTTTCTGAAGTCGTGGTCGGGGTACGCTTTTCCGTAATTAAGCTCAGGAAGGCTCGGAATTGAAAAATTCCCGAATTTAAAACTTTCAAAGGTCCTAAAATATACTTTAGAACAATTAATTCAACTTCATTTACTTTATAAACTTCTTTATTATGAAACCGAAGGAAAATCGAATTTAGGGTTCCTAAGCTCCTCTCACTAGACTCAAACTGAGCCAGATTAAGGTTTCACTTCCAATTCCTGGGGTTTCTTAACTATTGAGAATACCGGGGTTTACAGCACGTAACTTGGGATCCCAATAAACTAGACATCGTCACGGTCCGGTTCGGGTCTGGAACCGGACCCGAAACCGCCGGTTCCCGGTTCAAGTGGTGGAACCGAAACGGACCCGTGAGAGCCGGTCTGGTTCCCGGTTCTTAAGAACCACGGTTCTTACGGTTCGATTCCGGTTCTAGAGAAACCGGGGAACCATGAAAAAAAATAAAAATCAATTAAATAATTACTTAATTTAACTAAAAAAAATACAAAATAAAATTTTAACTTGAATAACATTGAACTTAACAATAATTGTTCATAGCATTAGTTAAAGAAATTCTATAATTATGTATTTATTTATTATAATCACTTGCATTTTTAGTTGTTATATTAGCAATGTGATACTATAAAATATTTAAAGATATAAATAATTCTCAATAACAAAAAACGAATCACACTTGTTAAGAAAGAAAATCTACTTTAATTAGAGTCTACATAAATTTAACAATATATGATTTCAAATGTATTATTACTTGTGTTGTTAATAATAACCATTTAATATTGTGAATAGGAAATAAATTTTTTATTATTTATGCAAAAATAGTTTTTAAATATTTATTTTATAATTACATTTTTTATAATTTTATTTTCTTTTTTTTCTTATTTTTTTATAATTTTTATGGTGTAGAACCGCCGGTTCTGCCGGTTCTTGAATCGACGGTTCCAAAACCGCTGGGTCATGCGGTTTTTAGGGATGGAACCGTAAGGACCGTCAGAACCGCCGAGTTCTTTACGGTTTAGACCGCCATTACCGGGCCGGTTCCGGTTCAAGAACCGCCGGTGACGGGTCAGGTCGGTTCCCGGTTCGGAACCGACCCTTGATGATGTCTACAATAAACCGTACTACTAGTCCCTAGGCTTTCCTTACCCAAAGAGATCAATCCGACTCCGCTACACCATGAGACCATATTCCCCGAACGTCCTAAATCCTCAAGATGCAGTTAGGCAGCTTACCTTTCCGATTCTACGCTAAGGAGTAGTAGCAAAATGCGAGATGATATTCTAAGTGATATGCATGAGCAATTTAGTTCTAAGGAATTCCCGATCTGTCATTAATACATTTAAGGCGATCAATCAATGTTGCACACATAGCAATATACATAGAGGCAATTAGAACAATCAACAAATCGGGTGCCGATATACTTATCGTTCATTGATCACACAAAAAATTCACATACATAACTCCCATGATAACCCACATGCATATCAATTTTATCTTTTCTAACATCTAGTACTCTATTCTACAAGCACATACGCAATACATAGACGTAAAGGAAGACTCACTCATCTATTTCGCAATCTTCTTAGTATCATTTTGGAAGGAAAATCTCGCATTCTTCGTCGCTAAAAAAAAAGAAACACCTAGATGAATGTCACGGAAGTTTATTTTACTCAAACTTTCTAATTCTATTTTTTTGTGTTCGTAAAAACCGTAGAGAGGGAAATTCCAACTTAAAATGGCCATAATTTGCTCGTTTTAACTCAGAATTTCGTATATTATATACTTTTTCTATCTACTTGAAAGATATATCTATTTCTAAGTTTATTTTTGTTATAAAAAGTCTTTTGGGTCACAAAAAGGTCGGTATAGAATCTCCACGAAAATCCCAGCCCTTGAAATACAATTTTCAAACTTTTTTTTATCCCAAAAATCTTTTAGCAAAAATATAGATATTTATATGATTGAAAAACCCTTTAAATATATAAATATACTATATAGAGAGATAGACTCATTATATGCATGATTCAATGGTGTTATCTCAACGATTATTTTTCATAAAAACAATTTATCTTATGATGTTGAAAACTTGAATCTTTACAATTTCTTTTCTAAGTGTTTTGAAAGAACTTTATAAATTTTTCAGTTATTATAAATAAGTATATTCTTATTTTTTTTTTCAATTTCTTTTCTAAAATAAATAAATTTTCTTTTAAGTTTAATTTTGTACGAATTTTACTTCTAATGATAAAAATGAAGTTTCCAAAAGTTGTAGATAACCTATATTAATTTGGGTTGTATATATATATATTTTTTTTTTCTTTTAAAAAAATGGTTTTGATAAACAAGTCTTCTTCTTATATTTTCACTTTCTAACTTCTAAAAAAAAATAAATAAATAAATAAATTTTATTTTTAAAACTTGGTCCTTTAACTTCTTTATCGATTTTACTCAGAAAGAAATCATTTTTTTAACATGCTCTTAAGTTGTTGATAATATCTATTATATTTTGAATTTACTATGTTTACATTTTATTTCTTTGAAAATTGGTTTATCATTTAGATTCTTGGCATCCTTTATTTTTCTAAGTGGGTATATTTTAGTGAGTTGATTTTATCTTAACTTTGAAAACTAGTCTAGTTCTTGGTTTTATTATGGAGTTAGAAAAGAAATCCAATAATTAATTTTTTATAAAAAAATTTAAATATTAAAAAGTTATTAACACTAAGTTTTAATAAACTTTATGTTGTCATTAAAAAAAGAGTGTTTGTTTCCCTTGTTAATTTCTTTGGTAAAAATCATTTTTTTTTATTATTGAAGGAAATTTATGATGGGTTTGTCTAAATTTTTGAAAAGAATTTTATAAAAATACTTTTTCCATGTTTTTGATGATAAAATCTTTTTTTAAGTTTAAAGTAGATAATAAAAGAGTTTGGTTCCATTTTTCCTTATTAAAGAGAATTTCCACTTTAAATTTGTTGAGACAATGTCATTATAATGTATATGCACATGATTTGTAGTATGGAAAGATGAAAATATCACATAATAATATAAGAAGGATTATAAGAAGCAAAAATGAGAAATAATATAATCAAGCATTGGGAACCTTAGCCTCATCAAGGTAACCTGGTCATGTATTGGGAGTCTTAGCTTCATCAAGGCTTCTTGGTCAGTATTGGGAGCCTTAACTTCATCAAGACATCTCGGACTAAGAATAGGCTAGTCCTAAAAAGAAAAAGAAAAAGAAAGAAAAAAAGCAATAATGAAAGTAATAATAAGAGCATTAAGAATAACAATAAAAGGAAGTTAGTAAAAGTTAGTGAGCATTTAGGCTCTAATAAATATATATATATATATACATATAAATAATATATATATACATATATATAAGGTTAAGGTAGAAGCATAATAATAAAAACATAGTATCATAATAAAAAAATAATAAAATTGGAATTCTTGGAATGTGCACGAACAAAACATGAACATGTTGTTGCTTCTACAATTCATATGAGTTTCAAGAAACAACACCATAGTCATGCTAAGTTACATGACATGGGTAAATAATTTGTAGAAATTCTTTACCTAAAGATGTGTATATGTTGAGAAAAGAAGGTGATGATTGTAAGAATATGTGGATAGTAATATATGGAATATGGTTTTTGTATAGAGGAAAGAAAGTTGGAAATAATTATTTAGAGAGGATTTTTGGTAGAGAGAAATTTTCATTGAGAGATTTTGGTAGAGTTTTGTTATGTAAAAGTGAATGTGTGAAAGAAGTGGAAGGAAAGTGGGCATTTATAGTTGAAGATGGAGGAAAATTAAGAGTTAATTAAATAAATGAAAAAGAAAAGAAATTGATGGCATGAAGAAGAAGAGATATTAAAATTAATTTTAGAAGAAAAGTATAAGAGAATTTTAATAATATGTGGTGTAAAATTTTTATGGGAAAAGAAAATTGTAAGAAATAGGTACGTAGGCTGTAAGAATAGGTAGTACAAAAAGGAGAGATAGATGAATAGTAATGAATAGTATAGAAATGACAATGAATCATAAACAAGGCTAATAAATTACCGGTAGTAATAAAATTACTCGTAAATAGGCTATATCAGATTTTTTATAACCGAAAAATTATGAAACTGATATTTTTGAATTCCTTACATTATTATGAGTCTAACGGTGTTATCAGAATATTTTTACCGTCCGATGTACCAAGGCACGATTTTCGAAAACTGATCCCGTTTGAATATAAAATACCCTAAAAATTAGCAAATTTGATATTTTTAAACTTCCTTATATTATCAAGAACTATTATCCACAATTATCTTGATTCTCTTGTTTAGGGTTTAAGAGTGCATAATTGCCAGATCTAAATACTAGGGTTTGTTGTAGACTTTGTTGACTTTTAGGGTTTTGCCTTGACTTCAGCTTTTTGATTTATTCATAAGATCATAAAATTTTTGGGGTTTTGGTCGTGTCATATTTTTTATTCAAAATTATGTTTTACTTTATTTTTATGATTTATTTATATTTTTCAGTTATCGGGTTGTTTAATTGAGTTAGGGTTGTGTGATTGACTCAGTTTACTTTGGTATTAATTTACATTTTTTATTTCAAAATTAACCGAAAAGCTTAACGTTCTATAATTTTGTTGTTGAATATTATTTGGATATTTCATCTCGATTTAGGTTAGGGATTGGATAGATGAATTGTCTCATGTTCGGGTTTTGAGTCGAGTGTATTGAATTTCTATTTTTTTTTAAGTTCTCTTTTTCTTAAGGCCATGAAATTTCGTATTTGATGTTGTTTAGGTTTTTGTTTTAACTTGGGTCAGCTTTTAGGGTTTGGTTTGGTATTTTAATTTAGGATTATTTTCTAAGAATTACGAAAAATTTGAGAGCTTACAGGCATTTTTTGGCCCGCACATTAAAGGCTAAAATTTTAGCCAACCGCTTTTTTTTGTGGTTTATCTAGGTTGACCCGCATAACTCGCCCCACATGCACATTTCTATCGGCACCAACTTTCTCTCTCTACGTATTATACTTTCTATTCTGGTTAATTTTATTCAATCTAATTGTCACTCCAAAACTTATAAATACCTTATCCCTCCTTCATTCTTTATAGATACTCTCAAAACATAACAAAACTTTACCAATTTCACTCCACAAATCCTCTCTCTTCTTCTAAAATTGCTGTAAGCTTCATTCTCTCCCAAACCATTTTCACAAATTTTCTCTTCATCCATATATCATCTCCACCATCATCTACCTTAAGTGAATGTCTAAACCCTTTTTTTCTTCATGTTAACATAACTAAACACTTTGTATGTTTTGATTTCCAAAACCCCATGAGCATTATGCTAGGGAGGAAATCATGAAAAACAATAACTTGTTCATGTCTTGCTCAACACAATGTTCATTTATAATTTTGTTATGTTCTTGTTATGGTCATGCTTCTAACATAACTTCTATATATATTAAGTATAAGTATGTACCTATATTTCTTAGAGCTTAAAGCGCACTAATCTAATATTTTATTATGATTTTATTTCCATGCTTATCTATTTATTTCATGCAAATAATTAAGACAAGTCATTCTAGTCTTAGACTTGTCCTCATCAAGTCAAAACATTTTGAGACTTGTCTATAATCTAAGTCCGAGAAGCCTTGACAATAATCTAAGACTCTCATATTTGTCTTGCTATTTTTTTACTTTTCTTTATGGGACTTGTCCATTGCTAAGTCCTGGAAAGGCTAAAACAAAAATCTAAGAATCCCACAATTTTCTTGTTTTTCTTTTTTTTTTTTTATGGAACTTATCCATATCTAAGTTCCGGGAAGTCTTGATGCCAAGCTAAGACTTCCAAATTTTTTTTTTTATATATATGCTAATTGATTCTCTAATTTCTTTCATCTTTCTACATGAGTTATTTTCATAGTTATAAAGTTCATATTCATGCATGATCATAGGACGATGTTGTTATCTTAATAAAAATTCCAAAACAACAATATAAGTTTTTTTCCTTCATATAAAGATAGGATTAAATTCTCAAGAAAGGTGATTTTCAACACTTAGGAGAAATTTCACTAAAACATAGGATGATGATTCAACTACATTAGTTCCAAATCGTTATAGTAAAATTATTATAAATTTTAATGATGATAATTCTTTATTATGTAAATTTTTCTTAAAAACTTATTTAGATGGCCTATGCCAACATTTTGACAAACACTAAGAGTAAAACAATTTTTCTTAAGTCAAGTCTAAAATCAACTCACTAGTTAAGAATCTACTTAGGAAATAAAATTAGTACACAACTTAAGGGGCCAAGTTTTAAAAAGTAAATTTCTCTTTAAAAAGTCAAGAAAATATAAAATTAAATAGTTTTAAATAAGTAGGCGCTTTCTTATAACAAACTCAAAAATTTTAAGTCTTCTTCCAACAACTCAAAAAGAGATTTTGTAAACTTCACTTTTCAAACTTCTAAAATAAATCATTTTATGAAAAAATCATTATTGTGACAACATTACTAGAATCATGCATATAATATGATCATATACCTATATTAAAGGATTTTCTAACTATATAAATATTTATGTGCTTGCTATAGAATTTTTGGATGATGTAGAACTTAAAAAATTACAATTTAACAGCTTAGATTTTTGTGTCAATTCTATACCGATCTTTTGGAACCCAAATGGCTTTAAATGTTAAAAATAACCTTAGAAATAGATAAATCTTTTTCGAGTAGATAGAAAACGACATCTAATATGTGAAATTCCGAGTTTAAATAAGCAAGTTATGCATTTTAAATTGAATTTCTATAATCCGATTTTTGAGGAAAATCCTAAGATAGAATTAGCAATTTAAATAGAATTTCCACGAAATACTCATTTTAGGTATTTCTTTTATTTAGTTGATAAGGAAGGAGAAGTTTATTTCTTTAATTGTCATACTTTTGTTTTTGCTTGTAGTATAGTGGCACTAAAAATAAGGAAAGATAAAAATGGAAAGTATGTGTCTTATAATGTTGATTGAAATTATACTAATATATCAAGGCTGGAATTGTCTATAATCAAATTGTTGTTTTAGTACCATATTGGAGTGTCTGTCAATTCTATGATCACCTCTAAGATATTTAATATCATACTATAAGTACTTAATTAAATGAATCCATACATAATATGAAGTGAGTCTCATTGCATTCACTGATATTCACTTGGTGGGACAAGAGTATAGTAATGAGGTACACAAAGGCCTATAAATTTGCATTTGGCGTTTAAGAGTCCATATGAGCTACCATTTAAAGGCGAGTAGTAGCTGAAAGAACTACAAAAATTTTATTTGTGAACTTTAGTATAGGCCGGAACACCTAACCTCGAATAAATGGCGTAAATCCATTCAACATATGATTTTTGGTTAGTCATATGTATTATTTGCTATGTGTTTGATACATTTCATAAGCTTGTATAAATCAACTTATTTGATCTTATTGTAAGTACATTTTTTTTTTTGGAAATATTTCTAATTAAGCATGTAAAGCTTACACCCTCTTAGAAATCTATTGCAATTTCCCTTTTTATGGTTGAAGCCCCACGGATATTATACTCAGTTGACTTTTGACAGGAACTTTTGAAAGAACTATTGGCATAAGATAGACCTAAACTTCCATAGAAATCTCCTATGTATTTTATTTTGAAGGGCATCTTTGGAGCTTATGTAATTATTTTGGTGGGGGTATGCTTCCTTTCTATTTGTAAGACTCCTATTATATTTTGTTTAAGTTATAATATTATGATTTCCATTCTTGAATGCCATTTCTATAACTTCTTAAACTACTTGTTTAAAAAAAATGGTCCTCTATAATTGTGAAAGTATGCCTTACATGGTATTGAAGCTTTTGCATGACTAAGGTAATCATTCCTAAACTTTAATATCGAGTGTGGCAGGCTATCACATTTAGGGCACCCTTTGGGGGGTAACACCAGCCAAGCGCAAGTAGTAAAGCAATTTAAGCCAGATAGCAATTAGATTCTTTTAACGATACTAAGCTTACAATCACATACAATAAGTAAAGTAAGGACGTACCTGTAACAATGTTTGGAAATAAAAAACCTAACTTCACCAAAAACACCTGAATAGCATCGAATCCTTAGTCAAAACTTGTTTTCACAAAATAAAATAATTCTATAATATCTAACCCTAAACTAAAAAGAACACACACTTAGGTTCATACACACCTTTCTTCTCTTGATGGTAGAATGTAGAATCTCCAACCACCAAATTTAGGGCTTCTCCAAAATTTCTCTAAGAACTTGATTTCCTTTAATACCAATGTGAATACTTTAGGAAAGATAACACTTTTAGATCACAAAAGGATTGAAAAGGATCAATTTACCTATTACTTGATCCTTGGTCCTCCTTTAAGCAAGATTACAAGTTAATAGATGTCTTAAGGTTTCCTAAGCTTTTGAGAGGTTTTGGAGAAGAAAGAATAAGGCTAGGGCTATTTATAGAACATGGAAAATCTTAAAAATTCCATGTATGTACGTTGGCACATAGGCTAGCGGTGTAGTAACATAGGCTGGTGGCCTAGATTACATACTAGCGACTAAAAACTCAACAGACAAAACTGAGGCCATGATGGCAGATACCTAAAGCTAGTGGTGTAGGAGGAAAGGTCACCAGTGTACATATCAAGGCTAGCGATTTACAGGCTGCATCCTTAAATCCTTCTAGGACGACTCTCCCTTGATCGATTACATCTATCATTGAACATTATATTACTATTCATTTTAAGGTGGACCATAAAACCCTCTTATTAATCAATATATGGCACTTTTTTCCTTCATTATAATTTATTTATTTTTATATTACAATATGTATAAGGGTAATGACAATCCACACTTTAACAATTAAAAAAAATGAAGGGAAAATAATTGGAATTGTAAGTACGAGCATTTTAAGTATTGTACTAGCAATCTTAAAGAAAGAATTATGGAGTTCAATTATGAGATTTGATTCATTAAGTTATGTATGGGTCTAAATGAGAGTTATGAGATGGTGAGAAACCAAATTTTAGCTATGATGGGAAAATTAATATTATTTTATTTATTCATAATAATAAAAATATCATGGGCTTACGTATGTGGCAATTTATTATTTTGTTTATGTATTTTGTCATTATATTTATTATTATTATCATCATCATAATTAATGTTACTTTATTTGTTTATAATAATAAAAATATCATGGGTTTACTTAACAATTTAAGTACAATAAACCCAATTAAGTTTATCACACTTAGCCTATACTTATGTCATGGCAATTTCATTTCAATGATAGGCTTACCAACTACCACTTGTATAGAAAACTATGAATTGAGAATTTAACCATGTGTGACAACATGTTTCCTTGTAAAAAACAAAAACAGTGATTTTGCTTTTGTAGGTACCCCACAATTTCAGTTAAGTTTTGATGTCCATTATCAAATCTATTTTAATGTTCTAACATTCTGATGGGGGAAATTTTTCTGCTTTGAAATTCTTTCATTAACACTATTTATCAAAGAGCTTCCTCCATCATTCATTTAATAATAATGTCACTAGTTATATCACCATTTGTAATATACATGACATCATTTACTTCCTTATGAAGTACTTCCCGTAGAAGATAATGAAAGGTCATTCTCTCCTTATCCTTTCTAAAATTTTAGTGAAGAATCCATCCATAACCCCTTGTCCTCTCACTTTCTTCTTCCCTTTCAAATTGTAACACTACCGACTACCATCTTCGAGTTGACACCACATCGAAGAACCCTGACCAGTGGCAATAGCAACATCATAACAGCAAATGGCACGTAATATAGCACACCGTGAACAACATAATACCACTTTCGTTAGAGAAACTCACCAACTGACCTCATTAATCCGTTATTTCTCTTTCATCCGCAAATCACCCTGTGCATGCCATGAAACATGACAACACGACCTCCGTCTTTCGTAGAAGAACACACCAACAAAATCTATCCATCTTCCATTACCACTAACACTAACAACACGACAACAACATCATAAACATCTAACTGTTTCCATTACTTCATGCTTCTAATGTCGAAAAAAGAACCATCATTGAAAATGGATGCTAGTTATGTGAATGTGCGTTGTCCCTTTGCCTTAAAAAAATTAAAATGAATAAAGAAGATGAAGAAGGGATGACATAAGAGATTATTGGACATATGTGTGTGTGTTTGTGAGTTTTAACTAGAAAAATCTCACAAATGATCATCACTGCAATGTCTGATACAAAGAAAAAGGGAAGAGTGGAGTGTGCGTAGAGGAGGTAAAAAGAAGAAGAAGGTCCTACATCCCTAATTCTTAGTACCAAACTTAGTATATATGATACAAGTAAAAAGCCTATACTTAAGATAATCAAATCTAATGTTGTCTAATCGGACTGGACCGATTGGGTCCTACTAGGGAATCGTTTTTAGATTGAACTGGCTAGACTTGGATGACCCAGCTAATTCAATCGTAACCCAGTTAACCTAGCTGGGTCAATCGGGTTGGAATGCACATCTTATTAAAAAAAAAAACACTAACAACTGGATATCTTGGGACCAATGGAACACTACATAGCCACCTTCTTGGCTTCAGAAAAGTTCTGCAACAATCCATCAAACATGTCCACGACATCCTTAATAGCAGCATTAGCACACTTAGCTTTCTTGTCAAAGTAGTATCTTTGGACTCCATGGCCGACTCAATCTCCTTCCTGGCCTCGGCGAATTTCATGTTGATTTTGTTGACATCTCTGGAGTGGTATGAATCGAAGGAGGAGGAGGCTTGTCTCATGATGTTATTGATAAAAAGGTGAAGACGGAGGTTGTAGGTATGGGAAAGAAGGTTTTTGTTGGTTAAGGTTTTGGGTAGAGATAGGAGGGTTTATATATGGTGGAGGTAGTGGGTAAGAGGGTTTGTAAGTGGCATGACAAAGCTTTTGGCCCATGATAAATGCTTGTGATGTTTAAGTGACATTGATCGTAAACAACGTAAATCAGTTTCTTTTTAAATTACATTAACATACCCACCTTTTGATTGATGATAATGGTATTCTTCTCAGGAGGAGAAATTTGGGGAAAGAAAACCTTTATTTGATGTTGACGAGGTGGTAAAAGAGAGTCGTGTGCTTGTTTTATATAATAATTAACGGATAGAGTAATTGAACTAATTATGAAATTAATCGTATAATTTATATTTATTTAACTTTTATAATTAAAATATGAATTATTTTTTTAATTTTTTATTAACTTCGATTCTTCCCTCGATTGAACCTAGTTCAACCCCCGACTAGGGATGTAAGCGGGGGGTTTTTATAGGGTACCTGACCAGCCCAACCCGATAAATACCCTATAGGGTTTGGGATGGGTTTTGGGATCAATAAAAAAACCTATAGGGTTTTGGGATAAGCATAAAACCCGTTGGGAAACCCGAACCCGTTTAAATATATAAATATATATATTATGTTTAGCCTTAGTCTCTGAAATTAACCAGCTGTGTTCCATTAATTGTAAAGCTATTTTTTTCTTTTTTATTAAATCATTTAGAAAAAAGTAAAAAACCCTAGGACAGTAGACTAATACTCTATGGTCTCCACTTTTAGTCTTGGTCTTGGCTCAGTCTCGTCAAATTCAAGCATCTCACTCTCGTTGCCGCACTGTCTTATTCAATGATTTTCTTCTTATGAAAATAATTGGGATTTTATAAAGAGGATTGCATGAGTAATGATAAGAGTTTTTTTCTTGGCCTATAAAGTGGGAACGAATCGGAAATAAAAAAAGATGAAAAAAAACATTTATAATGAAGTTTTTAAATATTTTATTATGTAATGATTCTAATTTTATATCGGGTTCGGGTTCAGGTTTGGGCTCGAGCTCGGGTACCCTAGAGGGTTTATTTAGAGGGTTTTGGGTTCATGGACAAAAACTCTATAGGGTTTGGGAATCCTATTAGGTATCAGGTTCGGGTTTGGGTTTTAGTATACCTGTTCCGGTTGCATTCCTACCCCTAACCCCCTGGCTTGTCTAAGTTAAACTCTGGTCTGGTTCTAAGAACACCGATTAAATCTATTAAGTATGTGTAGGTTTAGTGTGTGGGCTAATTTACTTAGTAGTTTTTATTGTGAGTAAACAATAAAGTAAATATTGATTATTTGATTGTATTTATAATTATTAATAATCCTATTTAAGAATGAAATAATAATTAATAATAAAAATAAAAATAAAATAAATAGATTTACTTATATTAGACATGTGGCAATATTCTATAGGCAGAATATGACACACAGTGTTAGTCGAGGTAGTGTATGCATTCGTGAAAAGTTAAATTGGATAATAAATAAATTAATTAAAGCTTTGGTAGTTAATTGAATAGTTAAATATCATGTGCATGTGGTTTTATACTTTCGACATAATCCTTAGGATATTTTAGGGTCTGTTTGGATTGTCTGATTTGAATCGGTATCATATTTGTATCCAATTTACATCTATAACTTATTTATTTCATATAAGTATCATAACTCTTTGGTCTATTTATGAGTAAAACTACCATTTTTCCATTGGTATTTGTTTCTTGACAAACATCTATTTTAAAACAACAAAAATATGATGCAAGAATAACTAGGATATGATGAACAAATAGACCCTTAAGTGATACGGATAGCAACAAGGAATAGAGAGGCTAACTGATATGGATGAAGATAAGACATAATGCTCCTTTAGTTCATAGTTTTGACATTTCTTATTTCTGGTTGAGATAAAAGTTGACTATAAATTTTATAGTTATAATACAAGTAATTTGTTAAAGCAAAAGTCCTTTTGGTACAAATGGTCATTTCGTGATGAAGTATAGTGTGCTAAATGCTCCATTGCATTAAAATAAAAGAAATCTAATTACACAATAAGCATTTATAGATTACATTAGATTAACCAATCATTTTTAAATTGATGTTGCTTTTTCATTAAGATTTTCAATATTGCTACAGTATTTGAAATATAGAAGCTTATTTGAAATAACACTCTTGATTGGCGTTTAATCAATCGATTAGTTATCCAAGACATAATGTATATTTTATAATTTATATGTGGAGATAATTCTAAGATGTGACTACTTAAGATGAATTAATTACCTTGGAAATTGAATTTTGAGGAGAATTGGAAAATGTGTCTTTTTATTCAAGGTTAAAGCCCATCATGTCCATATCTAGAGTTTGACATGCTTGTAGTTCAACCATGCAAGTGGGATGATCATACAACAAATAATGTGAAGAGTCACAATTCATGTGAATTAAGGTTTCATTTATAGTTGTTATAGCTATATTATATAATTATTTAATGGTTGTAGCTAAAGCATTTTTAATGTAAATTAGAAATAACCAGTATGATCTTATTAAATTATGAATGTTATTACAATTCTAATGCAAACTCATTGAATGAAATTACATTTTGAAACCTTCTTATGAATACCTATAGACAACGTGACTTTTAAAGTACATATCATTTACCATTTTTCATTCCAAATTCCAATCGTATAAATTCATTCTCAAACACTAAACTTTATTCATTCTTTCATGTTAGTCATGCAGCAGCAAAGAAATTACCACAAATTAATTGGTTTTACTTGGTTAAGATTATTGAATTTGAGAGAGATAATAGTGTACATGTGTGTCTGTGCAAATGGATTACACATTTGAACTTAAATTGTTTTCTTGTTAGTGTTTGTTTGTACACTACGTCGTTTTCAGTTTTAAAGAATATACACTTACCTCAACTTCTTTTGGCCACATTCATGTCAATTATAATCCTTAAGGAGACAAAGACTTCACTTGTGTCAATCCTAAGTTACCCCCAACTTCCTCAAAAAACATGACATACATCTCCTTAAACCACTCCCTTATAACTAACTTAATGCTCATGGCTTTCCTTTCTACCCGACTTACAGGTTGTCGGGAGGTCGTCCGTACATTACAATGCCTCACCATCATCAAACTAGATATCAATTGCATAATGTGTCAGTTAAATTAATACATGCATCTTTTAAGCTCTAGTTATATGCAAGGAGTTAAACAAGTTTTTAATATCTTCACATTCTTTTACTGGACCCCATTGTAGGTATATCAGATGTCTTCTTAACTACTCTTATTGATGTAGACTAGGGTGACTATGTGGGTACTTATTAATCTACTATAAGATATGCTATCTTTCTTAGATTGAACCTCACGTCTTAGAGATCTAAGAAACTGCTTATTATGCCTCAGAATTCTACAAAAATTAATAACAATTATCTTGTATTGTGATCATCTTACCATTTTCTATCCGTCTCATAATCAATATAATAAGACTACACTAAACATATTGATAGTGATTATCGTTCTAGTATGATATGTTTTCATCATCATGAGTGCACATACATACTCTCTTAGGACTAATTCACAACAAGATTATTCCTTAACTAACATCTCAATGCCATGCTAACATTTGTACGTAAGATTGATGGGATTTACTTGTGTATCTTGTATATTTTATAAATAGTCTAGTCTTTCTGTCACGCCCCAATGGGTACCCTAAACGTGACAGTCCGCCACACTCAATATTAAAGCTTAAGTATGACAACCTTAGCCATTCCCAAAAGCCTTTATGTCAAGTGTAAGGCGTACTTCCACAACTTTAGAGGACCATACATGGAATTATGAAGCTTAAGGAGATATGAAAACACATTAAGAAAAGAGGATTCACAATAATTATTTGTTCATGGCAAAGGCTTTACTTACTTAGGAGCAACTCCCCGAATTACTAATCTATTATATACATATTAACATGCTAATACTGAGCTATTCTTTAACCAGATTTCTAATGTTTAAAAGGGATTACCTGCCCGCATAGTCCACGTGGCCTTAACCATAAGTAAGGGAACTGCAAAAGATATCTATCGGGGTATAAGCTACTAGGCTTAGTGAGTAATTCCCAAAATTCATACTCGAAGAAAATTATCAATCAAGTTTATTATTGAAACATATGAAATGCAACAACCACGTGAGCATACAAGACATATGACTTTCCGGGAATCATATGTTGAATGAATTTACGCCCTTTATTCGGGGTTGGGTATTCAGGCCAATTACAGCCACAAGTTTTAAAAACACTTTTATAGATCTTACCGGCTCCTATACGCCATCAAAAACTTGTAGTTATTACAGGCTCCTACTAGCCATCAAAAACTTGTAGTTATTACAGGCTCCTACTAGCCATCAAAAACTTGTAGTTATTACAGGCTCCTACTAGCCATCAAATTAAGTAGTTCTTACTGGCTCCTACTCGCCACTTACATGATATACCGGTTATGTCTACCACCACTATTATACACTTGTCCCACCAATTGTATAGTAGTGAATGCAATGTGACTCACATATGAAGTGCATGAATAATTTCTTTAATTAAAGTCTAATAGTTACGTTTAAATTCTTTCAAGTGATCAATCAATTTCAAACATTTCAAGATATTAATTCACATACAACTTTATTACAAACAAATCGGGTTTCGATATACTTAGTATTCTTTCAACATATTATCATACACTTTTTTTTATTTTTCTTAAATTCTAGTGCAACTAATTTTTACAAGCACAATCAAGAGTATGAAAATAACGGGAATAACTCACGATGCCATTGTCGTCTATTCCTCTAAGCGGATGAGTCGTTCACACACTCCACTTAATCGTAATAGTTCTCATGGTAAAGGAATCCTTCCTCGGGGTCACCTAGCCAAAGAAAATACCCACAATGAGTTTTTCTTGAAGATTTTCTTGAATTTTGACAAAACAATGTCAAAGAACGTTAAAGTTCGTATAGAAGAATGCTCCAACTTAAAATGGCCATAACTTGGTCATTTTAACTCGGAATTGCGCATATAATATACCGATTTCTACCTACTCGAAAAGATCTACCCATTTCCAAAATTATTTCCGTCAAACAAAGCCATATAGGCTCCGAAACAGTGGTGACAAAATTCACCACGGATTTTCAAGTAAAAACAACTTTGGTTCAAGAAATCAAAATTTGTTTGATAAATACTTAGTTATCTATATAGTTGAAAAATTCTCTTTTTATAACTATATAACTCATATTTAAGCATGCTCAAGTGTCTTGTTGTCCAAATTATTTTTCTTAGGTAAAACAATGTCGGGTTGAAGCTTTTCGGAAATTGTTTTTGTGAATTTCTTTGAAATGAATACCTTGTTTTCTTTATTTTCTAAAAACGTTTTATGTTGGTTTCATTTATCTTTTCTAAGTGACCTTTGAAAATAAAATCTTCTACTTTCTAAGTTACATTAATACCATATTTGAAGTTTTTCTAGGAAATATGCTTTTCTTCATCTTTCTTGTGTAAATTCCTTTGTTTACTTGTTTTGCAAAAATCTTTACTTGATATTCCCCATTCTTTTTCTCATGTCTCATATATTTTTTTCAAAAATAATTATCCATGCATGAAAACTTGTTTTCTTCATAAAAACAATGTGGACCATTTAAGGACTTTTTGTAGAAAAACTAATTTCTATAATCTTATTAACCTCTTCTTGTAACTTGAAAAGAAATAACTTTATTATTTTCAAACCATAAATTTTCTTTGCCTATTTGTTTGCAAGGTCTTTACTTAAAATTTCCTTAGTCATCCATCTTATTTTCTTTCTTTATGAAAAGAACCATTTTTGTCAACAAAATATTTTTTTTGAAAAACAAGGTAGAATAACAAGGATTTAAGTGGCTTTTTAAGTAAAAATAGTTTCTAACTTCATAGTGAATTCTTTTTGTAGCTTGAAAATGAATGAGTTTATTTTTGTTATCTTATTTTTTATGTTTCACAAAAACTTACTCCTAAGTGACAAAAAGCCTTCTTTTATCTTAATTATCTTTAGAAAATAAAACTTTTGGACAACAATCTAAATGAACAAGATTATGAGAATAATAATAAACAAAATAACATAAAGCATAAATAATAAAGTCAAGTATTGGAGTCTTAGCTTTTTCAAGGCTCCCGGGACTAAGAAATAAACTAGTCCCATAATGAAATAAAATGAAAGAAAGAAAAGCTTGTTTTGACTTGATGAGGACAAGTCTAAGACTAGAGACTAGTCTTAAAAACAATCTTGAAATAAATAAATTGCATTGAAGTAAATAAATTGCATGAAAGGTAAATAAATTGCAAGATCATGAGCTTATATGCTCTAAATAATATATGTAGCTATGTAGATATAGAAGATAGGCATGAACATAAAAGAGACATAAATGAACATAAGAGAAACATAAATGAATATGAACAATAAGAAATTATGATTATGAACAAAAACAAAGTATGAACCTATTGTTGCTTTCTTAACCTTCATGGTTTTAGAAAACACACACTAAGCTCATACTAAGTAGATGAACATGGAGACTTCTTGAGGAACTTTTACCTAAAGAAGATGAGCTTAAAGAGGACTTCTTGAAGAACTTCTTGGAGAGAAATTCTTGAGAGATTTTGAGAGAGTAATTTTAGTGTAGAAGTGGTGTGAAAGAAGTGAAAGAGGAAGGGGGTATTTATAGGAAATTGAGGAGGGATTTTTGTGTGATTAATTTAAAGAAAAATTGGAACAAATTGATGGCATGGGGAGGGGGAAGTAGCGCCGGCCATGTCCTTTTAGAGGGGGAAGTGATTTAATTTTGTGACTTTTTGATAAATGAAAGATGTAATGTGTAAAGTAGATGTGATATAAAGTTATGGGAAAGGTAAAAAGTTAAGATTATAGGTTATGTAGAGTGTAAGAATAGGTGTAAGAAAAAGTAGAGATAAAAGAATAGTGTAGAATAGTAATGAATAGTGTAATGTAAAGTAGATATGACAATTAAAGTAGTAGTAAGAAAATACGCGTATAATAGCTATATCTGTTATTTTTACTTACCGAAAAATTACGAAACTGATATTTTTGAAAAACTTATAGTTTTACGAGTCTAATGATGTATTTGGAATATTTTTACTATTCCGGGCTTCCGGACATGTTTTTCGAGAACTGTGTCCGATCGGGTTCGAAGGACACCCGAATTTCGCGAAACTGAAATTTTTATAAAATCTATGGTTATTACGAGCTATTCTAGCTAATTATCCCAACTTCGTTTTCTAGGGCCAAGGAAAATGGCAATGCCGGATTTAGATGGATACGGTAAACTAGGGTTTTGTTGATCTTTAGGGTTTCGTTTGACTTCCGGTTAGGGTTTTGTGCTAAAACCGATTCCGAAAATTTAGGGGTTTACACTTTCTCATACTTGGCTTATGTGTATATATTCTCTTCATGTGGTTTATAAAAATTAAATTTATATGCCAAATAATAATTTTACAAGTGCATGTGTTCAACTATGCAATAAGTGAAAATTGATGCATATGGGACCGCAAGGTGAAGAAGTTATTGAAAGAAAGGAGCCACGTGTAAGTGTGAATTTATAAAATTTTGATGAGGCATACAAAATTCTTGTTCCCATGTAGTAACTTTGATTTTAAGAGTTTCAATGGTTGGTTTTGTTGGGAGGAAATTCTATAGAAAGTGATTAGTTATGATGGGATTTCACTTAATTATTAAAGCAATTAATCATAAGCATAAAGGCTTTTCGTTGTTGGTGTTATGCAAAATGTTCTATTGGAGCAGTACTTTACTAGGAAAAATATGGTTTGAATCACATTCAAATAACGAATTGGTTTATGACTATTTTGTTAACACTTGGATATTATCAAATGCATCAAAGTCATTGTAGAAAGTAATGAGAGCATTAAAACTTATTATTAAATATAATGAGTTTCTAGAACCATTTTCCACCCATAATTGTTAAACCAAATAATTGTAAGGCATTAACAATAATTCATTAAATAGATTATATCTAAAACTGATTTGTTTAGATTTAGCCATTTCCCACCTCCATAGGATGTATAGAGGATTTTCCTTTTAGGCCCTCTTGGGATGGTTGGATTTGTATTTGTATCGTTAACTTATTAGTATCAGATTAGTATCGGTTTTGATTTGGTCAGTTTATAAATAAAACTATCATTTTTTATCAGTATCATATCTATATTTGTTCGGTTTAAAAATGAAATCAAAATAAAACCAAACCGACTATTCTTAATGGGCCTATGTTTATATATTCCAATGTCTATAAATGATAATGGGCTAAATATACACTCAATCAAGTTTAGAATTATGAGTTTGAACACATACTACGAGTTTGGCTTTAACTTGATTAAAATAGTTTAAAATAGTTTAGACTCTATATATCTAAACAAACAAATTTATTTCTATTAATAAACTATTAATAAATAAAATCTACCACATTTAAACTTATATCAAGCTCGATTCGCCTACAAACTAGTTAAAGATATCATGAAACTCAACTTCAACTGGTTAGATTATTGAAATGGCTCACAATTGTACTCTGTTGTAAGAAGAAATTCAAATAAATATTTCACGCCAACAAAAATGCTCAGGTTATTCTAGTATATGAGTTGGTGTTACTAAAATTTTCTTGTAACGTCGAAACAAATTTTGGTTTAATATGGAATTTCCTTTATTTTTATTTTCCCAATTTAGCAAAACTTCGATTCATTGCAGCACCCCAAACACCCAAATGATCCTGTCGCGATTGTGAGAGTATCTCATCTAGATTTTATTCGATATTATCATTCCAATCCCATGATGCGATCTTCAATCGTCTGTAATGTTCTCAACGTGGAGTGTTTAGGCAAATAGATCCCCAGATTGTCTCTCTTTCATGTGGAGAACTCGGTTTTCGATTGCCTTTTTCATGACTTGAGAAAGAAGGGTGGTCCTACTCACTCATAGAACTAGGGATTATGTGGCGCAGTTAGCAAGAGTCTTCAAGCAGTCTCTATGGTGGAGAGGACCTTTCACTCATAAGTACCCCCAAAAAAATAAATAGATAAATGAATGATAATAAATTGATTGACATATTTTTCATTGATTTATTAATACATAAGATTTTTATCCTGGTAAATAGAAAAATTAGACCATATAGGAGTTCAGTTTTGCATGTAAAATATATTAAAATATAAATTTAGTTTTGCAACCAAGCCGCTTTATCATAAAAATCAGTCCAATTTAAAAATAAGGGATATGATTTCAAATAAATATATTAGAATATTAGAGATTGTATTTGGAAACACATAGAGGAGTGTATATGCAATTCATAGAGAAACCCTAACTAAAAAGATAAATTAGAAAGTTAATACAATCCAACAAATTACGTATAAAAAGGTTTCATCAATGGGTGTTTAGAGATGCTTGATAAAAGTCTAAAAAAATCAGTATTCATTCTAATAATGATTAGATACTTCAACAATGAGTTATACACATAATATATAATATATATATAAGAATTTCTTAATTTGATATTTTGACAAATATTCTAAACAACGGTTAAATATATTCTTAAACGAAATAATAAACTCGAAAAATATAACATTAAATCAATTATAGAAGAGCACGTTCTATTATCTATAAAATTTTGGCTATAAAGCTGAGGACCGAAGTGTGTGGAGTAGGACCAAACCAATCCAATCCAATCCAATCGTGGAATCCGACCTGTCCAAGTTACCTTTGAACATCAACATTGAAAGCACCAACCTGGTTGTGTTTGTCCTGGACTCGTGGCTACATTAGAAGAGAAGGAAGACCATAGAAAATTCAAATGTTATTGGTAAAATGGCAAATAGACAATCTGTGTATTAGACATCTTTTTCTGGGATGTCTTGTCTCCACACGACTCTTTGACCAATCAAACAAAGCCTATGAGACATACCTGGTTATAGCTATTGCCAAGGCGGTAGATGCCAAGATCCCCTTCGTGTTTCTGTCCGTCTGTCCTATTCGGCTATTCCTAAACTGTTCATTACTACACTCAACTAAGATGGGATAGGTTTCCCACGAAATAAAAGGAAATGGTCCATATCTCGCTTTGTTCTCAGAAACTGAAGATTATATTCTTAGTGCACTTCCTTCTTAATCTGACCAGTCCACTTTTCCATTCCACGCCCATGTCTATCTCAGTATAATCGAATGTACCAAATGGATCTAATGCTATTCTCAAAACATTTACTAGATACAATTAACCTTATTTTAGGTATTGATTATGATGGAAAATAATTGTTTATATATCAAGACCGATCCTTGCCTAGAGATTACTTTAGTAGAGAAGATAACAAAAGCATATCTGATTTCATATGTTATATGTTTTGAATCTGGGTTGAATTGATCTTCTAATTGATCGTACACACTACTGAGAGATGAGAATCCTAATTTCTTATGAAAAAGAGACTGAATTGTGTTGTATATGTTAATGAGAGACCATACCTTTTATATATACTACCCTAATGTGCTATTTCTAATTTGGCCCATCATAAAATTAGTAATGAACCCAAGGAATTTCACACATTTATTATTTAGTCCTCACACTTAATATTTAATGACAAGGACGATTATACTTTATTATATCAATTGTTATTAGGTCTTTGAATCTTATTGCAAGAATAAATATATGATTATTAACGCAGTATATGTGCGTCCACATATCCAAATGCACATATGAGTATAGTGTATACATACATGGCATGAAAGTCCACAATTTCAACAATCTCCCACTTAAACTACATAGCCATATGTATAGATAGCCCATCCTTTCATATATATATTATTGTTTGCAAGCCAAATGTGTGCACACAACTGTTTTAAGTCATCTAAGCTCTCGTCCATAAATCTCACCAATACAAGGAACAAAGGAGTAGTCGTTTGCAAGTTTTAATACAACTAAACCCACATTGATCACAAGCATCAACTTGACCAAATGAAAATATTACAGTGTGAATGTGTGGCATGGAAATTACATGCAAAGCAATCCATACATGGCTATTTCCAACTGGTCCAATTTAAGATTCGGCTAAATGAGATCAGAGTTGAAAATAACAAATAATTGAATAAACTTAATATAACTTTATTAATAACTAATGCCATGACATCAAAACACTACATTATATTAGAAAAACAATAAAAATAAAATCCCACTAATCAAATGGCATATGTACTAATGACACCCATGCGATACAAATGCTCATGAAAAGCTCCAGATGTCAATGTCTTTGTGAGCAGATCACAGTCATATAGTTTGTCCCTATAGCTCAATACTAATCAAAACTCTGAACCCTTCCTTCTTAACAAGCAACTTAATGTCTATATGTTTTGACTTTGATGAGCTCCTATTATTATTAGAATATAAGACTACAGTCCTATTGCCACAATATATTCTAAGTGACATCTTAATGTCATCAACAATACGTAATCTGGAAATGAAGTTACGCAGCCATATAACGTGATTGGATGCCTCATAGCATGCAACGAATTCTGGGTCCATGGTAAAAGATGCATCAAGAGATTGTTTGGCACTTTTCCATGAAACAACACCTCTAACTAATAGAAAAATATAACCAATGGTGAATTTTCTACTATCTTGGCACCCAGCGAAGTCAGAGTCAAAATACCTTATGATCTCAAGTTTCTTTGACTTCCTATATGTGAGCATATATTTCTTTGTCCTTTGAAAGTATCTAAAGACTCTCTTGGCTGCTACCTAATGTTCTCTTCTCGAATTACTTTGGTATCTGCCTAGCATTCCTACTATGAACGTAATATCTGGACGAGTATAGAATTGTGCATATATGAGACTTCCTACTATAGATGCATATGGGATGTCCTTTATGAATTTGGAATGTATTTCATTATTTGGATACTGCTTTAAACTAAATTTATCTCCCTTTGACACTGGTGTGTCATGTGGCCTATACTTTTATATGCCAAACCTTTGTAGTACCCTTTTGATGTAGCCTTTTTGTGATAATCCAAGGATTCCTTGCAAGTGATCGCGATGAATCTAGATTCCTAACACATATGATGCTTCTCCAAGATCTTTCATTTCAAAACGTTCCGAAAAGAACTTTTTAGTTTCTCGAAGAATCTCTACATCGCTACTAGTAAGCAAAATATCATCAACATATAACACAAGAAATATAAATCTACTCGCACTAAACTTATGATACACGTAATCTTCAACAATGTTCACCTTAAAACCAAACAATAGAACAACTTGGTGAAATTTGAGTTACTACTAACGGGATGCCTGCTTGAGCCCATAGAAGGATTTCTTAAGTCTACAAACTAAATTATTATTTTCTTTTGAACATAATCTCTCTGGTTGCATCATAACAATAGTATCTTCAATGTCTCCATTGAGGAAAGTTGTTTTAACATTCATTTGATGTAACTTAAGGTCAAAATATGCCACAAGAGCCATAATGGTCCTAAAGGAGTCTTTCGTTGACACTAGAGAGAGTCTCCTTGTAATCAATGCCTCCTTTTGAGTAAATCCTTTTGTGACAAGTCAAGCTTTATACCTTTCCACATTACCCTATGAATCCCTTTCAGTTTTAAATACCCATTTACAACTAATAGGTTTCACCCCTTCATGCAACAAGATAAGGTCTCAAACATCATTGTCTTTCATGGATTGGATTTACTCACCTATGACTTTGATCCATTTCTAAGAGTTTGAACATTCAATTGCCTCGTGAAAGGTGAGTGGAACATCTCCCACTAAGTCTTCATTTATTTCTTATTCATTGAAATATATAATATAATCAGTACATATTGCATTTCTCTTTTCTCTCGTGTACCTTCTAAGAGCCACTGGTTCTTCTTGAATTTAAGTTTGTTGAGTTTCATTCTCATGTTCCTCGTGAACAATAAATTAGGGAATAGTTAGATGAACTTGATAAGTAGGAAGCTCGGCATTATCATGTATTTGTATCGAGTATTGTTGAATTACATTAGGAATGAAAACTTGATTATGATTAACAACATTCGCAGGAAGATGAACACTAACTAACTCCATTCAAAAACAAAGCGATTACTCTTATCTTCCCCCTAAACTCAACATCCTCAAAGAACCAGGTGTTCTCCATCTCAAAGAATGTTCTTGTTTTGGGATCGTAGAATTTAAATCCTCGTGATCTTTCAGTATCCTACAAAGTAACTACTAACAATTCTTGCATCCAATTTCTTTTCATTTGGCCTATATGGCCTTGCCTTAGCTAGACATTCCCAAATGCGTAGGTGCTGTAAGACAAGTTTCTTACCCATTCGTAACTAGTAAGGGGTTTTGTTTGTAGCTTTTGTAGCAAATCTATTGAGTATGTACATCACAATTTTTAATGCATTTCCCCATAGTGTGTCAAGTAAAGTTGTATGACAATCATACGTTGTACCATATCCTTAAGGGTTATATTTTCGTCTCTCTGCTACACCATTCATGTTTGGAGAATCCAGCATGAGTATTGAGGGACAATCCCATACTTACTTAGGAATCAAGCAAATGGACTTGGAGACTGTTCACTTGATCCATCATACCTACTATAGTATTCACTATCACGATCAGATCTAGCAGCCGTAATGTTTTACCAAGTTAATTTTCAATTTCAGCCTTAAACAACTAAAAATGTCCAATGTTTGTGCTTTCTCATGGATTAAGTATTGTAGCCATATGAGAGTAATCATCTATGAATGTGATAAAATGTTGTTAGCCATTCAAGAAGCTATAGGTAATGATCCACAAATATCTATATGTATTAATTTTAAGACGTCCTTAGCTCTCTCAGCTATTATTTTTCTCTTGTTTATAGTTTTTTCCTTTATGCACTCAACAAATATTAGATATGATTCATCAAGTTTTTCAAGGATCCCTTCGGACGGAAGCCTATCAATTCTTTTTTTAGATATATGACCCAAACGCTTGTGCCATAACAAGAAGGAATTCTCATTTGATAATTTAGATTTAGTGCCTTTTGTTTCAATATTATGGGACTCGTTGAATGAATTTACTTTATCAAGTAAATAGAGGTTATCATGATCATATAAGTTACGGTTTGAACATCACATTTTCTATTTCCAAATGAACAAATAAATCCTTCCTTTTCCAACATAGAAATCGAAACAAAATTCCATCTAAAAATGGTACAACAAATGTGTTTTTCAATTTTAAATAGAAACCAGTATGCAATAATAATAACACAAAAAAAAGTCTCTATGCCTAAAACTTCATTGGATTTTCTACCCTCATATAGATGTACTTCTCATCATCACTGTGGCCCTCGACAATTCAGGCAATCTTGCATAGATATACTTATGCGAGTTATGCACTAGAATCAACCACCAAGTATATCTTAATACTGAAACCAAATTAACTTCAGTACAAATAAGAGTGAAAGATGTACCTTTTTTTTGCTCGCCAAGCTTTATATTTGGTACAATCTTTCTTCATATGAGAAGCATCCTTGTAAAAGAAGCATTCCTTTTCCTTATGTCCTTTTGATGTATCCTTATGCTTCTTTTGCGGTTCCATTACCGCGATCTCTTTGCCTTTCCTCTTCTTACTACGTTAAAAAAGGTTGATGTCAAGCGAGCACTTTCAGTTTTATGTTTTTCATCCTATCTTGCTCTTGTACCAATTGAGAAATGAGCTCATTCATTGTCCATTTTCCTTTTGATAATTATAGCTCACTTCAAATTAATTAAACTATGGAGGAAGAGAAATCAACACTAAATGAACAAGCAAGTCTTCCAAAACTCTTTTTTGTTGTGTTTAGCTTTCCTGCAAGATGAAAATTTCAAGTATGTACTCCCTTATGTTCTCATTACCTTTTGTACCTCATAGAGACAAGTTTCCTTAAAGTTGCACCTGTCTCCACCTTATTGCTTTTAGCAAAGTACTTTTCAAGGGTGTCAAGGAACACTTTGGCATTTGTTTTCTTAGATACAATGTCCAAAAATGGTCTCTAGGATAGCATTCTTCATGATCATAAGACTTACATGGTTGAACGATCCCACCTCTTAAAAACTCTCCGATCCAATAATCAACTTATTTTTCCAAGTTTTAAAGTTGCTGCCATTGAGCACTGGAAATGCTATTAATATTGGCAATACACAGAAGCATAACAATATCACTATACATAGAGCAATATATAAAAGACAATCAACTCATATAATCATGTAGTTATAACAAGGCATGATTAATTATATCAATAACAAAATCCCATCTCAAGATAAGCAGAGTGACATCAAATCTAGTCTTTGGACAGAGAATCGACTCATAATTAGCTTTGTTGGTCTAGTAATCGAGCATTGATGATAAAATCCAATCAAGTGCTTAGCCTTCCTTTGGGCTGACTTAACATTCCAACAAACACCAAATAATCATCACACACTTACTACACACGTGCATGTAATTTTCTACCAAACAATTATCTCCTTTGAGCCCACATATAGTCTGCATGAAGAAAAAAACGCACACCACTACCTTAATAATTGACAATAAAAAAATTTCCTTAGCAAAGGTCACTTTGGTGACTATATTGCTTCAATTAATCAAAGTGAAGAATGGAATCAAGTATACTTAATTTCAAAGTTATCTATGATTAATCACTAATTATAAACAAACATGATATATGCAATATCAAAGACATAAATTAGAAATAATAGGTATAATTAATTCACTTAAAAAAAACATAAAAGCCAAAAAAATTATGAATTTAGTCCATGTAAATATACAAAAAAAAAAAAAAATCAATGAACTGGCATTTCACGAAGATTTAACAGTCGAAAGATGCAATTTACAACCATAGCTAACAAACCATGAATTCATTGCCGGAGTCTCGGTGATTAAACAAGTCACGCAAACCTTCATATTAAAAGAACAAGAATAGAGCACAATTGATCCAAATAGTGAATATATTATATGGTGAGTCGTGGTGTAATATCATTGGCAAATCATGCATCTAAGAGACGTCATTTGTTTAGTCCATTATGAATTGTGTTTCTGGACAAAATATAATCAATTTGGCAAGCATATTGATTACAATTATATATACGCATTAAAGAAATATACGCTGACTCTCCAATTCTGATGAATCCATAATAATAATAAGTGTTTAAACACTAAAGGATTATGGTTTAAGATTATATTACTTAAACAAAAAAAAAAAAAAAAGAGCTCTTTTGATGAGGAATCTTTATAATACCCATGAACCAAATGACAATTGTAATATAATAACAATTGTTTACTTGATGGCCAAAAAAAAATTGTTTACTTGTTATATGAAAATGGAGGAGTACGATAAAATCATAGTATCCGATGGATTCCTTCACGGAACTTATAATTATAAACCAAGAAAATCATGAATTTACTTAAAATTAAAATAAAGCCCCGGATTCAATGAGATCTCATGATTTATCATGAAATCAGACATATATGGAATGAAAAATGATATAAATCACCATTCCATCATTATAAAATAATTTACTGACAATTCTAGAACAAGGTTACTCTGATACTACTTGTTAGAAAATAATTTCTTATATTTCAAGACTGATCCTTGCCTATAGATTACTTGAGTGGAGAAGATAGCGAAAGCATACTTGATTCAATGTGTGATATGTTTTGAATCCGAGTTGAATTGATCTTCTAATTGATCGTACATACTACTGGGAGATGGAAACCTCAATTTCTTATGAAAAAAGAAACTGAATTATGTTGTATATATCAATCAGGGACCGCATCCTTTATATCTGTATAACCCTAATAGGCTATTACTAATTTGACCCACCATAAAATTAGTAATGAACCTCAAGAGTTCCACATATTTATTATTTAGTCCTCACACTTTATATTAGATGACCAGGACTATTATTATTTATTAGATCAATTATTATTAGGTCTTTGAAACTTATTACAATAATAAATATATGATTATTAATGCAGTATATATGCGTCCACATATCTAAATGCGCATATGATATACATACATGGCATGAAAGTCCACAATTTCAATAAATTACTTATTTAAAAAAATTATGAGCATGAAAAAATGAAAAATTTATTTTGAATTTTAATAAGTGATTAGGATATCCATTAATATTTTCTTATATGCTCGAATTTCCTTTTTCTTCTAATAAAATAAATAATCAATACTAAAAAAATATAAAAATTTTACTTCATTTTTACTCTTTAGCATGTATTTGAAGCACTCATAGGGCCATCCCCTATAAAAGATGCTTTGGTAGAATTTCCAATGCATGCTATGATTTCCTTTGAGATCCCAATGCATTCAAGTGGGGTACCCCAAAAAGTTAGGGCTCTTGCATAAGATTTTAAAATGTTAATTTTTTTTTCTTTTTCTGAAATTTGCGATTCTCCTTTAGTGTTGTTTTTGTTTAAAATTTGCGATTCTCCTATCTTTAGCGTTCTTTTTGTTTAAAATTTGCATTACAAGTTGCGTAAATAATATAAATAAACCATGATGATATTTTTCAGAATCTAGATATAAAGTGAATAAATCTTAAGAGAAAATAAATTCAAATATCTTAAAGGATTAAGGATGCTAAATGGGATTTCGAGCGATAAGGATGGTCTAATAAGACTATATATATGTGTGTATATATTTTTGACTAATAATTTTTAAGTATAGAAATTTAGACATTTATTTGGAAAAATGGGAATTGATCTCTTAATTTTTCAATTCTTGGTTTCTTTCGATTAACAAATAAACAGTTGAAATTACCTAAATCCTTAAATACCTTGTCACATCATTATTAAGTTATCTCTTTTCTCTTAATTATGTGTGATAATCTTAATAATAATAATAATAATAACAATAATAATAATAATAAAAGATCCCTTTCCAGAATAATGAGAGTGCATGTGCACGTGCAACTCAACGACACAAATACCCCTGTTCCTTCACATAACCCGACTCTGTTGTTCTTGATATACGATAGAATGTCCACTTCCATTGATTCCTTCATCCATTATTCATCATTGGTCAAAAATTTTTCAAAGGATGTGCGCATGCTTCAGATCAATGTTTGATTGATGTTTCCACTTCCATTCATCTTCATCTGCTGAATGAAGTAGACAACACAAGCACAATAACGCATTACAACAATTCAGTCTATTCTAATTGGTCAAAACCATTCAGCCCTTCTAGATAAGTACTACACTAATTATACTATTTTCTCTATTTGTGCTTCCTATATTAATTTATATATATATGTATATAATATATATCATCTTCAACTTCTGCATCCTATGGAACAGCAACACTCCACTTAAAAAAAAAAAAAAAAAAAAGAAAACTCCATTAGTACATGCAACTCTCCATCTCCTCTCTCTTTCTTACCGTGTTTTGTAGATTGAGTTGAGTTGAAGATTATTACTTCCGGTGATTTTTGTTGTAAGTTTCATCTTCCAAGTAATTTTTTATTTTTTAACTGTCTTAATCTTGTGTTTTCTAGTTGTTTGCTCATGTTTTACTGTCATGTATTTCTTATTACGTGCTTTGTAGTTACTCAATCATTTAATATAGCTGTGAAGTAGAAATTAGGTGAAGTTAGGTTTGATTTCATTGTAGTTGGTTTTTTTTTTTTTTTTAGCCTTTTTTATACGATTTACTTATTTTAATTAGTATAATGTATTTGCATATGCTTTAAGCATGGACACACCCTTGATTTCCAAGAACATGCCTTCTCCTTGCACTTATTTTTCAATCATCACTACTCCAGTTGTGCACTGTTTTATAAAAATCTACATATATTAAGATCTTACTAATCAACCCATGTAGTTGAACGGAGGAAAAAAAAAAAAAAAAACATGAACAAATAGGAAGTTATATTTATGTTGTAGCAACAATGGAGAAGACGGAAATTCTTTACACGTTTTGGAACTAATTATAGAGTTTACATAGCACGTGTCGATATAATGATTAATTTATTTCTGATTTCTTTTGTACGTATGTATGTCTCATGACTAGGAGTGACTTCCAAGGACAGTCTTTCCGGTTCTGTTTTTGCTGTACTAATAATCCACAGCTACGAACAAATTGACTGACCTTCCACCATAACTTTCCTTCTTCTACCAATTGCAATGTGTCACTGTCACCTTTGTTAATCTAACCATCTTAAATCTTAACCTGAAGATTAATTTATTGGATAAGATGCTCCTCCATTGTTTTCATACCAGTAAATATTTTCCTACAACGAAAAATAGCTTTTCATCTATGTACGTCTAGGACACTGAGCCACCTGTCTCTGCAGATTAGATTCCTGGCGTAATGAAATGAAAGATTCACCCCTCGGCCTCTCAGCAATGGCGAAAAGTGAAACCTCCTTCATGTTCTTCATGTTTTTCGTCTGTTTGATCTCTGATTTCATGCCAAGTGTGTCAATAACCGAGGAAATGCAAGCTCTGCTTGATATAAAGAGGCAATTCAAGGACCCTCTTAATGTTTTGGAGTCATGGAAGCCGTCTAATTCTCCTTGTGATTTCCTAGGAGTTACATGTGATGTGTTTTCGCGAGTTTCGAAGATTTCTTTGGATAATAAGTCTCTTTCTGGAGTAATATCACCATCCATCTCTAGACTTCAGAGCCTGACTACAATTTCACTTCCATCAAATCATCTCCAAGGAAATATTCCTGCTGAGCTATACAAGTGTACCCGTTTGCAAGTTCTTAATCTTACGATAAACAGTTTGACCGGTGCGGTACCCAACCTTTCATCCCTTCAGAATTTGCAAATTCTTGATATATCTGCCAATTTTCTCACTGGTAAAGTTCCATCATGGGTTGGAAATATGAGAAAATTGGTCCAGCTGGTGCTTGGTGACAATTCTTATGATGTAGTGGGAAATTCCTGATATATTTGGAAATTTGAAGAACTTGACTTATCTATATCTTGGAAGCTCTCATTTGAAAAAAGGAATTCCTGAATCTATTTTTGAAATGGAATCACTTGTGGAATTGGACTTATCAAAAAATAGGTTACAAGGATTGTTCCCAAAAATATCACCAAGTTACGGAAGCTCGAAAAGATTGAACTCCACCACAACAGGTTAATGGGGGAAATCCCGCCGCAGCTTGCAGAGCTCACACATCTCCAGGAGATTGACATTTCCTCAAACAATCTGTCTGGTAAACTGCCTCCAGAACTTGGAAATCTCAAGAACTTAACCGTTTTTGAATGTTATAATAACCGATTTTCTGGAGAGCTACCTGCAGGGTTTGGTAATTTGGAACATCTTAAAGGATTCTCGATTTACGAGAACAATTTCTCTGGTGATTTTCCAGCAAACCTTGGTTTATTCTCCCCATTGGAAAGCATTGATATATCCGAAAATCAATTCTCAGGTAATTTCCCCCGGTTTTTGTGTGAAAAGAGGAAGCTGCATTTCCTGCTTGCTGTGGAAAACAACTTTACTGGTAATATGCCTGAGACATATGCACGATGCAAGACACTAGAAAGATTAAGAGTAAAGCAGAATAGGTTATCCGGGATATTCCAGAAGGGCTTTGGGACTTGCCAAACGTTACACTGATGGACTTTTCTGATAATGAATTTAGTGGATCAATTTCTCCTAGGATTGGGAATTCTACTAGCTTAAATCAGCTACTTTTGCAGAATAACAGGCTTTCTGGGGTGCTTCCTGCAGAACTGGGCAAATTGACATATCTAGAAAAGTTGTATTTGAATAATAATAGCATAGCTGGTAGTATACCACCTGAAATCAGCAATTTAAAGCAGTTGGCCATCCTGTACTTGGAGGAAAATTCTTTGTCTGGATCGATCCCCTTGGAACTAGGCTTTTGTGCCGGGATTGTGGACTTGAACCTTGCTTTGAATTCTCTAGATGGTGAAATCCCGAGCTCACTTTCCTTGATGGAATCCTTAAATTCTTTGAATATATCAAGGAATAAGCTGAGAGGTTCAATCCCAGAAGGGATAGAGCAACTGAAGCTTAGTTCCATCGATATGTCTGGAAACCAATTGTCTGGTGGAATTCCATTTGATCTGTTGAAAATGGGTGGGGATAAAGCATTTCTTGGAAACATTGGGCTCTGTGTTGACCCAGCTCTCAAAACCATTACAAAGTCAGAAATCCAGATATGCACAGGAAGTAGTTCTCATAATCGGGTTATTGACAATAAGGTGTTTGTGTTCAGCATTATCATATCTGTTCTTGTTGCTATCTTGGTTTGTTTATTGCGGTTGAGTTGTTTGAGCTGGAAAGGCAATAAGGCCAACCAGATGAATGATCTCGGGAACTATGTCCCCAAAATGGAAGTTTGCATCTTTTCATCAACTGAACATCAATGCAGATGACATAAGTAATTTAAAAGAGGAAAATCTAATTGGAAGTGGTAGTACGGGGAAGGTTTACCGCGTTGAACTAAGGAAAAACCTTGGTACAATAGCCGTGAAAAAACTTTGGGAAGGTGATGCTGTGAAGATGTCTGCAGCTGAGATGGAGACTTTAGGAAGGATCAGGCATAGAAATGTACTCAAACTTTATGCTTGCTTAATGCAAGGAGGTTCAAGTTACTTGGTCTTAGAGTATATGATTAATGGCAATCTTTTCCAAGCTCTGCATGGGCAGTTCAAAGGCGACAAACCTGAGTTGGATTGGCACAAGAGGTATAACATTGCTCTTGGAGTTGCCAAGGGGATTGCGTATCTACATCATGATTGCTTACCACCTATCGTGCATCGTGATATAAAATCCACAAATATTTTGCTTGCTGAAGATTATGAACCAAAAATAGCTGACTTTGGAATTGCAAAGGTCGCCAACAAGTCTCCGACTGGATCTACTTTTAGCTGCCTTGCAGGAACTCATGGGTATATGGCTCCTGGTGAGTTTTAGATCCTTTTAGCAGTTAATCTATTTCTCTGTTTGAACTTTGATCAGCCTTCCCAATTTATCATCTCAAACTTTGTATGCTTCAATGCTCTAGCAGTTTCCAGTTAGACCATTACATTACTCCTTGATTGACAAATATGCCTGCTACTCTTGAAAATTTGTATGGCGAAAGTTTGCTATTCAAACATATCTTCTTTGGTGTTCCACATTTTCACAAATCAGGACTGGTTTGCAGATTCATCCAAAAACTGAGGTTGGATGCATATTGATACTAAATTTCTAGAACACTTTTCACCTCCTCATAACTATGAAAATATGCAATGGTCAATAAAGTCTCTAAAAGTATTGCTATTTGTGGTCCCTCTTAGATGCTGTTTTGGGAGCTAGAGCAACATTGCTGAGGTTGTGCACATTTTGAGTAATTATGAGGAGATGAAAAAACGTTTCCATAACTTCTAATGATAAATGTTAGAAGTGGATATGCAATTATATTATTTTTCTATGCATATAGATCTTTAATATATTTGTTTCCTATAATTGTGAATATGTGCTAAAACATTGGTTGATTGTGGATAGATCACTTGAAATCCTAAAAATGCCCTCACCTTTTTATAATTTTTATAAATATGCACATTAACTCCTAAACCTCTGGCTACATTCCAAAACCATTTATATGTCATTAGGGACAACTTTTCAAGCTTTTGTACCGGTTGAGAAAGTTACTGCAAATTGTCATAAGTAATGAAGAGTTGATAATACTTTTGAGAGTTTAATGGTTCTATCCACCCTCCATTAAGGAGCGTATTTATGATTTTATCTACAATTTTCATATGATTTAAGTCATATTCTGAAGATTAACTGCCCTTTCCTAATGTTCATATAGAGCTTGCCTACGCACACAAAGCCAATGAAAAGTGCGATGTATATAGCTTTGGAGTTGTGCTACTAGAATTGGTCACAGGCAGAAGACCAATCGAGGACGATTATGGAGAAGGACATGACATTGTGTATTGGGTCCTAACACATCTCAAGGACCGTGAAACTGTTGTACACCAAGTATTGGATAAGGAGGTGGTGTCCGACACCAACCAAGATGACATGATTAAGGTTTTGAAGATAGCTGTCCTGTGCACATCCAAGCATCCATCTCTACGTCCCACAATGAGAGAGGTCGTGCAGACGCTAATGTATGCTGGACCCCGTGCTTTGGCGTTACTCAATAAAAAATAGGTTGCAGTCTTAGCTTGTTTTATTTCATCTTAATAATGGTAGAGGATCAGTCAGAAACAAAAATGAAGTGTCCTTTTTGCATATTGTTTTAGATTTACAGAAAGCTGCGTATTTTAAAACATTTGAAAAAAGAAAAAAAAAACATTATTAGGGGTTAAACTACATGTATGAAGTGTGTGAAAAGTTTTGTAAGATAAGAGTACAAGTGAACCAAAAAGGGGTACTCGTAAGCTTATTGTGCATAATTTATGTTTCCAATCTAAATTTTGCCATATTCTAAATTACTGCCGTTTGCCTAGAATCCCTCCTCATCTATAATATATTGCATTAATAATATCAAAAAGAGAGATAATCGACAACTGATGGCTTCTTCTTCTTCTTCTTCTTTTTTTCCTTCCTTCTTCTTCTTCTTCTTGTTGCAATTACAACTTTCTTTTCAAAGAAAATTAACAAAAGTCTGGGTAAGTCATAGCTTAAACAGTAATAAACCTAAACCAGCATCGAACTATCTAAAAGTAGTATCCTGCTCTTCTAGAACAGTACCAGACAGAACATCGGAGCATGTAACCGCTCATCTGTGCAACGGGCTGTCAAAATAAAAAGGAAAGTCTTTTCTAATTCAGTTTAGCTGTCAAAAAATCGCGGTGTAGCACATGTACCAGTTTTATAAGATAGAATCATATTCAATATAATTGTACAAAATAATTATATAACTACCATTATAAAATCGCATATCTTAAATGCAATTTACTTAAAATAAAAAATGTCATACATATTCAATGCAATTTAAAAATTTTACTATGTTGCTAAGATAAACATATAATATACATAGAAAAGCAAATTCACATCTTAAATATGCAATGTATATACAAAAGGTAAAATCGCACATTTAACATACGATTTTGCAATGATGTTCGTCAATAAATTTGCAGCAAATCAACAGATACACAAATATCTTAGAAATCAGAATAAACTTCTAGATTTAAAATAGAAAACGTCCATAGTAGCAGAGCTGTTGATATTCTATTATTTTGTTTAAAGTGCAAAATAAAGACACACACACACACACGTATATAACGATTACAATATTTAACGAGTATAATTAATGTTAAAACATGGAACATTCTCATAAAAACCAGTTTAGTTTTATATAGAAGGCGATGCATTAAATGCATGTATCATCGCCATTCTCCTCCTTTTTGTTTTCATTTTTTTCCAAGGCTGCGTAAAAGAATAAGTTGATACTGCTTGACCTCAACTTAAGGTTTCAAACCTTGAACACAACTTGAATTCAAAATGGGCTGAGAATTCTTTGCCCAAGGTTGACTTAAGTTGCAGTCCTGAGTAAGTTTGAATGTAATTCAATCAAATTTATCTAGATTTGATTTGTCTAAATTTTTTTTATTAAAATAATATAAATTTTCAAACTCGTTTAATATTTAAATTTAATTCAAACTTGATTGCACTAATAGGCTAATTAGTTTATATATGATGAAATTTTAGCTCAACTCAACTAATTATTTGAGCCATTCAAACTTATGCTCAACTCAATTATTCTTGAGCCAAACACAAGCAAATATCGAATCAAACTTGAGTAGTTTATGAATGAATTAACTCATTTATAGCACTAGGCCAGCTCACATTATTTACAATTGTAATACCATCCCACTATGGTTTCCATGCATCACCTTTTGATGCTGATTCATTTCACCATGTAGCATGCAAAGAATAATAATACTCAAGGTTTGAGCTGTAACATTTATCAACATTGCCTCATCTTTTATAGGGTATTCACTATCCAGAATTAAAAAAAAAAAATTCTACATTTCTTATGCTGCCAAAGATCCAGAAGCAAAAGCAGCCTCCCGTCGTTCAAGAAATTTGGAAAGAGCATTGTCGATTTGTGCAAACAAATCCTCCTTTGAAGCATTTCCATTAACCTGCCGACAAGAATAGACTTCTTTGGTTCATGTGGAAAATACCATCCATGCAAATGATTCAAACTTTTTCAACTCTTAAAATAGATGTGTACATAAAACAATAGTAAGTCCAAAAAGAATGGTGAAACGTATCCAGAATCTCCTGAACAGGTATTTGTTTTCCCATTTCCCAGTTTCAATAGTATCTCTACAAAATTAGTGCCACAACAAGATGATGACAGATTCACTCAAGCCCTATTCCTGCTTTGTGGGATCTATTATGGATTCTATTCAGCCATTTCACTCTATCATCAACTCTATATTCAATTATACTTAAATATATCATCTCACTTTTCATTCTCTCTCCATAACATTTTGATATTGCCCGCCCTCTTTTGATGTTAGTACCCCCTATAAGCTCAAAGCACCAGGCAGGTGCCCCTCAAAAAATGATTGCATGACAAGCCTGATTTTAATGTTTTGCATATTAAGGTGTTTAAAGAATAACAACACTAACCAGAATATGAAAACATCACAAATCTTTCTTTTTCTCTTTTTCCTTTTTTTTGGGTGGTGGGGGCCTGGGGGATTAGCGCCAAAATTGGAAGAGGTTTATTAAAAATCATACTGGGCATGAATAAATGTGCTTTGTCCAGTTATTGAGAAGTAACAACCAAACATAATAAGGTGACATTTGACATTTCAACCTTCAAATTGGATTACTTGTTTAAGAATATCTAGACATCATTGCTCCTAGAAATATCATCTAACCACACCTCAAGATGATTCATGCATTGCTGTAAGTCTTCACTATATTTGTACACATGTAAATAAGCTTAAGTATACAACTTAATAAGAAAGTTCTGATGCTGCATAATCCTAACTATTAAAGGGTGGTTAAGTCTAATAAACTGATTTTAGTTTTCACTTCTCACGTACAAGATAAGCTTGACACTCCAGATTTGCTCCATGATCTGGCTTTATCTACCAATGGTAGCCTCTATTTCTCCCACAACAACTAAAATAAAGGACTTTCATTTCTCCCGCTTTGCAAACAATACAAATAAACCTAGTGATAAAGCCCTTTAATGTGACATGAAAATAGCATCAAAATCCAAAAAGTCTTTTCTTCTTTTTGTAATTTTTAACCCACCTTTTTTTCCTTATCCTCATGCGACGTCCCTGTCAAGAGACACATAGAATGCCACACCAGCAAAAAAAGGACCAAAATTAAACCTTTTAAAAAGGTGCACACCAAATTGATAAGTTTAGAATGTTAGCAACTCTAGATAAGAATGCCTGAAGGTTTAATACTTTTGATGCACTTATCTCTGCTTGAATGTCACTGACCCCACTCCAACACCCACCCCACCCAGCCCCCCAAAAAAAGTTTATTCCTCAAACAGGTTATTTTCTCCAAACAAAAGGCAGTGGCTTATAAGTTATAATCACTTCAAAGAAATCAAGAAAATATATTATAACAAGTTCTACCTACTAGTCTATGTTATTATCTCCACATGCAACCCAAAAGAAGGTCTGCCAGATGTTAAAAGGTTTATATTATACACTTCTTATGAAACCAGAGCAGTTCCACTTTGCATGATTTAGTTTCAATCAAATTCCAGAGATCATATTTGTATTAATTCAGTATAAGATTTGCATCAAAGCTTTCCACTGCAGCTCACATGTTATTATAGACAGTATTGGTACCAGTATGTGCAGTTGCATAGTCATATAATTTTGGTCTAGTTAAATAATATGCTTTAATTAACGGCCTGTTAATATGATGTGCAGTGCAGAAATACACAATAATTTTTCCATGTTTCTCAAGGTGCATGTGAGAGAGAGTGAGAAAGGCTTGCCTTGATTGTTATGTCTTTATACATTGAAAGGACTGCCTCTACATTCTGGTGATGAGTGCAAAGCCGTAGCTTAACCTGCCAATGAGTCAGAATTTCAAGTACCATATTTGGTCATTCTGTCATAATGTTCCTCCGACAAATATGAAATATCAACCAGAAACCTATGTTGAAAGAATATACTAGCAAGACAAATTACTTACTGATCAGTATATTAATGCTAAGAATCCATGGTGCAAAACAGTGCAAGCTCATCTCCTTTTCTACATTTGGTTAGATGATGACATACCTTTTCTTCAGTATCATCAAATCTTTGAGTTAATCGAGCCGCAATTTCTTCATTCTCTGGTGGAGAATACTTCAAGTGGTATATCTTTCCAGTAACAGGATCTAATCTTCTCCCAACAACTCTCTCTACAAGAATGTCTTCAGAGACCTGCACAAGCAGGCCAGGTAAATGATATTCGATTATGTAATAACCTGGCAAAAAAGAAACATGCGAAAAAAATCTCACTCAAAGCAGTGAAACATAAAAGAGAGTGACACAATCATTTTTAATCCACTGATGAAGGCGAGCATCAGAGTTTTCATTATTTCAAAATTCATAATCATCAAGAATTGTTAGAAGCGTATTGCCAAACCTACATACTTTTACGAATAGTCCAACTTTCCTTTGAGCCAAGTTCTAGGCCTCATCCAGTATCACAAAATTTCTACTGGGTTGGCTCATCAAAGGGTTTGTTAACACATAATTTAGACATCACTGAACAGAGTAGTATTTCCTTAGTTTGACAGAAATTATTAATGTACATACCAAATGAGTAAAATGAATTAATCTTTGTAATGATGAATGCTCATACCATTAATTCGATTAATTGATTCAATAATTTCTTTGCTAATCTCACATTTTTCCTTATATAATAAGATTTGACAAATAATTATTAGTCGAATAAATTCCTATACATAAGGAAGTTTTCATTGTTCTTATGATATGCTTATTAATGTTGATTCATTTAAGCAGATCATTTGATGTCAGAAAGCACGGGAAAAAGGAAAAATATAGTCAGCAACAGGAAATTGAGTGCAAAGGGAATGTCCTAGTAAATTAAGATTTCATCTCTGATGGATGTCATTCAGGACTCAGATCCTTTTCATTAGAAGACAGCAATAATTCTATATTAAACAATTCTCTGAGGTAGTACATGAATTTCTGCATCATACCTCACAAAGCAACGTAAAACAAAAATCAACAACTTACTTCCAAAAGAATAAAAAGATCAGGCTCGAACCCAGATTCTTTCAAGGCTGTTGCTTGTGATGAGCTTCTAGGGTATCCATCCAAAAGCCAACCTTTTTCCATAGAATCTGGCTGCGATAAACGCTCTTTTACCATCTGCATTATAAGCTCTAACAAATCAATTGAAAGTATAGAACTACCTTTCAATGTATGAAAATATCCAGTTTGTACCGCAACAACAATCTCATTAGGGACCAACTGCCCTTTCTCCATATATTCCTTTGCTCGTTTTCCATTTGGGCTACCAGCTGCTACTTCTGCCCTTAGAAGGTCTCCAGCAGCAACATGAACCAAACTATACTGCACATATGAGGAAACTTAAATTATTCTGATTTTCCTTCTAGTAAAAAACCAGCAGTGGCAACTTATTTAGTCAAATCAATGACCAATTTCATTATCATGGTTAAACAGATAATTACTGTTTAGCCAACCAAATAATGAGAGTGGCAGAACCTCTGCTAAATGCTAATGTTTCAGGATATCAGCTTATGGAATCCTTTTCACGTGAGAAGGAATTGGAACATGTAGCAAAAACTTAAGCATCAAGTTTTCCCTAATAAAAGAAGGAAGAACATGATGGCTTGGTGATCTTTGACCATGAAAGTTGTTTGATTTCGCCTTTAATAAAAATAATTCTACATTGATTCTGTCAATCATCTGATTGTTGAAATCAGCTTTCTTATAGGACCCTCCAGTCAACCGGACCATACAAGTCCTTGCCACCTGTGTTATACCTGGATTAATTGTTTGACAAGAGGTTTTCTTTATTTAGTTATTTATTTGATTATTTTGAGGCATAATTCCCATTACAATCATAATTAAACGCTTCTAATTTATCAGCATCATAATCCTTTATCATTTATGATTAAAAATCCACTAAATTCTACTGATACACCCAACTGAGATTCAAAATAGCATATATATGGCGAAAGCTTGTGACCCGGTGGCATTAACAATGAACCAGGTTAGAATCCAGTGGACCAGTTTCGGATTCCGCTCCTCATCAAAATATGCCCACTACACCTACAATCCCATAAATTCTAAATCTTCAATGCATAGTAAATAAGCAGAATATCCAGCAATACAATCTAATCATAACATTGTGAAAAACAAACAAACAAAAAAAAAAAAAAAAAAACAAGAAGAAAGGAGAGGCTTTACCTTTTTGGTGATGAGCTCACATTGGGTTCCTTTACCAGAAGCAGGTGCTCCAGATATCATTATCCTCAAAGGATCACACTTGGCTAATGCCACTATCTACCACCCCATAAAAATCAAACATACAAATTGAAAATGAACCCTAAAAACAAAATCAACAACAAGACAAACCAAAACATATGCACAAGGAAAATTTTATCTCTTACCCGAGAATTGGAAGGACGTGATAAAAGGGCATCCCTGGAAGGAGGGACAGAAATTGTAAAGGTAGTAGGCGACATTGATTGAGAAAATTTAAGATTACGAGATGGTTTAGACTTAGAAACACAACTGGATACACTAAATCCATTATAAGGGTGTGCTTTTCGATTCGGCTGTACTCCAACATGAAAGTTCATAGAGCAAGCCATGTTCTCTCAGATTGGAAAAAGGGAAAACTAATAAAGAACGTCACTTTTTTTTCCTGATTTCTTTGCTTTCTAGGTAGTGGTAGTAGCTAGGGCAAGCAAAGCCAGCGCCCACCGGAAGCTGCAAATATCTGGTAGCTTAGCTTGCAGTTGTGTGGGACGGTAGCGTAAAACAAGACGACATGGTTAAATGAGGAGAATTTAACGCCAACAGAAGACATACCGAAAAATAAAGTTGCGGTGTCGTGCTTGTCTTTAGGAGTGAAACGATAAAAATGTGGTCTTTCCAACGTGGTCCTCGTTTGCTAAATCCTTGGCCACAGGCTACTGAACCCATGGGTGGTGCGTGTCGCCTCAGAACATGAACATGGTAACTTTATATCGAAGGAATCGTTCTGAGCCCATCAAATGCGGCTATTTTAGATGGCTATACTCTATAGAGCCTCGTATAATAGAAGTTAATAGAAAAACTTTTAAATAGTGCAAAACTTGAAATTTGGTGCAAGACCCTTTTCCTTTTTCCTTTTTCCTTTTAGTCTGCGATGCATAGGTTATACGATTGTTGGAGCGGTATACGTAATATGTAGAATTATATGATAAATATAATAAAAATTCAATAACATTGACTTAATTGTATTAATAATACTCGAATCCATCTCAAATTCAACACATATTTTGGTTTGTGTTGTATGGGTAAAATCTTTCAAAGGGACTTTTGTCTCATCTATTATTATTAAGTTAATCCTGTTAATTGGTATCAAAAAATATATTTTCATAACATGATAGTTATTTTATCATACTGAACAGTTATTATTATCTCGTTTCCTCTCTTTCATTTTTCATAAGAAACCAGTAAAATCAAAATATTTTCTCAACTTATTAATTAATTCATTGCGTGGAGTTATAAAGACTAATAGAAAAATGATGGGCTCACATGCACAAGATTTAAGCCAAAAGTCTTAATTTAGTACAACTCTTTGGATTTTACAACCCCTCCTAAAAGGGCTCGGATTTTTGAAATCAATACTTTTTGAAAGTAAAACGGTAATTTGAATTTCAAGTTTTGCTCTTCCCATTACTTATTTTTAAATTATACTTGTTATAGGTGCTACTTATTTTATATTGTACCGTTATATGTGTATTTTAAATTGTACTGATTACCAGCATTTGTCACTCCTCGAGGGTGCCCTAGAATAACATATATGCCACCCCCCCCCCCCCCCCCCCCACCCCCCCCCCCCCCCCCCCCCCCCACACACAACACACATATTATTACTAGTTTACCTCCAGAAAATGACATATTTTCAAATAAACAGGATCTTTTAGTTGTATCAATAAGAAATGACAAATACGTGTAAACCATAAACGAGTAAAATAACTATCATCACAAGTCTGGAGTAATATAATATTACAGACCAACTTCATATTCTATAAGTTCTCCAAAATACGTAAATTAATATTTCAAATGCAAACTAAATGACAACTAAGAATTAAAAGTAAATAACTTATCCGGTTATCCCAGAATCTCCCAGCTTTTAAATCTTACCGGGGTCATGCTCCTGAAAGTATGAAGGAGTGTGAGCGGAACCACTGGTTTAGTGAATAACCAGACATATTACCCATCAAACAAGTTTATTAACAAATCATATGTAATATAACAATCAATCATATGCACAGATACAATCTTGGATGATGTAGAATCCAAAGAGGAAAAAGATTTACGCTTTTTTTTAGGGTTGAAGAACATTTATTTAATGATCCACCTACCTAAGAGAGACTAAGTACACAAGAAAATCAACGATTTCTCGTTTTAGAATTATCACTTTAATTTAAAGGTATTTTAACTGATTATTTTCTACACCAATTCTTAGAAACTCCCTAAGGATTAGTAATTTCAAAGCGATACCATGGGCGGCATCTTTTGTTGCCACTTAGTTCCTATGGGACCAACAGAATAAAGAAAATCTTGGAAGAATTAATATTTTAGAAAAACCAAGCATTAACAGAGAACCGGAATACTAATACGTAGCAGGCTATCACCCTTTTAGAATATGCAATGATGCAGTTCGTGTAATACATGACTGTTTTAATTATAAAGCCAATAATTTTTAGTCAAGCTTATGGTGATCATACATTATACACACAACATATAGCATGCTTTTCTCAAGTCATCAAATAATATGTATTATCACTTTTATTATCTTGGTTTGTCAACCAAACAAACAGCTCACAACACATACTCAATAGTTTTCGCCAACAACTTTATCTTTGCATTATAGATGGCACTAGTTACAAACACAAACAATATAATAGACCAGAGTTACTCATATACTCATTTTGTCTAATCGTAATAATCAACTAAAAAGTCCTCAACAGTATCAAGATCACCTATTGAGATGAATAAAAATATTCATCAATAAAATATATATTACATAACTAAACTCCTATGAGTACTTAAGTGTCATGTATTGGTATTTGATTTAATTTCGATTACCACTATTGGTTTTTAGGATAACAATCCTATGATAACATATTTTTATTATTTAATATTTATTTTCATTTTGCTTGTCTTCATATTAAAATATTTTATTTTTTTATTAGGTAGATATTGAGTTTGTATTTAATAACTCAATACTTTATTATTATCATCATTATTATTTTTATATTGTTCGTTAGTTTGACTACTTTACGATAACTAATATTTATTTTCTATCATTTAGTCTTATCATGTTTCTCTTGATCTCATTTCATGTTATAATCTATTATTTATGGGAACCACATTATTCTTAATTATGACTTATTTATATTTTTCATTCTTATATAATTGCCTACATAAAGTAATTATTGTACAATTATTATAGTCTAACATTTAAGTTAATATAACACAAGTGTTTTCTATTTAAAGGTTATTAAAGTTTAACACTTAATAAATATTTAAACACACTAATATTAAAGTATTTATATTTATTTATTATTCAAGTTTAATGTTCTGTTTTCTTCTTATATATAGATATATATATATGTATATAATACTGTTAGGGACGAAATAATTTTCGTTTAGGGAAAATTTTGCACGTACACTGGCATTCAATGTTGTCGCCGTTGAACTTTAGGATGCCGATGTTTGTGTAAAATTTGTGTGAAATTGTTCCAAGGAACACTGACTTCGAAAGTCGCCAGTGTAACAACATATGCCACTAGGTTAGATAGTCTATGCCACCAATGTTTGTTCATTTTACACAAAAAAAAAAAAAAATTATGTATCTCTGTTCCAGTACACGCTGCCTCAAAAGCCGCCAGCCTATCCTAGATATGCTACCGGCCTTAGGCATATACACTGCCAGTGTAGGTATTGTTCATCATCTTCCTCAATTTTCTTCAATTCGTATCTTATTTTTCTTGTACTATATATGTATTATACTTGTGTTTAAACTCCTCCTAAGTGTTTTTCCATACTTCATAAGCATTATACGTGATATATCTCTATCTACAACATCTAAGAATCATGTTACACATAATTTTTCATAGTTGCTATACATATAATAAGTATAGTTAGGGTTTGGAGTAAATTTTACCTTGTTTAGGCTGATAGGGTGATGTTACACTCATTCCCTTGCTCTGATTCGATCCTAAGATTTGCAAAAACATTAATGAAGCTAATGTTTTATGTATATACTAACTAGAAACGAGATTACTTATCTTTGTTTGCTCCTTCTTAAGCTTGTATTGCTTCTAGCGAAAACTTGTTTAATAAAACTGAGTTTTGTATGTTTGCGTTGTTGTTTTTGTTGTTGTTTTAGGCTGATGTTTGGGTGGGTTGTTGGCTACCAATATAGGTTTAATGGTTTTGTTGTTTTGTTCATTAAGGAGTTATATATATAGAAGAGAGGAAAAGCAACAACTCAGCATTCTCAGCCATGAAGAGAGCTTGTTTTCTCTACCAAACACTCTTGATTTTACGCATGAATTTGCTGCATTTCATGAGTTGTGCACTTAGGCAATTTTTATTGGTTTAGCCTCCTCTTTTCTTTACTTTATTAATTTAATTTGACATACTTGTGCTGCAATTTTCAGCTGCTGTTTTTCAAGAACATCCTAGCCGCACATCTTATAATTTCCACTGAAATTAAACAATAATTTAGTGTAATATTAATTAATTAATTAATTATCTTAGTTTTATGGTAGTTTATTAAGCTAGACGAGTATATTTAGATCAATAATTGAGGAATTCTATCTCCAAAAATTTATTTAAAGCTTCTATAAATTTTCTAGATTATCTTTAAGTTTAAAGTTTACGCAATTAATTATTTTTAAGATTTTATAAGCTTAATAGGCAAATTTTCGTTCAGTCTCTAAAAGCTATAGAATCTTCTAACTAAAGCAATAGTGCAATCCAAATATTTATTTAGAGTTTAAATTATTAGCTATGAATCTGTTTTTATTCTTATTGTGCATTTATAACTTTAACGGTTCATCTTTATATTATCATTTTTTAACTATAAGCTTCATCAATTATTTATTTACTAATGCGCTTGAAATCATATCTTAATCATTTCTATGTTTTCAGTTTTCAATACTAACTACAAAATCTTGTCATTGATATTTGTTACTATCTAGAGTACCTTGTTTTAGAGTTTGAAGATATATATAGTTTCATATCTACTTGCGGTCTTATTTTAGGGTCTTATTGAGTCCTATATAGACCATCTATTTTTATATTTGTATTTGTTTCTATTTATATTAGTATGAAAATTCTCGAGGTTTACATTCTCCTCTCATCTCCACCTTTCCCCCCACTCACCCCCCCTTTTTTTCTTAAAATAAGTTTTGTCCCAAAGCTTGCATGCGTACCTGAATTTTCAAAAATATGATAATAGCTTTTCTTGATCTCATCCTCTAACTCCCATGTCATTTCTTTGGTTCGAGGATCCCATAATACTTTAACATAGCGAATCACCTTATTTCTGAGAGTTTGCACATTACTCCAATATTCGAACAGGGTGTTTCTCATATGTTAGGTTCTCCTTGAGATCGATTGGTTCCAAATAACCGTTTTATTTGGATCTAGTACATATTTTCTTAATATTGACACGTGAAAAAATTATATATACCAAATAATTTTGGTCACATTGCTAGGTGATATGCCAGATTTCTAACTCATTCCAAAAGCTCAAATGGCCCAATATATCTAGGACTTAGCTTCCCTTTTGTCTGTCCACTATGAAGACTTTTGATTGAGCTTATCTTTAGATAAACATGATCTCCCTCAAGAAATTTTGCTTCCCTTCTTTTCAAATATGTCTGGCTCTTTTGCCTGTCTTGAGCTTCTTTTATCTTTTGCTTTATCACAACAACTTTTTCAATTGTCTCCTATACTAATTTAGGTCTACCCATTACTTTCTCCATGTTATCCCAAAACAATGGTGATCGACACTTTCTACCATACAGTGCTTCATATGGTGCAATCCTAATACTTGAGTGATAATTATTGTTGTATGCAAATTCCACCAATGGTAAGTGTTGATCCCAAGTTCCTTTGAATTTTAGGATATACAATCTCAACATATCTTCTAATGTCTGAATGGTCCTTTCTGTTTGTCCATAAGTTTGTGGATGATATGTTATACTGAACTTTAGTTGTGTTCCCAAGACTTTTTGCAATCCCTGCCAAAATCTGGAAACAAATCGTAAATCTCAATCCAACACTATACCAGTAGGTGTACCATGTAATCTCATAATTTCCTTTAAGTATATTCGTACCAACTTTTCCAATGAATATGTCATGTTAATTGGCAAGAAATGAGTTAATTTGGTGAGTGTGTCCACAATGACCCAAACAACATCATATCATGTTATTGTCTTAGGTAATAAACATACAAAAATCCATGGAAATTTGATCCCATTTCCATTTTAGAATTGGCAATGGTTTCAACAATCCACCGAGCCTCTGGTGTTCGACTTTTACTCTTTGACATACATCACACTTAGCAACAAACTCAGCAACATCCTTTTTCATTTCATTTCACTAATATGCACTTTTCAACTCTTGATACATCTTTGTTTTCTTGCATGTATAGAATATCCAGAATAATGTGCTTCATGCATTAATTCCTTCCTCAAGCTTACATCTTATGGCACATACTATCTCTTATTCATTCTCAACACTCCTTCTTCGTCCACATGGAAATCCTTATATTTTCCTTATGGTATTCCTTGCTTAATCTCTTGGAATTCAGGTTCTTTCTTCTGAGCTTCCTTGATCCTTTGGAGTAAAGTAGGCTCCAAGACCAAGTTTCCAAGCTCCGCTTCCAAACCTTTCATTGAGAACTCTAAATTCATCCTTTCAAATTTCCTAATGAGTTCCTTCTGTTCAGTCAACATTGAAGCTATTTCCCTATCATTTTTCCGACTTAATGCATCAGCTACAGCATTCATTTTACCAGGATGATAATTGATGGTTAAATCATGGTGGGTGTTGAATCCAACAAAAATAATAATTTATAATCAACCTGCTTTAAATATTTGTAAATAGAGTGAGCAGGATCGTCTCCACAGGGACTGGTAAAATTCCCAAGTTTCTATCGAGATTAAGAAGAGAAAAAGAAAATAAAATAAGGGGTTTTTGAAATCACACGATTAAAATAAACCTATATCTAATTAACAAGAATTTCTATATTAAAAAGATTATCTAGCCTAGGTCTTTTTACAATTCAATTCCCGGGATTGATCCTTGACTCAATAATTATTATTCCTATTTTGAATAGGTTAGTTATAATTTTCAACAAGCTCTGAAAATCAATCTCTTTTTATATATTAAATAACCAAGATAAGATCTTTGATTATTCCTAATCGAATAAACAACCCTAAACACGCTCTTAAGGTTTAATCTATCAATTACATTAGAAGTTAGAGAGACCTAACCCTAATCAACAATCTCATAGAGCATGGATCATTTAGATAGATTATATTTCATCAACAACAACAAATAATCATCTATTTACGACTATCGTGTTGTTTCATCACTTTATATTAGGAGATTCATACAATTACGGATATGAGTCCTAATTGATTGATTATTGTTTGTTATCTAATATAACCGGATCCAAAGTTATATCAATAATAGACAAATAATCACAAATAAATCTGATGAAATATAAATATTCAAAATAGAGAACAATGAAATCAAACCACTTTGGTCTCACAATCCATCTTGAATTGATTTGCAATAATCCCTTTGGCTAGATTTGGAGTTTAGCCACTCATGACCCTTAGAATTCTCTCTAGGGTTTTCTTACAAAATTGTATCTAAATATGGAATGAATGAATCCTCTTGAAAGAAACCCTAATAATATATAAATACAAGTTTGGAGTTATGGAATTCGTAGGGGCAAAGGCTGGATCCGTTTAGATCATGAATTCACCGGCCTAAATGCTTCATGGCTTTTCATTTACCCAGCCGTTACAACTTTTCATTTACCCGGCCGTTACAACTTTTCATTTACCCGGCCGTTACAAGAAGGCTGGCAAAATTCCCAGGATGGCCGGCAAGAAGCCCAGATACGCCGACGGCTTTGATCTCCTTTCGTGCATCCAGCGTAGTAATGGCCGGCGGTGTTGATAGAGAAGCTGGCGGCCTTTATTGTATGCGTGATGTCCAGAATGATAAAGGCCGACAGCCTAAGCATATGCACAGCCGGCCTTCAATGTAATTTTTCTCCTTTGATTCAATTTTGCTCCAATCTTGTATTTTTCACTTCTTTTGGCTTCAAAGACCTGATATTCATATAAATCACGATTAAGTACCAATTCCATATAATTTCTATAAAATTAATAACAAATTAATCTAATTTATTCCCAAGAATTAAGAATAATTTTCATCTCAACAAATCATAATCTTTAATCAATTTTAGCTATCTACGTTGTCTCATGTTCAACTCTTTTTGTGTAAAAATATACTTCAAACTCTTGTGATCCGTATATATTTCATATTTTTTTCCATACAAGTAACGATGCCAAATCTTGAGTGCAAAAACAATAGCAGCTAATTCCAGATCATGAGTAAGGTAATTCATCTCATATGCTTTTAGCTATCCTGAAGCATATGCTATTACTCTCCCATTTTGCATCAATACACACTTTAAACCATTCCTGGATGCAACACTATATACAACATATGGATCTTTATCATTTAGTAAGACTGATACTAGTGCTAATACTAGTCTCTTTTTCAATTCTTGGAAACTTTGTTCACATTGATCAATCCATTCAAATTTCTCATTTTTCTTTATTAATTGTATGAGTGGTCGCGCAATCTTTGAGAAATCTTGTACAGTTTTCTGATAATATCCTGCTAATCCCAAGAAACTTCTTACTTCGATAACTGTTTCTAATCCTTTCCATTCCATAATAGCTCTAACCTTTGCAGGTTCTAAAGATATTCCTTTATCGAAAACAATTGTGTCTAAGAAATGATATGCTTTTAACCCAAAATTCACAATTAGATAATTTGGCATAAAGCTTATTATCTCTTAGTATCTACAACACACTCCTCTAGTATTCCTCATGTTGCTTTTCAATGGATGAATATACCAAGATATCATCTACAAATACAATCACACAAATATCTAGCAAGGGTCGGAAAATTCGGTTCATCGAGTCCATGAAAACTGCAGGTGCATTTAATCCAAATGGCATGACCAAAAATCTATAATGACCATACTTAGTTCGGAATGCAGTCTTTGGTACATCCTCCACCTTTATTCGGATTTGATGATATCCCGACTTTAAATCAATTCGAGAAAACACTTTGGCTCCTTGAAATTGATCAAAGAGATCATTAATTCTTGATAAAGGATATTTATTCTTGATAGTAACTCTGTTTAATTTCCTGTAATCAATATAGAGTCCCATTGAACCATCTTTCTTCTTAACAAATAATAACAGTGCTCCCCAAGGTGAAACACTAGGTATAATAATCATTTATCCATCAATTCTTCCAATTGCACATTTAACTCCTTCAATTGCACAGGTGCCATTCAATATGGAGCTTTTGATATTGGTTCAGTTCAAGGTATCAATAAATGAAGAATTCCACTTCTCTTTGTAGGGGTAATCTAAGTAATTCATCTAGAAATACATCTGAATATTCACACATCGTCCTTATAGTATGAATATCTAGTTCTTTTGATTTACCCTCTATAGCTCCAAGAATACATCTGTCTAAACTCCATATTTTCTTCATTTCAACACAATTGCTATTATCTTGCCTCCGAATTCTTTAAGTATCTCATCCGTTTACTCCTTTCTTTCTCCATGGTTATTAACAAAAGATAATTTCAAAGACAACAGTCAACTTTTGCTTTTACAACTGTCAACCATGTCATACCTAGAATGACATCATATTTCTGCATATCTAACAAGGTCATACCAACAAATGATTCCTGATCCCCAAACTTTGATGGACATCTTCTTATCATATCTCGTGTTATCACTAGGTTTCTTGTTGGTGTAGTAACTCCTAACTTCTAACTCATGGTCTCGTTTGGTAGCCCTACTCGTCTTGCTAATTTAGCATTTATGAAAGAATGAGTTGCTCCCATGTTAAACAAGACATATGTAGTTTAATCTTACACTTGAATTGTTCCTATTTATCATTTATTAATCACATGTTATTTCTAATTCATAAGGGTATTTACTGTGCATCTATCGTGTCTGTGCTTTATATTATAAATTTAAAATGAGCACATATGTAACTACATACCTGTAATGAGACTATAGTCATTAGGTTCAACTTCCTTCCGTATGTTTTTTCCATCATTCTCCTCCATCTCCACTTCATCAATTGGAGTTCCATACATAGCAAAGACTCTAACTGTTGTGGTAGGTTTGCTGATATTGGTATTTCCATTTTTAAATCATGTCACTCCAACTGCTCCTTTGGACTATGAAGGACCAGCTGTAGTGATAACTCTCGTGGACAATTATGATATATGACCGACTTGTTACAGAAAAAAACAAGTTACACTCTTCCTTTTTGGACATGTATATGCCATGTGTCCACTTTCACCAAGTAGTAACACTCGTGATGCAATTGTGGGCATTCTCTTGGATAATGAGAGCCTTGCATTTCCAACATACGAGATTGTTTTTTCCAGCAGTTCCTCCTTTGTTCAACCAGAGGTTTGAAAAACTTAATCTTCTTAGGCGCAAAATATGTCATAGAACTATCATATGTTCTCTTTCTAAAGGTCTGACCTCTTTTTCGGTACCTTTCAACCTTGTATTTCTTTGCATGTTCAATGATTCGGGCTTTTTCTACCATAACAGCATGTTCAGCAATCTCAAACTCAACAAGTCTCCTCTAAAAGTTGGGTTCTAACCAAGCCATGAAAGTCTTCCTCTTTAGCTCATCGCTATCTCGAGAAGCATCTTAAGCAAACTACAACAACCTATTGAGGCATGTTCATATTCATCAATGGTTTTACTACCCTATATCAGGTTCATTAGGTCAGTACTATAATTCGCCTTTAACCTGCTCGGAAAATATTCATTTAGAAATTCCCTTCTAAATATTTACCAGGTGATAGGTTGTGGCAACCCTCTTTGCTTGGATCCTACCATATCCTCTCTCTTAATCTTAGTAAATAAGATCCATACGATACCCTCAAAGCTTCTAGTACTAAAATACATCTAGAGATTGCTCAATCTAAGCTAACTAGTCCTTAGCTTCTTCTGGCTTTCCTGGTAACCCTTCAAAATACCTGTTACATTTTATGAATTCAGCTAACAAATTCTCTAAGGATGTAATGTTGGTGGTGGTGGAAATTCTTGCCCACATCGAGATGGTCCTTGCACGTCAACAGCAATTCAACTTGATCATGATCCACTGGTACATTTTCTTGAAATTGGACTAATGCAACATGTCCTACATTTCTCCTGGTGGGTGCTAGAGGCCTTACTGATGCCTCAGTTGGTGAAGCTGCATGTGGTCCTTGCACATTTTTCAAAGCCTACAGTACTAATGCATTTTACTACTGGAGTGTTTGCAAAATGTTCTCCAACCAGTTTTAGGATGTTGCAGGCACATTTTCTAGTGGATGCTCATATATCCTTGCATTTCTACTCTTACCTCTTCCACTTGGCATTCTATTAGCATCAAACATGTTAATTAGGTTAAATCTCATTCATCATAATTCATTTTTACTCAGAGTAATTATAGCCATGTATATATAAATATTCACGTATCTATACATCGAAAAACATACATAAGTTTACATAGTTAGTGATATATGTACATAACAAAACTGGCACCAACTCTACTTCCTATCATCTACTATAGTCCATCAAAAGTCAAGTGATCATCATCCTACATATCATAGTCCATTACATATATCAAAAATCTATCAAAGTAACACATTAAAACAATAATCATCATCATGCATCAAGGGTTGGGGTATACGCATCCCTTGCCTTATCACTAGGACCTAACTGGGATACTTGTCCTCATCATCAGAGTTGCTATCACTATTGTCTATCTCTATAGCTTTATTCCCAGGTGGTGATAAAGTTTAATCTATATCTCTCATTTGGATACCTTTAGTGGCACTCCTCTGCTCACCTCTGGAAATAAGTAGAGGCTCATCCTCTATAATTCACCCTCATGTGGAGTTCCAATCCACTTTCCATAATTATAATTTAAAATATATCTTTCTGATTGCATTCTCTTTCTTTTTCCTTCTTTTTCATCCAATAAGGCTGCTGTCACACTCCTCTTGTGGACTGTAGTTTGTACCGACTCATGTATTCTATAACATGAAGATCAGAAGGATGGTTTCACCTCAAGAATAATTGGCGGTATATTCATCAAAACATAGGAAATTGCACCTAATAACATGTGCTAGCATCCAGTCATCATCATAAGCTGTATTTTCCCTAACTTGAATATGATCATACCTAACATCATTAGTATATATTCTTCTCCAATTGATACCCATACCATGAAGTCAAGTAGATCTGGCCTTATTGATTTGGAGGACACTATAAATGTAATATTGTCAATCTCTAATCCTCCTCCTCTCTGAATTACCAATCTCTCAAATTGTAAATTATCTCTATTGTTGTTCAAGGATTGGGAAAAGCTCTTTCCAAAAAAAACAACCATTCTTTAAACAATGGCAGCAGACCTTTCGTCCATGGACTAAGGATCTCCTCTAGTGTCTTGGTAATCCTGCATAGATATAAATCCTCTACCAAAAATCTCAATCTATGCCTATAATCAATCAGAGTCTCTTCATCCTGCATGCTAAAATCTCTCATCTAATATGACAGGAGGCCAGATTAGTCTGCACATAACAAATTTTTCTTGATTAATAATAATCATGTAGATTTCGTTCTATTTATGCATCTAATACTACCCATAACTACCCAACTAATGCTAAAGGGTTCTAAGTGTATTTATCAGCAACCATGCTCTAATACTAACTTAAAATTGTTATACCCAAGGGTACTCTAGTAGTAGCATACATACTACACATATATACTATTACCAGTTTACCTCCAAAAAATGATATATTTTCAAATATAAATAGGATCTTTTAGTTGCATCGATAAGAAATGACAAATATATGTAAGCCACAACTTAGTAAATAATGTCATCACAAGTCTACAGTAATATAATATTATAGACAACTTCCTATTCTATAAGGTCTCCAAAATACATAAACTGGTATTTCAAATGCTAACTATATAACAACTAAGAATTAAAAGTAAATAACTTATCTCGATTATCCCAGAATCTCCTAGCTTCTAAATCTGACCAGGGTCATGATCCTGGAAGTAACAAGCCAAAGTCAAAGTGTTAACCTAAAAGGTCTTTAGGAGTATGAGCAGAACCACGGCTCAGTGAATAACCGACATATTACACATCAAAAAGTTTGTTAATAAATCATATGTAATGCAACAATCAATCATATGCATAGATACAAGCTAGGATGATCTAGAATCTAAATGAAAAAAGATTTACGCCTTCTTTTTAAGGTTGAAGAACATTTACTTAATGACCTACCTGCCAAGGAGACTAAGTACATAAGAAAATCAACATTTCTCATTTTAGGATTATCACTTTAATTTAAAGGTATTTTAACTATCATTTCCTACATCAATCCTTAGAAACTCTCTAAGAATTAGTAATTTCAAAGCGATACCATGGGCGGCATCCTTCGTTGCACTTAGTTCCATGGAACTGATAGAACAAAGAAAATCTTAGAAGAACTAACATGTAAAAAAAACCAAGCATTAATAGAGAACCGGAATGCTAATACATAGTAAGCTATCACCCTTTTAGAATATACAATGATGCATTTCATATAATGCATGACTATTTTAATTATAAAGCCAATAATTTTTAGTCAGGCTTATAGTGATCATACATTATACACAACACATAACATGCTTTCTCAGTCATCAAACAATCTGTATTATCACTTTTATTACGTTGGTTTGTCAACCAAACAAACAGCTCACAACACACACTCAATAGTTTTCCACAACAAGCATATTATTTTCTTTGCATTACATATGCTACTAGTTATAAACACAAATAATGTAATAGATCTGAGTTACTCACTTGCTCATTTTGTCTAATCGTAATAGTTAATTGGAAAGTGCTCAACAGTATCAAGATCACCTATTGAGATGAATAAAAATATTCATCAATAAAACATATATTATATAACTAAACCCCATGAGTTCCTAAGTACCCTATATTGGTTTTGATTTAATTTCTATTACCAGTATTGGTCTTTTAGGGTAAGGATCCTATGATAACAGATTTTCATTATTTAATATTTATTTTCATTTTGCTTGTCTTGATATTAAAATATTTTATTTTTTATCGAGTAGTTATAGATTTATATTTAATAACTCAATATTTTATTATTATCATCATTATTATTTTTATATTGTTCATTAGTTTGACTACTTTATCGTAACAAATATTTATTTTCTATCATTTAGTTTTAGCATGTTTCTCTTGATCTCATTTCATGTTATTAGCTGTTATTTATGGGAAGTACATTATTCTTAATTATGACTTATTTACATTTTTCATTCTTATATACTTGCCTGTGTAAATTAATTATTGTATAATTATTATAATCTAACATTCTAATATAACACAAGTGTTTTCTATTTAAATGTTATTAAAGTTTAACACTTAATAAATATTTAAACACATTAATCTCAAATTATTTATGTTTATTTATTATTTAAGTTTAATGTTCTGTTTTCTTCTTTTATATATATGTATATAATACTCTTAAGGACGAAATAGTTTTCATCCAGGGAAAATTTTGCATGTATGCCGGCATCCAACGCTATCGACATTGAACTTCAGGATGCCAGTGTTCATGTAAAATTTACACGATATTGTTCCAAGGAACACCGACTTCGAAAGCCACCAACATTACAACATATGCCGCTAGTGTAGATAATCTACACTGCCGGAATTCACTCATTTTACATTAAAAAAAAAAAATTATGTATCTCTGATCCAGTGCACACTGCTTCAAAAAGCCGCCGGCCTTTCCTATGTACGCCACCAGCCTTGGGCATATACATGCCAGTGTAGGTACTATTCATCATCTTCCTCGTTTTTCTTCAATTCGTATCTTATTTTTTTATACTATATGTGTTTAAACTACTCCTAAGTGTTTTTCCATACTTTATAAGCATTATACATGATATATCTCTATCTACAACATCTAAGAATCATTCTACACATAATTTTTCATAGTTGCTATGCATATAATAAGTATAGTTAGGGTTTGGAGTAAATTTTATCTTGTTTGGGCTGATAGGGTGATGTCACACTCCTTCCTTTACTCTGATCCGATCCTAAGATTTGTAAAAACATTAGTTAAGCTAATGTTTTATGTATATAATAACTAGAAACGAGATTACTTACCTTTGTTTGCTCCTTCTTCAACTTGTATTGCCTCTAGTGGAAACTTGTTTAATAGAGTTGAGTTTTGTAAGTCTGTGTTGTTGTTTTTGTTGTTGTTTTAGGCTTGTGTTTGGGTGGTTTATTGGCTACCAAAGTAGGTTTGATGGTTTTGTTGTTTTGTTCGTTAAGGAGTTATATATATAGAAGAAAGAAGAGGCAACAACTCAGCATTTTCGACCAAGAAGAGAGCTTGTTTTCTCTATCGAACACCCTTGATTTTGTGTATGAATTTGCTGCATTTCATGAGTTGTACACTTAGTCAATTTTTTATTGATTTAACCTCCTCTTTTCTTGACTTTATTGATTTAATTTGACCTAATTGTGTTACAATTTTTTACTGCTGTTTTCCAAGAACATCCCAACCGCACATCTTATAATTTCCACTGAAATTGAACAATAATTCAGTGTAACATTATTTAATTAATTAATTATCTTAGTTTTAGGGTAGTTTATTAAGCTAAACGGGTATATTTAGATCAGTTATTTAGGAGTTCTATCTCCAAAAGTTTACTTAAAGCTTCTACAAATTTTCTAGATTATCTTTGAGTAGAAATTTGAGTTTAAAGTTTACGCAATTAATTATTTTTAGGGTCTTCTCTTATACGATTAGGGTTTTCAAAGCTTAATAGGTCAATTTTCGTTTCAATCTCTAAAAGCTTTAGAATTTTCTAACTAAAGTAATAGTATGATCCAAATATTTATTTAGAGTCTAGATTGTTAGTTATGAATATGTTTTTGTTCTTATTGTATATTCATAATATTAACGGTTCATTCTTAAATTATCATTTTCTAACTATAAGCTTCATCGATTATTTATTTTCTAATGCGCTTGAAATCATATCTTAATCATTTCTATATTTTGAGTTTTTGATACCAATAACAAATCTTATCATTGGTATCTATTACTATCTAGAGGACCTTATTTTAGAGTTTGAAGATATATATAGATTCATAACTACTTGTGGTCTTATTCTAAGGTCTTTATTAAGTCATACATGTACTATCTATTTTTATATTTGTATTTCTATCTATTTATACGAGTATAAAAATTCTCGAGGTTTGCAGCATTACCTATTTAAATATACTATTACAAATGTTATCATTTGTTAACTATTTAATCATTATATACATTACCCATTGTGGATTTACTACTTCTTTTCATTCTTAATTTTTCTCTTTTGTTGGGTTATTACTTTTTCATTCGCTATTCCTAACTCCTAGTTATTACTAGAAGTACTTGTTAAATCCTGGGGGATACACACTTTTATTATTTACTATTTGTTGTGTAGGGAAAGTTATCCTTAAAGATAGTGCCTAACGTGCCTAAAGGAAAAATACTCAATTATATTCAACAGTTTGTTACATTATAAAATTTTACTATAGTTACAAGGTACTTAAGTCCGTAGATTTCATAGCTGGGTTTGAATTTTCTAATTTTCATATGTATATGAATTTGTATCTAATTGCATATATATTTTATATGTATCTAGTTTGTTTGATTCGTTTATAAATAAAGATATATGTTTTTCATCTAAAATCTGTTTCTTGATGAAAAATTTGTTTTAAAAACGATAAAAACATATGCCAAAACAATCAAACCTAATAAGACCTTAGCTTTTAGAATGGTTTAAATTATAGAATAGGTTTTAGATATAAAGTTTTTAATTATTATAATCTATATTAATATTGTAGTTGGTATCCATTGTGTATCTAGTTACTTCTAACTTAATAAATAGTACCCAATAAATTTTAATTATGATATTAAATAAAACAATATTATAATTTTGAATTCAATTTTATTTCTAGAATTGAAAACCATAAAATTATCATAACTAATCCTACATTTAGATTTTTGTATAAAATGGTATATTAAAAAAAAAAAAAGTAATCTGAATTTAGGTTGCAACTAAAACTAATTATGGAAATAGGTTAGTGAAATTGCATGAAGTTCTCTTGAGTTTTAGTGTCATTCTTTAAACCCTAGTGAAGAAATACTTTGGGTAAATATACAATTGTAGTGTTTGAATTTTGATGGTGTGTGTAAAGTGTAGAAGATCATGTAGATGTTGTATTTGTAAAAATGTCTATTAATAAATACTATTTTATCCCTCTTGTTATGTTCATTTTGTCCATCCACATTACATATTCAATTATATACCACAATGAGATATTTCAGCTGATTACTAAAAATAGAGTGGGAACAAAATTGCATATACACTGCACTAGTATCAAAGAACTCCCACAACATACTCAATACACAATGTGTGTATCATATTCTAATTTGTTGTAGGTTATGTGTATAGGTTGAAAATGGATGATTTTATTAGATTTATCTTCTATGCTCACAAGAATATTGTAAACAGTGATTTGGGATCAGATTATGATGGGCCTCCAATTAAAAAGGCGAAAGTTAGAGTTGATGCTAGTTATAGTAAATTTGTAAGGAAAATATGTTAAGGCATTGGAATCGATATTAATGTGTCAAGTGTGGAAATCATTCGTATATATCCCTCTATATATGAATGTAGTGCAACATTCATGTTGGTACATATTGTTGATGATGATGCAGTTGGTAAAAAGGTTGGATCTTAGAGTTGTATGTTAAGATTTGTGGGGAGTTTATCACCCATCAAAATATTGTGCATTACAGGCAAACACTTCTAGCAATGTCCTTTCAGGTTTCTAAGCAAACACCCCTAGTTATTTTCCCATAGATTTGCAAACAAACATCCCAATGTGTACTTCTCAAATTCAAGCAAACACTCCTCGTACTTTTGCTCCCATGGCGAAGGCATGATGTCATACTCCCAAATGCATCATGAGGAGTATGATCTAGTACCTATGAATGAATCTTTATCAGAAATTGAAGTTAGAACTAATAAATAAATAAAGGATATCGATGGATCTAATGAAGAGGATAATTAAGAAGACAGTAAAGGGAGTACTCAGAAGAGTGATGAAAGTTCAAAAGATGGCGGCCTACTTAATGAACAAGCTGTGAATGATATGATCCAATATGATCCCTAATTAAACTTAAGTCAATGCTCTAGAAATTGAGCCATGCCCAATGGCTGTGAGGCATACCATTCCATTTTTCAACGTAGGTGGTGTGGGTGGTTACATTACTTGCGAAGACACAGAGAATGTAATGTGTAGTAATGTTTACAACAACAAAGACTTAGCTAAGGACATGAGATTCAACACAAAAGATGATATCATTCTAGCTGTGAAAATGCAGTATGTGAGGAACAATTGCAACGTATGAGTTGAAAAATCCAAGAAGGGCATGTGGTAAGTTTGTTATGCTTAATGGGAAAATAGCTACAAGTGAAGGTTATTAGCTTGTAAGAAGAAGTTAGAAGGGCTTTTTATTATTTCTAAGTTAAAAGAACTTCTCACATGAGTTAATCTGAATATTTCCCAATAGCATCCCCAGTTAGACTCTAAGGTTTTGGCTAGCCATTTTCTTAATTAAGCCAGAAACAATCTAGATGTAAAGATGGCCTCCCTAGAAACCATGACTGTCACGCCTCGAAGGGTACCCTAAACGTGGCAGTCCGCCGTACACAATATTAAAGCCTAGGAACGACCGCCTCAGTCACGCGAAGGCTTCCATACTATGTACAAGGCATCTAACACATGGAGGAGACACATCGGAGTGATACATTTTATATTGATACAACTTGAGTAACAATGTAAAGGAGATACAATTCACTATACTTCAAATACAATTCATCAAAAGATTTCACTACATAAAACTATTACAAAACAATTCATAACACCTAGCTAATATCTTCAAGTACCCATGCTTCCTGCCGGAATCCCAAGGTCATACTCGGCTCTAGACATCTTAGTCCCCCAATAGCATTCTTGAGTTAACCTGTTTAATCAAACATCTATTGGGATATAAACTATACTAGCTTAGTAAGTGAAAACTTCCAAGATCACATTTATAACACATCATACAAACAAGTGATTAGTCAGACAAGTAATATACATCAAACATATGAAATCAACAAACATATGACCAGCTGGAAATCATATGTGGATGGACTTGCGCCCTCCATCTTAGGTTAGCAGATTAACGAATCCTGCGGTACGACGCCGTTTAGGCTTACGGTCAACCTAACTATAAATTTGTTTGAGGATCATGATTAACCGAACTTTTATACCGTTTAGGATAACGGACAACCGAACAAATTCTAATGCTCCATCCCCATTTATGATATGAATGAGTCCATATTTATTTTCAATTCCTAATAGCCAATTATACCAATTCTTTAAATGATCAATCAATAATCGCAGACAGTCAATTCTAATTCATCTATACAAGTAATAGTTAACCACCTGGCTTCGATGTTCTTATATTCCATTTCTCACATCAACAACAACCATACATAGTTCCCATTCGTCCCCATCATGCATATGCATTTTATCGTTACCAAATATCTAGTGCAACTATCGTTACAATCACATACAATAAATGGAATCGAAAATAATACTCACTCGGCCATTGGATCACCGGTCTCCTAGTAAAAGTAATCCGGTAGTAGGGAATCTTCGATTTCGAGGTCACCTAAAAGGAAGAAATACCTTAATAAGTATTTCATCACTTAACTAATCCAAACTATTTTATACAAACTATCAAATCCGTAATATTTGTCCTAAGCAGGAATTCCAACTTAAAACGGTCATAACTTGGTCATTTTAACTCGGAATTTAGCAAATTATATATCGATTTCTATCTACTTCGAAAGACCTATCTAATTCTAATATTATATTTGAGTTTTGAAAACTTTGAAGCTTTGAAAAGATCTGTTCAGATCAGAACAATAGCGAAAACAATTTTAGAAACTTGATTTTGTGAGAGTTCATGAAGTTTCTACTATCCAAAGCAAGTATTCATACAATAAGAGCAAGCTACTATCATAAATGATATTTCATGAGATATATATATACACATGTTTTTGATGATATTTAATAAAAGAAATTTTTAGAAAACTTTTTCCTTGTAAGACTTTATGAAAAATCAACTTAGAAAGGCTAGTCTTGTATTCTTGACAATCCCCACTTATTTTTAGAAAAATTCCTTGATAAAATGTATTTATTCTTGTTAAAATTAAGCCTTTATTATGTATATTCCTTAAGGCCTTTGTTTTTCAACAAAAATTCCCATTTTACACTTTGTAAACATGTTTTTAAAATTGGTTCATTCCAAAATCCGAATTTGTAAAATTTATTCTTGGTGGTGATTCCTTTAAGTAAACTCATTTGATTACTTACAAAATTAAGGCTCAACCATACCTAGCCATTAAGGACTTCATTTCTTTAATAAAACTTCTATTTTAAGTTTGGAAAGTAAGTGTTTTCATGCCATTATTCCATTATTACGAATTTCTTAAAAAGGATAAGCAACTCAAATTTTCCTACTTTATTTCTACAAATGCATCATGTATATATGTAATACATACAAGCTATTGTTATGAAGGTTATGAGATGATCTAGCTATATGTATACATATAGTACCAAGAATTCTTTTTGAAACTTTCACTTTGCAAAACTTTGAATTTTACTAGACTTAAGAAAATAGTTTTTCTTCTTGTAAAATCATACTTGCTTCTATCAAAACTCAACCTTGATGGCCTATATAACCATCACCTTCATTATTTCAATAAAAGCGTTCATTTTGGGGTTAGAAAATAGATGTTTAAATAAATAGTTTGCCTAAGTACAAATTTTACAAAATTTAAAAAAATGAAAACATTGTTTAACCTATTCTTGGAAACCTTGTTGTTCTAAGATTATATTTTGATAAACCTTTTTTTCCTTGTCAAAACTTGGTCTTTGTTACATATATTTCCTAGGACTTACATTTTCCCATAAAAATTATCATTTTGGCATTTGGAAATAGGTGTTTAAATGGTGGCTATTTTCAAATTCGAATTTTGAAAAATTCATTTGAGTTTGTTTTCTTTGTAAAACTTGTAGATGTATAAATCTACTTACAAAGGCCTTGAGCCTTATTTTTATTTGGATTTAATTCTTTGGGCTAATGTGACAGGGCTTAAAGAATTAGGCCCAGTTCAGTTGGATGATCATGGGAGAATTGGCATGGAAGGCTTGGAGTAGGGCCCGTTGGAATTGGCCTATCCAATTCCAACCTTCTCAAGTTGGCTCACACACATTACAATGAAGGCCTCAATGGGCCTGGGTCCATAAGGGAGCCCACATCCATATCCATAATGAGAGGGACTCATCTTGGCCGTTGATCGTTTGTCTCATCTGACGAACAACATTGACAGCTAGATTCTCTATAAATACCTTAGTCCTTACCTCATTTGGGAGGAGGGTGAAATCTTAGACAAACACCGTTGTGCTGTCGGATTTCCATTTTTGTGAATCGATTACTTGACTCACTCAAGAACGCATATGGTATTTGTGGTATTTAGTGAGGTTGATGCTCTTTAGCTCCCTCACCTGTCACACGTGTGTTAGAGCCTATTGAGACTGCCTACTCCTCCTCCCTACACGATTCTTTCTTGATCATCCTTGCACGTGTTGTTTTCCTAGGTCACGTATAACGCGATAGTCACGCGACACGCACGTGATCGTTGCATCCGGATTCATACCCCCTCAAAACTTATTTAGTATTTCAAAAACCATTTCCTAATCAAACCTACCCCTTAAAGCTTCTATTTCTTTAATAAAAATCTTGTTTTGAAGTTGAAAAATGGGTTTTCAAAATTGGTCTTGGTTGAGATCCGAATTTACAAAATTTATTTTTGGACATACCTTTTGATAAAATCTATCTAAATTATGAAACTCATCCCTTACATAACCCATCTTAAGAACCTTCCATATCTTGAATAAAAACTTTATTTTTAAGTTGGAAAACATGTTTTTAAGCTATGCCTTGGCCTAAATCCAAAAATAGAGTTTTGTTATGAAAAATAATATTTGAAAATCATCTTTGAACCATATGAAATGAAGTCTTGATGATATGTATACATTAAGCCTTCATTATCTCAAGTAAAAATTTCATTTTGACACTTAGAAAGTGATTTTTAGAAATGGGTCTTGCCTAGATACGAATTTCACCATTTTTGTTTGAGTTCAAAACCAAGATCTATTTCTATGAACATAAATATAAAAGAAATCCATGATAGTAAACTATAAACTCATAGATTTAAACTTTACTCATCAAGAGCATTCATTTATGATATTTATTCCTTAAGTCCTTCATTTTAAATGAAAAATACACATTTTGAAGTTGAAAAAATAGCTTTTCTAAATATGGTTCCCTTTTTATCTGAATTTTCAAAAATGATTTTTGTTGAAACTAAAATAGATCTTGAGTTTTCTAATACTTTCCTACTAACATCAAGCCATTACAAGTTATTTAAGAATATAAAACAAAAGTCTAATGCATGTATGAACTTAAAACAACTAGATCTAGTTTACTATACTAGTTATAAATGGATGAACACTATGATGGTTATGTGAATGATGAATATATGCACAAATCATAAGCAATAACAACATAACTTGAAAATAAAACAAAATAATAGTAAAATAACTCAAATAACAAGATCTAAAACATAAAAATATCAAAGCTACAAAAAAAGTTAGATCTACAATAATAACTACTTTTAGCAAGAAAATAATAATAATAATAATACAAGAGAATAATCATGGGGAATAGGGGTATTTCAATTTGGCATCATCATCGTTAGCTTTTAAGCTTATGGAAGGTCATTTGATGTATGAAACTCTCACTATACTTTACCATATCATCTATGGAAGCTTTGAACAAGAGTTTTATCCAAGATCTTGAAGAAATATGTGTGGGAGCTCAAAGAACAATAGGGCAGCAAGGCTTTCTTGTAAGAACAAGAGAAAATGAAGAAGAAAGAGAGGAAAATAGAGAGGAAAAGTGTAAAAAATGATAAATGTTTGAATGTGTAAATGAGAGAGAGTGGAATGAGTTAAAGATACATTAAATGAAGTAAAAAAAAAAAAAGAAATGGCCAGCCAATGGAGTACCATAGCAAGCGTGAAAGTTGGGAAGAGAGAGGAAGGAAATTTGATTGGCTTTTGACTTGAATATGTAATGTGTAATTAATATGTAAGTGTTGCTTCTTAAAGAAGTGTTGAAAGAAAATTATTTTAATCAATTTGGAGTATTTCAAGGGACAAAAGGCAGTCAAAAGGAGTCAAAATTTTCCATGAAGTGATAATGAAGTGTAGAAAGATTGAAGTGAAAAAGAAGTGATGTGTGAAAGGTGTACTTAAAGGTATGGGTTGCAAGAGTATTTTCTTAATAAAATAAAATAAAAGTAAGAAAAATATAGAAAATGTATTCCAAATATTTGTAACAAATTTTTTATAATTAAAATAAGATATTTATTTATTTATTTTAGTGAATTATCAAATAAGTTACGGTATGATCAAAATACGTGAATATGAGCTATAAATGATATTTTTAAATCCGAAAAATTATAAAAATATCTTATGAAAAAAAAATATTTTAATATTACTCAATTATTAAATTAATTTATTTTATTTTTAGTATCGGGTCTTAAACAAAATTGATCTCATAAAAACCCGAACTAACTAAATTTTAAAAACAGAATTTTCTATGATATATAAAATATTTATTTAAAAATATAAGGGTTTATAAGAATAGTAAAATTGTAGTGAATAGTAATGAATAATACAAAAGACCAGTTAATTACGGTAGTAATGAAATACGACTATAATCGCAAAATAGATAATTCTAGTTATCGAAAAATTATAAAATTGATATTTTAGAAATCCTTATAAAAATATGATTCTAACAGTATTAATGATATATTTTTTATATCTCGAGCCCCAGGACACTTTTCGAAGTTTGCATCTGAACGGGTTCGAAATAGTCAAAAATTTACCAATCTGATTTTTTAAATGACCTTATATTACTATGAGCTACTATACACTTAAACTACACCTCGACCTCTAGGGCTAAGAGCAAGAGATTGCGGGACTTAAACTATTGTATTCCACTTAGGATTCCTGGGTGATTTTCCGGTTTAGGTTTGTCAATTTGGAAACTGGGTTTTATATTTATACAACATATTTAATTTGAGAAATTTTAAATTTTATTTTTTTAAGTATTTTAATATCTCTTAACGTTTCGGAATTCTTGAATTGGTTTTATTTCCGAAGGGTAATCGTTATTTACTTTTTAATAATTTGTTTTTGGGTTCTATATTACTTGATTTTTCAATTTAGAGTTAAATATAGAATTTTGTCATACGTAGTAGTTTTTGATTTGAAGACCGTTGAGTTCTTATTTTATTTTTTAAGGATTCTAATTTTCGCAAGATTAAGAAATTTCTGATTCGTTCATGATTTAGGACTAGTTGAAATTCGGTTTTAATTTGAAGTCATTTTTAGAGTTTATTTTTTGTGTTTATTTTGGAATTATTTACTGAAATTTTCCGGAGCTTACAATGATACAAGATACTTTTGGGTACAATGTTACCAAATGGCGATTATAAGAGGCTAAAGGAAAGGCCATTGTGATTGTTTATAGCGATTGGCATAAGTCATACAACAAATTTCCAAAGCTTCTTAATGGTATTAAAATCACAATCCCCAAGACTCAGGTAGAATAGGGATAAAGTAGAACATCAATATCTAGACAATCAAAATTGAAGTAAGTCTTCTAGACCTTTAGTCCATGTGTAGAGGCATTCAAATGTTGTAGGCCTTTGGTGTACCTTGACAGTACCTTTCTAACTGGGAAATATAATCATGCTCTACTAGTTATTTATAGCATTAACAAGGCAAATGACACTGTACCACTGGCATTTTGCATCACCAATAAGCAAACTACCAAAGATTGGGATAAGCTAAAGCAACATGTATTTGGTAAACATGATAGAGAGATGATCGAGAAGCTTATGTAATGTCCACAGTAGATGAGGCATCAAATGGTTAGCAGCTGCCTTTTGCTATCCATCATTCAAGTAGTGAGCATTTTTTATAAAGTACACAAGAATGCCTAATGTAAGAAGTTTGTCACCTATGCCACTACGCAAGCACCACTACGAAAGTTTGATCAGTTTATGAAAATAGTGCATAGATCAAAGAAGACCATTACTTTTCTCAAATGGAAACAACTTCAAAAAGTATAGTGGACTATGGCTAATGATGGCTTCCATCGCTTCAAACACAAGACAAGCAACATAGTTGAAATGTATAACTTTACACCAAAGGGCACTAGATGTCTCCTAGTAGACACACTATTAAAAAAGATATAATATGACTACGTAAGATACTGTAAGAAGAGGTACATAGAAGCATGCACTAAGATAACAAACGAGAAGTCTTCACATATTATGCAATTTCCAAGATAAAGAATTGAGACAAAGAGTTAGCTCCTACACAGTTACTAATTTCAATAGAAGCAATGGTTTGTTTGAGGTAAGAATAGGTTGTTGTAGTGTCACAAGAGGTCTTAGGAGTTGTTGGTGGACTCACCAAATAGACTTTAAGCAACTTACATGTGCATGCCGAAAGTGGCAAATATATGAGATCTCTTTCTCACATGCAGGTGTAGCTACAACAACCATTAGAATAAGTAGTTCATTAACTATAGGTCCATGGTACAAGTGGACACATCAGTAGTAGTGCTATTAGGCTCATTTTTCCCCATTGGAGATGAGCTTAACTAGTCAACTTTGCTTAACTTCCCTTTATTCGTGCCTCTGTTTGGATATCCATCAAGAGAAGGGCAAAACAAAGAAAAAGCGTGTGTTAGAATGGAAATGGATAGTAGACTATGGATGGACACTATGACATACAATCATTGTAGATGACCAAGGCACAACAAGTTGCTAGTGATGTATACTAGGCCATCAAGATGTTTACTGTCATTTGTACTTTTATCTTTATTAAGTAAACCATTTTATTTATCATGTTATTATTGATGGTCTTCTAATATAATAAAAGGTTTCATTCAATAGTTTATTTTTTCTTGTGTCATTAAAGTATGTGACTCTAATGGTAAAACTATAAGGTGATAAGAATACTATTCTAAATTATCCCTAGCCAGTCATTATATGGAATGACAATGAAGTAAAACTAGTATGTTGGCTGATTGATTATCACATTTTGTTGATCATGGATATGGGATGTCAAGTTAGCACATAGATGCATGCAGAAATATATTGCATTGGAAGGAGCAACCATTAGAGTATTATATGGATCTTTGTCATAAATATTTCTCTCCACAATGTTATTGTATTTGTAAGCTCCCAAATTTTTCGAGAATGGTTTTGGAATACTAAATCGAAACCTTAAAGTTTGACTAAGTTAAAACCAAACCTTAAACAATTTCGATCACGAAATTTCATAAGAGAATCATCAAAAACAAAAAAATAGAAAGTTCAATAATCGTTCTATTCAAAAATCCAAATATGAAAAGATCCGCCTATCCGATCCCTGAGTTAAACCTCTCAATTTCTAGGTTAAAGATAGATTAAACCCTAACCCTAATCAAACCAGAACTTCAAAAGTCAACAAAGACCAAGACAATCAAACAAATTCAACTCCGGCAATCCCGCGTTTTCAAATCCTAGAAAACGAAATTAAGTTAGTAGCTTAAAATAGTTCGTAATAATATAGGTAACATAAAAATATCAAATTTGCGAATTTCGAGTGTCCTTCAGACTCAAACGGGATCAATTCTCGAAAAACGTGTCCCGGACCTTAGAATATTAAAAATATTTCATTAATACCAAAAGACTCATAATTAAACAAATATTTCAAAAATATAAGTTTTAGAATTTTTCGGCAACTAAAAATAACAAATATAACTCATTACACTTATTTTTATTACTACCGGTATTTTTATATGTCTAATTACTATTATAGTACTATTCCTACTATTCATTACTATTTCACTATCTCTACTTTTTTTTACACCTATTTCTTACTACTTACATACCTATTTTCTTACTTTTTACTTTTCCAATACAACTTTATTCGCATCAAACTTTACACATTATTTCTTTTCTTTACAAAAAATCACAAAACAAATAAAAATCCCCCCTCTCCCTCTAGTACATGCGCCGGCCTCCTCTTCTTTTTTTATTATATTTTCTTTTCAATTTATTTTATACATCAAATTTTACTCCAAAAATTCAATAAATACCCCTTTCCTCCTTCATTCTTTCACACACTCATTTTTACATAACAAAAATCTACCAAAATATTCTCTCAAAACCTCTCCCAAACCATTCGCTCTCAAATACTCTCTACCAATTTCTACTCTTCAAGAAAAGAATAACAAAACACAAAACCCATTCATCTCTTTTCAAACCTTCCATTAAACCTTAGGTAAAAATTCTACCTATATTCTTTTATCATGTTCATACAACTTAGCATAAGCTTAGTGTATGTTTCTTAGGTTCATACGAGTTAAAGAAGCAACAATATGTTCATGTTTTGTTTTTGTTCATGTTCCTATTTTACATTATGTTGTTATATTGTTGTTATTATTATTATTATTTTTGCTCTAATCTAACTTATATAATAGTATGTATACTATGTATGTATATGTATATATATTTAGAGCATATAAGCTCATTTGTTATTTATTTATATTCATGCCTTGCAATTTATTTATTTACTTGTTTTATGCAATTTATTAAGACTAGTCTTTCTAGTCTTAGACTTGTTCATATCAAGTTAAAACAATTTTCTTCTCTTTTCTTTTCTTTTCTTTTCTTTTCTTTCCTTTTGAGACTAGTCCACTCTTAGTCCCGGGTTGCCTTGATGAAGCTAAAGCTCCCAATATATGACTGGGATACCTTGATGAAGCTAAGGTTCCCAATGCTTGACTATTATTTTTGTTTATTTACTTACAAGTATTTTTCTATCTTACTATGTTTTATCTTTACTTTTACATTGCTAATAACCATATTCATGCATGATTAAGAATGTTGTTGTCTTAAATAAAAATAAAAATGGATTCTTTCTTAAATAAAGAAAAGTAAACAACATTTCTTGACAAAAGGAATTTTCAATAAAAAGGTCTTAGTTTTGTTTAAACTTTTTTCAAAGGATGAGCTAATTATAAATTCTAGAAGAATTATTATGGAAGATTTCTTCAAAATAATAAAAGGAACTCATTTCTTTTAAAGAAACTAAATACTCCATCAAGATAAGAAATTTTAGTCTTGAACTCAACTATATCTTTTAATAGGATCACTCTAGGCTTCGAAAATCACATATTATGAAAATAACTTCAAAACTTGAATTTTATATTTTTCTTATCTTTTCAAAATTTAAAATGAAGTTTTACTAAGTTCTAAAGTTAACAATATTTTTTTTAAGAAAGCTTTTCTTATAAACTTGTCTAAAAAGAATTATTCTATCACTTGATAAATATTAAAAATAAAACAAGTTTTTCAAATCAAGATAAATCGACTCACTATTTTAGAAACTAACTTAGAAAAAAAAAATAGTAAACTTTTCCAAGCAAGTAAAATTTAAAGGTAAACTTATTTTCTAAAGAAGGAAAATGATATAACAAAGAGAGAAAAACATACATTTAACACAACTCCCAACATTTGACCACATCAAAAACTTAAAGGATATTTGAAAAGCTTATTTTTCAATCACTAAAAACAAAGTTGGTATATAACTTAAAAAACTAAATTTTTGGAATGAATTTACTTTAAAAATGAGAAAATGAAATAGAAAAACATTTGCTCATAACAATGATGATATATTTTTGTTTTCCTTCTAACAATTCAAAAAGAATAAATTTCAAAAGTTTTATCTTTTAAAACCATCAAAGACAAATGTTTATAAAATATCATATTAAGACAACACTATCAAAATCATGCATACACATGAGTATATATATATATATATATATATATATATATGTTCAAAGGATTTTTCAACGATATATATATATCCATATATTTTGCTTAAGGATTTTTGAGTAAAGTAAAGTTTGGAAAAATATTGTTTTGTGAACTATAAATTTGTAACTATTCTGTACCGTGTTAGTTTGTAACCAAATGGCTTTTAATGACAAAATAACCTTAGAAATGGGTAGATCTTTTCGAGTAGGTAGAAAACGATATATTATAAGCGCAATTCCGAGTTAAAATAACCAAGTTATGGCCATTTTAAGTTGGAATTAACTTCTATGCGGATTTTAATGATCTTATGACATAAGTTTTGATAAGTACCATAGAATCAACAAGAAATATTATCATGGGTATTCTTCTTGATTAGGTGAACCCAAGGAGGAGTATTCATACCCAGAGGATTATTTTGATTAGTGGAATTACCGATCGACTCATCCGTAAGAAAGATAGATCCTCATGGACAAGTGAGTTTATTTCCTACCTTTTTCGCACTTGGTTGTGCTTGTAGCTAGAGACACTAGAAGTAGGAAAAGATGAAATGAATTATGTATGATAATATTGGTTGAAAGAATGTTAAGCATACGAGGCATGAATCGTTGTTAATTAAACTTATGTTCTACTGTTATTCTGTTGGAGTGTGTGTAAAATTCTATGATCACCTTAAAATTATATAACATATACTGTGAATTATATTAATTGATTCATGCATATCACATAGTTAATTTCATTGCATGAGCTGCTATTCTCGATGGGACAAGAGTTTAGTAGCCGGGTATGCAGTAGCCAGAAATCTGCAAGATGGGCAATAGGAGCCTGAAAGAAACTATTTTAAGATGGGCGATAGGAGCCTGAAAGAATTATTTTGTGATGGGCTAGTCGGAGCCTGAAATAAACTACATGAGTTGGATTTAAAGATGGGTTTTAAAGAGCTTGGAACACCTAACCCGGAATGCAGGGGTAAATCCATTCAAACATATGATTTCCAGTAGATCATATGTATTGCTTGATCACTTGCTTGATGCATTCATATGCTTGTTAATAACTTGCTTGAAATTAATTATACAAGTACGTTGATTTAGGATTATTCTCACTAAGCTAGTTATACTTATACTCCGATAGACCTTTGTTGTATCAGGTCCAATATCTTTTATGCCCGAAGATTATATATACCGAGTGGGATTATGTTTTGGAAAAGCTTCTGGAAATCTTTTGAAGATCATAGGTTAATTATCCTTTAATATCTTTTGGTGTTAGTATTATTTGGTTGTGGGAAAGATTAAGTTGTTATTATGATTGTTTGAAGAATTATAAGGGAAAACCCCTAAGATGATGTTTATTTAGATTCTTGTATTGTTGTATTTATTATCTCAAACGATACATCCCACTGGTGTCTCCTATTGTTATGATAGACGCCTTATATATGGTGTTGAAAACTTTCGCATGACTTCGGGAAGTTATTCTTAAAGTTTTAATACCGTATGTGCGGACTGCCACGTTTAGGGTACACTTCGGGGCGTGACAGTATTAATCCTTTGACCTGATGACAATATGAATCCTTACATGATGATTTCCATATTTTGACTTCGATTTTTCATCATCTTTAATCAGACTATCATAAGGCTGCGATTGGATATGGAATAAATTATATTGAGGGATATGAGTGTTCATGAAGGAATTTATTCTCTCCTGGATTTGAGAGAATATCTTTAGGGCCCTTTTGAAGAGTGAGATTGAGAAAAATGCATGGCCATGCCTAGATGAATTGATAAGAGTTATCAATAACATTTAGTTTATCAGTCAAACTTCGAATCAAGAAAACTTGTGATTAAACAAATATATGAGTGACATGATTCATGCCATATGTTTTTTATCAGATATCATGCAGCAATGGGACTAAATAATTGACTATTTAAAATGTAAAGTCAATTCATCAATCTTCACTTAATTTGGGTGGACATAATGCTTTATTAGAAGCCACTTATGTCTTGTAGACAGAAAAAGGGTTTTGGCCTACTGGCAACATTAAGTAAATCTATAGGATCATACACAAAGAATGAACAAAATGGGTCATGGGTTTAATTTAATAAGCTAGCAAGAATTATCTAATTATTTATTAATCTTAAATAGTTAATAATAAATAATAATTCTTCGCTATTTTAAATAAGAAGATTAAAACAAAATGTGTTTTTGAATTACAAAACCTTAATTAGATTAAGGATCCCATTAAGGTTAATATTCTAATTAATGAGGATATGGTTATTGATATAAAAAGGACACTGTAGCTCTTGTCAAGGTTATGGTGTTAGTCGTCAAATTAGATGTGCATAGAAACTTTTCACGCTCTAAAAGAAAACACAAGAGCTCTTGTGAGATATTCCCAAACAATCTAGAATTATTCCAAAGTGCTAGCACATGTAATTTCATTTGACTTGTTTATTCTTGTGGATATTGTAGAGGGAGCTCGAGAGATCCCAGTGCCTACAAATCTGGTTCATCGTCAAATTTGAAAATGCAAAAAGGTAAAACCTTAATCTTTCATTGATTTAATGAACTGCATGGATCCATCGGTGATTTAGAGATTTTGTAAGTTAAAAAAAAAAAATCCATTGCATATTCTCCTTTTTAGATCCTTAAATTCCCAACACAAGCGAATATGTCCAAAGAGAAACCTACAAAGTAACAATTAGATAGTATTAAGATGCACTCTAGACTTGTTTAGTAATGCACACATTATATATCATATTCAATTGTCTTCTTTACGAAATTGATAATATGTTCTTTTTTTTTTTTTGTCACATGAGATGGAGTCGAGACGTATGACCCATTGATAGTCATAAAGTAGGAGTCACATAGATCGTAGACCATCTAGAGAGACCAAATAGTATTGTTGACATTCTAACCTTCTCTTCAATCTATGCATTAACTAAATGCACAATATTGTTGTCCGCAAGCTCGAGAGGATGTTCCGCTGACAATCTGACACTAGGACTAGTCGCTTCGATGTGAGAAGGCATAAATTTCATTAGATCCATGCATGTTTCTGTATTTAGAGAAGGTCGATTTTCTTAAACTGAGCTAGCTTCCATATACTCAATTGAATTAGCATCTTATCACAATGTTCGTTGAGAGATGGAGACTAGAGGTACACACTTTCCACATGCCAAATAGGGAAATCACTATTATTCATTAGTATATCAAGATCCAGTATTGATGACCAATGGTAGCACATCACTTGATTGGGGTTCAGTGTGCGATCGTCTATTGGGCATTAGGCTTAACCAGATAGGGGAGATGAGGTCATCTCAATTTGTCTTAGTTAGCATGAAATTCAAAGTTTTGAGGGCTATAGTAGATGAATAGGAGATTATGTGTCACACCTGTGCTTATATAGTCTAGTTGATGGGTGGTTTCATGTTTGATGATTATTCTAGCTTCCTGATGCATTGCATGTTTCTAGCCCTTATGGAGGATTTCCAGGTTGCAAGACGGTACAATTAGGGCTTAACCTACTTGTGTTGATTGTACAAACATCCATGCCATGCTTCATAGGCCAATACTCTTGATATTGGAGGCACAACAGTCCTCCTCCATGTTTGGCATGAGATTAATTCTCGCATATGCTCTTCGTAGCCATTTCGATACGATCATTATGAATGACATACGCCTAACATGCATAGTTTATTGGGACACGCACACCACCCAATAATGTAATATAGGCCTATCGGAATGCATTTAACCAACAAATGATAGGACAAGTGCATAAATGCAGAAGCTGCTTTTTCGTATGAGCTCTTTACAATGATAACCTTACTCGGATGAGGTGATTGACATTTTACAAACCCCCCCCCCCCCCCCCCCCCCCCCCCCCCCCCCCCCCCCCTCCCCCCTTCCTATTATAGTTCTAAGGAGGAAAATTTGGACTACGTGGGTGTCACTCATCTAAATCTAGATGGTGGAGTTATGTTTCCTTAATCAAGCAATGCATTAGTTCAATAATTTCCAGTGTATCCCCAAAAACATTAACATAGTAACAAAGCTTCACCAAATCAATCTATGGATTAAATTGACGTCAACTATGTATAGTTTTACTATAGGTACATTATAATGTGAGGAGAGTATCACGAAGGGTAGTGCCCATAGAGCATGGTTAAGGGGTCCATCCAAACTATAAAGGAGGTAAAGGTGTATTATTTGCTCATATATAAGACATATTAAAACTTTACTTGGACAGCTGACCTATAAACACTTAGCACTCATTAAGTTATATGATGCTATACATGATTTTAACTCTTGGTTTCTTCTTGCAAACTAACACATATCGATCAATATGCTTGGCTTTCAATCTACCATCAACAATGAAACTTATCGATCGAGGAGTTCAGCTTCTCGATGAGCATGGAGGAGTGGTCACATTCCCAGAGCTCAAGTGTCATGCCCCAAATGGTACCCTAAACATGTAGTCCACCACATACAATATTAAGACTCAAGAATGACTACCTTAATCATGCGAAAGTCTCAATATTATATGTAAGTATCAAACACATCAATAGTAGACACCAGTGGTATATGTGGTTTAATTAGTAATATAAAGCATACAAGAACTAGTAAACATATATCGACCAGCTTTATCATAATAAGGTTTTTACATAAACTTAAGGGCATTCCCTCAATCAAATCCAAGGATCTGTAATACAACTTAAGTCTTACATACAAAAAACTCTAGAGCCAAAAGATTTTAAGGGAATTCCTAACTAAAGCCCTTGATCGAATTTCCCCAAAAACCTTTCCAAAAGTGTGGTCTAACCCGGACAAGAGGAGACCTTAGGTAGATTAAAGGATATTCCTGCCACAACAAAATCTATAGGAGTGTAAGCTGAATTAGTTTAGTGAGAATATTCCTAGGCTATCATTCTCGAATCAAGATATCAAACAAGTTATAATTAAACAAACATATGTGATGTATCAAACACGTGAACAAAAAAGACATATGGTTTTACGGGAACCATATGTTAAATGAATTAAGCCCATTTATTCAGGGTTAGGTATTCCAGCTAATGACGACCAACACGTTTTTAAATAAAACTCTTATAGATCATACTGGCTACTATTCGCCAAGACAAAAATATCTAGATTATACCGGCTACTACTTGACAACACGTAGATGCTGCCGGTTATACCAACTAACACTATTATACCCTTGTCCCACCAAGTATATAATAGCAATGCAATGTGACCTACTATATGATATACATGAATCCATTCATTAAATTCTTTCATGTGATTAAAATAGCTTATGGGCGATCATAGAATTTTGCAAACACTCCATCATGATAATAAAACACAATTTAATTAACAACAATTCATGTTTTGATATTCTTAGTATACTTTCAACCAATATTATCATGCATATTCCATTTTTGTCTTTTTCCTACTTCTACTACCTCTAATATGACAAGTACAAGCATGAGTACGAAAACTTAAGGGGGTGAACTCACTCAATCATGACACGGATAAACTCCTAATCAAAATAATCTTCGAGATACATGACTTATCCTTCCTCGTCACCTATACAAAAAAAATACCCAAAATGAGTATTTTATAGAACTTCTACTTAAATTTCCTAACTCTATCTTCTATTTGTGGTAAAAATCAAATTTATGGAAATTCCAACTTAAAATGGTTATAACTTAGAAAAGATTTATTCCTTTCTAAGGTTATTTTGTCATAAAAAGCCATTTGGGTCCCAAAACATCAATACAAAATAGCTACGAAATTCCCAGCCCTTAAAAATATAATTTTCCGAACTTTTCTTTACCCAAAAATTCTCAAACAAATATATAGATATGTATATGGTTAGAAAAAAATCCTTTGATATATACATAGACTCATAGTTTATGCATGACTCTATTGGTGTTATCTCAATAATTATTTTTCGTAAAATAACTTGTCTTATGGGTTTGAAAAATTGGACTTTGAAATTTTTCTCTTTATGTGGTTTGAAAGAAATTACAAATTTTTGAGTTATTATAAATAAGTGTTTTCCTTTTATATTTTTATTTCATTACTCTTCAAAGACAAATTAATTTCCAAAAATTTGGTCATTTAAGTTATCTACCAATTTTATTTCTAGTGATTGAAAAATAAGGTTTTCAAAATCTTTCTTAAGTTGTTGGTAGCATATAATGTTTTGAGTTGTATTAGATGTATGTTCTCTCATTATATTTATGCTCTTCTACTTCTTTAGAAAATAAGTTTAGCATTTTAAAACTTTACTTTCTTAGGTTGTTGGCAAATTTTATTTCTCTAAGTTGGTTTCTAAAATAGTGAGTTGATTTTACCTTGATTTAAAAAACTTGTTTTATTCATAATATTTATCACATGGTGGCATGATCCTTTTATAAGAAAAGCTTTTATAACAAAGAATTATCAATATTAGAACTTAGCAAAAATTTTATTTTGACTTTGAAAAGAGAATAATAATACCAAAAATTAAGTATTGTAGAAGCTTACTTAATAAATGATTTTCAAAGTCTATGACGAACCTATTTAAGTTTTGTAAAATATATAATTAGGTCAAAATCTTAAGTTTAAATGCGAAAAATTATATTTTTATGGACTATTTAGTTCTGATTTATAAAAGAAATAAGTTTCTTTTATTATGAAGAAATCTTTGTTGTGACAACATCATTATGGTCACGCATGAATATGATTAAGTAACTATAAGAAAGATGAGAACAATTCATGTAAAGAAAGATAGAAATATAAAAAGCAAATAAACATGTGTGTGTGTGTGTGTAAGGTGAAGTATTTGGAGCCATAGCTTCATCAAGGCTTCCCGATACTAAGAATATACTAATCCCAAAAATCATAATAATAAGAAAATAATAATAAAAGCATGTTAATGAGAAGTTAGTGAGCAATTTAGGCTCTAAGAAATATAGATGTACATAATAATATTTATAAAGTTAGATTAAGAGTAATAATAACAACAATATATCAATATAATAACATGATAACAATAGAACAACAATAATAACATGATAAAAGTTTATGTATGTACAAAAACAAAACATGAACATATTATTGCTTCCTTAACACTATGGTCTTAGGAAACACATATGGTCATGTAATGTTGCATGACATAAAAAGAAATATTAGGAAATTTTTACCTAAAGTTTATGTATTGGTTGAAGGAGAAATGAAGTGTTGATAGTTGTAGGTAGATGATAGTTTTATGGATAGAGAAGAGAGTTTGGAAGAGAATTTTGGAGAGAGAATTTGGTAGAGTTTTGCTATGTAAAATGAAGTGTGTGAAAGAAATAAAGAGAGAGAGGGGGCATTTATGGAGATTTGTTGAGGGAAATTTATTGTAATTAAATAAATTGAAAAAAATATATTAGAGAACAAAGAGGGGAGGCACCGACCTTGAAGAGAAAAGGGGGAGGAATTTATTTAATTTGTATTTTTGTAATGAAAAGTAATTAAGATGTGAGATATAGGTGATATAAAGTTGTATTGGAAATGAAAAATGTAAGATGTAACTAATATAAAGTTGTATTGGAAATAAAAAATGTAAGAAATAGGTGTATAGGTAGTAAGAAGTAGGTTGTAAGGAAAAGTAGAAATAGGTGAATAGTAAGAATAGTAGAAATTATACAATGAATAGTAGACTAGACAATTAAATTGCCGGTAGTAAAGAAAAGACGCATAAATATATTATATCTGATATTTTTAGTTACCGAAAAATTACGAAACTGATATTTTCAGAATTCTCATATTATTACGAGTCTCTTGGTGCTATTGGAATATTTTTACTATTCCAGGCATCAGACACGTTTTTTGAAAATTGATCCGGTTTGATTCAAAACAAATCGAATTTTGAAAAATCTAACTTTTAAGCTATCTTATATTATTTCGAACTATAATCCACCAATAACTTATTTCTCTTGCTCCCAGGTTTCAAGCGCGATATTACTGGTGTTAAAACTACTAGTATGCCTTGATCCTTGTTGACTTTTGAAGTTTCGATTTGACTAAGGTTAGGATTTATTCCAATTTTACCCTAAAATTGAGGCATTTACATCAAGCACCAAGGAGTACAGTAAGATCTAATGCAACCCCAAGCACAATATGAGCTGAAGCATTAGCAGGAGATGAATGAACCCCCTGGAAGAGGTAGACATTAACCTAGAGTTAGAGGGGGACAACAAAGTACTTCATTAGTCCCAAATAGGTTATAGAGCCCACACAGATGTTTAACATCAATTCAACTTATCCCATCACATCCACGATGGTGTCTAGCAAGTACATGGTAAGAGATATTATAGATAGTTCGTTAGTGGGGATAGTGTCCAATGGGTACTTAACAAGAGACATCATGTGTAGCACATCATTCAACTCAAGCTCCTATGCCATTTCATCTACTAGGTATTACATTGATTCTCTTTTAACAACACCCCCCACACCCCCTAAAAATAAAGGGCGGTATGTGCCATCAAACCTTGATGTGTATTTAGGATGGTGTCACATTGCTCTAATGTCTTAGGAGTCCAATGGCTTCTTGTTAATTTAACCAGCCAGAGAGAGTGGACGAGCACAACTAGACATGTGATGGCCATCCACAATTAAAGGGGCATTGTGGTTAATCCATGATTTCACGAATCACTAACACTTTCATTTGGAAATGTAGAAGCAAAACATAAGATGTGACATGTAGTTTTGACTATTATTATGTACGTAAACATTTACATTGAACATGTAGGCTTCAACTTTTTCATATATTTTTTGTATTGGTAGCATTTTGACTATTTTAAGTGTTTAGGTTGACAATATCTTTTTCCAACTTGAAGTAGTATGTATTTTCAATAGGAAAATGGCTTTTATGGTACCTGAACTTTAACAAAATAGATAATTAGGTACTCGAACTTTTAAAAAGTTTAGTTTCATACCTAATTGAACTTTTCGTACCCCTAAACACTATCCACTCAATCGCTATCTGACACGTGTCAACTATTTCAAACAATAAAAGAATGGAAGTAGTGAAAAAGAGCACAAAAAGTTTAATTAGATATAGAATTGGACTTTTCAAAAGTTTATATACTTAAAAAAGGCTCAAAAAGTTTAATCAAGTATAAAATTAAACTTTTTAAAAGTTTAATAACTAATTATCTATTTCGTTCCCATTTCAATAATGTAAAATTTAGGTCATTTTTAACATCTCTCCGCAATTTGTGCAATAAAACTAAAGAAGGTATAGGCCGCCTGGCCTTCGGTGTTTATCTACATTGGCACTAAAGGCACAGCCGGCACCCATTGGTAATGACACTAAAGGAAAAGGCTCAGGCACTCATGCACTTCATTGCCACATTTAGGAATAAGCTTTGAATGAAATCTTTTGAGAATAAGATTTAAAATCCGGCTTAAATCCGTACAAAAATCCAATCTTTGCTTACCAAAATTAAAATGTGTATATTGCGGTCAGTCAACATTTCTCATTCAAAGAGTACAACTGAGACGGTGGCCGATGGGAAAGATGATGTCATATATAAAATTGACAGAAACACCCATAGTAAAGAAAACGACAGATCCACTGGTCATTTTTCTCTATTTTGTATGTTTTCAAATGTTGATTTCATCTTCTTTAGTTGGTAAGTCTTTAACAACTATCTTCAAGTATTATACGGATGGCAATCAAAAGAGATATAGATACAAGAATATTTTACACAATCACTGATTTCTACAATCGATGGAATCATTGAATAGCTACCTAGCGTTTATAACAGAAAAGGACTATTCTCTTTTTTTTAAGCAAAACTTAAACCTAAGGAATCTGAACAATTTCCACCAAAATTTTATGTAAGGACTGTGGTTTTGAGAAGAATGGGCAATGGTCACTGCCTTTGATCTTGAAAACTCCTTCTGGTGGATTCTCCCTTACTAGCTTCTCTTGGACATCAGGAGAAAGTGCATGATCATCCAGTGTCTGGATATAAAATCGACGACATGAGCCATATTTCTCCGAGGACAAGGACAGTTCCTCCATAATAGGTCCTAATGGGATCGGTCTCATAGAAACCATGGCCAGAGCAACATCCTGAAGAAAAGTAACACATTAGTCAGCAACAACCTTGTGAAAGTGTCTAACAAGTATTAGCAGTATAGTATTACTAGCCTTTCAAAGGAATTGTCAACCTGCATCAATCATATGAAAATACCTTTCAAAGCCACCTTATTAAAGAAAATTGGACAAATTGAAGCTGAAAGTCAACCATATGCAAATGTTGGCCTCCAAAGAAACCAATTTACATATAGACTAGAATATGATCCCAACCAACAAGAACTAATTTGCTCGTCCTTGTATTGTTACTTCAAAGTAACCTTTTTATTCATTTCATTATATGCATGCTCTAGTACTACAACGAGGAGAATTTGCAGTTAGAATCAATGCACCACAACTCTCCATCCCTCATCAAGATTCATAAAACACTACATATAATTTCCTCCACCCCCACCCCCGATTTTATTAGTCCGTGTTTCACAATTGTTTGTCTAAGGGAAAAATGAATTCTGTGATGCAACTATAAACCAGCATCCAAGTGTGGCTTCTTAAAGCTTTATTGCGATGCCAAATGAAAATCCTCATTACATGAAGACTAAACCCAGGAACTGCAAGTTATACCAAAAATCTGCTGCAGTTCCACTAGTATTAATGTCTTCTAGCTCTCTGAAGAACTTCAAGTTCTGGTTCATCTTCCTCAGCATACAATCCATTGTTTGTCTCATAAGGTTGGTTTAGACTATACTTGCATTACTCATTCTTTGTTGCAGGAGAGAACACAATTTTCATTGCGAAACTTTGAACAGGTTTCAAGAAGTTTTGAGTTTGATTTAGGTAAAAATCACTGTAGATAGAATATAATACAATAGGGCAACATGCAAATCAATCCACTAATGCATTCCCCAAGTGAAAAAAAAAAAAAAAAAAAAGAAGATTTTAGTTAATGTGTCGTGTGATTTATGTACACATCAAATATACCTAAAAAATTTTAGGTATTAATGAAAAAACAATAGGTCAACAAGCATATCAGCCCACTCTAATTCCAGAGAAAGAAGGTTTGTAGCCAAATGTACGTGTACTTATCGAATATTCTTGAAAATATAATGCAAATTTTAACTTACCATATTTCATGTAAACACATATATACACACACACACACACAAAATAGAACAATGAAGTTGAACTGATTTCTCTAAGGTAAGAGGTGGCGCTAATTCAATTTTCTTTCTCAACAACAAAAGCAAAGTGCTCTATCATCAAGAGTAAAAAGTCAGTCTAATCCTCATATAAAAAATAATTACCAAAATAGGACAGCTAGCAAACTAATTAGCAAAAGAAACTACAAAAATAGCATCTTAAAAATGCGGGTTTAATGAAGAGGCAAATCGCATCTTAGAAATGTGAGTCCAGTGGGCAACTTGCCCTCTCGACATGCAAGACATGTAACTCGCATGCCTAACCTGTGAGACATGTTATCATTAAAACGATGGCAAAGGCACAAAAAAAAACACAAGCACATCTACCTAACTATTTGAATGACCTTAGAAGTATGCATGGATTAAAGGATTGGTTCAAATTGTGGATCAAAACTCTAGAAGGGTGTTCTCCAAGCTCGAATTGTGGGTGTTTTCACAAATGAAGAAATAAAAATAAAAAATAACACTCTTGAATCTTCTTCTTCAAACCACCCCCATGGCAGTTGCAAGATGGGCAACAGCAGTCGATTCGGTTCGTGTTACTCTATGGATGTGCAATTGAGTTGGCATGGCATCAAGAGATAAGCAGTTGTTTGGTTGTTGGTTTGGGTTGATGTCGGCCTGGCTCATGGTGGAGGAAGGAGCTGGCTTGGCTCGGTGGATGGGTCTTGCAACTTGGTTGTTATGAAGGAGATGGTGATGATGCATGCAGTATCAGGTTTGTTCGAATTGGTTTGGTCAAAATCACACACATCAAGATGGTGCAACCGAGTTAACTTGAAGATGGTAAGTAGAGTTGAGTCAGTGAGCTTGGTTTGTGCGGTAGGCGTGGTGGGTTCGAACAAGGAGATGGATCTCAGTTTCAGCAGGACAAGGTCTCCTGTGTGAAGTTTTGGCATTTGTATAGTTCGATGGTTTGTGGGGTTAAAGAGTTTAATGAGTGTCATATTTAGGTCCATGGATGTCAGAGTCACCGGAGACGAAGTGAGGAGGTGGCTGTGATCCTATAATATATGTTAATCCACATGTTGGGAGTGCTGCAAGTTGCATTTGTCTCGCATTTCTTAAATTCGATTTATATATAGACCTAAAATTAATTTAGTAATTAAATTTGATAATGTCCTATTTAGTTATTAATTTCAAGAAAAAATAATAATTTGGCAAAAATTCCTATCATCAATCGGAAGCTCAAGAGGCCTCCTGATATTTGCACTTAAATTTCAAAGACGCTGGAATAATTGGGTCTTACAAGCATTTAATACATACTATGCCAAAAATAATCAAGTGGAGTCGACAGCTCATATTAATTGTACATAATATTTACCTCTTCAGAGTAGGAATTTTCAGGATCAATATGCTATTAAATGAAAGAATTTCTTCCTTTTTTATTTTTCTCTCTATTTTTTACTATTCTTCAAAGTTTATTTTGATCACCAATCAGTAATTATGCAACCCAAAGAAGACGCTTTGGTATGCTGCACCCTGATAAGAAAATCAAGCAACAGGATATACATCTTGCTCATAACCTTCTTTCCTTATATATAGCGTGGTAAGCAGCTACATATGTAAACTCTTAATGTATCGACAAACCAAGATTGATACATTATCAAATTTAAAAAACTTCGACTATAATCTTCATACAACTTAAAGATGCTTGCCATTCAGAAACCCTTCCTGAACTGGAGCAGTTCAATAACAGCAAAGTATTACAATGGACAAAAAGCAATACAGAAATAGCACTAGTAGCACAGGCAGATAGACAAGCACTAGCCAATGAAACAATAACAATAGTGATGGTAGTAAAACAATTATAGGAGTAAGAATAGCAGTGGGAGGATTAGTGCTATGTAGTAGTCATAACTACTGGTGAGATTGCTCTAGATACTAGACAACAGCAGTGTCAGATCCACTAAATTCCAATCCACAATTGTCTTTACCCCTGACCCTACCAATCCCTATAGCTGTCAAATTATCAATGGCCAAACTCCATTCTGTCATAATATAAATATCCTGCTATTCCTTGGACTGCCCCATAATCATTGCTTCAACTATATATTGTTTGCCTGTTCACAAATTATACATGCTTGTAACCCTATTCATGCTGCACTTAAGGACTTTAAACAAGGTATTTGATCATGTTATAGTGGAGGGATGCTTATAAAATCTGTGAAGAATATAGAGCATGCATGGCCAGTACACTTTGCACTATGAGTTGTATCGGTTTGATTCGGTTGGTATTTTTACCTACCTCTAACAAATAATACATGGAAGAATAAAAGGATGTAATGTGGTATAGAGGGGAACCAATACAGGTCAATGGCTGGAACACAATTAATTCATCTTTGATGTGATTAAGCAACCATATCTGAAATATAATAAAAAGTCAAGGAGACAACAATTGAAGAAGTTCGTAGGTAGAAGTCGGCCAAAGCCTTCAAAATAAGAAATTTGCACTTTGAAATCTTTAACTACAAAACTAGAAAATCTGGAATTTGCCCCAGATTCTATTTTATGATCAATCTCAGAAAGTCGATTTTTTTATATATATCTCATCCCAGAAAGCATTCAACCACGAAGAACCCAAACACTAAAATAGGACCAAGCTAACAAATCTAAAGGTATATATCACGATATTCAGTTGGGAATCAGAGACCTTGAATTGCTTAATTAGGTGTCTCAAGATCGCTAGAAAAGGCATGAAGTACTCTCCAATTCAGATAGGGAGAAATTCTGAAAAGAAAGTCAATGATCGTTCTCTTTTTTTGTTGCAGCAGTTTACACCTTTAAGCCATATTCTGGGAGATGTTTATATAAATTGGCATAATTATTCTACCACACCCAAAACCCTTCCCTTAAAGAGTAAAATATTTCAACTACATTTGAAATGTATGGACACTTTTTGTTTTAATTGAACCATGTATCACAAATACTTAACCTAAGACAGCACAACAGACTTCACATGCAGTTGTACCATGAAGAACAGCAACAGGATCCATAAATGAAACGCTGGTAGATTGTACTTGGAACCATAAGAAGGTACAAAATGAAAAGGAAAAGGCCCAAGGAGTTTCAACAAATCTACTGATTTCATGTAGTCAATATGTGGGAACCAGTCTTACTACCCTTATTACAAGTCATGGTTAGATTTTCAATCAGTATTTGGTTTCACAAGTCAGTCCACTGGTGTTTAAGCTCACAAGTAAAATTACTGGCAAGTTTATATCTACTATGTGATGCAGACCAACTATACTCATTGACTGCCACAGAATAAACAGTCCAGTTACCACAAAGCACCACATATGTTTCTATTTCCCCAGCAATTATGACATATATTTGGAATTCCCCTCTCTGCCTTCAATTTCGTCTGAAAAATATTTGTAAGCCTCATTTCTTGTAATTACTTGTAAGACATGTTATTTCCATCTATTATTAGTTGCCCATAAACCATTTTGTTTGTCCATGGATTCCATACCATGATCAAGAAGCATATCCACAACTTAATTGTCTATTTTCCATTTAGTATAAAACAAGAAATTGCTTGTTTAAATCTATGCAAATTATCAAACTCAATATTACAACTAGCTCATCTAAAAGTCAGTATGGCTTTATTTTACTCTCCAGCACCTTTGTTTTGAAAGGCCATTACATGAAATTAATTGAATAGGATCAAACAATGGCATAGAAATTGAAACTTAGGACAGCCCATTCTATTACAATTTGAATTTAAACATCTTAACTTAGCCAAAAAAAAAAAAAAGATTAAATAAAAAGCAAACTACTTGAATTTTTTAACATGATAGTAAATTTGACATGGCATCAATGGATGTGGCCCAGAGTTCATCTCTTTTTATTGTCATATGAATCCCCATTAAAGCATTTCCACATCATGAATCTCAATCAATGTATCAACCACACATGAGGAAGCATCAAAGAAACCACGGATATTTATTGGTTTCAACATGTAAAATGTAGAAATACTTAGGTATCTAGCAATTTAAACATTAACATTGACTGATTGTGGCCTCAATTCAATATTTATCAAGTTAACACATAATTAAAATGGCTTATGGCTTTTGTAAACGGGCCATGAGATGTAGGGGTAATGACCCATATAATCATTGGGCATTGGATCCATTGCCTTCCAAGAACACACCTACTAGATTTGCCTCATCATTTTCCCAATACTTGGTTTAACTACAGCCTTATGACTTTTGAAACCACTATATGATGAAGATGAAACTTCTTTTTGTTCAACAAATATATATATTTAAGAATATCACTGCGGAATCTGTATTAATCTAAACAAAATGCTAATTCATCTTATATAAAAACCAACATGGAATATAAAGCATTAAACCATTGATTACCAAATTATGAGATGGCAATATATAGATATTTCACTAAAGTAAACCCAAAATTTCCACATTCTTTATAGTGATAACTGCCTACATTTGAATGGACCTTCTGAACACCATATATTGACCTATAAACTAAGCAGTTCTCTTTTCCTATTTATATCACGTAGCAAATTGATAGTGCCCCCTTTTCCACATAACGACTAAAATTTTTTTTCTAATGATCAGCAGCCAAGTCTTTCCTTGTGAGGTTATTGAGCGTATGTATGAAATAGAAATGGATATGAGACAAAATGAATTCCTTTTATCTATACAGTGGCCAGATCAGTTCATCAGAATACTTTAACATGCCACAAGCCATGTCGTGTAATAATGGGGTGCCTATACATTTCAGCGGGGTGGGGGGTGGTGGGTGAAGTTAAGATAGTATAAATACCTTAGAAGGGGATTGATGAAAGTATAATCCCTTCATCTGCTGTTTCTCAAACATAAATCCTGTAGGAGGCTTGTCCTTTCCATTTCCATGAATCAAACACTTTGACTCCCGCAAAAGAAATTCTGCAGAGCCAAGCTGCAATATGCAATCTGATTGTAAGTCTGTCCAAATATGACTCAGACACACGTATATGCAAATGCCAGCAAGTTATGCACACATGTCACTCGACCAAACTATGGGCAATAACAACCTACCTCTTCAGCAAACACATCAAACGGCTTCTGCTTACTTGAAACCATGGTAGCACAAAGAAAAATTGCTTTTGAAATTTTTTCAGGAAACTGCTCCATTGCGAAAGAAACGCAAGCCCCTCCAATACTATGACCAACCAATAGTACCTGTGTAGCAGATAAAACCATCACTAGTATCACTGAGAAAACAAAAGCTGTGAAAGTGAATGTACTCTGTGTAGCCATGAATATCGTGGACACCAAACCTTTTCATCCTCTGGGAGATTCTGCAGATAATCAGTCAATGGTTTCGAGTACTCTGCCAATGTCGTGACACTGTTTGTATCTCTCAAATCAATGCCAGCTCCTGTGAGATCAATGGCCGTAGGAAGCAACCCAGCTTCCTCTAAAAGAGCTATCGTTTTATACCAACACCAAGCCCCAAACCCTTCTCCATGGACCAGGACAATCTTCCTCCATTTTATGGATTCCAAGAAGTCTGGTACCTGCATATGGTATTTGATATGGAAACCAACGAGAAACATCATTCATAGATGATCATAATCACAAGAAGAAGCTGGGTTTCCGTCAGCACATAAAGTCACAAAAAGGTATCTTTTTGGGTTGCATTTCTATTTCTACAGAGTATGTACTTGTATATAACAAAACTGATAAGCTAGGAGTGTCGGGCAAAATGTTGGTTTTTTTAGTGGGAAAGGTAAAAAATTTGTGAATCATAAGGTGCTTGCCTGTTAAACGAGTATGCACAGTAGGTGTGTGTAGTTTCTACCTAAGTGCCTTTGTTTCATGCAACACACTTTCAAAACATTTTTCTAACATTTGTGACGATGGAATTCTAAAACTGTCAAATCATCATCGTGATACAAGGTTGCAGCAAGGGACCTTTAGTGCCAAGTGATGTTGGAAATAGATTCAATAGGCATGATACACCACTTGTCCAAGTGAGTAACAGGCAAGTACCGATGTATTTTAAATAAGCAGTGGAACCAGTGTTGTCCGCATGAAAAATATTTATGGGTAGCTATATAATACTAGTCACTGTATGTGGTTTCACAATGGTGGGAGGGGGAAGGTAGCAGGCGATGTCTTGCATCAGTGGTTAAATAACATACAAAATAAATTATTTCCTTTTATTTTTAAGAGAATTTTGATGGGTTCCACAAAGGGTTGTTTAAGACCGTTAAAACCTAAGCAACTCTACACTTTATCAATAAATTATTTTAAGAGAATTATCCATTATTTTTCTAATAATTTGTTAATAACTTTTTTACTTGAAGTGAGGTAAGAAACTCTTTTTTTTAGTTGCTTAATAACTTTAATTTATTGGTTATATGGAGTTATTTAGCGCCAAGCAACTCCAAAAAGATTATTTAAGAAAGAAAATCATTTCTCTTACTGTCAATTGGTAGTTCTTACAAACCAATGCCAGCAAAAGCCTGCTACAATGTCTTTTTTTTTTTTTTTTAAATGACGATGACTTGAAAAGGTACTAGAAAGATGGTCGTATTTGAAAATCGCAAATCTTTTGATTATACCAAATATCGAAAAAGGCCGGGCATAGATTTGCATAAAACAAGCACAACCTAAATTCCATGTTCCTCGTACTGTAAGAGGATCAAAGGGATAAATCAAATTGAATTCCCATTATCCACTAACCAAGTACCCAACTAAACGAACCGGAAAACGAAGTGTCCGATAATAATCATATGCATATAAATATATGTAAGTACGCATGTATATATGTATATTTATATTATATATTGTAACAGGAAAAAGAAGGATCCACTTTAACTTTATGAAGTCGAAGACTCGAAGTACCAAAAAGTAAGTTTATTTTTTATTTTATTTTTTATTTTTCCAACAAAAAGCGCTGTGGTCTTTTCCACTATTTAAGTTGACCACAGTACAAACCGATCCAAATCCATTAATATGAACCATGACATGACTACATACATTACTATCCCTGCAAGATCTCAAATCAGCATAAAAATAGATCCAATTCATACAATAAGATTATAAAAGAAATTAAAATTAAGAAGAGGACCTGTTTTCCATTGGAGAAAGGATCAGAGAGAGTGCGTCGACGAGAACTAGAAGAAGGATTGTTCATCCTACGAGACATAGAACCTTCGAACCTCTGAGAATGGTGCTGAAGAACCATAGACAAAGCTTGTCTGTGAAGCAATTCTTCATCGGCAAGCAATTTCCTTTGAGACCTTCCCATTGACATCATCCTCTTGCTCTTCGATCCACCATTCATATTATTACCCTCTTTAATCTCTTTCTTCGACATGCATATAAATCGATTCCCCATTTTTTTTCTTTAATAACTTCTTTCTCTTCTTAACTACAAAAGCCCAAAATTGCAACTCTTGAAGCTTTGTTTTCTACTGTTGTACTGCTGCTTGCTTGTAGTTCATTACAGTTCAGCTGAAGGAAGACGAAATTTAAGGGGGGAAAAAAAGCAAAAATGAAATTTTGACCCTGAATTTATGGGTTCTATTATTTTCTTCTAAAGGATTACGAAAATCTTCAACAACCGAACGACCATGTATTGTAATTAAAAGTCGAGGGCCCATTTCATTTTTTTATATTTTAAATTTTTCAAAGTTTAGGTTTTCTTTCTTTAATGCACAATAATGACCGTACTTTTTGTTCATCTACTCTTTTTGTATGTGTCTATGAGTTCAATATACGGCAAAACTTAAGTTGTGTACGCGAGCTTCGGGGAAGCCATGATCACGTAAACCATTAAAAAAATAATTTATCATACTTATCACTTCGTTATTGGCTTAATGATGTGGTAAGTTATATAATAACTGTAATATGATAAGTCAGTAAAAAAAGTAGTACGTATGGTAGATTTGGTAGGCCATTATAGTTCTAAAGTGATAGGTCAGTAATGAAATCGTAGGTATGATAGGTCATGTTTATGGTAATGAAGTAGTAAGTGTGATAGGTCATGTCATAGCTCTAATATGGTAGGTTAGTAAGAAAATAATAGGTGTGGCAGGTGAAGTTATGGTATCGAAGCAATAGGTCAATAACGAAATAACAGGTCTAGTATGTCATATTATGATTTTAAAATGTTAGGTTAGTAACGAAGTCGTCGGCATGGTAAGTTATATTATAATAACGAAGTGGTAGGTCGATAACGGAATGATAGGTCTGATAGGTTATGTTATATTTTCAAAGTCATAAGTGAATAACAAAATCATACGTGTGTTAAGTCATGTTATTGTAACGAAGTGGTAGGTCATTAACAGAGTAGGAGGTTTGGTGGGCATGTTATGTCTTCAAAGTCGTAGGTATAGTAGGTCCTATAATAGCTCTAATATGGTAGGCTAGTAAAAAAGTAGTAATGTAGTAGGTGTGGTAGATGAAGTTATGATACCGAATTGGTAGGTCAGTATCCGAGTGATAGGTCTGGTAGGTCGTATTGTGGTTCCAAAGTGGTAGGTCAATAACAAAATCGTAGGTATGATAGATCATGTTATGTTTCCAAAGTAGTAGGTTGGTAACAAAGTCGTAAGTGTGCTAAGTTATGCCATAACTCTAATGTGGTAAGTTAGTAAGAAAATAATAGGCATGATAAGTAAAGTTATGGTATCAAAATGGTAGGTCAATAATGGAATAGTAGGTCATGTTGTGATTCTAAAGTGGTAGGTTAGTAATGAAATCATAGGTATGGTAGGTCCTATAATAACTCTAATGTGGTAGATTAGTAAGAGAGTAGTAACTGTAATAGGTGAAGTTATTGTATCGAAGTGCTGGGTTAGTAATGGACTAGTAGTCATCTTGTGGTTCCAAAGTGGTAGGTCAATAACGAAATCATAAGTATCATATGTCATGCTATGGTGCCGAAAGTGGTATGGTCTGGTAGGTCATGTTATGTTTCAAGAGTGGTAGGTCTAATAGATCATATTATGTTTCCAAAGTAGTACGTCAGTAACGAAGTTATAGGTATGATAAATTATGTTATGGTATCGAAGTATAAGTCGGTAACGGAATGGTAGATCCGGTAGATGATGTTATCTTTTGAAAGTGGTAGATTAGTGACGGAGTGGTAGGTATAGCAGGTCTTGTTATGTTTTCAAAGTGGTTGGTCAATAACGAAGTCAGGGTGTGCTAAGTCCTATAATAACTCTAATGTGGTAGGTTAATAACTAAATGGGGGTCTAATAGGTCATGTTATATTTCCAAAGCGGTAGGTCATTTTATGAAGTGGTATGTGTGATAAGTCGTTTTATATTTTCAAAGTGGTAGGTCAATAAATGAATGGTAGGTCATGTTATGTTTCTAATGTGGTAGGTCCTTATTAAAGTTGTAGGAGTGGTAGGTCGATGTTCAGGGTTAAGTCTCCATCTCTTATTCTATCTATTTTCACTTAAGACGATGGCCATGTGTGTTTTTTAATTGCATTCTTTGGTTGTAGACTATTTAGTGTTGTTTCACTGGAAGTTGTTGCATCTTTTTAATTTACATTGCTTGGTTTGAAAATTGGGAGGATATTAATTGAGTGCAATTGTGGCATATTAGTTGCATTGTGGGCTCCCCTCTCCATAAAAAAATAGTTATTTAGAAGTGCAACTCTCCATATAGAAAAGGTTTGAAGAATATCTTTTTCGGCTAAAAAAATAGTATCGTGCTTATCAAAGCATCCATGTGGTCGCGAAATATGTTTTAAGGAAAAGAGTATCAAAGAAGGTGAGAGTAGTCAAAGTTGGAATCTTATTTCGGGTACAAAGAAAAGTGTCGTGGAAGAAAGGACGTTCAATGGTAGGGATGTCATCATGTATAAGTATTTAACAGCGGAGGATCCTAGGATATTTGTGTTTTCTTCGCTTAAGGAAGCAGAAGATTTTATAGAATGTATGTAATGTCGATGGGTTTTGATATCAAGCTACAAGATCAGCAAAAGGTGAGGGATAGTATAATTACAATGCAAAGATAGGTTTGCGGTCAAGCAGGGACTTCTATGGGTAATATTACAGAAGATACTAATAAGTGTTAAAGACACTTATTCTTAGTGCTTATTTATACATATTTGATATGTATTTCTCGTGATTTTACTAAGAAAATGATACTCAATTGTTTAAATATTAACCTTAAGGCTAACATATGATATTTTAAGAAATTAAAGATGATTCAAGCAAAATCAAAGTTAAATTAGCAAAATATGGACAATAGCTACATTTTTATATACACTACCTTATGCATGCCCATGATGGATGCAAGGGAACAAATCAGTGGACTCTAAAATTTCAAGCTCTCCTTCAGCATAAGTGGGAGAAGAAGCCAAGAGAACAATCCAAAGAGCAGACAAAGCAAGCTCTGATTCCTGCCCCATCAAGCAACACGGTTATATACTTTGTAAAGTCCAATGTTTGTGAAACAAAAGTTTCAACTCCCCTTAGCACGTTGTATAGACCAGCCCATGCAGACATATTTCCCATTCTAAACTATAAATAGCCATCTTATATTCATATTTTAAAATCTTTTGGCATATTTTCCAAACCCTAAGAGAGAAAATATGAACTTCAAGAGCAGAAGTGCTTAGGCTTCATCGGAAATCACAAGACACATAAAAAGGGTTTTGTCGTTACATCATGATTAATTCTATTTCCTCTAGATCTTTTGTTCTCATTATAAATTCTATGGAGGATTAGATCTTTATAACTTGTATCTTGTGAAACCTAAACCATCTGATTGAATTGTTTTTTATTAATCGAAAGTTTATGTCTTTGTATCTATTCATGTGATTTAATTGTTTTGTGATTGGTTTATGCGCATAATTAATTGGATGTGTAATTTTTATTAGATAGAAAGAGGTTTCATCTAATAAGATAGATTTTCATGAACAGAGAGATTACATGTTTCACCTAGAGGTAAGGAAACGTTGATTTTTTGCACATGAATTTAATTCTTTTCATAAGGATCATGAAAATTTATGCAATCTTATGTAGCATTAGTGAGGGCAATGTCTCCATTATCTCGTGTAGAGTTAGGAATTAATTAACGAGGGGAGTAATTGATTTACTTGAGAGATCCTATAGTGTAAAGTATAAACAATTCATTAATCTTTTATCATTAGAATTTTAAGGTTTAGGATGGATCAAAATGAAAGGTATGTTTTGTGGTCGGTAACATCTTTCAAAAGCACTCATAATTGATCCTAGGGTTTGTTAAGTTGGTTCGTTAATTCATTAGTAGTTAAATTATTAATCTCATATCAAGAATTAGGCTAAATAGCAAAAAAAGGTAATACTAGTACTTATTCTTTAGATGTCCGTAGACAACACCAGTTTTAATCCTATACTACTATAGATAGGTATACTTGTCTATGGTTGATCATAGCATTTAACTTGGGTTTATAAATTTTAAAATTTGATACGATTAGTGAGTGTGCATCATAAACACCGGCATATAGATGATTCATGACATGAATTGATTGTGGTGCGACATTCAAAGTATTATTGGAGGACGATGGACTGTGGAAAGTCAAGGAAATAGTCACAAGTCATAATCATGAGCTTGTACCGCTAGAACACTCATTCTAACTTAAAGGAAATAGGATGATTTCATCAACTGATGGGGCACATATCAACATCCTCCATGAGATTGCCATCACACTAAAACAAATAATGGAGAATCTAGTTAATTAATCAAGTGATTACAATAGAGTTGGATTCACTTAAGTAGACTTGAACAACTATATTTGGAATCAACGAGAGAATAATGTTGATGGAGATTATATTAATTCGTGCATATATGGCTACAAAGACTAAGGAAGATCCTACGTTTTTCTATCAAACCAAACTACAGGAAAGGCGGCAAGCATGTCTGATGTGGATTGATTCTAAGGGATGTATAGACTATTACTGCTTTAGAGACATTGTGGCCTTTGATTCAACCTATAAAACCAATGTTTATAACGTGCCCTTCATGGTTATTATTGGGGTTAATCACCACCATCAAACTTGCATATTTGTTGCTGCAATTTTGACAAACAAGACAATAGATGCCTACTCTTGGGTACTTATGAACTTCTCCAAGACAATGGGTGGGAAACAACAAAGATCGATTATCACGGATGGTGCAAAGGCCATGCATGTCGCTATAAATAAAGTTTGGCCCCAATTACCACATAGGCTCTATTCTTGGCATTTAGAACGTAACTGTCAAATGCATATCGAGAATTTAGACTTCCTTATAGCCTTTAAGGAATGTTCGTATTCTCCAATGTCTATTGAGAATTGTGAACAAATATGGGCAATGTTGTAAGCAAGAATGGTCTCTATGGCAATGCTTGGATACAAGCGATATACATAATAGGCATTCATGGGTTGAAGCATATCTTCATGGTAGCTTCTAGTGATGCATGTGTACCACACAACGGTGTGAATATATTCATTCACAAGTGAATAAATTTGTACAACAAGGCTTTAGGCTGTACCAATTTATTGAGGGCTTTAGGCTGTATCAATTTATTGAGGCCTTAAATAGAGCTATTGACACTCTCTTTCATCGACAAACCATAATTGATTATGAAAGTAGACACAACAAGCCTGTGCTGGTAACAGTTTTGAGAAGATATGAATCCCATGATGCCAAGTTGTTCACAAGTGCCTTGCTTAACAAGATCCAACAACAGATGAAGTTAGAAGCTCTTTAGTACATCATAGGTAGGATCGATGGCACTAGCTTCAACCACTACATTATGCAATAGTATGGAGATGAAAGTAAGGTGGACCACATAACACTTAAGACACATGACCCCTCCATTCAATGCTCATGCATGGAGTTTGAGATGAATGGGTTCCCTTATTGTCATGCTATACATGTGGCAAAGGTTGAGAAACTTGTGGAGATACCATTCAGTCTCATTATGAATCAATGGACCAAAAGGGCTAGAAAGCTCCACAGTCGCGCAGCAGCAAGGGGGTAGGGGGGGGGGGGGGTGGGGGGGGGGGGGGGGGGGGGGGTGGGGGGGGGGGGGGGGGGGGGGGGGGAGGGGGGGGGGGTGTGGTGGTGTCTACATCTCATAAGGAGGGGACAACCATGGATTGAAAAGCATGTATAAAGCTGTAAGCCCTCGTTCTCGTAGCAATTTGAATTCGGTTTCAAAATTTGGAGCCGGGAACCGAAACCCTATAAGAATACTCTAGGACCAGATAGATCTAAATATCCTAAATCCAGAAACACCGAGAACGAAACCCCATGACAATATAAATAAGTTGACTCCAAAATGTAGCCCTAACTAATTTATCAAAACATAAAAGGTCAGAATTCGGAACAACTCATTCATTTCGGATCCAATCGGGATCTGTTCTCGAAAACCAGTCTCCGGGACTCAGAAATAGAAAAATAATATATAGGACTCATTAGAACTGAAATTTAATAAGGAATTCAAAAATATAATTATAATAATTTTTCAGGTTATAAAAGTTACAGTTATAATATTTTTATCTTATTTTCATTACTACTGGTAATTTAATTGTCTAATCAACTTTTTGATTTTTTTACACTATTTATCAAGTACAACCACCCATATCCTATTCTTACATCCTTATAACCTATTCTTACAATTTTACATCATTTCCTTACAAATTTGCCTTTCCAATACATTTTATTACTTAAAGCTACTTATTAAATTTATCACACAAATTAAATCAACACAACTCTCCCTCTCTCTTATTCCAAGTTCGGCGCCCCTCCAACACCCCACACCCCCCAACCCCCCTCCCCCTCCCCGCGTACATGCCACATTTGTTTCATTTTTCTTTCAATTAATTATTTATACAAAACCTTAAATTCTTTTCATATATAATATCTCTTTCACTTTCACTTTTTCTCATTTCTCACAAATCAAACTTGTGGAAAAGCAAATTTTCTCTCCCTCTTCTCTCCCTTTTGCTGTGAGCTTCCTTACTCACACACAGACAAATTTTTTTTTCTTTAAGTTTTCTTCTCCAAACACTAAATAGGTAATAGATCTTGACCTTACCACAATAAAAACATGTAATGGCAAGATCATGCATGTGTGTTCCACCAAAAAAAGAAAATCCCCATTAGCTTTATGCTAAGGATGTGGAAACACTAAAGCATGATATTATTGCAATCACAATGTGTAGATCTTGTTAGTAAAGTTGATTTACTAGTATTTTGCTATATTATTATTATATATTGCTCTTATAGAAATTTTGTGCATATATTTATATTTTTACTCTCATCTACATATTGTTTATGTTGCATTTGCATCCATAACATGAGTAGTATAGTAGATCTACTTGTTAGAGTACATAAATACCATAGTTACTTGTCTTACATGCATAAAAGATTTACAATATGATAGTCTTAATAAAGGTGTTGCCAAAACTCAGATCTATTTTGTTTCTATCAAAAAGTGATTTTTAAAATTCGGATCTTGAGAAACAACCATTTAGAAAACTTATTTTCCAACTCCAAAATGAAGATCTTACATGAAAAATGAAGGGCTTAAGTAATAGGTATCATCAAAGAGTTATTTTTATAAGATAAGCTTAGTTTTACTAAGAAAAATTTTCAAAACAAGAAAATGATTATAAAAGTTAAGTTAGAGCTATGTCTCAACACTAACAAAAATTTTGAAATTCATAACTAGGGTGAAATGCCAAGAAAATACTTATTTTCCAATCCTAAAACAAGAGTTTTATTAAAGAAATGAAGCCTTAGAGAGTAAGTTTGATTAGGACTTAATTTTAGAAGAATTAAATGAGTTTATCACAAGAAATAATCTCAAAAACAATTTTTCAAAATTTGGATCTAAAAATGATCCCCATTTAAACACCTATTTCTAAATATCAAAATGAAGATTTTAATAGAAAAATAGAAGTCTTAGGGAATAGATGTAATAAAGACTTGATTTTTATAAGAGTGAATGTGTTTTATCAAAGTATAAATCTAAAACAAAGGAAAGGTTTCCAAACTAGGAGCAAACAATATTTTCATTTCCTAAAATTGTGTAAAATTCATCACTAGGCAAAACCTACATTTAAACATCTACTTTCCAACTTTTAAACGAAGATTTTTTATTAAGATAATGAAGTTATTATATATATAGATCATCAAGGTCTTATCCTAGTAAAATCATAGATGATTTTCAAAGAGATAAAGCTAGTTTTCTTAAACAAGTGTTCTTAACATTGTTGCAAAGTAAAAGTTTTCCAAAAAATTCTTTTTAACCAAAAATTATTAAGGAAATACATATAGATAGCTCTACCATGTCATTAATGATAATAACTTGTAGATAATGCATGCACATATAATATACTTGGTAGAAATAATGCAAATTTTATAAAACAATTTTGGAAATGCAAATTTTAGCTACTGATCAGATCTAATCCGAGCATCAAGACCTAAACATTTCAAAACTTATAATAACATCATAAATAGATAGATCTTTTAAAATAGATAGAAATCGATAGCTTATTTGCGAAATTCCGATTAAAATGACCAAGTTATGGCCGTTCTAAGTTGGAATTTCCACCTACCATGAAAATTACGAACTCAAGAGTTTTTATTTAATAAGTTAGAATTAGTTATGGTATGAAATACTCATTTAGGTATTTCTTTCGTTTAGGTGACTTTGAATCTAGGGAAAATTCTTCTTTCTAGATCACTACCATTAGAGACCGGTGTCCATGACCGAGTGAGTTCACTATCTTTAAATTACATACTCTTGATTATGCTTGTAATAATAATGGCATTAGAACTAGGACAAGATAAAATTGAAATGTGCATGTGAGTTCTATTTGATTGAATTGATGATAAGAATATCAAAATGGAAGTTGTTACAATTGTTTGTATGATTTAGTATAGTATTGGAGTGTCTGAAATATCTATAATCGCCTATAATTCGCTTAAATAATATGCCATGATCTCATAACAAAATTACCATGCATACCATATGTTAGTCACATTACATTTGTTATTATACCTTTGTGGGAAGAAGGCATAATAGTTAAGCAACGAGTGAGCTGAAGAACTCAAATATTGGCATGGAAAGGCCTGAATTAAAATAGAAGTGGTGTAGGCACTTGAATCAACTACAAAATTAGTGAGTGGGTGGGCACCTGAATCAACCACTATATAAATGAGAAAAATTGATATCTATGGTCGTATGGGCCTGAAACACCTAATTCCGAATGGAGGCGCAAATCCATTCAACATAAGACTCTCGGAAAGTCTTATGTATTGTATGTTCACTTGCTTGTGCATTTCATATGATTGTTAAAATAACTTGCTTGCCCTATTGTTTGATGAAGTATTTAATTTGGATGTGAAACTCACTAAGCTAGCGTAGCTTATACCCCCACAGCTTCTTTTTAATATAGTTTCTTTACATATGACTGCATCATTGGACCTGGCAAAATCAGGTAATGCGAAGTTAGGAGTTTCCCTTAGAAGTTTATGATTAACTTTGTATAATCTTTCATAGTAAACCTTAAACACTTAAAAAGTTATTAAAAGCTAATATCTGAACTTTTGTTTAGCAGGAATGCCCCTTAGTATTTTGTAAATGATCATGAGATATCTGTGGTTTATGTTTTTAAGCTTATTCTATCAAGTTGAACAATCTATCTCCAACTGCATATATATTCTATTGTCGTGAGGAAACGCCTTGCATCTAATACAAGACTTTTGAATGATTGTGATAGTGATTCTTAAGTCTTGTTTAGCATGCAGCAGACTGTTACATTTAGAGTATCCTTTGGGACATGACAAAAGCATTGTTAATTGCCTGCAACCAATTATGCTATTGGGCAAACCAAAAATCGGAAGGCTATAATGAAGTCATGAGCGAAGTGGAACAACTAACAGTGAAGGTGAAAGGAGTCTATATATCAGATGATGTTTCAAATTATAACATGAACATTATGGAAAGAATTGGAGACTCGATAAGGCCAAAGAGGCATATCCAAGTGTCAAAGCAACATAAACTTCCCGATAACCCCCGAAGGTGCAGCAATTGTTGTGGAACGAGACACATCGAAAGACATGCTTGAACATTTGCCTAAACATAAACATTAAAAAGATTTTAATTGTGCTAAGTGAAGAGGCTAGTGAGTACAAAAAGAGTTCATCAGTGATAAATGAGAAGGCCAATGAGTAAGAAAATGACAACAATTAGGCTTTCGTATCAAAAGAGAACTTGTTATATCTGGAAGAGGGGAGCCAATGCAAGAATGATGATAGTAGTTATGTGGACATGGGTGCACTAAAAGCAACTACCCATTATAGGAATCCTCACGATGCCTCAATCCATAACCGGTAGTGGATAGTTACTTTTGGGTATCATAGCATTTGCATGGTATTACAAACATCTATTGTACAAATGGGGTTGTATATATTTTGTTAAAAGAATGTGGATTAATGTAGCAAACTTCATGGTGTATAGTGTTGTAGTGGTATTTCCTTTGCATGTGTATATTGTTATAACTGTTAACATTCACACAAAGCAAGGATGTGCAAGCTGGTAAGTGAGGCTATAATATGACCTACCATACCTACAACTTCGTTACTGACCTACCATTTAAGGACAATCATAGGGCCTACTAATGCACTATTTTTATCGAGTTTTAATTAATTAAGTCCTATAATCCGTTCCTACGAATTGGTCAATGCTAGACAAGTATGCCTATCATATGTACTATAGAAATAAATTATAAAGCCATATTCCTTGGGGACCTCAACAAGTACATCACTCCCCTTCTTGCTTATCATCTAGCAATTAAAATTGGAATTAAGGAATTTTAATTAATCAATTAAACTAAATACTTTCTACAGCTAGCTTCACAAATGTAATCACTAAAGTACTATCACTAACTCAAACAATATACAACTTAGACTTGCTTCAACGATTAATTAAGATGTACAAATGCTTTATAAGATTTATTATTGAACTTCCCTAACTGCAGGGTTCCATTAATAAGGTCAATATCTTTCTCAAGACTATTTACCCCTAATCCCAGTCTTATCAAATTAAAATCTCTTCCTAGTTAACAACAGACTAAGATTGTATTAAGAATACAAACCAATATAAATATCATGATCATGCAAAAAAAATTCACAAACCTATCTCTAGGAACATTAGAAACTTCTCCCTATAGTTTATATCTATTCCATAGGTAGATTTCTCAATCGGATCTGCGAAAATCTTATCTAATTCTAAGCAATACGTTACCTAGAACTAGATTACTTAAGGCACACTATAGAGATAAGAGAAGTTAACAACAATTAACATTAAACTCGTGCATGTACATGATAATCACGGCATAGCAAGTCTTAAACTACTACTCACACATCATACAAAGAATTAGTACAACACAATAAAAGTAAAAAAAAAAAAAATTAAAAGAATGGAACATAAAAACAACCCTTGTTAATAAAAACTCTTGATGATGTCCGATACGACGATGATACAAAGATGGACTAATACTATACTTTCTCACAATACAATGAACACCCTAAATATACTTGTTTGGGATTACAAAAGTGAATGATAAAACTGATTATCGGTATGAAAATTGATCCTTTGTAATGTTTGGATTAATATTTACATGTTAGATGTCACTAGGCATGTCAGAATAGCGAAGCTAGGCATGACTTCATCTTTTTCCCCTTCTAATGTGCCTTTTAGATCTAACTGTCGCGAAGAAATCACAAGGAGTAACTACCATCATGGCTGTATCATAGCTTGTTCTCCTCAATCCAACTATCTAAGGTGGATTATTATCATGATAGAGGTCGTGACCTCCTCAAATTAATATTTCCAACAAAATAATGCTCGTGATTTATCCTTCGTGTTATTATGCAGAATTCTCCCTTGTTGGTCATGATCGTATCAAGGATCATGATCTCTTTAGTGCCTATTTCCTCTTCTCATATAATAATCGTGATGGAGCTTTGTTCACATGATCAGTGGAGATCACTACCATGGTCATGGTAATATTAAAGGTTGTAATCTCTTTGTTTTGTGTTTTCTCCATGTTCTCCATGATCATGCCCGTAATAGCTCCTTTGATATACATTCGAGATGATCACCGACCCTATCATAGGCGTGATTATGTCTAGATGCTATTGTGAACTTCAATACTTGTCTAGTTTAGTCCAAATGTTGATGTTTATCCTTTTTAAACCTAAAATGAATATATTTACCAATTAAATATCTATTCCTTTAAATTGATTCATGAATTAAAGCATAATCAACCAAAATTTCACTATAATTAGTATGATAATTTGCTCCTATCACCTATCACTTTGTTACTAACCTACCATATAAGAATAATAATAATAGGACCCACCACTCCTACCACTTTGTAACATGACCTACCACTTTAAGATCATAACATGATCTACCACCACCTATCACTTCATAAGAAGACCTACCACATCTCCCCTTGTAACAAAACCTAGCACTTTGGGACCATAACATGACTTGTTGAAAAAATAGTAACACTTAAAGGAAAAACGGATTATAGTCAATATCGATTTCTTTTCAAAAACTAAAATCTAATTCATGCACTAGAATAAATATAAAAACAACAACAATAATAATAAGAGATAAGGAAAGGAAAGCTTGCACCGGGATATAAAGTACGCTTTGGTTTGCCCCCCAATCTTCACAATCCACAACAATTACCACCCTTAATAGAGGACTTCACCACTTTTTAATCACAAACAAATTTGTCTCAAGAAAAGACTTCCACAAAACAACAACACAAATGTTTGAGTTGAGTCTTTACTATCTTAAACACAATAAACTCAACTCAAGACTTCACTTAAAAACACTCAACTAACTAAGTGTAATGCCTTTACAAATTAATAGCAATAACAAGACAAGATGGCATTATACTTATGTCTCTTTTTTCTCAACAATATAAATCACAAATAATGCTTTGAGAGTGTTTATAAGATTTTGATTATAAGAAGTAAGCTCCATCAATCATAAAAAAACTCCTCAACATCTTCTATTTATAGCTTCTCAAAAAGGCAAGCATGTCTCATCAAATCTCTCTCCAACGATCGAACTAGAAGCTCCTAATGGCTAGTTTTTTACTATACTGCGAGCAGGTCTAAGTTGAGCCCTCAGCATCCCCCTCGATCACTTCTAATTGTTTTTTGCGTTTTTCCAGTTTGGACCAGCAAGTCGGTATGCTTTTTATAGCACCAATGTGCTTTCATATTTTGGTCATAACTTTCTCATCCGGACTCCATTTGAGATTATGAAGATGCAATAAAAATATTAGTGTTGGTCCTACTTAAATAATCAAGAAGAGGAGTTGAATTGATTATTATCAAGAATTCAAAATTTTCGGCCTTTTAAAGATTTAAATCCTCTTTATAAAATTTGTGAGAACAAGTTAAACAATTAAAAAAATAAAATAAATTGCAGGAATTTAAAAGGTAAAGAGAAGAGAATCAGGTAGTTATTTATAGTGGTTCCACCTTGTGTGTCAGTCCACTCTTCTAGCTCCGAGCCGGGATTTCGTTATCCTACAGGTTTGTCTCACTATATCTAATAAATTCAATTTACAAGATAGTGCAATCCTTTCTGCTCGATTCTTATAGCTATCCTCAAGCTACAATCGATCTATAAAGTCTAATCATGTAATTGAACTATCAACTGAGAAAGCAACAACACGTTCCTTCCTTTGAAAAATTAATTCATAAATTTGCTAAAAGAAAAGAAAATGGGCAAAACAGTTCATGAAGGACGATCGTATATAATGGGAGTTCTCTCTTTTCTTTCATTTGAAAGCTACTTAAAATTGGTAACAAGATTGATTCGATTAAAAAACAAGAGGGAGTTCCTTTTTGCTATCAAATAAAAGTAGACATCTCTCTCTTCTCTTCTTCTTCAACAGTTATCCTCCTCTACTTCCTCTAACATTCGAAAATATTGTTACAAACTATGGATAAATCTTCCTTGACTATCTCAGAACAAATCTCGTGATTCTTATCTTCTCTTTTCAATTTGAATCCAAATCCTTGCATGCATGATTTATTCTTCTCAAATTTGAACACACCCGCTCCTAGTCAAATGGGTAATTGATATATTTCCTTTATCTTGTTTTGATTTTTTATTTATCCCATTGAATTTTCTATAGTCATTGTGACCTTCAACAAATTTGATAATGCTTATCTTCTTTTCTCCCATAAAATCTGTTCCATTCTATATCTTCTTTGGATAGCCTTATCTTTTGATGTCGATCCTTGGTTTAAGTTCTAATCTAGTTTGAACTTCATCCGAAAAACAACCCCTAAAAAATAATAGCTGTAATTATACTTTTGATTTTTGACTTTTTGATAAAATTTGAAATCCTATGGATAAGAACCAACTTAAGTGGAACAAATAAGTACACTACCTAAATATACTTATTATCTCGGAGCTAGGTCTTCAAGATACTCAATTTTACTGATCTGGAATGAAATAGACCGAGATTGAAGTGATGAACATTAATTCGCATGGAACAGGTTGCTATCAAAAATTACATTCGACCTTCTGAACTACCATCTGGTGTAAATCCCCGAAATTTTTGGATCCGAATTATAGTTTAAACCCTAATCGAAAGTCAACCGGATTTCCAGAGTCAACTAAACCCTAGTTTACCGTAACCGCTTAAGTCCGGCATTACCGTTTTCTCAAGTCCTAGAAAACGAAGTTAGGATTATTAGCTCGAATAGTTCGTAATAACCATAGGTTATAAAAGTTTCAGTTTCGCGAATTTCGGATGTCCTTCGGACCCGAACGGACACAGTTCTTGAAAAATGTGTCCGGAAGCCCGGAATAGGAAAAATATTCCGAATACGCCGTTAGACTCGTAAAAATATAAGATTTCCAAAAATATCAATTTCGTAATTTTTCGATAACTAAAAATATCAGATATCGCTTTTATACGTGTATTTTCTTACTACCGGTATTAAATTGTCATGTCTACTTTTACATTACACTATTTTCTACTATTCTACACTATTCATCTATCTCTACTTTTTCTTACAACCTATTCTTACAAACCATACACCTACTTCTTACACATTTTCATTTCCAATACAATTTCACATCTTTCATTTCTTATTAATCAAAAGACAAAAAAATTTATTTTCTCTCCTCCCCATGCAAGAAATGGCGCCGACCCCCTCTCTCCATACATCCATGTAATTTGTTTTTCAATTATTTAATTAACACAAATTATCTCCCACATTTTCCTATAAATACCCCCTCATACCTTCACTTCTTTCACACCACTTCTCCTAAAGTTACTCTCTCAAAATCTCTCTCAAATTCTCTCAAGAGTTCTTACAAGAAGTCCTCTTAAGTTTAGCTTCTTTAGGTAAGAAATTTCTCAAGATTTCTTCATGTTCATTTACTTAGTATGAGCTTAGTGTGTGTTTTCTAAAACCATGAAGGTTAAGAAAGCAACATTAGGTTCATGCTTTGTTTTTGTTCATAATCAAAATTCCTCCATGATCATTTATGTTTCTATTATGTTCCTTTATGTTTCTCTATATTTCCTTTATGTTTATTACTATCTAATATATCTATATAGCTATATATACTATTTAGAGCATATAAGCTCATAGCCTTGCAATTTATTTACCTTTCATGCAATTTATTTTTCAATGCAATTTATTTAATTTTAAGTTGATTTTAAGACTAGTCATTCTAGTCTTAGACTTGTCCTCATCAAGTCAAAACAATTTCTTTTTCTTTTTCTTTTCGGGACTAGTCTTTTCTTAGTCCCGGGTACCTTGATGAAGCTAAGGTCCCAATACTTGATTTACTTTATTATTTACTTTAGCTTTCAAGTTATTAATTTACATTTCTATAGCTTATGATTCATAATCATGCATGAACATAATGTTTTTGTCTCAACAAAAATAAATGAGAAAGTGTTTTCTTGAAATTGAAGATTCTTTCTAAAAGAAATAAATATGGAAAAATGGATTTCTTAAAAACCCATGAACATGTATGGGAATGATTTTTCTTACATAAACAAAAGATTTTATGAAAACTTATCCTTTATCAAGAAGAAGAAATTCTTTTGAAAACATTACAAATATCATTTTGCTACTTTTGAAATCCAAGTTTAGAAAATAAAACCACACTTTAGGAAATTTAAGTAATTACAAGAGATTTCATTTAGAAATAGAATATTCATGACTAAAAGATCTTTCAAAAGTAAAATAGAATCTCAAACTCAAAGACTTTTAAGAACCTTACTTTTAAGTTGAGACAACTTCATTTACTTCATACATTTGTTATGAGTCATTACAAATATATATATATATATATACCTTTCAAAAGTTTACAAAATAATTGAAATATTTATCTCTTCAAAAAGCTTTGTTGCAAAGAAGAAAACAAGTGTTTGCAAAAATTCGTGGAAAATCTGGTCACCGTCTTTTCGGAACCCAAACGACTTAGTTTTATGGAAATAAGCTTAGAAATGCGTAGATCTTTTCGAGTAGGTAGAAAACGGTATATTATACGCGAAATTCCGAGCTAAAATGAGCAAGTTATGACCATTTTAAGTTGGAATTTCCCTTTATACGATTTTACTACGATTTTTAAGAAAATTAGAATCTTCAAGGATAGAATTTCATGAAATACTCATTTTGGGTATTCTTCTTGATTAGATAATCACGAGGAAGATTGTTCGTATCCCGAGGATTACTACGATTAAGTGGAATTCCGAACGACCCATCCAATTCAAGAACGGTGTCATCATGGCCGAGTGAGTTATTCCCCGTTATTTTTCATACTTTGATTGTGCTTGTAAATTAGTTGCACTAGAATTTAAGAAAAATAAAAGGAAGTGTATGAAATATGTTGAAAGAATACTAAGTATATCGAAACTCGAATTGTTTGTAATAAAGTTGTATGTAATTAATATCTTGAAGTGTTTGAAATTGATTGATCACTTGAAGAATTAAACGTAATTACTAGACTTAATTAAAGAAATTATTCATGCACTTCATATGTTGAGTCCATTGCATTCACTACTATACAATTGGTGGGACAAGTGTATAATAGTGGTGGTAGACATAACCGGTATATCATGTAAGTGGCGAGTAGGAGCCGGTAAGAACTACAAAAGTGGTGGCTAGTAGGAGCCTGTAATAAACTACAAGTTTTTGATGGCGTATAGGAGCCGGTAAGATCTATAAAAGTGTTTTTAAAAGTTGTGGCTGTAATTGGCCTGAATCCCCAACCCCGAATGAAGGGCGTAAATTCATTCAACATATGATTCCCGGAAAGTCATATGTCTTGTATGCTCACGTGGTTGTTGCATTTCATGTGCTTGAATAATAAACTTGATTGTAATTTTCTTCGAGTATGAATTTTGGGATTTACTCACTAAGCCCTAAGCTTATACCCCTATAGATATGTATTCTCAGGAACACCTATTTTTGAGCTTGAGGCCATCCCGTATCCGAATACGTTTTGATGTTAAGCTTTTGGAGGAAATCTACTCGAAGACTTAGATTAGAATTCCTTTGAAATCTTTAATTTTGGAAGTTAGGAAGTTTATCTCGATCCTTGGATTCAGCGGGGGAATGCCCCTAAGAAATTATGTATCAGACCTTTGGTTATTTGATATGATTTTATTTCTGAATTCTTGTATGTTTATCTTTACTTGCTTAAACTATGCTTCCCAAAAGCGTCTCCTATTACCGTGTTAGACGCCTTACATATAATACTAAGGCTTTTGCATGACTAAGGTAGCCATTCCTAAGCCTTGATATTATATGTGGCGGACTGCCACGTTTAGGGTACCCATCGGGACGTGACATCTGGACTATCTTTTGAATACTTTTCTAAAAAAATTTTACCTTCCGGATGACCTTCTGGTTATTCTTCTGGATAACATTTAAGGCTTCAATACACTAGCTTTTATAATATACAAGTTCTGTATCAACTTCTGGATGACCTTCTGGATATTTGTTAAAACCATTTCTACCTTTTGTAACATCTTCTGTATACATATAATAACTCTTGTTTTGGTTTTTCTTTAATACGACCTTCTATGTTATGTTCTCAACAACTCGACAACCTTCTATATGATTCTGTGGAGTATCTTCCGAATGAAGCACTCATAGTCTATCAAAGTTCTATTCATGTTCTGTATAAGCCTCTAGATTTCCAATATCCTTGATCAAAGCCTTATTATTATTCTAGTTCATGAACTTAACTTAAGATCCTGCGCACTTAATAAAATAATTAGATTTCTTTAACTATTTTGCTATCATCAAAACTTTATTTATAGAGAATCAACACTTAGAAAAAGCTCTACAATTTTAATGTTTTGACCTTTAAGAGATTCCAAAGGAATCAAGGTCTAAAAGGTGCTAGAAAGACCTATAACAACAAAACATAATAAAAACAAAAAACACGTATATGTATTCAAGCATTTTATTCATTCAAATTCTATGACTATTTTTAAGCATAACTTAACACAATAGAATGATTAATTGTGCAAGTAATTTTCCCATCAAAATTCACAGTGAACACATAAGTTCAACATGACTTACTATCCCTACAGCTTCGTTATTGACCTACTATGTAACAACCATGACAAGACTCGTCAATTCGTCACCGACCAACCATATAATAACCATAACAGGACGTATCACTCCTGCCACTTTGTCCTGACTTACCATATAAAAATAATAACACAACCTACCACTTTATATCATGACCTACCACTTTGGGACCATAACATCACCTACCACATAGGATACATAATATGACATACCACACCTATCACTTTATAACATGACCTACCACTTTGAGACCATAATGACCTACCACTTCTTCACTAACCTACCACTTCTCGACCATAACATGACCTACCACACCTATCACTTTGTAACATAACTTACCACATTCGTCTTTTAAACAAGGCTCCATCGTGGAAAACACAAATAGTTATAGTGCCAAATAAGAATCTCGACAATTGCATTCATAGATGCCTTGTAAATACAAATCCTACTTCCATAAGCATCAATATCAACAATGTTGATCTTTCAAAAAAGGGCTCTGTCGAATGGTTCAATGAAAAACACAAATGGTCATTGTGCCAAATAAGAATCTTGACAATTGCATTGTAGATGCCTTGTAAACACAAATCCCACTTCCATAAGCATCAATGTGGAGAATTTTGGACAATCCAATCCATATAAGAACCATTTAAGGATTCATAAATATATGTAAGTGAAAGAGAATGACTCAAAACTACTGCTAGCTATCTTTTAAAAAAGGATCCGTCGAATAGTTCAATGAAAAACACAAATGAACAATGTGCCGAATGAGAATCTTGACAATTGCATTTGTAGATGCCTTGTAAACACTAATCCCACTTCTATAAGCATCAATATAGACAATTTTGTACAATCAATACAAGAACCGTTCAAGGATTCACAAATATACACATAAGTGAAATAGAAGGATTAAAAATTACTAATGGTAGTCTTTCAAATAAGGTTTCGTTAGACCTTGGGTATAATGGGCTTCAATGCGTCGATGTTCGTGATAATCCAGACCTATAATTGGAAAATGCACCCATATCATCATCGGCAAGGATAATAAGGACAACCACAAGTATTTAAGTGGAAAAGAAAGAATGTAAACCCCGAAAACTTACACCATATGATACGACCCTAAATTAGAAATTATAAGTCGACTAGTAACTTTAGGAGTTAATTAGAAACTCTAGTTTAGATAAATACTTTCAATTTGAACAGTTTGGGACTCATGGATTTTATAAAAGGACTTCTTTGATCCCAATTGATTCCAAAAACAAGATTTTGTATTCTGAGCTGATAATTGAGGTTGTGATGAAAAGAAGCTTCAAATCCTAAACCCGAATCCTTGTCAAACAGACAGATCCTATAGGAAAACCTAAATATGGGTATTAAGTGATTACCTTAGTATTCAATAGAGACCGGGAATTAAAACAAGGTATAGTAATGAACCTATATTTGGATTGGAACCCTAGAATGTGAGAGTTCTAGTCAGTAATAAACTACCCGAAAACCTAACTAAATAATATTTAACTATTATATAATATATATATATATATATATATATATACATAATCTTAGCTTGCTGGAGACGGATTACATTTGTTTTGGAGGGTTGAGATCTCCTTAAATTTGGTGAGCCGAATTTCCTCAATAATTTGTGTAAAAGTCAATCCAAATCCTCTCCACAACAAATGAAAACGTGACAGATCACCCTTGCCTTAATGAAATCAAACAAAGGACCAAATGGACAACAAAACAAGAGCAATCCGTTCAGATTGAGGAAGGAACGCGGCTGGAATGTTACACTAGGTTATATATATATATATATATATATATGCGAACGAACTCGGTTGGACAAGCAAACGATTTCCAAACCTCCTCAAACCTTCCAGAATTCATCCATAGCTTATTAGGAGTCGAACAAAGCCAGGAAACAATTTTTAGACCATCGCATCAACCCAGTTCGAAATTTCAAACAAAAAACCCTGGAAAACGCATGAAAAACGAGCTCGAGGTAAGTGATGTTATTCCGCGAATTTTCTTTCAGTTTTAAGGATTAAGACTAACTCTTAGACATCTTAGGAAGCTAACCAAGGTCGCTAGGAGCTTCGAATTTCATCGGAGGGTCACAACGAAGGTAATCTTCCCAAACCCTAGCCGAACTTGATGATCCGAATTCTTGGTTAACATGTTGTTTTTCTTTAGTTTTTCTTGGATATTTAGGCTTCTAAGGTTCCTAGGAGTGATTTAGATCCAAAATCCCGACGTTTTGACGTCGGGATTCGTCGGATTTTGTCGCGGCTCATCAGGGAAGACGATGAACAGTGCTCCCCGATGAGCACGAGTTGGGTACAAGGGCGTGTACACCCCGTGTACCTCTCGGCCAAAATTAAAAAAAAAAAAAAGAAGAAAAGAAAAACGAATCTAAATAAATATAATTATATAATAAATATTGATTTAAGTAATTTTGGAATTTTTAATATTTTTCCTGCATTTATTAATTTTATGGAATAGTAATAATAACATTATAATAATATTAAATCCAAAACTAATTATTTATTTATTTAAATCTAAAAATAAAATTATTTTTCTGACTTTATTAAATATAGGATGTTTTAATACTTAATCTATTATTATTAATCTAAAAAGAAATTCTTGAAATATAAATAACCTAAGTAAGTAATTCCCGCATAATAAGTTTGTAATTATAATTATTACTAATCCTAATATTATTAAAAGAATTTTTGTTAAAATTTTCGAAAATATTATTTTTTTAAAATAATATGAATATAAGACTAAAATTACTTTAATTAAAGTATAAGACAATTAGTATAATTCTTAATGTAATGAAATCCAATCTATTTTCGAAATTTTATTATTATTATATTATTATTATTATTATTATTATTATTATTATTTCACTATTATTAGTATTATTGATAGTAAAATTATTTTGGTGCTATTATTAATGATAATTATTAATGTTTTTACAATTTTCGAAAAGAGAAAGATAATTTCGAAAATAGTTATAATTAAGTTAATAAATTCTTTTATTAGTGATTATGTCTTTTTTTAGAAAGATATATATATGTACAAATTATGAGTTAGTAAGTACTAAGTATATACTAGAATATCTATATATAAATAGATAACAATGGAAATTTAAATACTCCAAATTTGTGAGTATAGGAACATCTATATTCTATAAGAAAAAATTATTAAGTAATTTAAAAGAAAACTGATATTTTTGGACAATAAAAATGAATTAACGAAGCTATTAACTTTTCAAATACTCAATTGATCGATTCACATATCCAACCAGAACCAACACAATAAAATTGTGAGTACAAGGATTTAGAACTTAGAGCTATTTCAAAAGAATTAGCTAAAGATAAAACAGATACCCAACCAACCATTAGGACATTTAAATGTTCATAGAAATTAAATTGTATAGTCTGAAATTTTAATTTTTTATATATCCATCTCCATAGGTGACTCGGGTATTGGGGAGGACCTACCTGAAGATTACTACGATTAACTAGGATGGGCAGGTGAGTGACTCAGTCTTATTACATTGGTTGTGCTTGTACTAGTAATGAACCTTAAATAAAAAGATAATGAAATTGATGATCTGTTTGAAATATGGAAGTTGTGTATTGTATTCCATTAATTGCCATGTCACTCTAAAATAAGTGATAACACAATTGCCTGTGTCTAGATAATGTTTGTAGTATTTAATTAAGTGTCTGTATTGTTTGATCACCCCTAAATTGACTAAAAACTACTGGTACCATAATGGAAAATAATCATGCATTACATACTATGCATAAAAAGCATTGAGTAAGTGGTATCCTACTACGTGTTAGATTCTCGGATCTCTGGTAATGCTTGAATTATCTAGGCCAGAGAGCTAGTAGTTAATTGCAAGATTACTTTTGTTTTGTTAATACCATAGGAACTACATGGTAAACGAAGGACGCCGCTTATGGTATTACATGGGAATAACTAACACTTAGTGGAGATTCTAAAGCTAAAACAGGAAATAAATAATGAAACATGATAAGTTTAAAAAGATAATTAAATTTGAGATTATTATTTCCTGAAAGCTTAAGTCTCTCCTGGGTAGGTGGACCATAGATTGTGATCCTTCAACCCCGATGAGAGGGCGTAAATCTTCATCCTGTTTGGATTCCGGGTTATCCAAGATTGTAATGTTCATTTGTGTGATTGCTGCATTTCATATGATTGTTAAACAACTTGTATGTTATGTGTAATAAGTTATGGTTATTCACTGAGCTCGTGTTTTAGCTCACACTCCCACAGTCCTTTCAGGTTTACTCTGCGACCGTGGCTCATTACTTGCAGGAGCATGGTCCCGGTAAGAGATTAGAAGACAGAAGTTTAAAGTTTAGTATAGGGTTTGCATATCTTTATCTGTAATAGACTTTTGATGCATTTAAAGTGCATTAGATCCATCAGCTATAGTTGTAAGTACTTATGAAGTATATGATGTGTAATATTATAGCTGTAAAAGTAGTTTACTAGTTTGCATCTTATATATGTTTGTTTATTCCGTCCAAGCAACTCAGAGATCCTGTTTTTAGAAATCATGTCATTCCTAGAAGGTAACCTAATAATGATAATCGAGTGGTTCTTGATTGTTATTATTAGAATACCTTCGGGGCGTGACAAAGAAAGATAGGAAAATATGAGTACACTTAACACATACAAATTAAGTAACTTGTTGCATTTGAATATATTGATAGGGACGTAGCATAAATTCCTCTAACTCAAGTAGTTCCCCCTATATGGGCCAAAATGGATCCAACCAATGTTTGATCTACTCCTCCCTTATATGAGCCACAAAGTTCCCCCTCACTGGCAACACATTCATTACTTTAGTAGGTGCTTCTTTGCTTCTAAGATGATGCATCCTTTCGCCTTGTTCTCCTCCCATAACATTAAACCCATTAGTATCTTCCTGCGATGGTCATAATCTACCACTTGAACAAATTAGATGAAGTGGTTGGCAAAGAGAAAAATGTATGAAGGACCCATTTTTGGGGGTATACAACAAGACAATCATGAAATGAACGTACCAGGCTCCATACGTCTCTATCCAAATTATTTGTTTCCATGAACTTTATTGCATAAATGCCACAAATATTGCCGCACGTAGACAATGGAGGAGTGTTAGGTTGATAATATTGGGTAAATGACTTTATGATATGTGCGTATACATGGAATAAAGGGATGCGAATACCATACTAGTCATTGTGTTTTGTTTGGTCAAGAATATAGGCTAGGTAAACAAACTCCCACTCATTCAACTGCTTGACCCATGGATCTGCTTAGGCAAGACTAACACCAAAGGTCCATTCATGTAGGAGTTCATTTATGTTCTCAAGCTACATGTATGAGGAAGGGAACAAAAACGTTACCGTTGATCCCTCAATACTATACCATATTTGAAAGTAGTGCAAAGTACAACAAATAAAAATCGCATATGAGAACCTTGTATGTATTTTCTCATATCATTTTATGGCAACCTCTCGAGTGCATCGTATCCAAGGTAAAAACTTTACGGTCTTGCATGCGTACCATTAGCATTATCCAATGATTGTTGTTTGTGTTTGCTGGAATGTATATCTACAAAATAAAATAAATCATATGAGATTGATGTAATCACTGTAGATAATTCAATATGACCTACCTCTTGGCAAGTGTTCAGATTACCCATTTACTTCCCAATAAGACAAGTCAAAGTGCGAGGTACTAGGTTTGAATCCCCCCTTCCAGTTGTAATGGATAAAAAATAATAATAAATTGTTAAACTACTGGTAATTGGTTAGAAAAGGGAAAAAATTCACTTACCATGGAAATTTCTTTCAGAATACTTTAAAAATCGTGAATATCAATTGGAAGAAAAAAAAGGAGTTTATGCAAAATGTGAAGAAGAGGTCAAAATAGAAGAGCACTTTTTAATTGCACATATTAATTCTTAAATTAGCTATTAAAAAGATATTATCTTTTTAATAGCTAATTTAAGATTACCATCCTGCCCTTGATTATAGAATTTTGAAAATTGTGAAAACAAAGTTTGTTTGCTTATATCAAAACCCTTGCCTTGCCCAAGCACTCTCAAGTCTCACCCCTAATTGAATTAAAGGAAACCATAGAGGTTCCATCTTACAAACTTAAATTCTTGAACAACCCTATTCAGGTTTGCATCTCACTTCTCGCTTCTTTTTCATATTATGTTTACTCTTTTTGTTGTGTTGTTGCACTTTCTTGTCGATGGATGTAAAAAAAATATGGGATTTTTTGCTACAAATGTAATTTTCTAGCCTACAAGTGCATCAATGTCTTGTCATTATGAAAAATTGTTCAATTTGACAGGGCATGTAGGGTCTCATAGATCTATCATGTCATGTCTTTGTGACTACAATCTGGAAAGTAGCTTGATGAGATGCTGGATGTTCTTCTATTTGTTCATATTAGTTGAGGATACTAGCTTTCTTGTGTATGGAATGGAAGAGGAGGAAATGCTTAAAAAACTTATGCTTTCTAACCTTAATTAGATGTGTGCAACTTGTAGGTACCTACCTGGACACCATATTTGTTCTCAATCTCAATCAAAATTCACACTTAAGTTTCCTTTTCCTCTATAGAAACAGCTTGAAGTCTCTGCAAGGACAAAAACTAGTACATTAGCAGTAAGAGAATAGTTTGTTATTGTTGCCAAAGGCATGACATATAGCACAATCATGCTTGACATGTGATTGTACCTTTCCAATGACTGTTCACATTTATACATTCTTAGAGCATTGTAATTACGACCTGATTAAGATTAGTCCGAAGCTAGTTGTTGTTGTATGATAACTTTTGATGATAATGCAATAAAAAATGCATCCTAGGTATAACTGTAAAGAGCATGAATTGTATACTTATTTGCTGTGATCCTATAATGGCAGCATGGGCATGTACATGTTAAAGCCTAAGTAGTCTAAAGAGTATGAGCTTTAAGCTTTTGCTATAGGTATAATTGTAGTCAACCTTTCGGCTAATATTTTTATTTCAATTGGTATAATATTTTACCCTTTCTTTCCTTTTTATAAGAAGAAAAGGAGCAAACATGAGCTATGGATCAAGGTCAAACAATTATTGCTCTTTGAAAGCAAGGAATGCAAATTGCACATGTAAGGATCGGTCCAAGATTGTAGATTCATGCGAGCCAAGAAATTTTGAAAGAAGATTCCAAAGATGTCCTATGTGTAGGGTGAGTGTTCCTTTTGTTTACTTTAATGGATTTGTTCTTTTCATTTAAACTGATGAAAAGAGACTTATTTATTTTGTAAAAGGTGCTAGAACGACTTGATAGTCTTGAGAGGGAATTGGGGGTGGTAAAAAGAATGCAAAGAGAAAGAATTGACAAGCTTAAACATGTGCTACGATTGGTGGAAGAAAGCAATAGGCTCTTATATATGAACATACTTGTATGTTGGTTGTTTTTCATAATCGTAATTGTTAGTTTGTATTATACATAACTAAAATGAGATAATTTTATATTTACCTTATGCTGGTGTGGATTAATTTCCTTCTAACTTCTTTCTTGTTTATGATGTCTGGGAAAAGGCAAATCAAATTTTCATAATATGATTGACTTTAGCTGCAAGAATTTACTTTGATTCATCTTATTCATAGTGGAGCAAATTAAGCATTCATTAAATAGTTTCATATTGTTGGACAAGATAATCAATTAAATTTAACTTGTTTTGCGTTATCATATATATAATCATGCCAAAAAATAATTAATTCTAATAATATTTAAGCTATAAAATAACTTTTAATATAATTTAATTATTTTGACATATTAATTTCTTAACAAATGGGATACTTAAATTAATTTTTTAAGGGAAATTTTGGTGTTAAATTAATAAATAAATTTTAATCATTGAATTATTAAAATTATAGTTAATTTATCTTATTTTTAAATTATTAAATAGTTGCTCAGTTTTTTTTTTTTCATGTTAAGATAATTAATTTCCAATATGTTTTATCATACTGATTAGATGTATACCTCGATTATCAACAAATGATTGAAATCTAAATCTAAGTACTGCACTTGTATCTACATATATTATGATAATCAGATCATCTTTTAAGTCTAATGTCTCAAATCTTTTAATGAGATAGGAATTTTGAGTTTAATGAACACATCTTATGCAGCTTTTACTTGATTAATTCTAGGGCGACTTTTATGCGCAAGAATTTTGACTTCATAGTCAATTGATCCAAAATTTTAAAAGTTATAGATTACTCCGTGTGTGTGTGTGTGTGTGTGTTTTGGTAATTTATAGTTCTATCTTTCTACTTTTGTATGATTTGGTTGATGATATATGTTTACTTTATGATCCTTGTTCTAATTTAAAAGTATAAGTTTGTAAATCGTTACATGTTTTGTTATTGTTTTAGTAACGTGGTTGCCTTCCTAGCTTATTACTGGATGCATTAATTTTAAAACACGAACTTCTCTAGGAAATTTTGTGTTGTTAGGAAGTCAGATGTTTAAATTTAGGTGAGATCCTAACCTGATTTATAGAGGCTAGACAGGGGTTGGGGCCACAACAATTGGAGAGAACTTTACCCAAATTTAAAATTTTTTACCTACCTAAGTGGCCTTTTGAGGATTGCCCCATATTGCTACAAACCTACCCATATATACAACCCTTGTCCCAATATCTCTTTATTTCGTGTATGGACTTTCTAAGTAAATTTACAGAGAAAAAAGGCCATGTTGGAACTTACGAGACTCAAAGTAAGAGGGAATGATCTTAAAGTATCACATGTTATGTTTGCAGAAGATGTTATGTTTTTAGCTGTAAAATGCTCACACGATAGATAGGGTGCTAAGAAACTTATTGAAATGTTAGGTTAGAAGTCATTATCAGGAAGTCATCTGTTTTGTTTTCTAAGAATGCGGATTTCAATGAAAAATAAAACAAAATAAAATTCTTGCAATTCTCAACTATAAGGAAACTAGTTCTTCCAAAATATCTATGATATACACTTGATTCAGATCCTAAAGTTACGACCACTTAACTGAATTTTCTCATTGAAAATGCCCAAGCAAAATTAAGGGGATCGAAGACCAGGATTGAGTATGGCGAATGATTTGGTGCTTGCTAAATCAATAGTTCAAGCGTTCTCTACTCATTATATGCAAGTGCAAAATTTCACAAAAGAAAAAGTCATTCAGAGAGAAAAAAATGCACCACGTCTTTTACGGAATGGGACCAACACCAATGATAGGGTTCATTGGATTTTTTTTTTTTGGCCACTGGTTCATTGGATTAATTGAGGAAGAATTACCTCTCCAAGAGAATCCAGGGGAATATGATTGTTTTATCTGTCCATTTGAAATAAAGCATATATTGTGAAAGGAAGATAGGAATTAAAAAATAGAAGTCATCTGGACTAAACTTGGAAATGCCAGAGACAAAGTGATAAGAGCGGGAAGCACACATGAAAAATACCAACCCATGATCAGTTCCTATAATAATCGAGGAAATGATTGTGAGTCAAAACTGGCTCGATAACAATATCAGCTTAATGGATTGGTGCTAGCAGCAAAAGGGTTGGTGGACCCACTATGTTTGGGATTGGAGCTACTAACCCCTCAATGACACTAAGACACTCGATTGGCTGAGAATGATAGAAGTGACTGTATTAACTACAAATGTAACCATCAAAAATGTTATTGCTTTTGCAGATTGTAGCTCATCATAGAGGTCCATACTGTTGGAGAAACGGATATCTCCGATGATAAAGCCAGTGAGCATGTGGGGACAGTGGATCTTGTTTTGACCATTCTGCAGAACTTAACTGCAGATACTGTTAGCATTAAGCATGAGACACAGGCACTGATGCTTAAGATGAGCATCATGATAGCTTTAAGGCCTTCTTATGAACTTTTACCATGCCCACCCTCGGTGATATCTTTGTTAATCTGTTTTATGCAGAGTTATAGATCATGTGCATACCACAAAGTTATAGATTACTTGGCAAAACTTAATAGGACATTTGATGGGATCTACTAGCTAAACAAATTAAGTGCAGCAACCAACGGCACAAGCAGAAGTGCAGAAAACAATATAACAGAAACTGCAAATTTAGCCTAGAAGAGAGAGAGAGAGAGAGTGATTTTATTCCACCGAGATGGTACTTACTATTTACAATGCAATAAATACTGAAGAAAGTACGGGTGAGATGGAGATAGGTAAGGTGGATCTGTGCAGTGGTAGTCTCTACCAGACAACTACAATATGAAATGACAGCATCAGCAGTGCAGGAAATTCTCTACACCACAACACGGACAAAGAGAGAAAAATCAGCCAAGTAAAAAAGTTAAAAGACTGGAAAAAGCACATTGGAAGATGAGTTAGATGTTGAGGGTTCAAATAAAAAATAAAAATGATTTAGGATTCAAAATAGGAGAAAAAAAACATTGACACGTTAAAAATTAAAGATGCACTTTCCCCTGCTAAGTTTTTTCTAAGGACCAAGTGTGGATTCCAATAAGATGATTGGAAAATTGAACAGCTGTGACAGAATAACTGGAGAAACAAAGGGATGACTAAATCACCTCACCCACCAATATTGCTCATCAAATCAGCATATCACCTGTTCTAGCAACCCTGGCCAGGATGGACCTTACCTAGCAAGGCCAAAGCTAAACCTTGGGGAATAATGCAGTGTGAAATGAGACTAGTCTATAATCAAGATAAGGTTATAATGAAAAGAGTAAGTGCTTCATGGAATAAGACAAGCATCGGGTCAACATCAAGAGCATGAATGCAAAGAAAATTGAGGGACAACACTACAATACTATTCAGCAGCGAAAACGAGCTTTCTTAACATGCAGAAGTCTGTTCTATCTTTCACCCTCATGAACATGCAATTTCTTTTAACTATCTAATCTATTTTACAATTGGCATCGCACAAGCATCAGATATACACATTTAAAGAAGGTCTCATATACCTCTTGCCCGATTATTATAGATATAAGATTTTGCAAAGCAAATATAGAAAGCCAATCCTATCGTGCTCAAACCAGCAAGAAGCCAGTAAAAGTAATCAAGATGTGCCCTGTTAAGGTTGCTCGCGAACCAGCTGTCCCTGCCCCCTCCACTGGTGGTTTTCTCTACGACTGATACCAAGAAACTGCTCAGGAAGTTCCCCACACCAAATATGCTAAGGTAGAGAGAAAGACCGATGCTCCGTAGTTCACTAGGAACCTGATCGTAGAAAAACTCTTGCAAGCCCACCATTGTGAACACGTCAGATATCCCAAATAATAAGTACTGAGGAATCAACCACCATACACTCATTGGAATAGTAACATTGGGTAAATCTACCAAGCCATATTCTTGAGCAGTTCTGAGTCTTTTGATCTCAACCAGTGCTGCAATTATCATGGAAATTTCTGAGAGAAACATACCAATTCCTATTCTTTGAAGCATTGTTATTCCAGAAGGCTTTCCTGTAAAAGCTCTTGCCAAAGGGACGAAAATTCGGTCATAAATAGGTATGAAAATAACGACAGCGAGGCTGATAAAACTCTGGAGAGATGCAGCTGGAATGATGAGACCAGGTCCAATGGCTCTATCCATAGTAACTCCCTGTTTGGTGAAGAAAGTTGAGGACTGTGCAAATACTATGGCATATACCAAACTTGTTGCCCATATAGGAATAAGCCTGAGTAAGGCCTTGACTTCTTCCACTTCACTTAAATTACATACCTTTCCCTCCTCCTTTGAACCATCTGGTGCAAGTAAAGCTTTGTTGAGAAATCTGCAAGAAAGGGAAGTGACCATACTTAGTCTACTACTTCAAGAGGTCTATATCCACTTTAATGATGTCAGTAACTAAGTTGGCCGTTTGATTTTTATTAATGAAACAGGAATACGAAATTCAGATTAATCCCAGTTTGTATTCCATTGAATGAAATGATATATGTGAAAATTGTTGATAGATAAATTACATCAGCATAACCCATGTTTTAGCACTTAGTTTCATTTACATAATAAGTGTTTTCTACTGTGTCACTCCTAGATCTGTCATATGCTCCAATATGAAACTATTATCTTTCCATTAGTATTAATCACTATTGGTTGTGATCTAGCAATCTAACACTGAACTTTAAAAATTTCCAAAAGACTGACATGAAATGAAGAAAGATGTGCATACCATGAAATTGAAACCCAAATAAAATACAGAAGTATTGCAAAACAGCAAGCAGTTCATTTTTTGGGATTTTGAGGTCTCTCGTTAGCAATTTAGTAATGTAGACATGTCGCAGTAAAACAGTCGAAAAAGTAACACATTCCACACCTGTGATAGTTATAAGTTTATGAAGGAAAAAAATTAAAAATTAATAAAAAAATAAATCAAACGAACGAAAAAGGAGGACAGGGATGAGGTAACAGGAGTACAAGTTAGACTGTATGAGCTTGCAATGTATATCCTAAAAAACTTTCAGATATTCAATGACAAGAAATTCTAGAAATAGTGGTGGGCCATGTAGGCCATTTTGACCCACATTCTCCAAGTAAAAGCTCATTCTGTTTTTTTTTTTTTTTTTTTTTGTTGAAGTCCTAGGAGCAAAGTTACATTATCAGATAATAGGATCAACCTAAACCAATGTACTATTTTTAGCATGATAATTTTTAATTCAATTAATAACCAATTAAGTCATCAAATACGTATAAATAGTTCAAAAAGGAATTTCCATTTAATATCCACACAATTCTGCCAGTGAATCAAATAGGACATAAGCACTTTTCATGGCAATTTAGATAGAATGTAATAGAATACTCTCATAATGATATTCAAGAAAGGGGAAAAAGAACAACCATTATAGTTTCTCATTTACCAATGCAATAGAACATTCCTATATATTTAAGCCCATATCTCATTCAAGTGTAAATTCTTTGTGGAACAGGACATCCATGCCATGTTGCAGTCTTAAGAAGAGAAAAACTGACTAGAACATTGTGTATGGTTATGCATGCCAAATCCATTTTTCAAGGCATACAAAACATCTTGCTCTTCCTTTATCCACATAATTTATCTCTATAAGGCTTGCATAGTGCAGGTAGATAGATGTGTTCCTTGATACATGTTATGTGTATGCAATGTGTATCATATGCTTCATGTGTGAGAGACCAACATTGCCATTTGAAAAGGTTCTATTAAGAGAGTTAGAGTAGAGAAGAATCAAAGAGAGTTAGAGTTAAATGCCTCAAGTCATATCAATAAATAAAATTGATTCCATACCTGAATTGCTCAGAACCTTTGCAAGGTAATGTTCCACGAGACTCCTCTTCTATAGCTATCGCCAAAGAGGTAGTTTTCCTATTCTGAAATGCTGCAATAAAAACTGAAGCAATCCTCAAAATTGGGTTTCTTTCTTCACTTTTGGTACTGTATCTATAAGTCTGTGACCCAAGCAGGAATACACCCAGAGCAGCTGCCATAGAAATGCAAGGTATTCCAAAACCCAAAGCCCAGTTTAGGTTGTCTTGTATGTAATTTAGGACAAAAAGTGTTACTAGGACTCCTCCACACATAGAAAAGTACCACCAATTGAAGAATGAGCTCTTGGCCCTACTCTCCTTAGGGTGTTGCCCATCAAACTGGTCAGCTCCAAAAGCCTGGACACATGGTTTGTGTCCACCTTGTGCGAGTGCTACAAGATACAGAGAAAAGAAGAAGAGTACTACTTGAGGCAGAGGAGGTGAGCAAGAGGTAATTTCGGTTGAAATTTGGCAGTCAGACTGGCTGGGAGAGGGCAACATAGCAGATAGAGTGAGCAGTCCAAGCCCCTGTAATACAAGCAAGTTTTGAATCACTGAGTAAGTGCATATTGAATAAATGGAAGCAATGACAATTCATATATAAAAGACTTTCAACAGACAAGAGCAGTTCTATCTGCCACAAAACATATAAAATGCTTCAGGCTATGATGAAAAATGGACCACATCAATTTGCAACCTAATGACAATATCGCGATGGTCAAAAACTTTCCATTCTCAGAGACCGAGGCCATAATGACAAGACCATGCTCAGAAACTAAGTCAAAGGTTGGCAACTAGGTAACCTCAATTTAGGAAGGTATTGAGACTTGAACCATGTCGCTTCATTGAATTTAAAGTCCAGAAGAAGGGTAATTATCTTTACCAATTAAGAAGCTGCTTCTAATAACGACCACTTCCAATACTGCACTATAAAGGAAAAGCCTCTGCCAGGGGGGGGGGGGGGGGGGGGGGGGGTGGGGGGGGCGGGTCGTCAGTTGGCGGAGGACACAATGTCCTTGGTGATTGTACCTTAATAGAAGAAAATGCTGCTGCAATCAACATTGATTGCCATATCACATCGGTTGCTTAATCTGAATAATATGTACAACTCCAACTCCTTACAGTTTCCTTATTGTCACCATATCAAATATAACCCTGAAGACCAGCTCCTTCATCCTAGAGACAAGAAACCACATCAAAGAAATTGACAAATTCTGTGCATCCATTTCCCGTGAATGCATTGATACTAGTAGTATAGTATAATCTCGAGCATGCAACTAGTATGGAGCTGCAAAAGAGAATCCTAACCCCGGACCTCCAAATGAGAAGATCGCACTAAAAAAGGAAATTATGCCTTTCCATCTTAGCTTATTATAAACAAAACATCCCAGCTCTTATGGTCTCTTTCTTCATAAACCTAAGTCACACATAAACCAAACATACAATATGCATCTTGGATGCACCTGATCATAAAAAATCGTACATATGTCCGCAACCAAGTTAAACCGCAACAGTATTGAGATCGAGCTCGAGTTCAATCAAGTTCAGACTTTTAGCTCAAGCACGACTCAATGTCAGCAGGTTCGAAAAGGACTTATTTAAACTCATCGAATATTTATTTTCTTTCTATTCGATTCGATCTCAATTAAACTCACCGTGAAACTCTACATCGACTCGACAAATTAATCAAGAAAAATTTAACAAAGCAAGGAGAGAGAGACTGACGATAATATAAAGGATGGAAGCAAAAACAATTGTGTTGTAGCGTCCAAAGAAAGAATCAGCAAGGAAAGCTCCTAAAAGAGGCGTAAGCGAAGCAGTCCCCGACCACGCATTCACATTCTCGGCAGCCGTTGCGATGCATTGACCAAGCGGTCCCGTCAAGTAGTTTATGAGATTCGAACCTATTCCATAATATGCAAATCTTTCTGCGACTTCAACGCCTGCACGAATACAACAACTAGTAAAAACTTAATAAACTCCAAAATCGTAAAACAACTGCAACATCTTTTCCTTGATTTATTTTACAAAACTTAGGAAATGGTGATTAATTTAATGAAGTAAGAACCTATAATGAAAGCCGCGGATCTCCAACCACCGGTTCTGGATCTGAGGACAGGACGGCCTTTGTGGTCGACTGCACCTTCGACTATGTCGTCTTCTTCTGCAAGAGAGTGAAGAATTTGGGTCTCATCGGAATTGGAAGATGTAACAACCATGGTGTCTCTTCTGCGACACAGACTTCCTTCTTCCTTTTTGCACTTTGCTTCCTCTTCCTTATCTTGTTCACGCCAAACTTCTTATCATATAAATACCTGTGATTGGTAAATCAGAGGCGAAATACTTCTTAAAGTACAAAATCATCATGTTACTATTTTAATAAGGGCTTCCACTGCCATAAATTTTTTCACATGATTTGTTAAGAACCAGCACTTAATAAACTCTCTACCCAAAATCTCACTACTTTATTTATGAATTTTTACATAAATTCGTTGGCTTCATTTTATATTTTACAAACAGGCAACCTCCCTCTAATACATGTGCAAATAAAATAATTCAACATATATAAATTAAATAGATATATTATTTTAACAATCTAAAAAAAAACAAACTAATTAGGTAACTTCTTCATGTGGTAACTATGGTATCAGAGTATATAAAGATATATACTTAGGCTAAAAAAAAAAAACTATGTCTATTAAACTCTTATTTAATTATATTTAAATTTATTTAATTTTCATGATTTTCAGGGATATGAGAAATATTTTATGTCCATACGTTAAAAACATTATATTAAAAACATTTATCCTAAAACTAAAGACACAAAAGAAGATGATTTTGCTTTAATACTATAAATAACTCTCGATCACTTTTACAAAAAATCTTTATTTTTACACAATATTTTAAAGTTTGCAGCAAAAAATTGAATGAATTACATGTCCATAAAGGCCTCAAAAAGTGATATCTTCATTTAAAAACCTTAAATTCCACTCTTGTGTTCTCAAACTAGATGCAATGATATATTTTTACAATTTTTTTAATATTATAAATTAAATTGCTCCATATGTGTTAAAAATAAATATAATGATATGGTAGAATTTAAAATATATTTTGAATAATTATTGAATCATCAATAATTTAAGAGAGGAAAAAAATTCATATTAACTATTTTAATCGTTAAATCACTATTGGATATAAATATGAACCGCTAAACAGTCGAGAAGATCAATCCCTTTAAAATTATAACTTTCTATAAATTAAATGGATTATTCATCCTCTCAAATTTTAGCTCATCCCATAAAATATAATTTTTAAAAAGAAATAAACAAACATTAATTTTGAGGGCAAGACATGTTTTTTTCATACCACAATTAGAATTGAACTCTACCTCTTTTCATAATTAATTGATTTTCTGTCCTTTTTTTTTTTTTTTGCTATTACAATGAAAAAATGAGTTGAACTTGTGAGGACCCGGTGATGCGTCGGATCTATAAGTTTCAAATTTATAATCTTGTTAATTCTAGACCCACACAAAGCACTGCACCTATCGTGTAATATAGAAATTAACTCGGATACCGTCCTAGAATTTATGTGCAGCTACTTGTAATAACCCATTAACTGTTATCTAGTCGAATCAATTGAGAGATAAATACTAACTTTCTACTAATTCTAATTAAAAACAAGCCCAAAAACCTTAGATAAAAGATAAGCACAATTTCCTCAAGATAATCAATTCATAAACAATGCCCTTAGTTTTGGTTAACCCTAGCCTCATTCATCTTTAAAGATAGATTTAATTGAACGAAACTTGATCTTGAACTATCGGGTTTCTCAAATAGACTAATTACTCTCTTCAAGTTAATTAACCCCTAACCCTAATTGCAAAAGTGGGAATTTCTTTCTTCATAATTATCAAATTAGAATAGCATGAAGATTATGAACCCTAAATGATAGAAAGTTGGAAAAACCTATTTCTAGGTAGATTACTCAACTTCTTTGCCTATGAGAGATCAAACCCATTAATTGAAATCTTCTTTCAAATTAATAAGAATCAAGTTTGTAATAACCTGGCCTAAAATCATCACAAATAACAATATAAATCATGAAGCAAACTCAAAATCAAACTTTATTCAATTAATAATTAAGTCAATACATGAAGGCTGGGGTTTCCCAAAACTTAGGGCATACACAACTACTCTTCCATGAAGAGATTAACAACAAAAATAAATACAATGGAAGAATTAGGAAAGATCATGATGATAAAACCCTTTTGTAGAAGTGATTGTTTTGGATCTTCAAGTTGTAGCACGAATTCCTCTTCAAAAAGCTCTATAAAGTGCATTCTAGGGTTTTTGGGTGGTAAGACAGTGAATCAATTATGTTCTTTCAACTCAGGGCGCGAATATATAATATATTAGTGTGTACACGACCCCTACGACCCGTGTACATCGGGGTAGTGTACTCATTAAATTCGCGCACTTTTCCTTTTTTGGCACATGTACACGACCTATTGTACACAACTGGTGTATGTGGGGTCGTGTACCCTGGAACTTCGACTTTTTCTTCGATTTTTCTCCTCCAAAAGAACACTAGCAGTGTAAAAATACTAGTGTAAGTCCAACAACTTCAATAAAGGCTCCAAAGCTCTCCAAAATCTTGGCTTCTTTCATTAATAATCCTTTAAAAAGCCAAATTGTTCCATGATTGTCCCTGAAACACAAAATTAGTTCAATCAAAATCCTTTTCTTCAATAAATTACTTAAATAGCATATGAAATATGCTCAATAAAACACTAAAAATAAGGGTCTTAGGATATTTATCAGTCGGCTTACCCCAATACAATGATTAAGCATGCCTAGTCCCCGACCACGTATAATAACCGAATATTACACATAAAGCTATCTATAAAGAAAACGTTCATGTTATCTGTTTGTTTAACCTGTCATAACTTACAAATTTTTTTTGCAAAAGCTACTCAACATAGGTAGATCATCATTACCTTTATATTATATATATATATATATATATATATCGGTACCATTCGATTGGTATTTCAAAATATTACAAAATCTTGATTGTTTCAAAAACATAAAAGAAAAGCTTTGCATCTTAGATTACAACCCAAACACTTATAAATAAATCTTTAACAAAATTACATTCATCTAAAGTCTTGAGAAAATCTTTTCCAAAATACCTTTGCTCATAGATAGGGTCCGTAGTCGTCTCATTCATCCATAAACGCTTTTCAGTCTGTCTCATATTCCAAATCATCATAAAACTCATCATCAACAACACCTGCAAAAGATAATGTGAGTCAAAGACACTGTACACAGTAAACAAGCTAATATAACGTGGCATACGTTCTTAGACTAATGCAATGCAATAATCATTAAGTTAATTATCTATAATTAAGTTTAACAATTTAGCATTAGAGTATGCAAACTCTGAGAATAATCTTTGGAGAACTGGGGGTCTTGAGTAACAACAGCTGCTTAGGGGGTTGATATAGGCAATTCTAGTACCTATATCTCCTATAGAAACATCTATAAAGTAATAGTTTCATCTAGGATTTATAGTTATTTCTCATCTTTACTTAATTAATCCATAATATCACTTAGTTTAACTAATCACATAAATATGAACTAAATCATATTACTTCCCTCTAAGAATAAGTAAACATTATACCGATATCGTTATCCCTATTGACTACCCGTTGAGCCACTTATAAAGCATCATTATATCATGACAAGTGGTGACCTAAGCATCTAACTACCATGTTGAGATCATCAACAAGGTTGCCGTTCCTTGGACCAGATTCAATGTGATAAGTGTCGAAAAACCCTTAATAGTTATGCTTATTGATCATATTTTATGCACTATTTAGTTGATCTTCTAAAAAAAAGGATACTTATTAGATAAATTAATTATTTCGAAGGTAAATAAAGTAATTGAGCTTTTTAAAGGATTAATAATGAAACGAGTGAATATTTGATGAAGTTTTGAAGTTATCACTACGATATCAGAAGTACAGTAGAGAAGTACACAATCGGTGTACAAATTCCGAAGCAAACAACAAGAAAAATATTTAGTTCCAGTAGTATATGACTAGTATACATGGGTCGTTTACGTCAGGTAGTGTACAATTAAAGACCGGAGAATTTACGTGTTTGTTCAAGGGGTACATGACCTACATACACAAGTCATGTAGGGGAGGTCGTATACAATTGACAGACTATAAATAGTGCTCTGTTTTCATTATTTTGACATCCAATTACTTGTACTCCATTCTAAAACCCTAAAGGACGTATCTTGGAGAGCTTTTTCAAAGGACAATTGTCGCATAAACATCCAAAGTCACGAATGATCATTTTCAAGGACTTAATCAATCATGCTATCTCTAAACTCTTCTAGATTTTCTGTTTTCATTGTTTATCCTATGGAAGATTAGATTTGTATGCCCTAGGTTTTGTGCAACCCTTACCTATGTTAAGAATCTTTGTTAATCAATGAAAAGCTTATGTCTTAATTTTATTCATGTGATTTTAATTGTTCTTGTGATAATTTATGGCCAAGATTATTGCATGATTGATTCTTGTTAAATAGAAAGAGATTTCAACTAATAGGATAAATCATCCATGATTGAAGAATTTGCATGTTTCACCTAGATATAAGGAGACTTCGAATTTCTGCAATAAATATTCAATCTTTAGTTAAGGTTCAAGAATTTCATGCAATTTTATATTAGCGTTAGTAAAGGAAGACATTCCCACTATCTCAAGTAGGATTTTAGGAATCAATTGATTTGAAGAGAGTAATTGGTTTAATTAAGAAACCATGCGATTCTAGGCTTAACTAATCATTAATTGACTACTATCATAACAATTAAAGGTTATGGTGATCAAAACTAAAGGCATCATTTGTGAGTGAATTAAAAAACCATGAAAAGAGCTCATATCATTAGTTAGGGCTAGTTATTAGTTTAGTTGGTAATTTAGAATTAATACAATCACTTTGATAATTTAGGCTAGATGGTAGTAAAAAGGAAATACTAGTACTTGCCCATAAATCCTTAAGGATGACACTCGAGTTTAATTCTATACCACAAGATAGGTACACTTGCCTTTGTTAGATCATAGGATTGCAACATATTTTATTTTATTATTCTTGATATGATCTGCTTGCAATCACAACGACACATGCACAAACAATTCAAACATATTTTAAACCGTCTTTGTTTATAGTCCAATTTACAAGATGCCTACCCACCATTCAATAGTCAAGTTACTACGTACCTATAGTATCTCATAAAAGGTTAGTAGACACACTTAATCGAAGAGATGAATCTGTTACAATAAATCATTTCATATAAAACTTAATATTATTTCATAAACAAAAGCTAAGTTTCCTTATCAAACATCAAACTTGGGTAATATTCGATATCAAAACATAATTTAGTATTTATACACCTATCTATATAACGTATTTCATTATAGTAAATTTTGAAAATTAAATATTTATTTGTTATTTTTTTTTATCAAAGAACACGACATGTACACAGCCGTGTTTCACCCCTTGTTTTTTCATAAGAGAAATACGCCCGAAAACAAAGCAATGTATATCTTAGTGTGTTTCATGTGAAGATTTTATTGATAGAGAAGTACAGCGTGATAGGATACATCGTGTTCCAGTCATGCTTCTTCTTAAGTTAAAATAAAAGAGAAATACAATCTAAAGAATGAGTCACGTTTTGTCTTAGCGAGAAGCATGGCAAAATAGGACAAGCTATGTTCAAGTCGTGCTTCTCCTTACGTAAAAGCACGACGAAATAAAATGAGTTTATGTTTCTCTCGTGTTTCATTTATGCCTAAGTGTTTCGAAAATTAGAGAAGCATGGTTTAATAGGAGCAACCATGTCCTACTCATGTTTCTTAAAAAATCAAATTTCTTAAGAAATTAGAGAGAAACACGATTAGGTATTTGTGACCATGTTCCATCTATGCTATCATACTTTTCTAACTTCTTCAACACACGGTGAGAAGCATGGTGGAATTGGGGTTGTTGTGTTCCCCTCATGTTTCTCTTTGAGTAGTTTTATTTCCAAGGCTCGATGAGACACACGATCAGAAACATTGTGAAATAGCCAAAACCCTCACCCAATTAAATTAGAAATGGTTTAATTGAGATTTGAGATTTTAAATATTATTTTCATATGCCTATTTTCTTCAATTATCAATTTTATAAATCAAATTATCTAATTTCTTTCGTATAACAATTTGAAATACTTTTCTTATAATTTCAAAACTCTAACTCCTAAACCAACAACTTAAATGCTTGATAAATTCTTCTTAAAATCCTTAAACTTTAGTTAACTTTCATTTTGTAAAATCTATATAATTTTTTTAAATTAATTACTGCTTTAAAAATATCAGTTTTAAACCCAAACTCCAATTAAATATCACATCTTCATAAAACAAAATTTTTGAATTGTGTTTTAACATCAACTCATAAATTTCTAATATACATTTTCTTAAATTATTTTGTAATTAGTTTTGATATTGATGTAGTGGAAGAGATGGGATATAACTACTTGGGAAAATGGAATAGGATAAAGAGGAGGAACAAGCGTTGAAAACCCTACACCAGTAACATATGCCGCTGGCCTTAAAACATAAGCTGCCAGCCTTTGATGAAGCAGCAATTGAATTTATACCGCTAATATAGAAGTATAAGCCGCTAGCACATAATTTTACACCACCAGCTTACAATAGGTGCATATTGGTCGGATTTATAATTTTCATAATTTTAAAATATTTAGATGTTTTTTTTTTTTTTTTTTGTTTATTATTTTTGCATTCCCTTTTATATGTAAGCCCTAGGGCAAAACAAATTACAATTTTAGTTTTGACATTTGAATGATATTTCTCTGACCTCTTTTGCTCTTTCTTCCAAAATTCAGATTTATTGTGATAGTATTGAATTTTGATGCCAACAACCTAGGTATTCTCATAATAAATAGGAAGTTGAAGATCTCAAGCTAGTAATCGTGTGCGATTCATGGTCTTGCGATAATTGAGGATCACTTTCTGGTATTCTTAGAATCAATGGATTGTGATTATATTATCCTTTTATATTCTATGTGTCAGTTTGGTATTAGAGCTGCATTCACTCTTGGAGTATCAGGGCACATAGCAGACATGTTAATCGATGACGTATGAATGAGATATATGATTATGATGATCTGGATCAAAGGATCGAACAGATAATTGATCGGCGATTGAACGCTATAGTGGGTCAGGTTATAGAAAGAATGAGTGTGTTGATAGGGACCTAAAGGAACGTCAACCTTAATTTGATGCATGATGAAGATTTTGAAAAAGTAGATGACGATTCCTCGTCTGTTAATGAAGGCTATTATGAGAATGAAGAAAAGGAGAATGAAGCTGTGTTTGAAGTTGTAGGTAATGGAGGACATATCTTTGATGCTGAGTATAATGAGAAAGATGAAGAGGATGTTTTTTATGCAAGAGGTAATGGTGAACCAATTTATGACGAAGAACATGGTGAAGAAGAAGATGTATTCGAGGTTGATGATGAACTAATATTTAATATTTACGATGATGTAGAGGATAATTTACATGATTTAAGTGAAGCCGAGAAATTTTCATGCAAGGTGAATGGATTGTCTTTTGATAAGAAGGGAATCAAACCTTAAATTCTTTTTTAGGATGTCAATATCACTTTAAAAAAATTGTGGTTTTATTTCATCCATACAACACATTGTTGAGACAACAAAGGTTCCTTTAGTTCTGACTAGTAATGATAACAACGTTGTTCTACCAAGAAACTTGGATGGACTTGAGATATGCTCTAAAACACCACCTCTAAAGCAATCGCATGCTCATGCATACATGGTTTATGCAGCAAAAAACACAAGAGTTCAATCCCAAATGGCTTGTATGATTAATTCCAAGTGGATATTGCGTAGCCGGGTGAAAATCAAGGACGAATTTTGTCTAGTGCGGGGAGTATGAAAATTTAAACACAAGAGTTCAATCCCAAATAAGATTTTTGTAAAAATATTTTGCATAACAAAGAATTGTCGATATTTGTATTTTTAGAAAAACTCATTTTGACAATATTTCCTAAGTGTTGATAATAAGGTCTCTGAAATTCATTTTATAAATTTTCGTATATTTGATAGTTTATTATGATAACATCACTTATGGCCATGTAGGTACACGAGTAAAGATATAGCAAAATACTTAAAGATAAAATTATGGGCATTGAATTATCAAAACATAAAAATAAGAGATAAATAATCAAAAGTGAGCAAATATAAAAAATAAAGGCATAGGAGTTTTAGCTTGTCATCAAGACTCTCCAGGACTTGAATAACTTCCAGTCACCATAAAAAAAAAAAAAGAAAAGCATGAAGAAATAAAACATGGAAGTCTTAGATCTTTTTCAACACTTCTTGAGACTTGAGATAATTCCTATCTCATAAATAAATCAAGAATATCAAATAAATAAACATGAGGGTCTTAAATTTATGTCAAAGCTCCTTACAGCTTAGAAATGGATAAGTCTCCTTTAGATAGAAAACTAATTAAGAGCAAAACAAATAAAATGGCAGCCTTAAAATCTTTTTGGACAAGGCATTCCAATGACTTAGATTATGGACAAGTCCCCATTTTATTTTGACTTAATTAAGGATAAGTATGAGACTAAGATCATGGATAAATCTCAAAGAGCAAGTAAATAAATAAATAAATTGTAAGAGATAAAATAAGTGCAAGGACATAAATGTTAGATTAATGAGCATTTAGGCTCTAAATAATATACGTATTACATATACCTATTAATATATGGAAAGTTAAGTTAGTAACAAGAACAATACATAAACATAAACATGATCATGAAGTTAAACATGACATGAACAACATGTTATCTTTATATTTCCATTCCTTAACATATGCATCATGAGGATTTTATATAGAAAATACAACGTACATATTTTTCATGTCATATAATGTAATATATGGAGGAGTTTTAGTGTTTACCTAAAGCAATTGATGAAAGAAGAATTTAAGAGAACTAAGGATTTATGTATGGATGAAAGAGAGAAGGAAAGTGTTTGAGAAAAATTTTAGAAAGAAAAGTTGTGGAGAAAAATTGATAGAGTTTTGTTGTGGTGAAAGAAAAGTATATAACAAGTGAAAGAAGGAAAGGGGTATTTATAAAGGGACAAAGGAGGAAATAAAAGATGTAAAAATAAATGAAAAGGAAAAGAAAATGGATGGAAAATATGTGGTTTGGGGGGAGGTTCGAAATGAGCTAATTTTTAGCAAATCTGATCTTTTTAGGTTATATGATATTATTTCGAACTATAATATAAGGTTATCTCATCTTTACTATTTTAAGGTTTCTAGCACAGTCTTCTAGGATCTAAATCCTCGAGATTTTAATGTTGACCCTGGTTAGCTTTTAGGATTTCAATTCCAACTTTTAAGATTTATTTGTAAGATTATAAAATCTAGGGATCTATGTTTTTATTGTATATTTGTTCATATTTTAAGTTTACTACATTTTTATAATTTATTTAAATATTTTACAGTTCTCAGGATTAACTAATTGGGTCTATGGCTTTGATGGTTAAATATTGACTTGGTTTGACTTTTGTATTAGTTTTAAATTTTATATTCTAGAATTCACTGAATGGTCTAAGGTTTTATAATTTTATCATTGGACATACTATCTCAATTTATGTGTTAGAGATCAAATGGATGAATTATTTAATATAGAGATTTCAAGTCAAATGATTATTGAATCTTTATTTTGTTTTTCAAAGTGCTCTTTTTCTTAAGGTTATGAAGTTTCATACTTAATCGTATCTAGAGCTTCTAGAGTTTGTTTTAACTTGGGTCGGTTTTACTATTTTGGTTCAGTATTTAGCTATAGGATTATTTTCTAAGAGTTCTGAAAAATTCAGAGGCTTATAACCTACCTCCTTTAAAGAAAATTTTATCCTCAAAACTTGATATGCATAGATTGTTTGTTGAACAGGTGGGAATACTTGTGTTATATCTTATTAGCGTTTTTTATGTAAGTTTCATCATACTTTTGTTTACTCAATATTTATATTTATTAAGTTTATCTCTTACAGGTATCATGATTACATTATTTCGTTCCTTTATCCCATTTATTTGATATTTCTTGTTATTTTCATTTTCATGAAGATGTTTTGAGATTTATTATTGTTTTAGCATCTCTTCTTTCATAAATAGTTATCATTCTTCATTTATTTCTTAACTCAACATTTTTTGAAAAATTTTAATATTTCATTAACTATATGTGACTAATATTCCATGCAATATAGCATATATAAATCAATAAGATTTGGTTTAGTAATTTCAATCTTCACTTGCTCGATTTTTGGAGAAGACTCGGACTAATGAAGACAAAGACGACCAACAACTTGACTTGACTCATCTCTAAAACTAAGACGACATATAATGACACAACTCGACCACTCAACATAAGAAGGTAGTAGATTCACTTTGCCATTCTTATATGAATATCAATATGACTTTGTGCATATAAAATATGTCGTGTTCATATTCTTTTAATTATTAGAGATATCAACGTTTTATATTTTTCAATGACGTGACCAACTTGACAAGGTCGAAATCAAAATGTCTCATTAGGTTATTAATTGCAAAAAACTATGGCAAGTTGTATTTTGAATTTTTGTTATCAACAGTTCTAACTTTTAGGCAACAATTAAAAGATTTAAGTTTTTAATGTTCTTCAATTAGGTGTTTTGGGTTGACAAGGTGGATGAGGTTTGATTCGGTTCCAACGTTTAACTCGTACTAAGTTTTTTGACGATCTTATATCTATCAATTCTATGCTAGGTTAGGACGATTATTTACTCAACTGGCATCATTAGCCAATGAACTATTTTCGTAGCTTTAACAATGTATAAGGATAGTCGAACATCCAAAGGTGCGAAGCTTACCGATATTGAATTGCATCCATGCTTATCGTCCTCTTCTATAGTAGCAAGTTTTGTTTCTTCGTCGCCTATTGTCCTTGTAGGTTGTATACACATACTCTTTGTGGAGGTGTTTTCAAGCATCTTCTATTCTTATTACCATTGTCATTTCCATTCTTAACATTGTTTGTTCTTTCTCTGGATCGACGTGGTGTCTAAGCTGGTGCGCCTTTCCTTTTGAGGTACTTTTTAGTGATATGTCCCGGTTTCTTACACATGAGGCAGACAATAGTGGTTCTCCTTAGACAACCTTGACCATGTGCTCTGGACTTCTGCAATAGTAGCATTTATGTTGTAGCTTTAGACATTGTTTCAGATGGTATCCCCTTTTACACTTCCAACATCGGATGTCTAATGTCTTTTTATTCTTCTTTTCACTTAGATTGCTTAAAGGTTTGAACTCCTTAATCTTGAGGCTTGAGTGGGATCCACTTATGGGTTCCTCCTCAAATATTATGATATTCTTTTCTGTCATTTTCCTTTTCTTGGTATTTTCCATAATTCATGCTCTTTCTACTAATCATCGAAAACTTCTAATGTTAAACTCTTCCAATTTGATACGAAGGTATTCATCTAATCCTCCTAAGAACACTTGTCTCTTGAGTTCCTCACAATGCTTATATGACTTCGGGGCATACTCAGCAGTTTGCTAAACTTGGTTTCATATTGGTCAAGGCTATAACCTCCTTGTGAGATGTGGAGAAAATCCTCACTATATTGAACTCTTAAGCTTCCAGGGAAAAAGTTCTCCAAGCATTCATACCTGAATGTTTCTCATGTGATTGGTGGTAGTAGTTATCTACTCTTGGATTCCCACCATACGTTTGCATTGAACGTTAGCATATACGTGACATAGTGAGATGATGAGGCACTTCAAAAGCACGAAAGATCGCTCAACTTATGCTAACTAGTCTTCCGTTTCGTCAAGTTTTCCAAAAGCTCCATCAAAGTATTGATTGCAAAGTTTTACTTAATAATGTTTGTTTGGGGTCTGTTTTGACTTATGATTTTTGCAAAGTTTTACTTAACAATTACCTTAATATCTGCCTTTGACTTTTGAGGCAACTAAAATAAAAAGAAAAGGCTTTAGGCTTGGGCATAGGCTTGGGCTTGGTTTATGGGTTGTTTTAGCTTATAGGGCTTGGGTTTAATTTGCTAAAAGAATTAGGCTAAGTCTTAAAGAATTTCTACAACCAAAAGGTTTTTTTTTTTAAATAAAAAAAAAATCCAAATTCAAAACAAACATGAATTTTACTCTAATGCTTAATCACAACAAAATATAATTTTGTTAATTTTAACATACACAATATATTCATACACTAACCATGCAAAACATATATATAATTTAATGAGGTTTTAAGGATTCGATGATATTTCAAAACCTTGTGCATCCCACTTAAAAAACCAATGGTAATGCTAGTAACCTATAATACCATTGGCTAATTAATTAATGTTTAAAAGTGTTGGTTTTACTTTCTATAATATTTTAAAAATCATTGATAGTACATGAAATAAAATAGTTAATTATAAAAATAAACAAACTTTATGATTAATCATAAATTAAAAAGAAAAAAAAACCCTCAAATACAATAATAATATTTTAAAATTTAATGTAGTTAGTTGAAAAGTGCATAAATAGAAGGTTTCAATCCGTCTAAACTATAATGGGAAGACAAACATATTTATGATTTATAGAGTTTAAAAAACTATTAATATATATATATATATATATGTCCATAATATACATACAGACATTATTTTTGTAATAGATTTCTTAGTTAAAAGTGGAACTCGGAAGGAAAAATATACAAGGGTATAAGATTCATTCTTTTTCTTTTCTTTTCTTTTCTTTAAGTGGAGTGTAGTTGGCCCATTTATAAAGTGTGTGTGTATTTATATTTTATGTTTTCAACTGTATGTATTTTGAAAAATCGGGGGCACGTGCTTCACATATGCAAATAAAAATCTAAGATATTATCCCAATCCCCAACAAAGTGGATTGCAATTTGACACATGTCACCTCCATCCATTTCTTTTTGTCTTTTTCTTTTTTCAGCTTGCTGGCCCTCTTTATTTTTTATTTCATATCACTAAAGCCTAATAATAATTAATACTTTCGGATAATATAAAATAATAAATAAATGATACTAATGCTTCACTGAATCTCTGCAGGTCACAAACCCTACAAAACCAGGGAATGTTTGATCTCTCTTAGCTGTATTCCATATCTATATTTTATTTAAACCATTTGATTTTTAATTGTATTTATATTTATATTTTATTTATATTTAATATATTTAATCTATTTATAAGTAAAAATTTTTTTTATTTATATTTATTTTTAATAAATATCTACTTAAAAATAAAAATAAAAATATAATAAAACGACTAAAATAAGATGAAACAAATGGACCAGGTGTATGGATTTTCTTAATGTTTTATTTTTTATAATTCTCATTTTTATTATTCGTTTTTATTTTTCAAATAAAAATTATCACATCCTTTGCATCCACTGGTTATACTGTGTTTAGCAAGTATTTAAGTGAATGGGGAAGAAATCAATGAAAAAATAAAAGAAATGAAAGAAAACCAATAATATAATATTTTTATCTTGTTTGAATATGAAGAATGATTTATGATAATAAATTAATGGAAACGTAAAGAAAATGAAAGAAAAAAATGATAAAATAATTATTAGTCTTTATTATCTTTTAAAATATATCGTAAGTTTTGTTTTGATATTTTTGTAATTTTAAACTTTTCCAATGATTTCTTTCCAAACTTGGAGAGATAAATAGTAGCTTTTCTGGGATAGAAAGATATCTATTGATTTCTATCCATTTGATTTTTATTATCTTTCATTGTTTTTATTTTTAATTCTCATTTTCATTATCCTTTTTTATTTTTCAAATAAAAATTATCATATCCTTTGCATCCGCTAGTTTTTGTAATACTATGTTTAGCAAGTATTTAAGTGAATGGGACAGAAACCAATGAAAAAAAATAAAAAGAAAATCAATAAATATAATATTTTTATCTTGTTCGCATATGAAGAATGATTTATGATAAGAAATTAATGAAAACGTTAAGAAACTGAAAGAAAAAAAATGATAAAATAATGATTGGTGTTTACTATCTTTTAAAATTTACTGTAGGGTTTGTTTTGATTTTTTTTTGTAATTTTAAAACTTTTCCAAAGATTTCTTTCCAAACTTGGAGAGATAAATAGTAGTTGCTCTAAGATAGAAAGATATCCATTGATTTCTATCCATTTGATTTTTATTATCCTCCATCGTTTTTATTTTTATTTTTATTTAAATGATTTCCACTCATCATTGAAATAGTTAAACAGGTGATTTTCTTCATTTCCGCCAGTTTCCTTAAATTCCCATAAATTTTCTTTCCATCCTTCCATAGGTTTTTTAACTATCCAAACACAATCATAATGTTTCTAGCAATTAATACAATCGTGATGCATATGCAAAAAGTACATAAAATGGATAAAAGATTGTTTAATTATGTATTTTATATAAAAATGGTTTTCTTGCTATGAATGCGAAACTAATAAACGGATAAAAAAATTGAGAAAAACAGTTCTTATATTTCATCGTCATTCATATTAACAAGTAAACATATTTTGTAGCTATCTTCATCCTTTTACAACTAACCATGTTGTTATTTTAGATTAATGAAAAGGAATAAAGGTCCAAATAGAATTGTAATTTCATAGAAATTAAGTAGGATTGAAATGCTATCTATGGCTAAAATAGAATTGGTCCGCAAAATGATTTTAACTAAATAATGATAAACGTAAAAGTACTAATTCAAATGTGTTATAAGGCTTTGCTTGATATGGTAGAATGAATTAGGAAGGAAGGAAAGTGAGGAATGATTTTTAGAGGAATTTACGTATTTTGATAATGAAGGAAGCAAATGGATGGAGTCATAATTACCACATAATACAAAATATGATGAATGATAAATCACTTATACACCACCAATAAGTAATTTAAAAAAAAAAAAGATATAAGAGTAATTTAGAAAAAATTTCTCTTTCCATCATAATTCTCTTCATTTTTTAGAGGATGAAAAAATGGTGGTACCGAAAAAATATTGCATCCATTTTTCCTTTCCTCCTTTTCCCTTTTAAAACAAACAAAAGAGAATGGAACTCAATCCTGCTCATTTCCTCTCTCTTGAATCATTCTCCCCTAATTCTTCATGTCAAACATAGTGTAAATGTTTTTTTTAGGGGTTTTATATATCATAACATTATTTTGAAACAAAAATATGAAATTGCTATTACTACTGTACATATAATGGCTACTTTTTATTTTTAATTGTGACGTTTAGTTTATCTCCTATCTTTACAATAAATACCATAATATTCTCATTAATTATTTTATCTTTCTTCAATTATTTCTCCAATTATTTTATTATTAAAATAAGTATAATAATTGATATTACAAGCATTTAAATATTATTGAGTTGAAAAATCTGAGATATTAAATAATCGTAGCATGGATCCATTAAAACATGAACAATATAGCCCTAATCTTTACAATGGATCCCCAATAATAGTAAACATTATAAGATGCATATGCCAATGAACGCTCAATTTATTGGCAAAGATTTCATTGAGTTTTATCTTGTACTTATGTTATTTAAAAATAGTTTTATTGCTACAAATGTGAAATCGATATTAGAAAAAGAAAGAAAACGAGTTCTCATATTTTCATTCGCATTCATTTAAAAACCTAAACATATTTTGGGGCTGTCTTCATTTCTTTATTCATGAATCCGAGTGCTTATGTTTAATGTTGATTAGTCAAAGGAAATAAGGGACTAGTAAAATTGAAATTCCATAAAAATAAGATTGTAATTATGTTTGAATTGATATTAATATCAGAATGTTAGCGGAATAATTTTGATAAAAGAAGTCTAAATAATTAATAAAAGTATTAATTTAATCAATCAAGCATGTTATAAATGGATATTTCCGAGAGGGTTATTTCAAGAAAAAACATGGAATTTCTATTATTACGTTTTATATATGAATTGCGATTGTTTATTATCCATAATTGCTAACTTGAGTTGTTTTATCTCTCATCTTTACTAAAAATACCATAATTTTCTTATTAATTTTCTTATCTCCTATCTTTACAACAAAAACCACGATAATAGTAAATAATATAAGGTACATATGCCATTAAATGCTGAGCTTATTTACAGAAATATCACCAGCAAAATTAAATTAAATTGTAAAAGCTAATTGAGATTTGTTCTGTCTTTTATATAAATATATTTTTCTTGTTTTAAATTTAAAAACAGTATAAGGAAAAAGAAAATAAAACACTTCTTATGTTTCATTCTCATTCATTTACAAACTAAATATATTTTGTACCTATCCTTATTTATTTTTTATTCCTTTTCTACTAACCTATCCAAGTTTCCATTATGATATGACATTTTAGTTGATGACAAGAAATATGGCTATAATTATAATTTCATAGTAAAACAACAAGGTTGGAGCTGTGTTTGAATGGTTGTAAATAATAATATAGAATTGATATCCCTTTGTTTGTTGGCAGAATGATTTTGAAGAAAAAAGTTTGAATAATGATGAAAATTACCAATTTAACCAATGAAACGTATTATAAATAGCTATTTACGATAGGTTATTATAGGAAGAAAGCATGGAATTACTAGTATTTATTTTTTAGGATATGATTGATCTTTATATTACATAATTGTTATTTTTTTTAATTAAAACTCAACAGTGAATCGGTGATTATTAGTTGTCTCATCTTCAATCCTTAGACAATAGATACCGCATATTTTCATTATTGTTTTATCTCCTCTTTTTATAATAAATGCCATAATATTAATAAATAATAAAAGTTGTGATCAAGCTTACAACATGATTCAAGAGTGTCACTTACAGGAAAAAGTAGTAATCACTACTCATTTAAATCAAGTTCAAGTATTAGTTTGATCATTAATTCTATTTTAGCAAGCAACACATATTTATTGCATACCTGATAACTGTTTAGAAACCTTTACTCCTTTTCCAAGCTTTAAATGTCATTCATTGTTCATAAGTTCAAAAGCTTGTATTATGATAAAGTCCCAAGTACTTCTAGTCAACTTAATTTTGGATCTCGTTATTTAAATTATTTGAGTAGGGTCATGGTTATGAATCCTAGTTTGGACTCAACACTTTTGCATACTACTTAAGGTTATGGGTAAGCAACTTACTAAATTTTTATGTCATCAGTTCTATTTAGTCAAGTTGTCAACTTAATTATATAGATAGGGTTTGGATGCGGGGTTTAAATTAACAAATTTTTAGTGGATTATACTTTTGTGAGTTTCGATTCTTAGTCTCCTAAGAGTAGATTCTTATAGTCTACTAATCATTCATAATCTTTAACATCCTATTTCAATTATTAGACCAATAGATGTCAAAGACTATTATTTAGATGAGACATTTTAGACTTGATGTGTGGTTGATTACTTGATGTATATGTCTTGAAGCAGGTGATTTGTTTGGTTAAAATTTTAATTTTGGGTGTTATTGGGGCTTATAAGTTGAAAAAGGATGTTTGAATGAAGATTGATGAAGTTTAAGAAGAAATTGAAGGGCTCTAAAGAAGTTTGATTTAGTGTGGGCGTCAACATGCCCATGTTAGAAGTAACGCTAACAATTGTTGACATGACATGATTAGAAATGAAATTATAGAGAGAAAACCTAAGACATGATGAAAAAGCACAATTATGACATAGATATATACAATTATCTCATAACTTATTTATTTGTGATATATAGTCAATTCATTTACTTTTGACATAAATGTAATTGAACATGATATAAGGACATGAACCTGACCATTAACATGAATTGCTAATGCTAATTGGAAGGCATATTGAAGTTTGAGTAGGTGAATTGTGAACAGAGACTAACATGCCCCTTGGCTTGTGAACAAAGACAACCATAGGCACCCACCATCGTCGTAGTGAACCAAGGGCCAGACCTAAGACCACCATAGGCATGGTAAGGGGTTGTTGATTAGCATAACCCTCAACATGGCCATGTTGGCTAGATTTGCAGCCTCTTTTTTATAGGTTTTGAAGTCAACTAAGATGAGAGTTTTTCAAGCAAAATTCAGGAGTTTTTAAGGGACTAAAAGTCAAGATTAAATGCTATACTTGGAAATTTGCTTGTGAGCACCTCGTAAGTTAAATTTTTATATAATGAAGTAAAATTGAATGTAAAAATATATCTAAGTGAAATTTAGTCACTACACAAGCCTTAGTTGCACACATTGAATTTATCAACATATCATCTACACCTCTCAACACCAAATTAATCATAGATAATTAAATTTCCCAATATAACCCTCTATACTCAATTTGGTTCCCACCACTAATTTTCCAATTACTTAGCATGGGTCCTACCATTCCACATAACAAGTCATATGCTCTTTTCAATTCCTCCCTCGTGTGATTCATCACTAAATCATCTATCATTTAAAACAACCAATAATTGATTCCAATTAAAGCTCCCCAATTCACCATTAGAGTTTTAAAAACAAATTGAATGATGAGATGATAAAGATGCAAGAAGTGATGCCCAGATTTGCACTAAAGGTTATAATACAAGTAACGTAGTTGAAAGAAATTTAAAATTTGTATTATATTATAATTATCTTCTTGTTTATCAATTCTTTTATCGTGCATTCAAGTTACAAAAGAACGAAACCTTAAGTATGATGCTAATATTTATTGAATTGCAAAATTTGTGTTTGTATTGATTAATATAAGTGTGGTGAAATCCTCAATTGGAGATATGGAGACTAAGAAGTGGTGTCATTTTATGTTTAGATTTAATTCCTTGTAATTCTATCTTACACCAGTTTTTTTTTTTTTAACTATATTTGATTTGCTATGATGTATTTTTTTTCCTAAATTGAAAAAAAGATTATAAAATTCATACACATAATGGTAGACTACACATTAATGCTTTCTAAAGTATGCATTACAAATATCATTAGACATAAGTTTCAACACAACACTTAGTTGTAAAGAAAAATATCAAATTTTCTCCACCCTATTTATGTTGTATTATGTATGGTGATAGTTTGGTGCATAGTTGAATTATACTAGAATGTATCAACATTTCGAGTGATGAATCAATGTTTTGTAAAGTGAATCAAATGTGGTATCAATGTTTAGATTTTTTTTAAGTAAGTTTCCTTAATTTTCATAAATGGTGAATTGTTAATATTATTTCACTTAATATGCAAAATATTAATTGTTCTATTTAATTACCTGAAATATTGATACCTTAATTGAACATATCCCTAAATGTTGACACTTTGAATGAACTTTTCCAAACGTTGATACCTCAAATGAACTTATTCTCAAATGTTGATACCTTTCAATATAATTTATCCTTTTGTGCATGGGTTTTTCCCTTTCTAATTATTCTAGTAATTGTACCATAATAGCAATTTTCTATAAATATGCTATCTATTTTTTATTGCATATGTCCATTCCACCATCATCTTTTCATTACCTTCACTATTAAAACCACCATAGTAACACTACACTATCATAATACTATTAGCATTGTCTTAGCTTTTAATAATGTAGTGATCACAATGAATATGTAGTGGCAATTGTGGTGAGGTTATGTTAATTGGCTGAGATGTGGTGAAATGATAATGGTAGTAACCATTGTGAATGATATTTTTGAGACTATAATAATAATGATAACAATAGTGTAGTAGTAATGGTGTGAATGGATGGTAACATAGTGATGGTGGTAAATGATGATATGATGTTAGTTTTATATTAACAGTGTTGTTTATTAATGGCGATGGTGATGATAGTGGTGGTGTTAGTAATGACGATAGCATTGGTGTCTCTCTCTATCTCTCTCTCTCTTCTCTTTTTCAATATTTTTGGTATCGTTTTGGTACCATTTTTTAAATTGTTTATCTAATGAAATAAGATACTAAAACAATGAAGTCTACATATACAAAATGGATGCTCTCTATTTCCTTTACCTCAATATTCCTCAATTTATCTCTTAACATGTTGTCACATTTTTGAGTTTAAAAAATAAAGAAAGAACATAACATAACATTGTAATTGTCACTAGTTTGAATTTGGTATAGATTTGATAAAAAAAGTTGGGGCTTGCATTGCTATGGTAGGGGTTTGCAAAAAAAATTCGGTTAATGGTACACTGGGCCCACACCCAACATGGTTACTCTGATGCTTAAGTTAGTAATCATGGTAATGAGCCAGTAAACTATAAGTATATAGTGCGTTAAGGGCAACATTATCATTTCTTTATAGAGAAAGGCTATTTATAGCTGGTCGATCCAGTGGTTGAATGCGTCATAAATCATGGTTAGTAGGTAAGTGGATGATTGGCGATGGTTATGGAGTACGCTGGGTAAACTCACTACTTCACTATTGTACATGTCGAATCCAACCAAGAAGCATATGCCAACAGCATAGAGTATGGGGCCGACTGAGTGTTGGAAGGATTGGTCAAATATTAAGCTGAAGTGATGGATGCCTAGATGAGGCCTTATGGTGTAGTTAATGCAATTAAGGCCTAGGCTTAAGCGGGCGGTCCAATTTGTTTCTAGGCAGGATTCGATTTAGGTGGCCATTATTCTAGATTGGATCATCAATGTTCTAAGAATTAAGATCATCTTAAAAATTGATTTCAAAATTGAGGTAAATTGAGAAGCGAACTAAGAAATCCAAATTCATATAGGTATATACTTTTTTCACAAAATAAAAAATTTATAAATCCTTACATATGAATGTGCATTTATATATATTCTTTACACCTTTTATTCTAAAAAATGCTAACAATTTTTTTTTTAATTCTTAAAGATATACTTATTAATATATACCCATTAATAAAATAATGAATTTACTTGGGTAAAATACTTGTCGATCAACTTTGTAGAAAAAATTATACAAAAATAATTATACAAATACTGATGTAAAATCACATATTGAATAGGCATTTCACAAATTTACACTTGAGACACCTTTTGAAGATACGATTCAGCCAAAAGTCATACAGTGCTAAATTGCATTTTCAAAGGGCGTTTCATGTTTTTTAGGATGAATCGCATCTTAAAAGGGCGATTCACTTATTTTGTATGTGAATCATATCTTTAACAGACATTTCATATTTGTTACTGAATCGTATTTTTAAGATGAGACTCACATACAAATTTGAAAATCACCTGCTTTTTTTTTTAGTCGAGAATTTTGATAATTAATTTTATGTAATTAGTATTTGAGTAATTTTTATTTGAGGGGTCAATACTCGATAATCATATAATTTCCTTGAATTTACTTAGAAAATTATTACAATGAGTTCACGATTATATATGATACGTACTATTATTTAATTGTATAATGATATTGGAGATTAAGAATTTATGTTATTAGTTGACTTTTTATTAGATGATGTGCCGTATTAAAAGAAATATAATTTTTTGAAATAATAAATATGAAGAGCCATGTGATCTTGCATTTATACAAAGATTATGTGTCTATTTTAGAATCATGAATGCAAAGGGCTGTATCATATTGCATTTATCCAAATTGTAAATATTCTAATAACTATATCACTTGAATATTAAAGAAGGCATGTTTGATAAAAATTTCCTAAATTATAAATTATATATTATAATAGCAGATAATAGATTATTTTCCAACTCAGTTCAAACAGAGAGATCAAATAAATTTTCAAAAGTTGGAAAAAAAAAAAAAAACCCTCCATAAGACTTTTTAACAGATAAGAAGAAGATTTATAAATAGATACGACATAGATATACATACACCAAGCATAACATAATTCATTACTGTAGTATGTAATTGCCTTTTCTCGAGTCAATAGTCAAGTTCTCACTCGTAAACAAAAAGAACATCATCAGAATTCGGTTTTAATAGCCTATCAAATTCCATCCAGAGAGAGTGGGGAAAGCGGAGTTGGCGTTATCCAATCCAGCAAGCAAGCAAGCAAAGAAAACTGGGAACAGACCAGCGGCGGGCTTCTCCGAGGTCCTTTTTCCTTGCTTACTTCGTCTTCTCTACACTACAGCATTATGTTTTTATGAACAAAAAGTTTACATTACATATGCCTTATTGAAACAAAGACTTTGAAACTCTTTCCATCTATGATTGCATTATCAAGTAAATAAAAGTCTGTCCTGTTTTAGATTCTTTGCTTCATCCGTGAATAAGGTTAGTGATCGTTAGTGGATTTCAACTTCTCCTTTTGGCGATCATCTAAATTTGATTTCGGGATTGATTGTTTTTTATTAGGGTTTCTAAAAATCAGGGTTGGAGACCTCTTAATCTCATAGTAGTGATCTTGTCCTAGAATGATATAGAGCAAAGATATGCTTTATGTTTATATTTAGGGTCCGTTTGTTTCATCTGGTTATATATCTGTTGTGTTACTTGTGTTTGTATCTTTTTACCTTGCTATCCTCATGTTCGGATATAAAACGGAATTGATATCAAAATGATGCGACAACGATGAGTTAAAATTGCCAAACCGATGACTTCAATTGGGCTTTTATGTGTTAATATTGAATTAGTTGGGTAATTGCAAATATGCTAATAAATTTTTAGCCAGATGCTTATGGTAAACTCCGATTATGAGCTTTGCCATGTTGTGATTTTGAAAATACATCTTTACCTTCCAATGATTGCTCTAGCTGCTAAACCATGGTTAAAAGGATTATGATTAGTGACAGCTAGAGATGATTGTGTATTTTTTTTTTTCACCTAGCTACTAGTTTTAGGATGTATTTACCATTTGCACCTCGTTTTTTAACCCACCTAAGACTTCCCTGTGGGAACTATCTCTAAACAGGGGAATTTGCCTCTTCGACCCCCAAAGGTAAAGCGTCATTGGGTCTAAGTCTTTGCTGGTAACTAGTAAGGAGTTAACTTTAATGGGTTTAACATGAAAGTTAAAGGGTGTCAAGTGCAATTTTCCCTTGTTTTCTTTGATCATATGTTGAGATATGGTTATCTTTTGCTGAATGATGTGGATGTTGCTGGGATATCAACTTAGGACTATTTTGCTTCTGCATGTAGGTTATTCTAAGTTTTTATAATGGGTGGAAGCAACATGGATGATGATTGGGAGCTCACTTCTTTATGCAATGGTGTTCGAACACTTGTTTTAGTTGGTCGTACTGGAAATGGCAAAAGTGCCACAGGTAATACCATTCTTGGAAGAAGGGCATTTAAATCTAGGGCTAGCTCGTCCGGTGTCACAAGCACTTGTGAGTTGCAGAAAACTGTGCTGGAGGATGGTCAAATAATCAATGTAATTGACACTCCTGGTATGAATTGTTGACCAAATTTCTTTCTTTCTTTTTCTTTTTTTATTATTATTATCATAATTTTTACAATGCATGTTCAATAGAGTAATGCAAGTATCATAAGTATCATTGACATAACGGATCTTTTTCAGGTCTCTTTGATATTTCTGCTGGAATTGATTTTGTTGGTAAGGAAATAGTCAAGTGTATTGATTTGGCCAAGGATGGAATTCATGCTGTCCTTGTAGTCTTCTCTGTCAGAACTCGGTTTTCTGAAGAAGAACAAGCTGCTCTTCGTAGCTTGAGAACTTTGTTTGGCAGCAAAATAATAAACTACATGATTGTTGTTTTCACTGGAGGGGACGAACTTGAAGATAATGATGAAACTTTGGAAGATTACTTAGGTCGGGAATGCCCCCAGCCTTTAAAGGTTACCTACTTCTAAGTAAATTAATATTTTTAATTACACCAGGTCATTTTGAATGTGGAATTTGCACTTGTTCTTGCGTTGCATGTCTTTTTTTTTCAAATATTTTATGTATAGGTTCTCGTTCTCCTTTAATTGCTTGTTTGGCTGATTTAATAAGGGTGTAATAGAATAGCTATTCCTTCCTTACAAAGCTATCATCACATTTGGTTGATGGAATAACTCTTCAACAAAATTCCTATTGTTGCCAAATAAGGGATAGCTTTCTAACTTTGGAAAATTACTTATTTTCATTTTTCTTCTTTGATATTTTGGAAGATATTTATTTTTGTTTGATCCCATCATGATGATCTGCCATAGCCATACCTTGGGCATTTGAATTCCTCTTGAAGCATTGGGAAAGAAGTAAGATTGATGAAAAAACAGTAGAATGTGAGTTATTGTGAAGAGCATAAATGAATGAAGCAGTTGGCATTCATTTGCAAGAAATGGAAATGTAGGGAATGATGACGAGAAATACAATGCAGAAATGGGAATGGAAAAACTGCAGGTAGTTTTACCTGGGTAGAGCTCTTTGTTGCCTGCTTTGATCTTAAAGAATAGAATTCGTACTTTGGTTTGTCAATGGGCTTGGGATTCCTTCAGTTAAGATGTAGGGGATAGCCCCTGATGGAGCCGTGCTTTATTAATTAAAACTACTTGCTTGGCATAAAGGATGGGATATTATAGTTTTAAACCATGAAAATTGATTGGCCGAAAAAAAAAAAAAACCATGAAAATTGAAAAACTTATAAATTAGATTGATTCTTTTGTATATTCAAATGCAAATAATTGATATTGGCTTACTATCACATTTCGTAGGACATTCTCGTCCTTTGTGAGAACCGGAAGGTGCTTTTTGATAATAAGACAAAGGATGGATCAAAGAGGACTGTGCAGGTTCAGGAGCTCTTATCCCTTGTAAATATAATTATCAATCAGAATGATGGAAAACCTTACACTGATGAGTTGTTTGCTGAAATGAAGGTTAGTAGGTTATTTCATATTTGCCTGTGGAATTTTGTGGTATATCTGCCTGCCATTCATTATATATTAACATTTTGTCTATTCGACAGAAAGGGGCAATGAAGCTTCATGAGCAGCAGGAAGTTGTTGGTTCTTTGAGAGGATACACCAAAGGAGAAATCTCTAAGTTGGAAGAGCAGATGCAAAGATCTTATGAGGATCAGCTTAAGCGCATAACTGACATGGTAATTTTTTCATGACTTTTTGCAATTGATCTTTTTGGCATCGCACCTATCTCTTTCATGTGGATTATTAGTTTAGTCTATGATGAACATGATTGTTATGATTTATTGTTTGGGTTCAACAAATGAAACATCTATGTGGATCATTAATTGATTAAGTGATATATATGATCATAGATTGGCTTCAATCCAAGTAATGCATAGTTGATAAGCTAATTATGTTGTACTAAATTAATAGCGTTAGTGCTGATTTTGACTTCTGTGAATGAGATACATCATTTGTCTCCTTTGTGCATTAAAAAGAAAGTATATTATCGGAATGCCACTAGGATAAGAACTGATACTCTGACGAGTTACAGGAAATGTTGTGATATGGGTTTCAAGATTATTTATAGAGAAGTGTGATTTGCATACAAAGTCAATACTTAAAACCCCAGAGAGCAAATGCCTTCCATGTGTATGGAATATTTTGCATCTTTGAGCTGCTGTTATGTAAAATTAGTTAGCTCCATAAATCGAGTATAAATAATAATAAAGTTCAGTTTGATCAAAGTTAATGAAGAAAAGTCAGCTCAAACTTTGCCACTGCTTATAATTAGATTGGATCACATAGAATGAGCTTGCCTAGAACATGAATGGTGATGCATTGGGAATGAAGATGGTTAAACTACTTGTTCATCATCCTTTTGGCTGTTTGTTTGCTCCAAAGTGATAAATTGCTAGTTTTATGCTTACTAGTTACAGAATAGTGTTTGTTGCATGTTTGTCTATGTGTAGATGGTTCCTAGACCTATCTGATGGTTTTTTGTTAATACTTACCTGTGGACAACATTGTTTCCAATTCCAAGAGTTTCTCGATATTTATGGGTTTCTCTAACCTGAAGTGGTCCCTAACATGCATTAATATTTCAGGATAAGTAGTCCACTAAAGCATTCTTCCTTAGTTGTTCCACAATATCTAGGCTCTACACAAGCACAAAGAACCCTCTTGAGTTTCAGCGTGTAGAATGAGAATAATAGCAACGCGTAGAAGTGTCTCTAACATGCACTAATATTTCAGGATAAGTACTCCACTAAAGCATTCTTCATTATTAGTTGTTCCACAGTATCTAGGCTCTATACAAGCTCAAAGAACTCTATGTGTTTCAATGTATAGAATGATAATAAAAGCAACCCTTGGATAGTTGCTCAAGTTTGTTGTTATATTGAGTTATTGAGCGCCTGGATGTTATTTTCAGGTTGAAGCAAAGCTTAGAGAGACAACCACTAGGTTAGAGCAAAAATTGGCGGAAGAGCAAGCTGCCAGAATGAGGGCAGAGGAGCGTGCCCAGGAAGCCCAAATGAAGTCGAATGATGAAATTCGCAATTTGAGGGAGAGTCTGGAAAAAGCACGTAAAGAAACAGCGGAACTTCGCAAGCAAGCAGAAAGAAGCTGCACAATCCTGTGACACGCTTCATATAAGTTTATCTTCAGACTGCTCTGTATTTATTTTGTTTTGAAATTTCACACCATGGTGCATGTAAATGCTTTTAAATAACTAGTAATCGATAATCTTTACTTCTATATTTGATTTTCCACTTTTAAGTTATATGTATGACTGCTGCATACAGCAGACCTGTGAAACATATTAAACGTATCATTGTTATTGAGTTTTGTTTAAGTGGTGGAGATTAATATTGGCATGCACCATACATGCTCAGGATTTATTTTTAAAGATCAGCAATCTTACACGTGAACAGACGCAGAATCAAACAGTTGGGTCGGATCCACTATTTCTTATATGTTAGAATATTTATTTTTTTTCATCTTTTCTATATAGCGTATATATCAACGAATTAACTTATTTAAAAAATACATAGAACTTATATAATGTTTTATTTTTAACAAAATAGATTACAAAAAAAAAAAAATTCTCAATCGGAAATTGCAGGTAGAATGAAGAGGGTAAATTAACATGAATATTGGTATTCTATAATTTTTTTTATAATAACTTTGCATGTTTATCTAATTAATAAAATCGATAATGTAATAATTTACATTGTAATAGTAATTATAAAAGAAAAAGTTATTTACAAGTTAAATCATATAATTGGTGATATTCACTAATAATTGATATGATATGATGAAATAATTGTTTATGGTACACTATTAATAAAAGTAACAGTTGAGAATAATTTATTTAGCTAAATAGAGATTTATAATAAATGAATTTAAGGATTAAGGAAAAAAATACCTATTTAAAAAAAAAAAATTTACACAATTGTACCAAATAAAAATATAAACTCAGAAATAGGCAACTTGATCTCGTCTCTTGAAGAGACGAGGTCATAAGTGATCGACCTCATCTCTTCAAGAGATGAGATCAGTGTATTTTGCATTGACCTCGTCTCTTGAAGAGAAGAGGTTGAAGATGACAGATTTAACATCGTCTCTTCAAGAGACGAGGTCGGTGCAAATACACTAACCTCTTCTCTTGAAGAGACGAGATCGGCCACTAATGACGAGGATAACTTATCTATTTTTAGAATTATTTTTATTTTAATGGCATTTTTGTAATTATTTTTTAAAAAGTCAATATAATATTCCTTTTCCCATGATATTTTTTAATGTTATTAGTTATTGTGAAAAAAAATATATTAAAGTTAGAAGAGAGTATTTTGCAAATGATTTCTTGGTTATAAAATCAAGCTTTTTACCTTCACCAAATTACTTATATTTACTTTTTTAAATATACATATAATAGATATATTTTTTGGCCCTCCTAAATCCGCCCATTATGTTGTATATATAGAAATTTCATTGGTTTTCATTCGATTATTCCTTGAATGCAACTGTGTGATTCTAATAGTCGGGTATGGATAGACTCATCGAACTCACGCCATGATTTTCCTTTTCATAACCCAAAAAATATTCCTGTCTCTTCTATATTGTTGCTTAGATTCGAATTGAATGAAAATTTGGTGGGCATGTGAATAAAGGTATAAATACGGGGGAGCACACTCGCGGGTTTGATTAGACCTAATCAATAGGAAATGTATTTATAATCTACTTCGGTTATTTATAATGTGATTTTCATCCTCATAATTATGTTGTCTTTTATTCGCCTTTATTTGGGCCACAAAAGATGAATGGGCTTTGTTAAGTTTGTTTCAATAAAAATGTTTTTCGGAAAATGTCTTTTTATTTTTTTGTGTTTGATTAAGAAAAAATAAGTTAATTAATGAAAAACATTTTCCTTTGTTTTAGAAAACATAAGTTTTTCATAACTTATTTTTTAGAAAACGACTCATGGATAATACCGAAAACAAATTTGTAAGTCATTTTTTTATTGATTTACGAGTTAATCTACCAATCATTACTATCTAAAAATATTTATTATTAATTTTTTACATATTTTTATTTTGAGTAGATTTATTTCTCATTAAAATATATGTAATTTTTTTTCATTTTTTATACATAACATATATGAGTTATCTCTGAATTATAAACAAAAAAAAAATATTTTCATAAAATTAGCTGTACATTTGAAAATATGTAAACTTTAAAAAAAAACTATTTTTATTAAAACAAACTGGACCTTTTATTCCTTGACGAGAGGGTTTTCTCACATAATGATGATGATACTTGTTTGTCTAATTATGTTGTCATATCTATTCTTGATTACATTTTTGTGCTCTCTCCAATCCATTGACAAGTGACTTTGAACATTCATTGAGGAGGCTTGTTTCGATTGTTTGGAAAGGATTCTCCGTACTTGTCTCGAAATATTCGGTGGAATAACATAATTTCACTTCGATACACACACATTCCTTTCATAACTAGTGTTATTATAAAAAGCAGTAATAATTGTTCCTTTCACTTTTTATTTATTTATTTTTTCTTCCATATACAAAACATGTAAAGAAGCGTACAACTCAAAATAACCATTTTAACAATAAATTTATCTACTCATATAACTGTAATATAATGTATGATGAAATGCTACAAGTTAGAGATTGCATGGAATGGGTCTGATCCATCTTAATAGATCATGGACTCGGAATCGGACCCATTCACCCTTGTAAAGACATTCCTAGGTTCATGGGTATATGATAGTTCAAAAAACTAGATATGTGGATTCGATAGGTTACACAAGTTTCGATTTCTTTAAAAAATGAAAAAAGAAAAAACTTGCCAACACAAACTGCTTCTGTTTGGATGATTTGTTTTTCATCTGTATTTATATCTTTTTAAAAATAATATGTGTAAATACGTCCGATTTATATCTATATTATATCTATTTGATTTTTTTTTATGAGAACTGCCAACTTTTTTTTTATTTATCTTTATTTTTTGATAAATAATTTATTTAAAAAAAATTAAAAAAAATATTTATATCTATCGAAAAAAGCCAAACAAACAGACGCTTGCCTCAAAGACTGTTAAAACCTGTAGACAGAATTCAAAGTTTGAACGAATGTAATAATATATTGATGCATACTGTTACCGACGCAGGACATTCTGTCATATCTTAAAAAAGTGGCCAAGAATCTCTACCCAAAATAGTGGAAAAGTAAATGCATTATACAGAAGGCAAATCGCAGATGAACGTTAGTTTAAATTTTGAACAAGTGGAAATGCGGAACAAATGCAAACATAAATAGCTCTCACATCTGTGGATTTTTGTTCAGCAAAACTGCTCAAACTCTCTCTTGCTTGAAGATTCCACTATTTTACATTTGCCCAATTTTTTGAGCACATAAAGCTTTTGTGTCCTTTTGCTTGTGCAGTGACATTTTATTAGCTTTTTTTTTTTTAAAGTTTATTAAGCTTGAATTTTGCTCTTATCCTCCTAAAGGTTGCGAACTATGTTAAACCCGACCCGTTTATTATAGAACACCTGACTAGGAACCAATAAAGTTTTGTAAAATGCCCAGTTTTAAAAACTGTTTAGTTTGGAATCGCTACAGACTGAAGTCGAAAAAACAAAGGGTGAACTAGAAGTCGAAGGGTGGTTTGAAATTTGGTTCAACCACTGACCTGTGTGGAAAACAAGAAATAAGTGAGTTAAGAAATTATTACTTTAAAACTCTAAAAAGTTATCTAGGCTTTTATGGTGTCACGTCTTAAAAATTCAATTAGGAATAGTCCTGCTGTGTTGCCTTGCCTAGTGTTAATAGAAATCATTAAGAATGATCCATAATCAATTGGTAGTCACTAGGCTTAAAAATGGAATCCAACACTGAAGAAATCCATGCTTGATGTTGCTTAAGGGCATGCTTGGATAGTATGTTTTGTTTTGTTTTCAAACCAAATTGATACTCAATCGATACAGATATGATACCGATAAAAGATTAACAGTTTTACTCTTAAACTGACCAAACTGAACTGATACTAAATAGATATTGATTCGATATCAATAAGTTGCTGATACAAATCTGATATAGATAAAAATCTGACAATACAAACATATCCTAAATCCAGGTACTTAGAGGAATGATTGTAGGCATATTAGTTAATTTCCTAGGGTAAGGATGGTATTGGGTGACTTGCAAAAGAATTGTAGGTGGGTGAGCAAAAACCATGTGCTTAGTGGTAAGAATCCTGCATTTATTTAAATATCTACTAGCATTCAATTCTAGTTATTAGTGTATGCATTATAACACAAAATGCTATTCACATGATGTTGACTAGTACATTATAAGATTAGAAAAATTGACCCCACTCTAATATGGGTTTCAAGAAGTTTGACACGAATACGTCTTCCACAAAAACCAGTAATGTGCAATGGACCGTTTCTCTCATAAAAACCGTCTCAGACTATCCACGGATAGGCTTTAGCCTTTATTGCGATCTTCTTTCCTGTCATTTAGTTCAATAAAGGTAAAAAGAAGAAATTTACCTGCTTTCTTACCTTAACGGTTGGTTTTGGTGGAAAAAGAATGAGAAATGTGGATGCAACGCATGTTGTATTAGGTTTGGACAGATTTATTCTTAAGGTTTTTGTTGTTTAGGTGATTAGCTAAAACCAACATTCCAAACCAAGTCATTCAATCATAAGCAATCAATCAAGCAAGCATACACATTTATTATTCTAATTACAATCACAAACAATATACTACCTTAAGGATTCTTTAGTTAAGAAAATGACTATCATGCTGAACCACTTATTGGGGATGATTTGATATTGGGTTGATTATAACAACATGAGTACCTATAGGAAAAAGTGAAATAAGTAAGTTATTATAATGGTGGTTATAAGTTAAACCTAACTTTTGTTTAATTATAACATTATTAAAATGTAATAATATAATGTTTGATTATATAGAGCTTTATGAGATTGATATTTTGAGTTGTGACTTTATATGGTAATGAGTTGGTAATTTTTATGATTTCAAATATATGTATGTATGTATGTATGTATGTATGTATGTATGTATGTATGTATGTAGATATCCAGGTTCATTTAGGGAATCCATAAAGTATACCATATATATGTAATATTCATAAGTAGTGATTTAGTGAACATAGGTTATAGATAGCTAAAATATTAAGAAAAATATTAAAAACGTACAAATTATCAATAGTGTAAATATCATATAATAAGGGTATAGTGATTTAGTGATTTTTAAGAAACATTTATGTAGTTTATATTACTTATTCTGTTATTAGTATTTCGACATTATAATGATTATATTTGTGAGAATTTGTAAAAATATTAACCATGGATGAAAAATTCTATAAAAATTATATTTTATAACTAATATCAAGATAGACTCGATTGAGGAATTTGAAGTCGAAAGAGCAACGTTTGAATTATGGAAAATTCATGCAAGATTTGGAGTTCCCACCATCAGAACCACTATCTTCTGACCACTGTGAACCATCCAAGGATGTCAGAAGCCTCTTTCTTTATATCAAGCCTCTAAATACCAAGTTTAGCAATTTTAAGTGAAGTTGTGTGTTTGTGGTGAATTTTAGAAGTGGTTTGCACTATTTATAGAGGGGTTCGGGTTGGTTTTTGATTTTTTTCACCCTCCAAGTTTCAGGTAAATATTATGAAAAAATTACTACATGTTTGACATATATTAATATGTTTTGTGTAAATTTTCTACATTTTTATGATAGTTGTTGAATTTTTAGTGATTTTTGCATGCAATTTGTCACATATTTAAGAAATTTCTAGGCATTTTCCTTTGATTACTTGCATGTTCCGAATTTTTTTAGTGTTTTCCACATTACTTTGATTTTTTCGGTTTCCATCTGTTTGATGATTTTTCATATTTTCAAGTAAAGTTTGTAATCATAAGAAAATTGAATTTCCAAGCCTATTATAGATTTTCCCTATGCTCGATACTCCTTGTCTCCAATATTTGGTAATTTTTATGTTAATTTAGTGATTTTTAAGTAAAATGAAGGGTATTTTGGTAATTTTATTAATTTAATTTTACTTTATTTGTTAAATTTTTCCAAATGTGCTACTAGTCACGTAATTTTGACTAATTTTACAAGTATTTTCTAAGCTACTAGTCATATTTGCCATTAACTAATTACAATTTACTATTTACTATTCACTATTTACATTATTATATTTACTTTTTGCTACTTTTTACCATTCAAATCATATTTTCATTTCATAGAATAACCTTTATTTTATTTTTTATTTTTAAGTCTCGAGATTAACTGTTTTCCCATAAATTTCCCATAACTTATGTTTTATTGTTTAGGGTTTGCTTGATCATTGATAATTTACTTGACTTTCCATTTGAGATTATTAAAGATTAGGTATCTAATTACTACTTTAGTTATAAAGTTTTTATGACCACTGTTGGTTGGTACCTTATAACCTCATTGATTTTTAATTTGGAACATTATCAATTCCCTAACTAGGTTTTAATGTTAATATAGTACCTAATCGCAATTCAATGTATTTATGAGCTTTGAAAATTTTGAATTATGAGAAAAATTGATTAATTAATAAAATGACATATCTTTTTAGAGTTGTCTTTTTTTTATATTTTTCAAATTTTATTTTTTATAACAAGGTTTTTTTTTTTAAACAAAAATACCCCTAAACTTTAGACGTGTCGTGGATTATGTCATGCCCCAAAGGGTATCCTAAACGTAACAGTTCGCTACACTAAATATTAAAGTTTAAGTATGACAATCTTAGTCATTCTCAGAAACTTCGGTATTAAGTATAAGTTGTGCTCTCACAACTTTAGAGGACCATACATGAAATTATGAAGCTTAAAAAGATACAATGAAAAATTAAGAAGAGAGGATTCATTATATTCATTCATTCATAATAATTGTCTTACATGTCTTGGGGACATTCCCCTGCCAAAATAACTATAATCTATTGTAAGAAATTTTCTATGAAGTTTACATCTTATCTAACACTAAACTTCATCTAAAATTCCTTAACCAAAATGGATAATACTTGGCTGCACGGTCCATGTGGCCTCAACCATAAATAGATAAACTACAAAAGATATCTATAGGGGTATAAGCCAATATGCTTAGTGAGAATTATTTCCATAAGTAAATTCTTGTGTAGAAAATTTCAAACAAGTTATTTAAGCAATCAGGTGAAATACAACATACACGTGAGCAAACAAAGCATATAGTTTTCTAGAAACTATATGTTGAATGGATTTACGTCCTCCATTCGGGGTTTGGAGATGTATAATCTCAATGAGTAGTTTTAGTTAAGTTATGCTTTCGATCATTACCGCTAAGCATATAAAGTCTACTTGGATTGAGCCATGCCTCTGGATTTCCGCCAAGCATTGGTTTGATTCCATGTTGCCAAGCAATCGCTTTCAATCATAGTCGCCAAGTGTTGCTTTCGACCGTGCTACTATCCTTTTCACCCAAGGATAATAACCCCAAGCAATGTGACTCATTTCGTGATATACATGAATCAATTTATTTAATATATCATAGCATTATTATTAACAATTTTAAGGTAATCATAGAATTTCATACATATCAAGTACTACACTAAAACAAATAATTACTTACAAACAATTCTCGTCTCGATATTCTTAAAATGCTTTCAACAATTTTCACATACACATCAATTTATCTTTCCTTACTTCTAATGCGACTAAACTACAAACACAATCAAGTAAAGCCTTTTAAGGAAATAAACTCACGTTGCCATGTTGATACTTCTTCTAAACGGATGAGTCGATCAAACAATCTACTTAGTCGAAGTAATCCTCGGAATACGGATATTTCTCTTCGAAATCACCCAGTCAAGGAAAATACCCAAAATGAGTATTTCTTGGTAACATTCTTGAAATTGGTTAAAACTATATCATAAGAATGTCAAAGTTCGTATAAAAGATTATTCTAATTTAAAATGGCTATAACTTGGTCATTTTAACTTGGAATTGCGCATATAATATACCGATTTCCATCTATTCGAAAAGATCTATCCATTCCTAAAATTATTTTCATCAAAATAGGTCGTTTAGGCTCCGAAAAAGTGGCGATCAGATTCACCACGAATTTTTCCATCCCAAAAGCATTTTTGTTTCAAACATTAAACCATCTAAAAATTGCTTTGTTAAATACTTAATTATCTATATAGTTGAGAAATTCATTTTTCATAGATATATAGCTCATATTTCATTCATACTTAAGTGTTTATTGTCCAACCAAATTTCTTGAGTAAAACAATGTTAGTTAAAAGTTTAGAAAACCATAGTTTATAAGAAATTCGTTTTGTAAATCCTTTAAAATGAATATTTTGATTCTTTTGTATTCAAAGAATTATTTCATGTTTATCTTACTATTTTCCTAAATGAATTTTTGATAAGAATAAATTCCTTCTTTTCGAAATTCTCAATAATAGTGTCACTTTTCCTATTTGTTTTCTTTGATCATTTATTTGAAAATTTTTGGTTTGAAAACTCTCATTCTCTTTTTATGGGATTTCCTTATTTTATGTTTTTATAGAAAACATTTTAATACCAAAAGTCATTTTTTTTTTTTTAAGGAAAACAAAGTAATATAGAAATGATTAAAAAGCTTTTCAAAAACAAGAATATCTTTTAAAATTATAGTGAGTTCTTCCTAAAGTTTGGAAAATAATAAATTTACTTTTGTTAACCATAGATTCTACATTTTATATAAAACCATTCTTAGGTGGTAAAATCCTTTTTCTATAAAAGTATAATTGAAGCTTAAAGGTTTGGATAACAATCTTTATGGACATGATTATGAGAAATAATAACAAGCAAAAATAACATAAATAATAAATAAAGTCAAGTATTGAGAGTTTTAACTTCTTCAATTCTCCCAAGACTAAGAAGTATACTAGTCCCAAAAAGAAACAAAATAAAAGAGAAAATTGGTTTTGACTTATTGAGGACAAGTCTAAGACTAGTGACTAGTCTTAAAACAACATGAAATAAATAAATTGCAAAGAAAGAAATAAATAAATTACTTTGCATGAAAGTAAATAAATTGCAAGTAAGCTTATATGCGCTAAAGAATATATATATATATATTAGATACATAATTATATTTAATTAACTACATATATAAGAAGCTAACATAACATGTAAAACATAATAACAACATGGAATTAGAGAAATAGATTTTCATGAACAAGAACAATACATAAACATAGTGTAGCTTCCATAACAATATGTTTAGGAAACTCATACTATGGTCATGTAAAGTTACATGATATGGTAAGAAGAATTTTGTAAAGAAAATTTTACCTAAAGAGGGTTTTGGAATATTTTGTGTGAATGAGTTTTATGTATGTAGAAGGGGGTTTGGGAGTGTTTTGAGAGAGTTTCGGGAGTGTATGTGAAGAGAGTTTTGAGAAGAGAATTTTGGAGAGATTTGATAGTGAATTTATGGGTAGTAATTGTGTGAAAGAAGTGAAAGAGGAGGGGGATATTTATAGGAAAATGAGGAGTGAATTTTGTGTGTTTTAAATAAAGAAAATTAAAAGAAATTGAGTAGGAGAGAGAAGGGGGGTGCACCGACCACTTAAGGGAAGAAGCAAGAGAGAGGAAAATTTTTATATTTTTGTTGATTAAATGTAATAATAAGTAAAGTAGATGTGAAATAAAGTTATGAGAAAAGTAAAAAGTAAAGATAATAGGTGTATAGAGTGTAAGAATATGTGTTAGAAAAAGTAGAGATAAATAAATAGTATAGAATAGTAATGAATAGTAAAATGTAAAGTAGATATGACTAATAAAGTACCTGTAGTAAGAAAATACACGTATAATTGCGATATCTGTTATTTTTACTTATCGAAAAATTATAAAAATGATATTTTTAAAAACCTTATATTTTTACGAGTTTAATGGTATATTCAGAATGTTTTTACTATTCCGAGCCCTGGGACACTTTTTCAAGAACTATACCCGTTTGAGTTCAAAACGATTTGCGGTTTTACTAATCTGATCTTTATAAGCTTCTTTATGGTATTACGAACTATTCTACATATTAATCTCTTATTTACTTTCTTAGGGTTACGAACACGGGAATGCCAGACTTAACTATTACATCTAACTAGGGTTTCGTTGACTTTAGGGTTTTCGGTTGATCTTCCGATTAGGGTTTAAGCTAGACCGATCACAAAACTTTGGGGGTTTATAGATTGGCCTCCCATACTTTGAAAGCGCAGTTTTTATCCTTTAAATTATAAACAATTTGTAAGTTTAAGATATTTTGTACTTTTTTGTACAACATTTTGTGTGGGAAAAGGGATAGCATGTCATAAACTTGCAGATTGTTTATAATTTAGGGAGTAAAAAAACTACGCTTTCAAAGTATGGGGGATCAATTTGTACTACCCTTAAATTTTAGGAGGTGTTTTTCATTTTTCCCTTTTTTTACACTTTTTTTTTTTGTTTTTATGTCGAATCATTCTTATAGATAATAACAACCAACTATAAATAAGATATAACAAGATAGACAAATATAAATCTTAATATATGCAACAGTATCAATGACAATACTGAACATAGATAAATAAAAGGAGGGGGGGAGGGGAAGAGAGAGAGAGAGAGAGAGAGAGAAAGAAAATCCAAGACTATTGGTATACATACTAAAGTATAAACTCTTAAGAAGTAGTCATGGATATGAATGAACTTCCATATGAAATCAACCACTTACAAGTGGAGGAAACCTTAGGCGATAGACATACAGAGTCCATCCAAACACTAAGTAAAATTTCAAGATTGAAATTTATATTTTACTTTGAGGGGGATGGGTGTTGAAATGACCCATGTACTAGTCATGAGAAATAAAAATCATCTGAAGTCGATGAAATCCTTGGAGTCATGAGGGGACTTAAATGACTCAATATATATATTTAAAAAAATTTGTTTTTGCCCCAAATCGAAAACCCAAATGTTGGAATTTAAAAAAATTAAAAAATAAAGTAAATTAAAATCTAAAAATGTTTTTGGGATAAGAGTTTCATAACAAAAAACCAAAACAATGCAATTCGTGGCCTTATTCTTACAAAATTAAAATTTTGCCCATAAGAGGAACCCATACGAATTAAAATTAAATAATTAAACTAAGCTTATTTAAACTAATTAATCTATTTTTATCCCAAGACTAATTAAAACGCTTAAATTAATTAAAAACTTACTAAGGTCATTACACATAAAAATTGGATACTCACGATTGTGCTACATGGCACAACCTTAAAAGGGCATCTTTTTCCCTGCTAAATGCCGATCTTTAACATTTTTCTCCTACATATATAAACCTCCTTTTCCATTTTCTACCTCTTTCCCTTTTAGGATACTCTATCCATGTTTAAGTTGATTTCTAAAACCTAAAACCCTTAATGACCTTCATTAGTGTAAATTAAGTAGGATTAGAAGAAACTTAACATAAATTAGTGATTAAATTATGTTTCTCAATAGGAGACTGGAGAAGTGGAAAGGGAGACCAACAACTCCAAAAATTTTTAATAAGGTAAGATCAGGAGGTTTTTAGGAGTTTTCATGAGTTTTATAAATTTTCAAGTTAAAAAATTGATTTGGGTATGTTGCTACATGTTATGGGTAGCTGAAATATGAGTATTAGAGTGGCTTCCAAGTCTTGAATCTTCATGGTGGTTGAAGCAAGAGGATTGTTGCATTTGAGAGAAAGTTAAGACATTAAATCAACTTGTGATTAGGTGATTCTATGTTTATTGCAATAGGTTTACTTTTTTTTTTTTTTTTATGTAAAGTAGTGGATAAAGTAGGTTTTAGTTAGTGTTTACCGCTAAAAAATGAGTTAAAGATGGGTATAATGTTGGGTGTTGATGTAGAAATCAAATTCTTGAAGGATGAGATAATTTTTATTAAAAGAGTGATTCAAATGTGTAAAAATGGATGTAAATTGTGTTGGAGTGTATAGATTTGATGGGGAACCTTAAAAAAAAGAAATCAATGTTTAACTTGAAAAAGTTTAGATGCTAATGGACATAGAACAAAACAAAATATGAAACTAGGCTCATATACCTTGCCCCACGACCCGTATAGGAGGCCATGGTACCCTTTAGGTGCATCTAGCTTTGTACACCTTGCCCCACAACCTATATGGGAGGTCATGGAGCCTTCTAGGCACATATGAGCTCATATACCCTCGATCGTGGCCTATATGAAGTGTTGTGGACTTACCCACCATCCACATCATGGTTTATATGGAGGGCCATGGGATATTTCATCACCTAGGCTCTTGCCCATATGTAGGGTGGTGCAATTCTCTAGTTGCCCTTGTTATTGAACCAAGGCTTCTACGACCAACACCAGGGGTTGTGCCTATAGCTCGTGGTTATTCCTAACTATACCTTGAAGGCCACCATTGCCCCTCTCACGGGTCATGCCCTGTCAGGAGTTGCATCTACTCTTACTAAATATAAAAAATCCATGTCCTAAACTTGTAAAAACCTGATCAAAGCTTCCATATGCTTGAAATACACATTAAAACCTTAAACTCAAAATAGAACCAAGTTAAACGTCCATTCCAAACCAATGCACTAAGTAACTACATCAGGCACAAAAAGTGTCATCCAAATAAAAGTCTTTTATATTTAATAGCCTAATAATTAGAATAGGATGCAAAAGACTTTATGGAATGGTGGATTGTGAGAATCTTTTCTTGGAAGGTTAAGAATTGAAACCTATAAAAGTATAGCCTATTGAGGGCTGGTTAGCAACAACCCCAAAACCCACCTAATTAATTAGATAACTTGGTTAAATGAAACAAATGACAAATATGGAAGTACACAATTCAATATATAGGGTCTTGTAATAGACTATGTACCTCTCTGTCCGCAGTTCTCTTCCCTAGAGATGCATGACCTGTTAGACCCCCAAGGGTACCTTAGTAGTATTGAGACACCATGTGACAAACTGGAGCCACAAACATTTATATTAATCAATCTAAGACTTCCAAAAGGATACATGAGCGTTGTACAAATAGAATACTTTATAGAGTGGACATTTATAATAGGATTGAGAGTTTATTCTGAATAAGAAATATTGGATACATATAGATCATATAAACGTCAAACATGACATAAAGCGTGCATGGAGTTCTCAGTTAATGCATCACAATTTCAAAATAAATAGTCTTAATTTGTTACTATGACTCATAACCCTACACTCTCACCAAGCCATAACTTGACATATTGCTAACTCATATCGATGTTAACTCTCGCTTGGAGATTAGCCATGGTGATTCCTGTAACTGGGCAAATCTATAGGAGGGTGAGCAAGCCATAACCCAGTGAAATAACCAGATCTTAACACATATTAAGTAATGAAAAACAAGTTTATTTAACAAGCATAGGCAATGTAACAATGAAGCAAATGAGACGGGTATAAGTTTCGATGACCGAAATCCAAACAAGGTGTAGATTTTTGCCCTCTTATTGGGGTTTCAAGAACTAGTTAGGTTAATCGTGCCTAAGATAATCTAAGAACCAAGGAAAGGAGGAACACCATTCATTGTTACTTATCATTTTATATTTAGAAGTCTTATCATCTCAACTTAGGCTTGGGACCTACAAACTCCACCAAGTAATAACTAATTTCATATCGACACCACGGGCAACATTCTTTCAGGTGCCAGTTAATTTTTGTGGTATCGAGCAGAACTATTGGGAATCTTGTGTAGAATCAGGATTCCTTTTTACCTAGAGAAACCAAACATTGCCATAGAACCACAATATTAATATGTAGCGGGGCAACCTTTAATGCATTTTATGCAATAGTGCAATGCACGACTATTTATTAATTATTTGAATAAAATTAGGTCCAATTATCAAGGTGACCACTCTATCTTATCAAACAATTCAAACACTAACATGTAATTTCCCTGATCCCACATACAAAACCAGTTTCATAAATATTTAAATACATATGTAATGATACTACAAACATAATCAATGTGAAAGATCAAAGTTACTCACCTATGCATTATTCTTGCTCATCATAGTAATCAATTGGAAAGTCTAGAAATTGATCTATATTTCCTGTGAAATGAGATAATAAATATAAATTACTATGGAGACAATTAAATATAAATTCCTATTTGTGCTTAAGTGTCTTAGATTAGGGTTTTGGTATATCTAATGTAACTTTTTTGTTTTTAACCCTATTTTGACATATAAATAGTCATTTTAATACTAACAAAACCTATTTTATTACAATTTTCTTAGATTGACCAGCGTAAACTACAAACTAGCCCAAAAAGTCCCCTAAACAATGGCGAACGTTAATTTTCATCACGTAATCTTAAACTATAACTTAAGTACCCATTTTAAATCTGTATTATGCATATGTATCTTATTTGAAAAGCTTATTTCGTGTACTATCAATTATATTTATCTAATTTAATTTAGTTGGTTCTCTCCTCTAAATCTTATAGGGCCAAGAGTTATGTATTTACATTTATGTATCAATTTTGTTTCATTTCTTTATTTCAATTACACGATCCATTATTCTTAATGTAATTATCACCAAATCTATATAATTTAGTAGTTTAAACATGATTTTCCGCACATATCTCCTTATATGGCCAAGGACTTACATATATATACTTGTCTACTTCTATTTTGATTACTTCTCTTGGTTGGTTCATTTACATAATTATAATGAACTACTTATTTTACACACATTAATGTGGAATTTAGAATAAACTCACATAGTCACCTTAATATTTCTATGGAATCTAAACACATTCATATATATAACTATCTATTTGTTTAATTACCCCTAGTTTATTCTCATAGTCTCAATAAGTTGCTTAAGTTATATCTATCAACATATAAGTAGAATCCAACTTATCATATTCTCCCTTAAGCTTATTAGACCGAGATACGTATATACTTATGATAAGTCTCAAAAAACCCTTATTCCTAGTGCTTATTTATACATATTTGATATGTATTTCTTGTAATTTATTTAATAAGATCATACTCATATGTAAAATGAACAAGAAGTCTAAATATTGTTTTAATAAATTCTTTTCAAAAGCTTAGACAAGTTAATCATAAGTATTAGTGCCCAAGATTTCCTCAAATGAAAGGAACTCGCTTTTTTTATAAACCAAAACTAAATACTCTATGAAGATAGAATTTTTAGCATTGAGCTTAAGATTTTAACTCAATCATATCTTTTATAAAACTTAAATAGGTTCACTATAGACTTCAAAAATCACATACTAAGAAAGTTTCTTTCAAACTTAATTTTTACATTGTTATTCTCTTTTCAAAAATTAAAATGAAATTTTTGCTAAGTTCTAATATTAACAATTCTTTATTAAGAGAGCTTTTCTTATAAACTTGTTTAAAAGAATTATTCCACCACTTGACAAATATTAAGAATAAAACAAGTCTTTCAAATCAAGGTAAAATCAACTCACTATTTTAGAAACCAACTTAGAAAAAATAAAATTTTCCAAGAGAGTAAAGTTTTAAAAGTAAACTTATTTTCCAAAGAAAAAGAATATAAAAATGAGAGGAAAACATACATTTAACACAACTCCAAATATTTGACTACACAATAACTTAAGGCAAATTTTGAAAAGCCTATTTTTCAATCACTATAAATAAAATTAGTAGATAACTTAAAGAACCAAATTTTTGGAATGAATATACTTTTGAAAAGTGAGAAAATGAAATCATAATAGGAAAACACTCACTCATAACAACCCAACTATATTTTAGTTTTCCTTCTAACAATTCAAAAAGGAGAAATTTTCAAAGTTTTATCTTTTAAAACTTTTAAAGACAAATTATTTTTGAAATATCAATATTGAGACAACACTACAAAAATCATGCATACAATATGAGTGTATATATATGTTCAAAGGGTTTTTCAAACTATACAAATATCCATATATTTTGCTTAAAGATTTTTGAGTAAAGAGAAGTTTGGAAAAATCATATTTTGTGGACTATAAATTCGTAACTATTCTGTACCATAGTATTTTGCAACCTAAATGGCTTTTAATGAGAAAAACAACCTTAGAAATGAATAGATCATTTCGAATAGGTAAAAAGGTATGTTATATGTGAAATTCCGAGTTAAAATGAGCTAATTATGGCTGTTTTGAGTTGGAATTTCCTCTTATCCGAATTTTGATGCAAATGCTAGAATAGAATTAGAAAGTTCAAGAAGAGATTCCATAAAATACTCATTTCAGGTATTTCTTTCGTTTAGGTAACGAAGTTTGGGAGGATCCATATTCGGAGGACCATTACAAGTAAAGAGTTTTTAGCAAGGATGGCCGAGTGAGTTTATTTCCTATATTTTACATACTTGCTTGTGCTTGTAGCTAGAGGCACTAGAAGTAGAAAAAGTTAAAAATAAATTATGTATGATAACATTGATTGAAAAAATACTAAGCATATCGAGACATGAATTATTGTTAAATCAAATTATGTTTACCATGCTGAAATGTCTGCAATTTTATGATTGCCTTAAAGTACCTTAATTATATATTTCAAGTTATATATATATTAATTGAATCATGCATATCACGTAGTTAGTTTCATTTCATGAGCTACTATACTCGATGGGACAAGAGTATAGCAGTCGGGTTTGGAAGAGCCATAAATCTGTAAGATGGGCGAATGGGAGCCAGAAAGAACTATTTCAGGATGGGCGAGTAGGAGTGTCGCGCCCCGAAGGGTATCCTAAACGTGGCAGTCCGCTATACACAATATTAAAACTTAGGAACGACCACCTCATTCATGTGAAGGCTTTCATACTATGTACTAGGCATCTAACACATAGAGGAGACACATTGGAGAGATACATTTTATATTGATACACTTGAGTAACAATGTAAAAGAAATACAATTTACTATACTCCAAATACAAAACATTATACTTCCATTACAGTTCATCAAAAGATTTCACTACATAAAACTATTACAAGGCGAATTAAAAAACCTAGCTAATAAACTTCAAGCAATCTTATTCCTTGCCGGAGTCCTGAAGTCATTCTCGGCTCCAACCATCACGGTCCCCACTTAGCATTCAGATAAACCTGTTTAATCAAACATCTATTGGGGTATAAGCTACACTAGCTTAGTGAGTAAGAACTCTCAAGATTACATTTACAACACATCATACAATCAAGTGATTAGTCAGACAAGTGATATGCATCAAACATGTGACTTCAACAAACATATGACCTGCCGGAAATCATATGTGGATGGACTTGCGCCCTCCATCCCGGGTTAGCAGATTAACGAATCTCGCGGTACGAACCAAGATCGTTTCAGCTTACAAACAACTATGAACTATAAAATTGTTTAAGGTACAACGACAAACCAATAAGAATCGCTTAAGGTACAATGATAAACTAACAAAAGCTAATGCTCCATCCCTATCGTGATATGAATGAGTTCAATTTCATCTTCAATTCTAAATAATCAATTATACCAATTCTTTTAAATGATCAATCAATAATCGCAGACAATCAATTCTAATTCATCTATACATGCAATAGTTAATTACTCGGCTTCGATATTCTTACATTCCATTTCTCATATCAACAACAAGCATACATAGTTTCCATTCGTCCCATCATGCATATCATTTATCTTTATCAAATATCTGCAACTATTTTTACAATCACATACAATAAAAATGAAATCGGAAGTAATACTCACTCAGCCATTGGATCACCGGTCTTTTAGTACAAGTAACCCGGTGGTAAGGAATTGTCGATATCAGGGTCACCTAAAAAGAAAGAAATACTCTAATAAATATTTCATCACTTAACTAATCCAAACTATCTTATACAAACTATCAAATTCGTAATTCTTGTCCTAAGCGGGAATTCCAACTTAAAACGACCATAACTTGGTCATTTTAGCTCGAAATTTCGCAAATTATATATCGATTTCTATCTACTTCGAAAGATATATCTAATTATAATATTATATTTAAGTTTTGAAAACCTTGAAGCTTCGAAAATTTCGGATCAGATTAGGGCAGTAACAAGTTCCAATCCCCAAAAAAATAGTTTTGTAAATGTTTGTAATGTTCCTACTATATAAATTAGCTATACATACAATATGAGTGATTTCCTAACATGAATGACATGAGATGAGCTTAATGTATGCATGATCTTGATGATTTTTGCCAAAAGAAAATTTTATAATTTTTTATTTTGCAAGACCATAATAACAACTACTTACGAAAAATCTATTCTTCCAACTTTGATAATTTCCATTTGTTTTGGATTTATTACTTAAGAAAATATAATTATTTTTGTTAAAATTGAGTCTTCATGATATATATTACTTATGACCTTCATTTCTACATAAAAATTTCCATTTTACACTTTGTAAACTTGTTTTCAAGTAGGGTTGATTCCAAAATCCGAATTTTGTAAAAATTGTTTTTGGTGATTTCTTAAGTAAAAATCACTTGATACATAGAAAATTAAGGCTCAACCATGCCTAGCCACTAAGGACTTTCATTTCTTTGATAAAACTTCTAATTGAGTTTGGAAAATATGAGTTTTCATGCCATTACTTCATTATTACGAATTTCTTAAAAGTGACAACAACTCAATTTTTCCTACTTTTTTACTCTTTGTTCTATATTTTCTTAGAAATCTATTTTAATTTATCAAAATCATCACTTGATGATCCTATGACCTAAACTCCTCATTTTTCATATAAACACAAGTTTTGGAGTTGATAAATGATTTTTAAGGCATGGCTTTGAAATCATCGAATTATAAATTTTGGATAAACTCTATTTTCATGTTTATCTTTACAATGCATCATGCATATATGTACTATCTACAAGCTATTGTCATGAAGATTATGAGATGGTCTTCCTATATGTATACATATAGTACGAGAATTTTTTGAAAACTTTTACTTTGCAAAACTTTGAATTATACTAGACTTAAGAAAAATAGTTTTTCTCCTTGTAAAATCATACTTTGTTTAATCAAAAATCAACCTTGATGATCTATATAACCATCACCTTCATTATTTCAATAAAAACCTTCATTTTGGGGTTAGAAAGTAGGTGTTTAAATAGGTGGTTTGTAAACCCCCAAAAATTTTCATAATCCTTAAAAATAATTTTTAGAAGTATAAATATCAAAGACCCGAAAAATCAACTTGAGATTAAAACTCAATTCTAGACCGAGTCAAATACCGGAAACGAAACCCTAAAAGTTGAACCAAGTTAAAAATTTAATAAGAACAAAAACGAGTTCTCTAAATCTTGAGAAAACGAGAACCCCTGAAATAAAATATAAAGTCCAATTACCAATATAATCAACGTCCGTACGTCGATTAAATAATCTACCCAATTCCTAAAACGCAAATCGAAACAATAGATCCAAATACCGCTTAACAACGAGATAATAAAGTCCTAATTCTTCAGTAAAATTTTAGAATAACAAAATCCAAGTTTTCCACAAAAGTCAAATCGAGTCAAACTCATAAACCTAGACTCGGTTAAATGATCCCGAGAACTAAAAACTATTAAATAATCACAAATGAAATAAATTTCGAGCTAAAATTCTAAAACGCTCAGAACTCAAAAATTATACGATCTTACGAATATCTCGATGAAAACGAAATTCAAAACGGAACCCTAAAAGTCAACAAGCCTATAACGAACCCTAGTAGTTAAGATCCGGCAATCCCGCATTTTCGAACCCTAGAAAACGAAATTAAGTTAATGGCCTAGAATAGTTCGTAATAACGTAGGTAACTAAAAATATCAGATTCGCGAAATTCGAGTGACCTTCGGACCCAAACGGGATCGTTCTCGAAAAGCGTGTCCCGGAGCACGGAATATTAAAAATATTCCGTTTATACCAATAGACTCGTAAAAATACAAGGGTTCCAAAAATATCAGTTTTGGAATTTTTCGGTAGCTAAAAATTACAGATATCGCATTATTACGCGTATTTTATTATACCGGTACTTTAATTTGTCTAGTCTACTATTCATAGTACTTTTTCTATATTCATTACTATTCACCTATCTCTACTTTTTCTTACACCTATTTCTTACACCTACATACCTATTTTCTTACTTTTTTCATTTCCAATACAACTTTATTTACATCTACTTTACACATTACTTCTTTATTGCACAACAAATAAAATAAAATCAAATTCCCCCCCTCCATAAAGCAAAACGGCGCTCCCCCTTCACACATCCACCCATTTATTTTTCTTTTCAAATTATTTTATTACATCCAAAAATCACTTGTAGACACCCAATTTTTGCCCAATTAATTAAGGCTTAAAATTTAATTAAATTCATTTTCCAAAAGCCTTAAGTATTGATGAAATTGGCTAAGTGATCAAGGCACAGGCCAAATGGCCTGTTGGTTAAACATATGGACCCAAAAACACACTCAAGCTCAAGGACACAGGTTCAAACCCTAGCAAAGGCAAATTTTTGCCTTTTTTATCATTTTTGTCTTTTCATTTTCCTCAAATGTGACTCTTGCCTTACTTTGCATCAGTTTTTAACTGACAAAAAATCATTGATTGTCAAAATTGATGATGGGATTGCAAAGTGGTTACAAAGTGGTTACAAAATTAGTGAAAAAAATAACCAAAAGTTACAAAATTCAATGTATAAAGTATTCAATTGCACATGAATGAGGAGTTACAAAAATTGAGTGGATGAATCTGGCATGGAATATGAAAATAATCATCAATTCATCAGTTTCAAACAAATTAATCATGGATTTTCTAATTAAATTCGTGAAAAATCAAGGGGCAAAAATCAATTCATTTTTGAAACGGTTTGAAACGTAAATTGAGCTTGCAACCTATAAATAGGAGGTCCTAGGAGCAAAAGGCACAAGTCAATTTCAGAAGAACACATACATAGCAAAGCCAATTCGAAATTCTTGAAATTAGGGTATAGAATTCGAATTTTTCAAATTCGAATTGATTAGATCAGTTTTTAATCCAAATTGAGTGTTGTAACAATGTTAGAAACTTTATTTGGATGATTTAGTGTGCTTAGATTTGTTCGAATTGATCGGATTTCTCTCTGAAATTTTTTTTTATTTTGTTCTTCAAACGCCGCCGCTACCCACCACCGCGAACCGCCGCTTCTGGTGGTTCTGAGTGAACGCCACCACCACCAACGGACGCGCCACCGGCATAGAAGTCGGGCCGACAAGCTTAGCGAGGTCAACAACCACCAGGGACGGCCGACGAACGCTCGAAAGATCGCGTCATCGTCTTCCTCGCCCGACGAAGATCCGAATCCGACCCGAAAATCCGAATCCCAACCCGGTCGGCCATCTGTCAACGGTCGTCGGTCATCGTCAACGGTCAACTCTGATCAGACGGTCCAGATTCAATCAAGCAGATCAGACGGCCCAGATTCGATCAAGCAGATCAGCGGCTCAGATTTGATCAAGCAGATCAGACGGCCCAGATTTCATCAAGCGATCAGACGGCCCAGATTTCATCAAGCGATCAGACGGCTCAGATCGAGTCAACAAGCGATCAGACGATCCAGATCGGTCAGCGAGATCAACGCTCCAGATCTCGTCCGCTTCATCCGACGGTCCAGGTTAATCCGCATTATTTTATTAATAGTTTATTATATAATTAATTTCAGAAAATAATAAAAAATAGTAAAAAATTTATAAAAATTCATAAAAAATTCAGAAAAATTCAGAAAAATACAGAAAAATCAAAATATCTATTTTTTATATAAATTTATTTTTTTTGATATTTTTGATATTTTTTGAATATTTTTAATGTGTATTTATACACAAATTACCTTTGAAATGCATATTTAATGCATGAAAAAATATTTTTAATATATTTTAATATATTATGGATATGTTGTGAAATTATGTGATGTTTTTTAAAAAAAAATAAAAAAATAAAAAAATAAATAATAAAAATAGATAAAAATAACAAAATTGGATTTTCCAAAAAACAAAATTTTTTAGAAAAGAAATAAAATAATAAAAAATGATTTTCGGACTTAGAAAAATTATATTTTCATAAATAAAAAAATCAATTGATTAGATCATAGGAGCGTAAAAAAAATGATTTTTTATAAAAACTTGAAAATTTAATGAACTTAAATTGAGAATAGTTCAAAAAATTAAAATTGATCAACAAATTAAATTTTTTTAAAAGAACTACGTTTTGTCTGATCTCGATTAGCGAGTACGTAGGCACCTGCGGGGCGACATAAAAAATAAAAAAAATGTTTTGTTTTTTTAGTAAATAAATATTTTTTTAAATATAAGATTTTTGTTGATGTTTATGTTCTAAAAAAAATAAAAAAAAAAAAAAAGAAATAATAAAAATAAAAATGAATGTTTGATTTGTGAATATTTGTACTATATTGTTTACTTAATTTTTTTTGAGCATGAAAAGGATAGATTAAATTTAAAATTCCAAAAGTGGTAACCAATTTGGTTTTAATAGGTTAGCCCCCGAATCCATGATATCTGGTTTTAAAAGTTTGTTTTTTTAAATCAAATTTTCGCAGACTAGTAGCTAAGTTAGGATCAACCGACCCATTGATCCTAGCTTTTTATTTTTTCCCGATTTATATCGGGTGGCGACTCTAAAATTTTTTTAAAAATTTCTTTTAACCCTAGTCGAGGATTCATGTTAAATGGGTTCGGGTTTAATGTGAATCGGGTTAGAGAAATGAACCAGATTAAGATAGTGGAAAAAATCCAGGCTCGACAGCTTGGCGACTCCACTGGGGATTGAATTTTTTTTTAAAAAAAAGAGAGGGCTAGCCACTTAGGAATTTTAAATTTTAAATTTATCCTTGCTCAATTTTTGTGAATATATGATTCTTTGTATATTATCTTGAATAATTGTTTGTAAATATATTAGCCTTGCAAAATATGAAAAAAATGAAAACAAAAGTTTGATTTCTTAGTTTGCATTTGCATTTGCATTAGCATGTGTGCTAGATACGGTCGTACCAGGGCCGTCTTAAGAGCCTAAGCGAGGAGGACGAAGTAAGGTCCGGGGGCTGTGGCTTTCCACCCTCTAGATCAAGAAATGTCCTCCCACTCCGGTTTAGTATCACTAAATCGGGGAACCTATAGAACCTACCAAATCATGCATTCATTAGCATGGGATTGACCAACTTTTTCAAAAAAAAAATGAATTGAAATATAAATGTACATGTAATACTAAAAAAAAAAAAAAAAAAAAAATATAAAAGCTGTCAAAAAATTAAAAATTTTGTAAATATTAGCTTATACCTTTTAAAAATTTTCAGAAAATGATGTCTTCAACCGACAGTAGCGATAGCTTATGGGCTCGCCTTATTAGAGAAAATCGAGTGGAACCTTTCAAGGATCCAATGCTCCTACTGGACCGATGGTTTGTCAGTTTTACTCCATCCAAAGTTTCATTGAAGATAGGTTAGGCCCAATCCTCAGCCTACCAAAGATCCATGTTCCATTCACCATGTTCCGGGCCCACTCATCTATGGGAACCTGAAGAAGCTGTCTTCCGTTTGGGTCAGCATGTACTTAGCCCAACCATTGAGGAATATACTAGGCTACTCCAAGCACCTCCTACCTCTGAAGGAATCTATATTCCAAATTTCAAGCATAGCCCGGTCCGTGTTATATCAGAGTTTTTGGGGATCAAGAGGGGACCAATTATTGAAGCCATCAAAGATTGTAATGAATATTGCATCCGCTAACCACACTGATGGACTGGTTTGGACTCCTGAATATTTTAAAAGCAACCGATCCACTTTCAGTATACCACTTGAAGTTTGGGAAGAAAACCGGGTTAATGCCTTCATAGTAGCTGCTTTTGCAACTATTCTCTTCCCTAATGGCAATTTGTTCATCCACTTCCGGTCATAGAGCTGGTTTCTCAATATTTAGCTGGCAAATCCTATGTTCCGCTCTTCTAGCCGAACAAGTCCGTAGTCTGAATCACATCAAGTCTAAAGGACAAGGCAAGTTCAAAGCAAGCATGCACTTAATGGTTTGGTTTGCTAGCCACATTAAGCACTACGGAAAAGACTTGGCTAATGGATCCCTCATCAGCTGAAATATGATCTCATCCAATCCTTTGCTGAAAGGGTCCACATGGAAGATGATCATCCTTTATGGGATATAATTGCCATTCTTGAAGACATGCCACCTGAAGACATGATGTGGCAAGCTCGCTGGTTCAAAATCCCTGCAGCCATCCTAAGTTGCAAGGAATACATGGCAGTACCCCTAATTGGACTCACCGGCTGTACGGTTATTATCCCTCAAGTGTTATCAGACAGTATGGTATGTTGCAAGATATTACTGTCAAGCCTAATTTGGAGCAAGTCACTCTAGATTATTTGGATCCAACCAAGATACTACCAGCTAAAGAATTCAAGCTAAATCAAATCCGAGCTATATGGGAAAATAGAGAGGTGAAGCCGGTTTTTGAAGTCGAGCCAGAAAATAAGGAAACAAGAAATATAGAGCAACCAGGTGGTATGTGGCTAGCCAAATGAAGAAAATAAGGATATTCGATATGAAGCTCCTGATGTCCTTCAACCAGCACCATCGGAACCTGACCCTGAAACAATTGCTTACATGGAAGCTGTTTCGGCTCGCCTGGAAGTATGTCACCGAGATTTCCAAGAAAGAGAGAGGGAAATGGTCGATCGCCTGCAAAGTGCTGGAAGCAGAATTTCATTCTTAGAGGCTGAGTTGAAGACAGCTCAAAAGAAAATTCTAGCCCTGGAAGACAAGATTGTTTGCCCCACTAAGACAAGAAGACTGGTTTAGTTGATTTAGGTTTAGTCCTTAGGAATCAAGGTTCTTTGAAACCATTAGAAAGTAGTTTTAATTCAGTCATTAGGAAATAAGGTTTCTAAACCATTAGAAGTTTTTGTTATGTTAAACATTATCTTTTAATACAAAATTTTTTAAAAAAAATCATTGGTCAATATCCCCATTTGCATCTGTGTGATAGCATATCTGCATTCTTGCATATGTATATTAATTCATTTATTCAAAAAAAAAATATTAATAAATGATAAATGTCCAGGTCTAGCAAATTCGAGTTTAAAACTTGAAAGATAGCGTCCAAGCCGGTTAGGAGCCCTATTGTTACCAGATCCCGAGCTAAGATGTCTAACACCGGGAGTAACCCCACAGACCAGACCAATGAACAAAGACTCAACACCGTGGAACAAACCCTCCTTGGAATTGCTGAACAGATGCAGGCTTTAACACAGAGTCTTGCCCAACTCAAGACCCCTACAACTCCTGAAGAATCCTCAAGGGCACAGAAAGGAAAAGAAATTGAGGGGCAGCTTATTCAGCAAGAGGAGTCATCAAATGAGTTTAATGCGGCTGAGTTGAAGAAAGAACTGGAAGCTCAGGCTAAAGAAATGGAGAGAAAATTGTTTGAGAAAATGAAGACGTTCGATGGTTTTGATCAAACCGCGATCATGAATTTGCCTCAATATGAGGAAGGTGCCTTCCCTGAGAAATTTAAGGCACCGGAATTTGAAAAATATGACGGGACAGGTTGCCCTAATATGCATACCAGATTGTATGTGCGACGAATGGGGCAATATGCAAAGTTTGACAAGCTGATGGTGCAAACTTTCCAGGACAGTCTTACTGGTGCTGCTTTGGCCTGGTACGCCCAATTAGACCATCAAGAAATTGATACTTGGGACAAGTTGGCTAGGGCGTTCTTTAATCAGTATAAGTTTAACATTGAGATGGCGCCCTCGGTATGGGATTTAAGCAATCTGGAAGAAGAAGAAAGAAGAGACTTTCAAGGATATGCTCAGCGCTGGAGAGCATTAGCTGCAAGGATCACCACCCGATGCCTGAAAGGACCTCACTTTCACTTTTATCAACACGCTAGAGGAACCTTTCTTTTCCCATCTGATTGGGCATGCATCAGCAAGTTTCTCAGAAGTGGTGATAGCTGGGTGCAGATTGAGAATGCAATTTCAGCAGGAAATTGCAACAAGAAAAGAAATATACTGCACCGAGAAATGCTGTACAAAGGGAAGGATTCAACCGTCAGCATGGTCAATACTTCAGATGCAACTGGCCCTACTAAGTCTTTCGTGTTGTCAACAAATCAGAATCAAAATCAAATAAGGATCAGACTCAACAAAGTGCAGTCCCAAATCAACAATCAAGGTTCAGCAGGCGGAACTTCACTCGAATTCCGGTTCCCCTTAGCCAAGTATTAGCTAAATTAAGGGCCGATAATCTGATCAATCTTGAAGTTCCTAGGGAAGACTTAAAGCCTAGATATTACAATCCTGAGCTGAAGTGTGAATATCACATGGGGCAAATCGGGCATTCAACAGACAGATGCTGGAGGCTTAGGCATAAAATCCAAGATCTTATTGATGCAAAAGTCATCCAGTTGGATTTCGTTGAGACTCCAAACGTCTCTACTAACCCACTGCCAAACCATGGACCAGTCATCAATATGATCACCGCTGAAGTGCCAGACCAGAAATCAATCTGGATGAGTTGCCAATCACCATAGAACAAGTAGCATGGAACCTTCGCCAGAAGGGTCATTTGCTCAATATGAACTTAAGAGACCGCACCAAAACCAGGCCTGCTATTTACAAGCTACTACAAGAAGGAACTATTAAAAAAGAAGAGATTCTGGAAATGTTGATCCCGAAACCAAGGAGATCGAGCACACAGGCTGAGTTATGGGAAAGGTATCAGGCTGGAGATCCAACCATTGGAACCTGGGAAATGATGGAAAATACCAGTATTTAATAGATTACTGGTTTGAGCCCCGTGTCTATGCTGATGCTCCTCCAACTGGATGGGGTCCAGAATTTGAAGAGGAAGATAAGAAAGCAAAAGAAGACGAGTTTGTGTGTATGATCGAAGGTGGACCTAGATCCATCAAAATCGAAATAGGCAAAGGTAGTGAAGATGGATCAACTTCATCAAAGCCTAAGAACTATACCTTTCACATACCCCTTGCTGTGAATGAGTATAAAGCCGCTCCATTTGATTATAAGGCGGTAAATCATGCTTCAATGGCCATGGTTGGTGGCCTTACTCGCTCAGGAAGAGTTTATGATCGACCGGGAAGAATGCAACTGTGAATATGCCACAGCAGCAAAATGAAGAAGGAAGAAAGATGAAGAGAAATCAGCATTGGCAAAACTGATGAAAGCAAGTGAATACAAGGTTGTCGAGCAGTTGGCCAAAATACCTGCCCAAATATCGCTCATGAGTCTGCTGATTAGCTCTAATGTACACCGTGAGGCTCTTTTCAAAGCCTTAGAAGAAGTGAAAGTTCCAGAAGGTGTATCAGAAGAAGCCTTGGGGCATATCATCAACTCAATCTTTGCAAATGAGCAAATCATTTTCTCATCTGAAGAACTGGGAGAGGAAGGAGATCAACATAACAAGGCCCTATTCATGTAGTCAAAAGCTGTGGAAAGATCGTCTCTCGAGTATTAGTTGACAATGGATCCTCTTTGAATGTGTGCCCCTTAGCCACTTTGAGCTTATTGGAAATTGAACCGTCAGACATCAAACCAAGCTCTATTGTGGTTCGTGCTTTTGATGGATCAAAAAGAGATATAATAGGTGAAGTGGAGTTAGAAGTCTCATCGGGCCTCAAACTTTCATTATTCCTTTCCAAGTGATTGATATCCCCAGAACATTCAATCTGCTGTTGGGAAGACCATGGATCCATGCTGCCAGGGCAATACCATCAAGCCTGCACCAGAAAGTTAAGTTCATAACCAATGGTCAACTCATCACTGTTATGGGAGAACAGGATTATGCATTTACAAGGAGACAGCTGTCCCTACATTGGAAAAGAAGGAGAAGAAGACTTCGGGCTTCAAATGTTTGACGAAGTTTGCATGATAAATGATGAGAAAGAAACTCAGGTGGGAACCTTTGGATTGGGTTATTCCCCCACTTGTGCTGAAGTGGGAAATGAAAAACCAAATGAGAAGAAGGAAGCTCGACAAGGAAGTATGATCCAATCATCAAAATTCCTCACATCAGCCATTCCTTTCCAAAGCCACATCATATCCACAGCCAGATGATATCAAAGAAGATGCTTCATCCAAAGAAATGATCTTGAGAAATTGGTTCTCTGTGCCTTGCGCTAGTATTAAGTCTTTTAAGTAAGAATTTATCTAAGACTAGATTTGTGTTTCGTGTTTTTCAGTATTATGTGATGCTCAAATAAGTGTACTTAAACACCGTCCCAGTTTAATAAAATTTATTTCCGTTTGTGTTTCACATATTCTCATACATTCCTCATTCATATTCAACCAGATTCGACAATTGTGATGAAGTTCAGGGATATCTCGCGCGTATAATTAATGAAAATATCAATATCACTCTAACTCTACTGGGTTAGATGTTGAAGATGATATTGATTATCAATTTAGAACACAAGAAATTTGGCAAAATTTTGAACAAGGAAGATTGAAATTCCCGAAACCATTGAAGTGATTAATTTGGGAACAAGTGAAAACCCTAGGAATCTGAGGATAGGGGGAAAATTGCCTGAGAGCACGGCACAAGATTTAACCAAGTTACTAGCCGAATACTTGGATGTTTTTGCATGGTCGTACAGCGATATGCCTGGTTTAGACCCATCCATTGTGGTTCACAAATTGCCAACAAAGGAGGATTTTAAACCTATAAAGCAAAAATTAAGGCGATTTAGGCCGGATTTACTCCTCCAAATCAAGGATGAAGTAAAAAGTTGCTTGAAGTAGGATTCATTGAGGTTTCTGATTATTCGGATTGGGTATCAAATATAGTGCCAGTACTTAAGAAAAAGGAAAGTAGAATCTGTGTGGATTTCAGAGATCTAAACAAAGCAACCCCGAAAGATAATTTCCCATTGCCTCACATCGATGTTTTAGTGGACAATACCGCTGGAAATCATCTATTTTCATTCATGGATGGATTTTCAGGGTATAATCAGATATTAATGGGAAGAAGATAAGGTCAAAACCACATTCGTTACAGCCTGGGGAACTTTTTGTTACAAGGTCATGCCTTTCGGTCTCAAGAATGCGGGGCAACTTATCAACGAGCAATGCTTGCTATACTTCATGATATGATGCACAAAGAGGTGGAAGTATATGTAGATGATATGATCGCCAAGACAAAGGAAGGAGATGATCATGTGGTGTTAAGGAAGCTTTTTGAAAGATTAAGGAAGTTCCAGTTGAAATTGAATCCAGAAAAATGCACTTTCGGAGTGACATCTGGAAAATTATTAGGATTCATGGTTAGCCAAAAGGGGATAGAAATCGATCCTGATAAGGTCAAGGCGATTCAGGATTTGCCTCCACCAAAAACATTAAAGGAAATCAGAGGCCTCTTGGGAAGGTTGAATTACATTGCTCGATTCATATCACAGCTGACTGATAAGTGCCAACCGCTGTTTAAACTGCTGAAGAAGAATGCCCTAATTGAATGGAATGACGAATGTGAAAAAGCCTTTAATCGGATAAAGCAGTATCTGACGAATCCACCAGTACTGGTTACTCCAAAACCGGGAAAACCATTGTTCTTGTACTTGACAATTCTTCCTGAATCTATGGGTGTGTACTCGGGCAAAAAGATGAGGAAGGAAAAGAAAGAGCTGTTTACTACTTAAGCAAGAAATTCTCAAATGGAGAACAAAAGTATTCAGAGATAGAAAAGACCTGCTGTGCATTAGTATGGGTTATGCACAGGCTTAGGCAGTATACGCTCTTCTACTCGATCGAGTTGATTACGAAGCATGATCCATTGCGATACTTGGCACGCAAACCGGCTTTAGTAGGTCGAATCTCGAAATGGCAGATGCTACTTTCTGAATTTGATATCATTTATGTGAATCAAAGTTCAGTCAAAGGACAAGTTTTAGCTGATCAACTCGCAAAAGCCCGGTTGATGACGAAGAATTAAAGGAACAAGATCAGTTTCCAGATGAAGGCATCAGAATAACAGAAACAGAAGCCGAAACAACAATTGGAAGTTGTATTTCGATGGAGCAGCCAACGTATAGGATGTGGAATAGGGGCAGTCCTTATCTCACCAAAAGAAGAACAGTTCCCGGCATCAGCCAGATTAATGTTTCCTTACACAAATAATGTAGCGGAATACGAGGCATGCATCATGGGATTAGAAATGGCAATTCAAATGAATATGAGGAGCTCGAAGTGTTTGGAGATTCATCACTTATCATTTTCCAAACTCGAGGCGATTCAAAACTAAGGATCCCAAGTTGATTCCTTATCATAATCACTTGGCTGAGTTACAGGAAGGTTAAAGAAATTTCCTTCACTTATGTGCCGAGAACTCAGAATCAGTTTGCTGATGCATTGGCTACTCTGGCTCTTTGATCCAATTCACTGAAGGAGTAAGAATACAACCTTTGCAAGTCCGAATAAGAAGTGAACCCGCATTCTGTGCTGTGATTGAGTCAAGTGAACCATGGTTTCAAGATATCAAATTTCTTGCAAACAGGTGTTATCCTGAGTGTGCTACAAAAAGGATCAGAAATCATTGAGACGTCTGGCAAGTCATTTCTTGTTAAGTGGAGATACTTATACAGAAGGTCATTTGATACAACCCTACTGAGATGTGTAGATGAAAATGAAGCTCAAAAATTAATGGAAGAAGTTCATGAGGGAGTATGTGGACCTCATATGAACGGATATATGCTAGCTAAAAAGATTATGAGGCTAGGATATTTCTGGTTAACCATGGAATCAGACTGTATCAAACATGTGAGATCTTGTCATCTATGTCAAATTTACGCAAACAAGATAAATGCTCCTCCAAAGGAATTACAGTCAATGTCAACACCATGGCCGTTCTCAATGTGGGGAATAGACGTAATCGGGCCAATATCGCCAAAAGCTTCAAATGGTCATCGATTCATACTAGTTGCAATCGATTACTTCACCAAGTGGGTTGAAGCAGCTTCATACGCCAGTGTGACAAAAGCCGTTGTGGTGCGATTCATCAAAAGAGATATCATTGCTCGATATGGAACTCCAGAAAGTATCATTACGATAATGGTACAAATTTGAACAACAATGCAATGACTGATTTATGTCAGCAATTCAAGATTAAACACCGGAATTCCACTCCATATCGCCCACAGATGAATGGAGCAGTAGAAGCCGCCAACAAAAACATCAAGAGAATCATTGAGAAGATGACAATCGCATACAAGGATTGGCATGAAATGCTCCCATTAGCATTAATGGCATATCGAACCTCTGTAAGAGTGTCAACTGGGGCAACGCCCTATTCCTGGTATATGGAACTGAAGCTGTTTTACCAGTAGAAGTTGAGATTCCTTCTCGTGAGTATTGGCTGAAACAGAGCTCGAAGAAGCTGAATGGGTTAGACAAAGGTTGAACAGTTAAATCTTTTAGATGAAAAAAGATTAACCGCCATGTGTCATGGACAATTATATCAACAAAGGATGGCTAGAGCATTTAACAAGAAGGTTAAGCCAAGAAATTTCCAAGAAGGTGATTTGGTTTTGAGAAAAATGCTGCCAAATGTGCAAGATTCCAGAGGAAAGTTCACACCAAATTATGAAGGACCATATATAGTGAAGAAGGTCTTATCGGGAGGAGCATTAATCCTTTCCCAAATGGATGGACCCAATTTAAAGGATCCTGTGAACTCAGATGCTGTAAAGTTATATTATCCTTGATCAATAAAACTTGTCATTTCAAGTGATCAATTGATTTTATTTTAATTAATTATAAGCAAAGTTGATATTCCTGAAATTCTCTGAAGTCGAATCAAAGCCTGAAATTCTTTGAAGTTGAATCAAAGCCTAACCCACAAAATTCTTCTGAACAAATTTCCAATCAAACACCATTTGAATCATCAGAAAAAGAAATTTGAGCATCTTATAATACTGAATGAATGCGTTTATACAGTTTGGTCTATTGATTGTTCTTATTTTAAAAGAAAATATTATGGCAAGAATAACTAATTTTGATAGAAATTGAAGCATGTTGGATTGAAAAAAAAAAAAAGAAAAAAAAAGAAAAGAAAAAAAAAGAAGAAGAAAAAAAAAGAAGAAAAAAAAAAGAAGAAAAAAAAAGAGAAGAAGAAAAAGAAAAAGAAAAAGAGAAAGGAAGAAAAAGAAAAAGAGAAAGAGAAAGAAACTGAGAATTGAAAAAAAAAAATCACAATGCCCCTAGTACTACCTAGACTCAAAATCCATCCTTTCGAGATGGTGATTCAAAATCCATCCTTTCAAGATGGTAACAAGATCCAAAATTCACTCAAGATGGTGATGAAGACAAAGTTCAGAAATTCATTCGCTCAAGATGGTAATCAAGACAGAGTTCAGAAATTCATTCACTAGAAGAATATGTTCAAGAAAAGTTAGAAATCCCTCCATTCCAGATGGAAACCAAAGCCCATTGGTCCGGCAAATGACCAAACCAAAGCCCATTGGTCAGGCAAATGACCAAAGCCCATTGGTCCGGCAAATGACCAAACCAAAGCCCATTGGTCCGGCAAATGACCAAAGCCCATTGGTCCGGCAAATGACCAAAACCAAAGCCCATTGGTCCGGCAAATGACCAAAGCCCATTGGTCCGGCAAATGACCAAACCAAAGCCCATAGGTCCGGCAAATGACCTAACCAAATCTCAAAATCTAAAGGAGAAGCTAAGCAAAAATTAGTTGTCTTTTTATCTTTGTGGCAAAAGTTTTGTTCAAACTTTACCACAAAGAGGGGCAGCTGTAGACACCCAATTTTTGCCCAATTAATTAAGGCTTAAAATTTAATTAAATTCATTTTCCAAAAGCCTTAAGTATTGATGAAATTGGCTAAGTGATCAAGGCACAGGCCAAATGGCCTGTTGGTTAAACATATGGACCCAAAAACACACTCAAGCTCAAGGACACAGGTTCAAACCCTAGCAAAGGCAAATTTTTGCCTTTTTTATCATTTTTGTCTTTTCATTTTCCTCAAATGTGACTCTTGCCTTACTTTGCATCAGTTTTTAACTGACAAAAAATCATTGATTGTCAAAATTGATGATGGGATTGCAAAGTGGTTACAAAGTGGTTACAAAATTAGTGCAAAAAAACAACCAAAAGTTACAAAATTCAATGTATAAAGTATTCAATTGCACATGAATGAGGAGTTAAAAATTGAGTGGATGAATCTGGCATGGAATATGAAAATAATCATCAATTCATCAGTTTCAAACAAATTAATCATGGATTTTCTAATTAAATTCGTGAAAAATCAAGGGGCAAAAATCAATTCATTTTTGAAACGGTTTGAAACGTAAAATTGAGCTTGCAACCTATAAATAGGAGGTCCTAGGAGCAAAAGGCACAAGTCAATTTCAGAAGAACACATACATAGCAAAGCCAATTCGAAATTCTTGAAATTAGGGTATAGAATTCGAATTTTTCAAATTCGAATTGATTAGATCAGTTTTAATCCAAATTGAGTGTTGTAACAATGTTAGAAACTTTATTTGGATGATTTAGTGTGCTTAGATTTGTTCGAATTGATCGGATTTCTCTCTGAAATTTTTTTTTATTTTGTTCTTCAAACGCCGCCGCTACCCACCACCGCGAACCGCCGCTTCTGGTGGTTCTGAGTGAACGCCACAACCACCAACGGACGCGCCACCGGCATAGAAGTCGGGCCGACAAGCTTAGCGAGGTCAACAACCACCAGGGACGGCCGACGAACGCTCGAAAGATCGCGTCATCGTCTTCCTCGCCCGACGAAGATCCGAATCCGACCCGAAAATCCGAATCCCAACCCGGTCGGCCATCTGTCAACGATCGTCGGTCATCGGTCAACGGTCAACTCTGATCAGACGGTCCAGATTCAATCAAGCAGATCAGACGGCCCAGATTCAATCAAGCAGATCAGCGGCTCATATTTGATCAAGCAGATCAGACGGCCCAGATTTCATCAAACAGATCAGACGGCCTAGATTTCATCAAGCGATCAGACGGCTCAGATCGAGTCAACAAGCGATCAGACGATCCAGATCGGTCAGCGAGATCAACGCTCCAGATCTCGTCCGCTTCATCCGACGGTCCAGGTTAATCCGCATTATTTTATTAATAGTTTATTATATAATTAATTTCAGAAAATAATAAAAAATAGTAAAAAATTTATAAAAATTCATAAAAAATTCAGAAAAATTCAGAAAAATACAGAAAAATCAAAATATCTATTTTTTATATAAATTTTTTTTTTTGATATTTTTGATATTTTTTGAATATTTTTAATGTGTATTTATACACAAATTACCTTTGAAATGCATATTTAATGCATGAAAAAATATTTTTAATATATTTTAATATTATGGATATGTTGTGAAATTATGTGATGTTTTTTAAAAAAAAATAAAAAAAAAATAAATAATAAAAATAGATAAAAATAACAAAATTGGATTTTCCAAAAAACAAAATTTTTCAGAAAAGAAATAAAATAATAAAAAATGATTTTCGGACTTAGAAAAATTATAATTTCAATAAATAAAAAAATCAATTGATTAGATCATAGGAGCGTAAAAAAAAATGATTTTTTATAAAAACTTGAAAATTTAATGAACTTAAATTGAGAATAGTTCAAAAATTAAAATTGATCAACAAATTAAAATTTTTTTAAAAGAACTACGTTTTGTCTGATCTGGATTAGCGAGTACGTAGGCACCTGCGGGGCGACATTAAAAAAATAAAAAAAATGTTTTGTTCTTTTTAGTAAATAAATTTTTTTTAAATATAAGATATTTTGTTGATGTTTATGTTCTAAAAAATAATAAAATAAAAAAAAAGAAATAATAAAAATAAAAACGAATGGTTTGATTTGTGAATATTTGTACTATATTGTTTTACTTAAATTTTTTTTTAGCATATAAAGGATAGCTTATAAATTTAAAATTCCAAAAGTGGTAACCAATTTGGTTTTAATAGGTTAGCCCCCGAATCCATGATATCTGGTTTTAAAAGTTTGTTTTTTTTAAAATCAAATTTTCGCAGACTAGTAGCTAAGTTAGGATCAACCGACCCATTGATCCTAGCTTTTTATTTTTTTCCTGATTTATATCGGGTGGCGACTCTAAAATTTTTTAAAAAATTTCTTTTAACCCCTAGTCGAGGATTCATATTAAATGGGTTCGGGTTTAATGTGAATCGGGTTAAGAGAAATAAACCAGATTAAGATAGAGTGGAAAAATCCAGGCTCGACATCACTCCAAAAATTCTATAAATACCCCCTTCCTCTTCCATTCTTTCACACAATTCATTTCACTACCAAAACTCTCTCAAAATCTCTCCACAAATTCTCTCTTCAAGAATTCTCTCTACCAAAACTCTCTTCCACTAAATACCCACAAGAACTTCTCTTTATGCAATACAACTACCATCTCTCCATAACCACATAACTATACATCCACTACCATCTTCATACCACACAAATATCTTAGGTAAAAATATCTTTCAACCATTTATCTATTCATGTCATGTAACTTAGCATGACTATGGTGTTGTTTTGAAACTCACATGAGTAGTAAAAGCAACAACATGTTCATGTTTTGTTCTTGTACATAAGCTTCCTATTTTATTATGTTGTTGTTATTATTGTTATTATTACTATATAAAATTATGTATACTATGTATATATATTTATTTAGAGCATATAAGCTCATTTGTTATTTATTTATTTTCAAGTTATGCAATTTATTTATTTTATGTTGATATTAAGACTAGTCTTTCTAGTCTTAGACTTGTCCATATCAAGTCAAAACAACCTTTTGATTATTTATTTTAATCTTTCGGGACTAGTCTATTCTTAGTCCCGGGATGCCTTGATAAAGCTAAGGCTCCAATACTTGATCGGGATTCCTTGATGAAGCTAAGGTTCCCAATGCTTGATATTTTATTTTCTTACTTATTATTTGTTTCTAGTGTTTTCTTATGTTTTATTATTTTAGATGCTCATGATACTGCATCTACATAATGTTAATGTCTCAACTAAGTCTAAAAAGTAGAATTTCATTTTATTAAGGAACTCAAAACTAGATTTTCTATCATATGGTTTGTCATAAAATAATGAAGTTTTTTATCAAACAACATAAAAATAAAGCACTACAAGCTTTCCCAAGATTTTCCTAAAATGACGAAGATAGTTTTATAAGAAATAAATATCTTCTTTATATTTCATGGTAATTTAAGTTTTAAGAAAAATAAATCGCTAATGATTGAAAACTTAAATTCTTTTCTAAACTAAGGAACAAACTAGTTTTCAAAGTTAATATAAAAATCAACTCATGAAGAACCCACTTAGGAAAAGTAATGATTTTTAAAATTCTAAAAGAAAGAACTTGTTTTCAAAAGAAAATAAAGTAAGGTTAGCAATGATGGATTTTATCAATAAAGATGATTCTTTTCAAGGAAATGAAAGAACAAGTTTTAGAAAGCAAAAGCTTATATTTTAGAAATAAATATAAGAAGGCAAGATTCATTTTCTAAAAACCATCCTAAATACAAAAATTATAAAAAGGGTTTTCATCAACTTAATGTATTTTTGATGAATTTGAACTTTAATCACTAGAAGGAAAATTTAATACATGACTAAAGGATTAAGGAAAAATTTAACTTGTTTTGGAAAAAGGAATGAAGAAAATAAAATAAGATTATACTCATTCATAACAATCTAAGAAAAATATAAAATTTCTTTAAATACTTGAGAGGAAGTTTTCAAAGCTAAAGTTTAAAAGAATTATTTTATGAAATAAATTGTTGAGACACTACCATTAGGATTTTTGCATATAAAGTGAGCATGCCTATATATTCAAGGTATATATTTATATTGTTACAAAAGGATTTTCTTTAAAATGGAGTTGAGTTAGAAAATAGATTTTTGCAAAAGTTTAGAAAATTCGTGTTAAATCTGTACCTGATGTAAATGACCTTTTATGACCACGATAAGTTTAGAGATGAATAGAACTTTTCGAATAGGTAGAAAACGGTATATTATATGCGAAATTCCGAGTTAAAATGAGCAAGTTATGGCCATTTTAAGTTGGAATTTCCTCTTATACGATTTTACCGCGATTTCAAGAAAAGTTTAGAATCTCCAAGCATAGAAATACATGAAATACTTATCCCGGGTATTTCTTTTGTCTAGGTGACGAAGGATACGGAAATACCCTACCCGAGAATTTCTACGACTAAGAAGATAGCGAAATGGACGAGTGAGTTATTCCTCCTAAATTCGTTACTTTGCTTGTGCTTGTAAAGTAGTAGCATTAGTATATTAGGAAAAGATAAAAATGGATATATATTTTGGGGAATTCGGGATTGTATATATGATTCTATGTTTATGCGTGAATTGAGAATTAAGAATATCGCAACTTCGATCTGCTTGTTTAAATTTTGTTTACTTACTTGTAAGATTGTTTATTGTTGCTAAATTGATTGATCGCCCCTAATAAACCTTAATAAGGTTTGACCTAAGAACAATAAAACGTTCACGCATAGCATCCATCGAGTCACATCTATTTCTGAAGGCTGCTACTCCTACGCGTAGAGTTGGATTGGCTGTGATCGTGCGGTGCCACGGGCCATGTTCCTTCCTGGAGAATCCAAATCGCTCGGGGAAAGCGACTCTAGGTTCGGAGCCGAGCCAACCGAACGCTGTGGGTGAGGACCTGGGGACTAGCAGTAGAAGGTCGAGGACCTTCAACCCCGATTCCCTAACCTTTGATACGGAGGGGTAAATCCGTTCTATATATGGTTTCCGGACAACTATATATATTCGTGTAATCATGTGATTGGTTCATTGTATGCATAGCATATGTGTGATTAAATAAATGAACTTGTTTGAAAATGTGGTGCGAATGAAAAGGAATATCTCACTAAGCTAAGTTGTAGCTTATACCCCTATAGATTTGATTGAAACAGGTATATTCGTGGATTAAATTTGAGGATCATGACATTAAGGAAGTCATGGACGAACGATTAAGGATATGGAATCATACGATGAAGAAAGTTGTAAGGTTCTTTATATGTGCTAACCTTTATGATTAGTGAGGTACTTTTATTTAAAGACAATAGAAGAATATGCCCTTAAGAATTGAAATGTGATATGTTTATGTTCTATATTCTCTTTGCCTTGTTACTTATTTATTATCGATATAAATTGCGCTACTCCGATGCGTTCCCTTAGTTGTGATGTACGCCTTGTACATGTTATGGAAGCCTTTGCGTGACTAAGGTAGTCATTCCTAGGCTTTAGTATTGTGTACGGCGGACTGCCACGTTTAGGGTACCCCTCGGGGCGTGACAGTTTAAGTTGGTATCAGAGCAACAAGGTTTTGGGAATTAAGAAACAGGATATTAGAAGTATAGAATGGTAGGACTTGATCTTATGTCTAAGAATAGAACTTTATCTTGGAGAATATTAGAAGAAGGCAGAAAATACTTGCACGAGAATCAGAGGATATCTAGCAAGATATGAAATAGAGATATCACAAAAAGATGGTTTACCCACGATGTTGACCCAAGATTGAGAAAGGTAGAAATGACTTATAGATAGAACATAGCAGCATATTATGAAGGAGACTTCGAATTTAGAAATAGAATAAACATAGTAAGCCTACCTTAGCAAGATTGATAAGCCTTAATGCATAGTAACCCTATTCAAGACCAATTAGGAGCAATTTAAGTATAATGCCTCTTTTCCAAGTAAGACCTTTAGGTGAATAACCTTAAGTACCTACGTTAACCTTTAAATCGGACGGACAAAAATCTTTCATGCTTCACTTTTCCTTAAAAACAAAAAAACTTGAGCGTAAAACTTTACATTTTGACACTTGGAAAGTGGTTTTTAAATAGGGGTCTTGCCAAAATACGAATTTCACAATTTTTGTACAAGTTCAAATCTAAGATCTATACTTAATATGAACATATATCTAATTGAAACCCATGGTAGTGCACAATAAACTTATAGATCTAAACTTTACTCATCAAAATCTTTCATTTATGTTATCTATACCCTACGCCCTTCATTTTAAATGAAAAATACACATTTTGAGGTTGAAAAACAACTTTTCCAAATATGGTTCCATTTTCATCCGAATTTTCAAAAATGATTTTTGTTGAAAATAAAATAGATCTTGAGTTTTCTAAAACATTCCTACTATCATCATGTTACTACAAGTTATCCATGAACATAAAACAAAGTCTAATGCATTTTATGAACTCAAAACATTAGATCTAGTTTTCTACACTAGTTTTAAATGCATGAACACATGTGAATGAGGAATATATGCATAAATCATAAGCAGTAACAAAAATAATAACTCAAATAGTAAGATCTATGGCATAAATAAAAATCAAAGCTACAAAAAGTTAGATCTACAAAATATAACAACTTTAAACAAGAAAATAATTATGATACAAGATAATAATAATGGAGAAGAGGAGTGTTTCATTTTTGGCATCATCATCCTAAGCTTTTAAGTTTATGGAAGGTCATTTGATGCATGGAACCTTCATCACACTTTACCTATATCACCTATGGAAGCTTTGAGAAGAAGATTTGCTTAAAAATCTTCAAGAAATATGTGTGGAGTCTCAAGAATGGAATGGGGGCAGCTTGGTTCTTCTAAGAACAAGAGCAAAAAAATGAAGAAGAAAAGAGAGGAAAAAGAGAGAGAAAAGCTAAGGAATGAAAAAGAAAAGAAGGAGTAAATGAAGGAGAGAGAGAAAATGAGTGTATTAATGAATGAAAGAAGAGAAAAAAAAAATAAAACAAGGCAGCTGAAGAGAGAGGGTGCTGCACGTGAAATTGGGAGAGAAGAGAGAGGGGAAATTGTTGAAATTTGACTTGAAATTGAATTGTGTAATAAATTGTGTGTGTAGCTTTTTTAAGAAGGAGTGGAATATAATTAATTTAGTCAAAATAGGAGTAAATAAAGGACAATGGCAGCCATTAAGAAGGGGAAAAATCTGCCATGAAGTGTAGGATAGAGTGTAGAAAGATTGAAGTGAAAAGGAAGAGATATGTGTAAGGTGTACTTGAAGGTATGGGTTGTAAAAGTACTTTCTTAATAGAATAAAATAAAATTAGAAAATTTATTCCAAATATTTGTAGCATATTTTTCATAATTAAAATTAAATAATTATTTGAATTATTTTAGTATTTTAACAAATATGTTACCAGTATGATCAAACGTCGTAAATATAGGCTATAAATGATATTTTTATAACCCGAAAAATTCTAAAAAATTATTTTATGAAAATAAAAATATTTTTCAAATATTTCTCAATTATTAAATTAATTATTTTATTTTTTAGTATCGGGTCTTAAACAGAATCTGATCCCGTAAAGACCCGAAACGAACTAAATTTTAGAAAAACAAAATTTTCTATAATATATAAAATATTTATCTAAAAATATAAGGCTTTATAAGAATAATAAAATTGTGTAATGAAATAAAAGTGAATAGTGTAAAAGACTAATTAATTACCGGTAGTAATAAAAATAAGATAAAAAGGTTATAATTGTAACTTTTATAACCTGAAAAATTGTATAACTGATATATTTGAAAACTTTATGAAATTATGAGTCTAACGGTTCTAATGGTATATTTTTGATATCTCAAGCCTTGAGACACGCTTTTCGAAGTCTGTATCCGAACGGGTTCGAAATAGGTAAAAAATTTACCAATCTGATATTTTTAAACAAACTTATATTACTAGAAGCTATTCTACACACTTAAACTACATCTTGGCCTCTAGGGTTAAGGGCGTTAGGTTACCAGAATTAAACTATTGTATTCCACTTAGGGTTTCCGGGTGATTTTCCGGTTTAGATCTTTGCCAATTTGGAAACTGATATTTTATGTTTATACAACATATTTGATTTGAGAAATTTATTTTAAATTTGATTTTTATAAGTATATAATATCTTTTAACGTTTTCGAAATTCTTGGATTGGGTTTCATTTCCGAAAATTAATTGTTATTTACTTTTTAATAATTTATTTTTGGGTTTTATATTACCCGATTTTATAAGTCAGAGTTAAATATGAAAATTTTTTTATGTCATGGTTTTGAATTTGAAGACTGATGAGTTCTTATTTTATTTTTAAGGATTTTCATTTTCTCAAGATTAAGAAATTTCTGGATTCGCTCGTGTTTTTGGACTAGTTGAAATTCGATTTTAATTTGGAGTGATTTTTAGGGTTTATTTCGAAGTTCATCTTGAAATTATTTACTGAAATTTTCCGGGGCTTACAAGGAGCCAGAAATAAACTACATAAGTTGTATTTCAAAGATGGGTTTTAAAGAGCCTGAAACATCTAACCCCGAATGGAGGGGTAAATCCACTCAAAACATATGATTTCCGGTACATCATATGTATTGCTTGTTCACTTGCTTGATGCATTCAGATGCTTGTATTAATAACTTGTTTGAAATTATTGATATGAGTACGTTAATTCGGGAATGTTCTCACTAGGCTAGTTATGCTTACACTTTGATAGGCTTTTGTTGTAACAGGACCAATACCTTTTATGCCCGAGGACTTCATATAATCGAGTGTGATTATGTTTTGGGGAGCTTCTGAAAATCCTTTAAAGATCTTAGGCTAAATATTCATTAATATCTTTTTGTGTTAGTATTGTTTCCTTGTGTAAAAGGTTGAGCTGATATTATGATTATTTAGAGATTTATAAGGGAAAGCCCTAACATGATGTAAGGATTATATTCTTATAATGTTAAAATTAGATGGTTATCTAGATTTCTTGTATGCTTTATGTACTATCCCGAACTACACATCCCACCGGTGTTTTCTATTATTGTGATAGACGCCTTACATATGGTGTTGAAGCTTTCACATGATTTCGAGAAGTCATTCTTAAGTTTTAATACTGTATGTAGCGGACTGCCACGTCTTGGGTACTGTCACGCCCCAATGGGTACCCTAAACGTGACAGTCCACCACACTCAATATTAAAGCTTAAGTATGACAACCTTAGTCATTCCCGAAAGCCTTTATATTAAGTGTAAGGCGTGCTTTCACAACTTTAGAGGACCATATATGGAATTATGAAAGTTTAAGAAGGTATAAATAACACATTAAGAAAAGAGGATTCATAATAATCATTCATTCATATTAATGGCTTTACAAACTTAGGGACTTTTCCCTTGATCACTAATCTATTACATGGATATTTGTACATTAATACTAATGCTACACTTTATCTAAATTTCTATCATCCAAAAGAGATTACTTGCTCGCAGGGTCCTCGTAGCATTAACCATAAGTAAGGAAACTGCAAAAGATATCTATTGGGGTGTAAGCTAATAGGCTTAGTGAGAACTATTTCCATAAATATCTTCTTGTAACAAGATTTCAAACAAGTTGATTAAACAAGCAAATGTAATGCAACAAACACGTGGGCAAATAAGCATATAGTTTTCTAGGAACAATATGTTGAATGGATTTGCGCCATCCATTCGGGGTTTGGTGATACATAACCTCAATTCAAGTAGTTTTAGTTAAAAAGTTTTCATGCTCGCGAGCACTCATCGCCAAGCATTCCGAATCTACTTGATTGACCTTGCTTTTGGATCTTCCGCCAAGCATTTCTCTTAAGCCGCCAAGCAATCGCTTTCGGATCAACTGCCAAGTGTTGCTTTCGACGTGAACTTACTATCCTTCTCACCCAAGGATAATAACCCAAAATGCAATGTGACTCACTTCGTGGTATGCATGAATTCATTTTCTTATAATATCATAGCATAATTATTTTTGAGTTTAAGGCGATCAAAGAATTTCATACAAATCAAATGTTATACTAAATCAAACATTTAAAACAATTCCGGCTTCGATATTCTTAAAAATTCTTTCAAAGAATTATTTTACATACATATCGATTTATCTTTTCTAATTCTAATGCAACTAATTTACAAGCACAACAAGTATAGCATTTAATGGAAATAAACTCACGATGCCCTGATGACTATTCCTCTAGGTGAAAGAGTCGTTCACACACTCCACTTAGTCGTAATAATCCTCGGGGTAAAGGAATCCTTCCTCAGGGTCACCTAGCCAAAGAAAATACCCACAATGAGTATTCATTGATGATTTTCTTGAATTTTGATAAAACAATGTCAAAAGAACGTTAAAGTTCGTATAAAGAAATGTTCCAACTTAAAATGGCCATAACTTGGTCATTTTAACTCGGAATCGCGCATATAATATACCGATTTCTACCTACTCAAAAAGATATACCCAATTCCAAAATTATTTTCAACAATCAAAGCCATATAGGCTCTGAAAAAGTGGCGACAAAATTCACCACGGATTTTCCGAGTAAAAACAACTTTGGTTCAAGAAATCAAAATTTGTTCGATAAATACTTAGTTATCTATATAGTTGAAAAATTCTCTTTTTATAACTATATAACTCATATTTAAGCATGCTCAAGTGTCTTGTTATCCAATTATTTTTCTTGAGTAAAACAATATCGGTTTGAAGTTTTTTTAGAAAAATATAGTTTTCAAGAATTGTTTTTGTAAATTTCGTGAAATGAATACTTTGTTTCCTTTTGTTTTCTAAAAATGCTTTGTGTTGGTTTTATTATTTTTCCTAAGTAATAAAATTTTCCATTTTCTAAGTTCTCTACAGTTATACTATTTTAGAAATTGCACTATTCTTCCTATTTAATTTTCTTGCACATATTCCTTTATCTATTTGTTTACAAAAATCTTCATTTGAAAATTTCTCATTCCTTCCTTATGTCTTATGTTTTTCATAAAATCATTTATGCATAAAAATTTATTTTCTTGATAAAAACAAAGTGGAATAATATGTGACTTAAGAAACTTTTTATAGTAAACGTAGTTTCTAAAATCTTATTAGTTTCTTTTTGTAACTTGAAAAGAGATAAATTTATTTTTGTTTTTCAAACCATAGATTTCCTCCTTTACATAAACTTGTTTCTAATGTGTTAAAATCTCCTTTTGTCAATTTATTTTTAGAACTTAAACTTTGGACAACAATTTAAATGAACATGAATTATGAGAAAATACTAGCAAGTAAAATAACATAAATAATAAAGTAAAGTATTGGAGTCTTAGCTTTTTCAAGGCTCCCGGGACTAAGAAGTAGACTAGTCCCAAAGTAAAATAAAATGAAAGAAAGAAAAGCTTGTTTTGACTTGATGTGGACAAGTCTAAGACTAGAGACTAGTCTTAAAATAACAAGGAATAAATAAATAAATTGCATTGGAATAAATAAATAAATTGCTTTGCATGAAGTAAATAAATTGCAAGTGAGCTTATATGCTCTAAAGAATATGTATATATATATATAGATAGTAATACTTAGATATATTAATAATAAAAACAAAATTCACAACATAAACATAAATGGATTGGTATGAACAAGAACAATACAAGAACATAATGTAGCTTCCATAACTTGTAGTCTTTGGAAACTCACACTATGGTCATGTAAAGTTACATGACATGAAGAAGGAGAAAATGAAAGAAGGTAGTTACCTAAAGAAAACTTTGGTATGGTTATGTGGTTATGGGTTTTAGTTGTTGGTAGAAGTTTGTTGTAGAAATATTTGGAGAGAGTTTTGGGATGGTATTTTGAGAGGAAATTTTGGGAGAGTTTTTGTATGAATTTGTGGGTAGTGAATGTGTGAAAGAAGTGAAAGAGGAGGGGGTATTTATAGGAAAATGTAGAGTCATTTTTGTGTTATTAAAATAAAGAAAAATTGAAACAAAATTGAGGAGATGGTGTGTGTGTGTGTGTGGGGAGGGGTGGTGCACGCCCCGGCCATGTACCAAAGGAGGGGGAGTGATTTATTTTTCTTTGACTTTTGTTAAATAAAAGATGTAATATGTAAGGTAGATGTGAAATAAAGTTATAGGAAAGGTAAAAAGTAAGGATTATAGGTTATGTAGTGTGTAAGAATCGGTGTAAGAAAAAGTAGAGATAAAAGAATAGTGTAGAATAGTAATAAATAGTGTAATGTAAGATAGATATGACTAATAAAGTACCGGTAGTAAGAAAATACATGTATAAATGCGATATCTGTTATTTTTATTCACCAAAAAATTACAAAACTGACATTTTTGGAAAACTTATATTTTTATGAGTCTAACGGTGTATTCGGAATATTTTTATTATTCCGGGCTCCTGAACACGTTTTTCGAGGACTATATCCGATCGGGTTCAAAGGACACCCGAAATTCGCCAAAGAAAACGGCAATGCCGATTTAATCGGTTATGGTAAACTAGGGTTTTGTCTGACTTCCGGTTTAGGGTTTTATGCTAAACGGATTCCGAAAATTTGGGGGTTTACAAGTACCCTTTGGGGCGTGACAACTATTCTACACTATTCATTACTATTCGCATATTTGTATTTTTTTATTACCTATTCTTATACTCTATCATACCTATCTCTTACAATTACATTTTCAGTACAACTTTATCCACATCATACCTTATAAATTATTATTTTTTTATTAACAAAATTACAAAACAAAGCAAATCTCACCCTCTCTCCTCCTTAATCAAAACCAGCACCCCTCTTCTCTCTTTCTATATATTTTTTTTCTGTTTCATTTTATTTAATTTACACAATTTTCCCTCTACAAAACTCTATAAATACCCCATCTCCCTCTATTTCTTTCACACACTCATTTACCATAACAAAACTCTCCTAAAATCACTACTCAAATCTTCTCTTCAAAATTTCTTCTCATATTCCCATATTTCTATTATTCCCATATTACCACAACCTCTCTTTTTCTACCAATCACTTTTCTACCTTAGGTAAAATTCTTACCAACATCTCCTTACCATGTCATATAACTTAACATGGCCATGGTGTATGTTTCCTAAGCCTATAAGTGTTATGAAAGTAATACTGTGTTCATGTTTTATTCTTGTTCATGTACAAATCTTACTTTATTATTATGTTATTTTGTTGTTGTTATGTTGTTATCATGTTATTATGGTGCTAATCTAACTTCTATATGAAATTAAATATATTTATTTATATATATATATATTTCTTAAAGCATATAAGCTCACTAACATAGCCTTATTTATTTATTTATGCTTTAAAATTTATTTATTTATTTCATGCTTTTATATTAAGATTAGTCTTTCTAATCTTAAACTTATCCTCATCAAGTCAAAACAATTTTTTTTATTTCTTTTATTTTTCTTTTTTGACTTGCTCATGTCTAAGTCCGGAAGCCTTGATTTAAGTTAAGACTTCTAATACTTGATATTTATTATGTGCTTATTTCTATAATTTTCATCTTCCTTATTAATTATTTTTGTCGTGTTACTAATTATAAACTCATGTTCATGCATGATCATGTTGATTATTGTCTTAATAGACGTAAAAGTTCTTTTTTAAGTAAAAGAAAATAACTTCAATTCACTTTAAAAATGTAATTTTATCATGTGGGAAAAGTTTCATTAAAATGTAAAATTTTATTTCAACAAAATGCTTTTCAAAGAATTATAGACAAAGGTCACCATAGATTTTAGTATTGTTAATATGCAAGGACTTTTCAAAAATTAACTAAGAAACTCTTTATTCTCTTTTTAAACTACCAATAAAACGTTAATATTGATAATACTTTGCTATATGAAATTTTCTTAAAAATTTGTTTATAAGATCCTCACTAATATTTAAATAAGTACAAAGATCAAAACAAGCTTTTCAAAACAAATTAAAATCATCTTACAAAGTAAAGTCTACTTAGGAAATAAAATTTGTAGATAACTTATAAAGACCAAAATTTTTTAATCTAAATCATCTTTTAAGAGTTAAGGAAAAATATTCATATCACATACTTAGTGACTGAAAAATCTTTAGTTTTATTTCCAACAACTTGAAATAAAATTATCAAACTTCACTTTTTCAACTATTAAAACAAGTTGTTTTATGAAATATCATTGATTAAAACAACATCATTAGAATCATATGTATAATATGAGTTGCATATGTAACAAAGGGATTTTTCAACTATATAAATATCTGCAAACCCCTAAATTCTTCATAATTCCTAGAAAATAATCTTATAAGTTAAATACAAAAACCAAGACCTTGAGAACCGACCCATGTTAAAATCGAATTTTAAATAAGATAAGATTTGAAAATTCTTAGCCTTTAGAAAAACAAAACTCTCAAAACAAAATAGAAAATCCAACAATTATTCGATTCAACATTCGTATGCTAACCAAATCATCTATCTGATTCCTAACAAGCAAATCAAGACAATGTATCTATATAACACTCAACGATAAAATACTAAAATCTTAAACTCTTCGGTGAATTTTAGAATAAAAAATTTTAATTACCACTACAAGTCAAACAGAGTCAACCCATAACCTTAAACTCGATCAAACAATCTAGAAAACTGAATAATATTAAATAAATCACACAAAAAAAGTAAAACATAAATTTTGAAAAAAAAAATATAACACAGTAAAAAACCCTAAAATTTTATAATCTTACGAATAAATCAAAAAGCCGGAAGTCATACCGGAATCCTAAAGTTAACCTAGAGCAATAACAAACGCTAGTAAATTTAGATCCGGCAATTATAAACCCTTGAATTTTTGCTAAGTCTATGCTTAAATCTTAGAATTAGAAGTAAATTGGAACCCTAAAAGTCAATAAAAGACCACAACAAACCTTAGTGTTTAGATCTGGCAAATCCAAATGCTCTTAAACTCTAAACAACGAAATTGAAATAGTTATGGATAATAGTTCAATATAATATAAAGAAGCTTAAAATATCAGATTCATTAATTTTTGGTGTATTTCGGATCCGAATAGGATCAGTTCTTGAAAAGCCTGTTTTGGGGCTCGGAATAGTAAAAATATTTTGATAACACCGTTAGATTCGTAATAATACAAGTATTTCAAAAATGTCAGTTTTATAATTTTTCGGTAACTAAAAATATCATATATCGTATTTATACGCATATTTTCTTTACTACCGGTATATTATTAATCTTGTTTACTATTCATTATCCTATTCTACACTTTATCTATCTCTACTTTTTCTTATTACCTATTCTTACTACTTACACACCTATTTTCTACTTTTTTCTTTTCCAATACGACTTCACATTTTTCATATCTCATATCTTAATTACTTTTCATTACAAAACAATACACTAAATAAATTTCACTCTCTCTTTCTCTCTCCATATGCGCGGCTACCTTCCCTCTTTCTCTATTTATTTTTCTTTTTCAATTTATTTTATTACATCTAATTTCTTTTCACAAAATTCTATAAATATCCTGTAAACCTCCAAAGTTTTACAATCAATTAAGCTTAAACCCTAATTAGAAGGTCAATCGGAAATTCTAAAGTCAACAAAACCCTAGTCAGATGCAATCATTCAAGTCCGGCAATCCTGTATTCATAACCCTAAGTGAGTAAGTGAGAGATTAGTATATAGAATAGTTCGTAATAATATGAAAAAGCTTAAAAATATGAGATTATTTAAATCGCGATTCGTTTTAAGCCCAATTGGATATAATTTTCGGAAAGCGTGTCCTAGGGCTTGGAATAGTAAAAATATTTTGAATATACCGTTGACTCGTAAAAATATAAGGTTTTCAAAAATGTTAATTTTATAATTTTTCGATAACTAAAAATATCAGATATCGTAGTTATACGCGTATTTTCTTACTACCAGTACTTTAATTGCCATGTCTACTTTATATTACACTATTTAATACTATTATACACTATTTATCTATCTCTACTTTTTCTTACAATCTACTCTTACAACCATACACCTATTTCTTACAATTTTCATTTCCAATACAGCTTCACATCTGTCATATCTTAATTTTCATTAATAAAAATACAAAAAAATGAATTTCTCTCCCTCTCCCTCTCAAGAATTGCATCGGCCATCACCCACTCTCTCCTCAATTTGTTTTATTTTTCAATTTTTTAATTAACACAAATTTTCATCGACTTTTTCCTATAAATACCACATCTTCTTTCCATTTCCTTCACACCTTTCATACACTAAAATTACTCTCTCAAAATTTCTCCAAGAGTTCTCTCAAAGTTTTCTCTAGTTTAGCTTTCATAGGTAATGCTACTTTAAGTTTCCTTTATGTTCATTTACTTAGTATAAACATAGCGTGTGTTTTCTAAAACCATGGAGGTTAAGAAAGCAACAATATGTTCAAACTTTGTTTTTATTCATGAAACTATTTTCCTTTATGTTGTTTTCATATATATCTAACTAAATATATCTATGTAGTTATATATATCTTTTAGAGCATATAAGCTCCTTTTTTATTATAATGTATTTACTTTCCTTGCAATTTATTTACTTTTAAGTTATTTTAAGACTAGTCTTTCTAGTCTTAGACTTGTCCTCATCAAGTCAAAACAATTTTCTTTTTATTTCTTATGTCCTTTATTATCTTATCTTATGATATTTTTTTTAGCTTTTATAAACTACCTAATCATATTCATGCATGGCTAATAAGTTGTTGTCCAAATAAAAATCTTTTGAGGAAAGAATAAAAATTTGATCAAAGTTTTCCAAAGACTTAGAAAAATATTTTCAAAATAAATCTCTTATAAAAGCTCATGTAAACTTATCATGAAATTTCAAACTATTAATAAATGAAGTTCTTTTAAAGACTAAAGATATTTTCTTTTCAAATAACAAAAGAACTTTTGATATATATATAATAACTTGATACTATTTTCATCAACTTTCTAAACCAAAAGCTAAATAAGTTTTCAAGAAAATCAATTTACAAGGAAAATGAATTTTTTCATCAAGTACTACTAAAGAAAACTTTTGGAAACTCTATTTTTCAAATCTTAGAAATAAGTTCAGTCGATAACCTCAAAAGACCAAACTATATTTCCAACTCACTTTTGATAAACTAAAGAATCAAAATATAGTATATTAGATTTTGATAAATCCAAAAAATTTTATAAGTTACTTCACCCACATAAAGTAAAGTCTAACAAATCCAAATTTTCCAAAACACTAGAAAAAGGATGTTTTAAGGAGATAAATTAAACAAGATAACACCTATAGCTTCATGCATAAATTATGAGTATATTTATATACATAAGGAATTCTTTTAAAAAGTATACGTATTTGAGTTTTACTTAAATAAGCCTTAGTAAGGGAAAGATTAGAACTTTTTGTTTTTCAAGGATGGAATTTTCATATTAAATTTGTACCCCTCTAACTAGAGACCTAAATGACCTTTTATAGTATAAGTAACCTTAGAAATGGATAGATCTTTATGATTAGGTAGAAAACGACATATAATATGCGAAATTCTGAGTTAAAATGAGCAAGTTATGGCCATTTTAAGTCGGAATTTCCTTCAATCCGATTTTACCACGAATTCAAGATAGATTTAGAATCTTCAGAGTAGAAATTCTATGAAAAGACTCATTTTGGGTATTTTATCTTGTTTAGGTGAAGAAGGAACCAATATCGCCTTCTTGGAAGATTACTTCGACTAAGAGTGATCATTATGGAGTGAGTTAATCCCTTACTAATTACATTTCCTTGATTATGCTTATAAGTAGTAGTACTAGAGAGTTGGGAAAAAGATAAATGGATAAATGTTGTGTGATTTGGATTCATGATTGAATGAAATGGTTGTTCAATAAAAACTAAATATATCGAAAGAGGAATTGGTGAATAACTTATGTTTTCTTGCAATGGTATGATGAATATTGTTTTGATTGCCTTTAACTTGAACTCGACGATAATTGAATAACCTTATATTGAAAACAATTCATGCATATCACATTTGTGAGTCACATTTATTTTTCATAACTATTTTTCGTGTGGCAAACGGGGAGTTGTAGTGGTAGCTAGCAGGAGGTGGAAAGTCTACATGGGCAAGTAGGAGTCGAAAAGTCTACAGGACAAGTAGGAGCCGGTAAGTGTGCAAATATTGATGGTCGTATGGGCCGGTAACCACCCAACCCCTGACATGGAGGGTGAAAAATCCATGCTACACATGCTTTTCGGTCAATTGTGTGTATCTTGTTTGCTCATGTGATTGATGCATTCTCATATGATTGTTTAAATACTTGTGTGTTTTATGGAAATGTTTTGTTGATGGGAATTACCTCACTAAGCTAGTTTTTCTAGCTAGTTTTTCTTATACCCCTATAGCTTTTTGTTACAGTATGATTACTTGTGGTTGGCACCAAGGAGCCCTTTTGTCAGGTATGAGTCAAAGCTATTAGGAGTTTTTGAAAGAAGTTTATATATATTTAGTTTTGGATATAGACTTCTAAGAAAAATCTCTATAGTAGATTTATGTTATATTTATGTATATTTTGAAGATGGCTTAGTTGAATAAGGCTATTAGAAAGGGGGAATGCCCCTAAGAAGTTTTAAGAGACTTTTATTCTAATGAATATTACATGTTTATCTACATAAGTTCTTGCATGCTTTTATTATTTGCTTAAATATAATACCCCTTTGAGTCTCCTACTATCTTAGAAGCACGCCTTGCACGTGATATCGAAGCTCCTACGTGACTAAGGTTGTCATTCATTAGCTTTAATGTTGTGTGCCGCGGATTGCCACGTTTAGGGTACCCTCCAGCGCGTGACAGTTTAAGTTGGTATCAGAGCGCAAGTTTTAGGATAAAAGATAGTAGAAATAGACATTAAGGTAGGTAATAAAAAGCTAGAACCTGAGCTTAAGATCTGATCATATTTTTGTTCTATTAGATAGTTAACCCTCCCTAGAGTGAAGGAAAAAGCCCGAAATTTCCTTAAAGACTCTAAGAGACTTTTATGAACTACCGTCTTAGGTTGAGAGTCCTATGCGAGGAATTCGTACTTGTAGGAAGGCCTAGAACCGCTAGTGAAATGTTTGAGCTTTGGAAAAAGGGTTTGAAATATTCTCTATGGAGGAACCTACCTGTAGAATTGAGATTTAGGAGACAAAGGTGGAGTGATGTGGAATTAATTTTTTTGGTTGAGAGGATGATGGTCTTTATGTATGAGGAAGCTATTCTGCAAGAAATGACCTTTATCTTAAAGAATGAAGAAACCCAAGGGATCCTAGACTTTTGGACATGGAACGAGTTAAGACCCCTCTACATTTATGCACATGACGAGTTAGCAGACCACAGTGACTGGCTGAAAGCTGGTGCGGAAGAATGTTTCTACTAGTATGCCGCCTATAAACTGATAAGATCATATTTTATACAAATCTTGATGATCAAAAGAGCTAGAATGGATATTTGTTTTGATTAAATTTTATGTTTCAGGACTAATTTAGATAAAGAAATCAAAACAAGAGAATTTGAATCAAAAATAGGAGAAATTGAAGTCAAGGCCGGCAATTCATCATTCAAAGCCGCCGGCGTTCAGACGGCTTACATCCAAGGCAGTTGCAGCACTGCCAGCTTTGCCCAGCTTAAATTCAGACAACACTCAAAGCCGCCTCAAAGCTACCAGCGTTGAAGATGAAGCAGCCAGCGTACATGAAGGCCGGCAGCTCAGAAATGAAACATCACCAGCTTTGAAGCAGTTACATTAAAAGCCGATACTTAAGCCGCCAGCTTTGAGGCAGCGTACGTCATAGATCTGAAGCGACATGAAGATATCAAACGCTTGAAGGAAATTGAAGAGACAAATCTATTGGAGTGTCTACGCCGGTATGAAAGCCACCGGCTTTGGGACGGCGTTCGTTATAAATCAGCCCAACGCTTCAGTTCTGACCATATACGCCGGCTGGATCTACATCTAAGCCGCCAGCGTAAAAGCGGCCTACATGTGTAACTGATATTGAAGGCTGCCAGTGCACTGCCTGCGCAAAGGACAATTTCAAGATATGCTGCCTATAAGCCACTGGCGTAGGATCCATAACGGCCGGCGTACAATGTGAAACAGCAAAGTTCATTTAATGTTTTGCACGAAATTTTTCCTATAAATAGGGGGTCTTCCCCTCACTTTCAGAATCATCCAAGCATACATTCCACAATCCAAGTAGCTCTAGAATACTTAGAACTAGGCATTTTATAGAGATTTTTGAAGAGATATTTGAAGTTATTCAAGAAATTGCAAGTGAAGCTTTGGTATTTTGAATTGGTGATATCTAATCTTATTTCTTTTATGCAATTCATATATCTGAATAGTTTGATCATAATGAAATCATTTGCAATTTCTTATCTGATTTTTGAATCATCATCCATGAGTAGCTAAATTCTATTTGTGGGAAGTTGATGAAACTTTAAACATGCTAAAATGATCTTTGAATCCATGTTATAAGATAGTTAGAATCATGAAACATTCATATTGAATTCTGATTATTCATCATTCTTTTGGTGTATAAGAATTCTAATAACTCGGAAGGGAAATTAGGATTCATATGAATTCATAAATTGAGATTAAATTGCAATTGCGGAAGCGGTGGAGTTTAATCTAATTTAGAAATTGTTCATGAATATTAATGCAATGTTTTATGTTGATTTCTCACTAAGGAATTAGGAGATGTTAATATAAAGTATTAGTCAATTATAGAATCGGAAGGTTTATAATTGTAGTTTTGATTCCACTAATAATTTATTTAGCGGAAGTTATTGAATTATTTTGTGGTTTAAAAGGTTTTTAAACTCTGTTTTTAAATCTTGACAATTTCTTATGAATGTTCATTAATTTAATTATCATTATAACATGAGTTCAAGTTGATTGGCAATTGTTTAAAGTGGATTCTGCTCCTTCCCACATTTTTCCACCATATCCCTCTCTTTAAAAAGCTCATTGCATTCATATAGATAATCAATTAGATAATTTAGTTTAATCTACCCATCTTAAAAAGATCAATTGCCTAGATATTAGTATTAGTTGGTAATTGTCTAGTAGTTAGTAAATCTCCGTGGGATCGACACTTTATTCATGCTATATTACAATAGAAGGCCTAGTGCGCTTGCTAGAAAGATGCTTTAAAATTCAATACTAATATAGCGCATCATAAACGTATCGTTCCAATGCCATCAGAATGCAGCACCTAACCAAACTCCATCGGAATGCAACTGGATGTAATCCCGGATGAGGAATTCATTATGGGAGATGCCCATGAGAATAAGGGAAATGGAGAAACAGAGGGAGATCTTGAAGAAAACCAAGATAAGGGCCCAGAACCTGAGGAAACTCCATCCATATCCCTTTGGGAGGATAGTTCCTTAGCTCCCAGCTCAGTACCCTCTCGTAGGTTGAGCCAAGATGTCTCCATGAGGACGATTGCAAGAAATAACCTTGTGATGACCTCCGACTCTGAAGAAGAAGGAAGGAGAAACAATCAGTGCTAGAGGAACGTTTATGAACCAAGTGGATTCTTGAGGAGCAGGTCTTGAACCCCTACCACGGTAGTAGTACCGAAAGGAGAAAATCAAGGAGATCAGGAAATGACCAACAACCCCACCCAAGGAAATGGAAATTCTGCGCAAGAGGATGGATGGCCATCTCAAACCGAAATCACATCAAGGTACAAAGAAAGAGAATAACAGTAAGCCAATATCTGTGACAATTTGTTCATCATAGATCTTAGTGTTGTTATTATGCAAGACTTTTCAATTCTTTACTCTCTTTTCAAACTATCAAAATAAAATTATTATTTAAAATCTTAAGGTTGATAATTCTTTGTTATATAATTTTTTTCTTAAAAACTTATTTATAAGATATATCATCAACACTTTAACAAACACTAAGAACCGAATAACTTTTCTAAGTTAAGTTTAAAATCAACTCACTAAAGACCTACTTAGGAATAAATCGGTATACAACTTAAAGAACTAAGTTAAAAGAAGTAAAAATCCATTTTTCTTTTATGAAATCATGGAGATACAAATAATAGTCATAATAATTAAATACTCACTTGTAATAAACTAAAGATTTTTCCAACAACCTCTAAAGGTTCATGTTTCAAAAAATAATTAGTTAAAAGAAGTTTATCATGAAAATAAAATATTTATGAAATCAAAATAAGGAACCATGATTTTCTTTAATCAAGTTCCATATTTTCAAAAATCTAAGAATTAAAAAGTTGTTTAGGAATCGAACTTAAAGAAATTTTCTATAAGGGAATATACTTAGAGTTTCATGCCATCAATGAATAAAACGAAGTCTTGTAAAATAAATTATTATTAGATAAAACTCTTTTACAAAATGAGACCCTTGAGAATTCAAAATAAATATTAAACTCTGATTATTATTTTCTTATTGTTGAATCACATATTCACAAGATAGCAATTAAATCACCAGTCAAAGGATGACTTTCACAAAACTCTATCTTTCACAAAGATTGTTTACAAATTTATTTTTGAGGCAACAATACTAGAATCATGCATATAATATGAGTCTATATTAAAAGAAATTTTCAACTGTATAAATCTTTATGTGTTTACTATAGAATTTTGGATGAAATAAAATTGAAGAAAATTTCAAATTGAGGTTAGAATTTTCGTGTTAGAGTTGTACCGAACCATTTTCCAACCTAAATGAATTTAAATGTTAAAAATAACCTTAAAATAAATAGATCTTTTTGACTAGGTAGAAAACGATATCTTATATGCGAAATTCATAGTTAAAATGAGTAAGTTATAGCCATTTTTAAGTTGAGATTTCACATAATCTGAATTTTGACGATAATAACCAAATATAATTAGAAAGCCTAAGTAGAATTTCTATAAAATACTCATCATGGGTATGTCTTTTATTTAGGTGTCAAAGAATACGAGCTTTCTCTTCCTGATGATTACTGTGACTAAGAAGATTACGATTTAGACGAGTGAGTTTTCCCTCTACATTTCATTACCTTGCTTGTGCTTGTAGATAGTGGCACTAGATCTATAGGTGTAAGATAAAATGGACATGTATTGGGGTATGTATATGCCTTTATGTATATGTGACAATGGATGCTAAGCATATCACAATCCATAAACAATTGTTTAAGTATATTGTTAATATTACAAGTTGCTTATGTGTGTATGATGATTGTTTGATCACCTTTAAGTTTACCATAATTATATTCGGCCTTTATATAAATGAAATGGACACTCATGGCATCCATCGATTCACATTATAAGGATCGCTACTCCTACGTAAGGAATTAAAGGGCTAGAGATCAAGCTCATTTTTAGGGAACTAAGGCGCATCTGGGATACATCCTAAGGATGAGCATCGCCGATTGATCACTGAGAGTAGAGTGCTTGAGGTCTAACAGTAAAGATGGCAAGGATCTTCATACCTAAATTCCCTAACCTTCGATACGAAAGGGTATATCCGTTCTGTAACACCCTAAAATAAGGATATTACAACCCGCCACATTCCTTATCTTTATAGGAACACGCAAAGACTATGAAATACTAATCCACATATTATATAAAAAATACAACTCCAATACTCACATATGAAAGGCATTTGTTAAACAATTCATCATATAAATAATACTCTTGAATTAACTTGTTGGCATAAATCAAAGCCAACATCACCCTGACTTATAACTTAACTGAAAAGTTCCATAAAGAAATTTTAAACTCATTAAGTAAATAAAATCTTTCAAACTACTTCATAGATTATTAAATTGTCTTCCTATCTCTAGGTATCCAAAATCAACCTCTATTGATCCTTAGTAGGAAAGTTAAGTTCACTATCGCTATCTCCATTGTAATATAGATAAATGAAGATGAAAATATAATGAATTATGAATCATGAGATGATATAGGATGAGTTTAAGGTCAAAAGTAAATTGTAAAGGTTTAAGTTTGGTTGTAGAACAAATGTTAAAGTTTGGATTTCTGCAATTTTTGACAAATTGTACGCCATCTCCTGGAGAATCTACGCCGTCGGCATAGAGACGGCGTAGGAGGAGAACAGTAGCGTTTTTCTTAACGCTGGGTGGAACGCCATCGGTGTACACTTGGGTTTCTCTCAATGCCGGCATAGGGTATGGATTTGCTGGCGTATATAGTAGGATCGAAGTTTTGGGAATTCAAAGCCCGATGAACATTGCCAGCGCTCGTGTAAATTTTGCCAACGTAGGGTGTACGCCGGGAAGATCTACACGTACGCTGCCGGCCCTCAAATTTATAAAAATATGAGACATGAAAGACAGTTTCGACAGATTTTTCTTTTATCATTTTCTCCTTTGTATAAGAGAGTTTTGGAGTGTTCTTGGAGATCTAGACTTGAAGAATCATCTGGAGGGTATTTTTGATCCAAAGTAAGTGATTTTAACCTTCTCTCATGGATTAAATATGAAATTGTACAAGTGTCACGCCACGAAGGGTATCCTAAACGTGGCATTCCGCCGTACACAATATTAAAGCCTAGGAATGACCGCCTCAGTCATGCGAAGGCTTCCATACTATGTACAAGGCGTCTAACACATAGAGGAGACACATTGGAGAGATACATTTTATATTGATACACTTGAGTAACAATGTAAAGGAAATACAATTCACTATACTTCAGATACAAATCACTACACTTCATATACGAATCACTGTACTTCAAAATACAAATCATTAAACCTCAATTTCATTCATCCATAGATTTCCTTACATAAACTATTACAAGGAAATCATAAAATCTAGCTAATAACTTCAAAAATTCTTATTCTTTGCCGGAATCCCAAAGTCATTCTCGGCTCCAACCATCTCGGTCCCCACTTTGCATTCTTGAAATAACCTGCTCATTTAAACAACTATAGGGGTATAAGCTACACTAGCTTAATGAGAATTCCCTTAAATCCGTACCGTGACAAGCAAGTTATAATCAACCATATGCTATGCATGAACAAACACATGAGCAAACAATTATGTATGGGTATCCGGAACCCACATACAGAACCGATTTACGCCCTCTATATCTTGGGTTAGGGATGGTATGAAGTCTACACGACCGCTGCTAGTCCCTAAGCCCTCTGCTCATAGCACTCGCCTCGGCTAGGCTCACACATGGAATGCATCCCCGATGCGCCTTAGTTCCCATGAATGAGCTCTGATACTGGTCTCGTTATCCCAACGAGTCATCGGACCATACCGATCGACCTGCGTAGGAGTAGCATGCTACCAAATGCAATATGTCCGATGTAATGCATGACCAATTTAATCTTTTGCTTAGGTCAAAATATCCATACATTCTTTAGAGTGACCAACTAATATCATACACATAACATAAATACTATGAACAGTGCAGTTATCCAATCAAATCGTGGTTTCGATATGCTTTAGTATTCTTTGGCATACATTCATCACAGTCTCATCATATATCCCATCCCCATTCATATTGATTTTTATCTTGTTCCTATACTTCTAATGCGACTAGCTACAAGCACAAACAAGGTAACAAAATAAGGAGAAAACTCACTCGGCCATTCGATCACCAGTCTCTTAGTAACAGTAATCCGGTAGTAGGGAATCGTCGATTTCGGGATCACCTAAAAAAAAGAAGAAATACTTTAATAAGTATTTCATCACTTAACTAATCCAAACTATCTCATACAACTATCAAATTCGCAATTTTCGTCATAAGCGGAAATTCCAACTTAAAACGGCCATAACTTGGTCATTTTAACTGGGAATTTCTCAAATTATATATCGATTTCTATCTACTTCGAAAGATCTATCTAATTCTAATATTATATTTAAGTTTTGAAAATTTTGAAGCTTCGAAAAGGTCCGATCAGTTCTGATCTGTAGCAATTTCCAATTCCGAAAAATAGTTTTGTAAATGTTTGCAATGTTCCTACTATATAGATTAGCTATACATGCAATATGAATGATTTCCTAACATGAATGACATGAGATGAGTTTGATGTATGCATGATCTTGATGATTCTTGCTAAAAAAAAAATTTTATAACTTTTTATTTTGCAAGATCATAATAACAACTACTTATGAAAAATCTAGTTTTTCTAACTTTGACCATTTCCATTTGTTTGGGATTTATTACTTAAGAAAATATAATTATTTTTGTTAAAATTGAGTCTTCATTATATATATCACTTATGACTTTCATTTCTACTTAAAAATTTCCATTTTGCACGTTGTAATCATGTTTTCAAGTGGGTTGATTCCAAAATCCGAATTTTGTAAAAAGTAGTTTTTGAGTGATTTCTTTAAATAAAAATCATTTGATATTTTGGAAATTAGGGCTCAATCATACATACCACTAAAGACTTCATTCTTACACAAAAATTTACATTTTACACTTTGCAAATATGTTTTCCAACATGATTTACTCCAAAATCCGAATTTTTAGGAAATCCACTTTTTGAATGATTCCTTTGGGAAAAACTTGTTTAATGCATTAAAATTTAAGACTTTATGGTACCTATTACTTAAGGACTCCATTCATTACATAAAACTTTCATTTTGAGCTTGGATAATAGGTGTTCTTATGGCCTTCATTCAAAATTACGAATTTCACAAATTGACTACTAACTCAAAATTTCCCATTATGATTCTATTTCTTATTTTATACATTAATCTCATCAAAACTCATTTCAACTTATAAAATCACTACTTAATGATACCTATTACCTATACCCTTCATTTTTCACATAAAACATGAGATTTGGAGTTGATAAATGGGTTTTCAAAATTGGTCTTGGTTGAGAACCGAATTTACAAAATTTATTTTTGGTCATATCTTTTGATAAAATCTATCTAAGGTTATGAAAATCCATTCCTTATATATCCTATCTTAAGAGCCTTTCATTTCTTAAATAAAAACTTTATTTTTGAGTTGGAAAACATGTTTTTAGAATAGGTCTTGACCAAAATCCGAAAATGAGATTTTTATTTTAAAAATAACTTTTGAAAATCACCTTTGATTCTTGTAAAAAGAAGTCTTGATGATATACATATATTAAGCCTTCTGTCGAGCCTGGATTTTCCCACTATCTGGTTCATTTCTCCTAACCCGATTCACATTAAACCCGAACCCATTTAATATGAATCCTCGACTAGGGGTTAAGAGAAATTTTAATTTTTGAAAACTTTTTAGAGTCGCCACCCGATATAAATAGGGAAAAAATAAAAAGCTAGGATCAATGGGTCGGTTGATCCTAACTTAGCTACTAGTCTGCGAAAATTTGATTTAAAAACCAAACTTTTTAAACCAGATATCATGGATTCGGGGGCTAACCTATTAAAACCAAATGGTTACCACTTTTGGAATTTTAAACTTATAATTATCCTTTTCATACTCAAAAACTCAAATGAAACAAAACAAATATTTATAAGTCACATTTTTTAATTTTTTTTTTAGAATATGAATATCAACAAAACTTCTTATATTTTCAAAATACTTATTCACAATATTATTAAAAAAAAAACAAAAACATTTTTTTTTCATTTTTTAAATGTCGCCCTGTAGGTGCCTACGTACTCGCTAATCGAGATCAGACAAAACGTAGTTCTTTTGAAAAGAACTTTAGTTTGTTGATCAATTTTAATTTTTGAACTATTCTCACTTTAAGTTCATTAAATTTTAAATTTTTATGAAAATCATTTTTGATGATCTATGATCTAATCAATTGATTTTTTTATTTCATGAAAATGCAATTTTTCTAAGTCCAAAATCGTTTTCTTCTAAAAATCATTTTATGATAATTCATGGCTACTCTAATGCTACATGAAAAATCAATTTGATTAAACTTGAATGAATATTTTCATAGCAAATTTATGAAAATATTTTGATGAAAACTTTAATTATTATTTCCATAGTAAATTTATGAAAATAATTTGAACAACTTAATAATTATCTTCATAGCAAATTTATGATGACAATTTGATGAATATTTGAATCATTTTCATAGACAATTTATGAAAATAATTTTGATTAAGCTTTAATAATTATCTTCATAGCAAATTTATGAAGATAATTTGGTAAAAAAAATTGATTGATATCTTGATTCCCAAAAAATTATATTTAACAATAATTCATTCATTTTCATTCATCTCATTCATCATTCATTAAAGTATTTTGAAAACAAATTCATTTTTTTATTTAAAAAAAAATTGAATCATTTTTTTATTCAAAAACAATTTTGGTTTTGGAAAACCTATTTTTGTCATTTTTATTTATTTTATTTATTTATTTTTTTAATAATCATCACATAAATTCACATGTTCAAAATATATTATATTACTAATACAATACATTAAAATTATTTTTATGTATCAAATACACATTTCTAAAAGCAATTTATGTATAAATAAATATTAAAAATATTCAAAAATATCAAAAATTACTAAAACAAGTAAATTTATATGAAAAATAATTATTTTGATTTTTCTGGATTTTTCTGAATTTTTTTATGAATTTTTATTAATTTTTTTACTATTTTTGCCTATTTTTCGAAATTAATTATATAATAAAATAATAATAAAATAATGCGGACTGACCTGGGCCGTTAGATCTCTCGGATCAGATCTGGAGCGTCGATCGCGTTTGCTTGATCTGGACCGTCTGATCTCTTGACTTCCAATCTAGAGCGTTGATCTGCTTGATCAAATCTGGGCCGTCTGATCTGCTTGATTGAATCTGGACTGTTGATTTGCTTGATTGAATCTGGGCCGTCTGATCTGCTTGATTGAATCTAGGCTGTTGATTTGCTTGATTGAATCTGGGCCATTGATCTGCGTGATCAAATCTGGACCGTCTGTTCTGGATGATTGAATCTAGGTCGTCTGATCTACTTGACCGTTGACCGATGACCGACCACCTTTGACCGACGACCTACCGGGTTGGGCTTCGGATTTCGGGTCGGATCTTGGATACCCGACGGGCGAAGAAGACGATGACGCTGCCTTTCGAGCGTTCTTCGGCTGCCTGTGGTGGTTTTCAAGCCCTGGAAACTTGTCCGCCCGACGCCTGTGGAGGAGCTATAACGGCTAGTGGTGGTGGTTCACTCCCAGAACCACCAGAAGTGGCGGTTCGTGTGGTGGTACTCGGCGGCGAGGATGAAAAAAAATTAAAAAATTGCAGAGATCAATTTGATCAATTCGAGCACATTTAAGCACACTAAAACATAAAAAACAAGTTTCTAACACTCCTAAAACACTCAATTTGGATCAAATCTGATCCAATAACTTCGAATTCAAAAATTTCTCACTCTAAACCCTAAACTCGAAAATTTCGAATTGATCTTAATGTGTGTGTGTTTCTTGCAATTGATGTGCGCCTTTTGCTCATGGGTCACCCCTATTTATAGATCCATGGTTAAATTTTAGTTACAACTTTCATTTAATGAGATCCCGATTTTTCGCAAAAAAATTGAAACTAAAAATTGGAAGTTGATTCGTTGTAACCGACGAAATTGATGAATAAATACTCGAATAGTCGCTCCTATTTCTGTATAGGATCAAATTAATTGCCCAAATTCATCGAATTTGGTCGGCCACCATTGATGATCCTTTAAGCTTCCATAACTTTCGCAATTTTTTCTCAAATTTCAACCAACAAATTGAGACTCTTCGAGACTTGATTTTATCCAACATTCAATGTAATTATAATCTACTCCATGCCAACTATCAATCCACATAATCAATTTTGAAAAAAAAAACAATAATTACATACTCAAATCGTGATCCAAAGTGAGTGGTTTGGATTGATTTTGAGCAAAAAATGAAGAGGAAAAAAGTCCAAAAATTTTGCATCCATGCTGGTTCGTACTCATGACCTATGGCTTGGGCTAGGGTCTGGGTCAGTGGTCTTAACCAATAGGCCATTGGCCTGTGCCTGTTTGGGTTTGACAAATTTTGATTTTAAGGCTCATTCAAAATTCACAAAATAATTTTTGAAAATTTGTTTAATATATTATATCAAGCTCAAATAATTAATTATTTTTATTCATTTCATTTATTTATTTATTTATTATTTTTTATTCAAAAATTCTTATTTACTTCCTATTTACCTATATTTTCTTCTTTTTAATTACTTTTCCTATCTTTTCTATTTTTTTATTATTACTTTTTATTTATTTATTTTTATTATTACTTTTTATTTATTTATTTATTATTATTTTTTTATTATTTTATTTATTATTACTATATATATATTTTTTATGAGCTTGATGTAACACTAATTTTTATTATAAATTAGAGCCCTAAACTTGAGCAAAAATTGGGTGTCTACACCTTCATTATCTTAAGTAAAAATTACATTTTGACACTTGGAAAGTGGTTTTTAAATATGGGTCTTGCCAAAATACGAATTTCACAATTTTTGTTCAAGTTCAAATCTAAGATCTACACATAATATGAACATGAATATAAAAGAAATGCATGGTAGTAAACTATAAACTCATAGATCTAAACTTTTCTCATCAAAATCTTTCATTTATGTTATCTATACCCTAAGTCCTTCATTTTAAATGAAAAATACACATTTTGAAGTTAAAAAACAACTTTTCCAAATATGGTTCCATTTTCATCCGAATTTTAAAAAATGATTTTTGTTGAAAATAAAATGGATCTTGAGTTTTCTACAACTTTTCTACTATCATCATGCTATTACAAGTTATCCATGAATATAAAACAAAGTCTAATGCATGTATGAACCTAAAACAACTAGATCTAGTCTTCTAAACTAGTTGTAAGTGCATGAACACATGTGAATGAGGAACATATGCATAAATCATAAGAAATAGCAAAAATAATAACTCATATAGCAAGATCCATGGCATAAACAAAAATCAAAGCTACAAAAAGTTAGATCTACAAAATATAATAACTTTAAACAAGAAAATAATAATGATACAAGATAATAATAATGGAGAAGAGGAGGGTTTCATTTTTTGGCATCATCATCCTAAGCTTTTAAGCTTATGGAAGGTCATTTGATGCATGAAACCTTCATTACACTTTACCTATATCACCTATGGAAGCTTTGAGAAGAAGATTTACTTAAAAATCTTCAAGAAATATGTGGAGGCTCAAGAATGGAATGGGGGAAGCTTGGTTCTTCTAAGAACATGAGCAAAAAGAAGAAGAAAAGAGAGGAAAAAGAGAGAGAAAAACTAAGGAATGAAAGAGGAAAAATGAGTAAATGAAGGAGAGAGAGAAAATAAGTGTATTAAATGTGTTTTAATTAATTGAAGGAGTAAAAAAAAATAAAACAAGGCAGAAAATTTGGGGGGGGGGGCACTGCGCTGTCTACGTGAATTAGAGAGAGGGGAGAGAGAGGGTTTGTTTGAAATTTGACTCAAAATTGAATTGTATAATTAATGTGTAACGTAACTTTTTGAAGAAGGATTTAAATATATTTATTTTTAGTCAAAATAGGAGTAAATGAAGGACAATGGCAGCCATAAAGGAGTCAAAATCTGCCATGAATAGATATAATGAAGTGTAAAAAGATTGAAGTGAAAAGGAAGTGATATGTGAAAGTCGTACTTGAAAGTATGGGTTATAAGAGTACTTTCTTAATAAAATAAAAAAATATAAAATAAAATTAGAAAATTTATTCCAAATATTTGTAGCAGATTTTTCATAATCAAAATTAAATAATTATTTGAATTATTTTAGTATTTTAACAAATATGTTACTGGTATGTTCAAAATACGCGAATATGGGCTATAAATGATATTTTTATAACCCGAAAAATTCTAAAAAATTATTTTATTAAAATAAAAATATTTTTAAAATATTTTACAATTATTAAATTAATTTATTTTATTTTTAGTATCCGGTTTTAAACAGAATCTAATCCCGTAAAAGCCCGACCTAACTAAATTTTAGAAAAACAAAATTTTCTATAATATATAAAATATTTATCTAAAAATATAAGGCTTTATAAGAATAATAAAATCGTGTAATGAAATAAAAGTAAATAGTGCAAAAGACTAATTAATTACCAGTAGTAATGAAAATACTATAAAAAGGTTATAACTGTAACTTTTATAACCCGAAAAATTATACAACTGATATATTTAGAAATCTTATGAAATTACGAGTCTAACGGTACTAATCGTATATTTTTGATATTTCGAGCCCCGAGACACGCTTTTCGAATTCTGTATCCGAACGGGTTCGAAATAGGTCAAAAATTTACCAATATGATATTTTTAAACAAACTTATATTACTACAAGCCATTCTACATATTTAAACTACAACTCGACCTCTAGGGTTAAGGGCGCTAGATTGCCGGATTTAAGCTATTGTATTCCGGTTAGGGTTTTCGGGTGATTTTTCCGATTTAGATTCTTGCCAATTTGGAAACTGATATTTTATATTTATACAACATATTTAATTTGAGAAATTTATTTTACATTTCATTTTTGTAAGTATTTAATATCTTTTAACGTTTTCGGAATTCTTGAATTGGGTTTCATTTTCGAAAGTGAATCGTTATTTACTTTTTAATAATTTGTTTTTGGGTTCTATGTTACCCGATTTTATAAGTCGAAGTTACGTATGTAATTTCTCATACGTAGTGGTTTTGGAATTGAAGTATGATGAATTCTTATTTTGTTTTTAAGGATTCTAATTTTTCTCAAGATTCGGAAATTTCTGGATTCGCTCGTGTTTTTGGACTAGTTGAAATTCGATTTTAATTTGGAGTGATTTTTAGGGTTTATTTTTGAAGTTTATCTTGGAATTATTTGCTGAAATTTTCCGGGGCTTACAATAAGTCTTTCTTAAGGTTTTATGGATTTTCATAAAGGTTTTTGGAGAAAAACCCTAGCTTTGAGTGGAATAGAAATTTTGAGAAAGGATTCGGGTTTGGTGATCCAAGTAAGCAAGTAAAGTCTTTTAAACGTAAAGATTCAATAAAGGTTCATTCTTGATATGAATGTGATTGTTCTTGTTGTTATGAATATTAGGGTTTTGGAGGATTATCGAGTTCTGTAAATTGTTGTGGAAGATTGATCAGGTTAGATGGTACAACTTGGTGATTTTCTTTGTCGAGTTAGGATTTCGGGAGTTATAGTACATTAGGGTTTGTTTATATCATATTCTTATATGTTCTATATATGTATGTTGTTGATAGGAGTTTGAAGATTTGGGTTGTTATTATATTGTCATTATTGATTGAAGTACTGTAGTGATTCAGGATATTTGGTTGTGGTTGAGTGTTGTCGATAAAGGATTTCTAGGAGATTCATATTGGAGTTCCTAAAATTGAGAAAGGTACGACCAATCCTTACTTGTTTTTGCCTGTAAGTTTAGTATTGATTGAATGCTTATAGGAACAGAATTTCTCAATAAACTTAATCGTTATTCGGTTAATAGTTGTATGATTGATTGTGTTTTGCTTTGACTAGTAAAGACCTGGCAGACAGTGACACTGGTGAGGCACCTTGATGATCTTGGTGTGAGGTTGTCCCTAGTGGACTCGTGCCTTGATATGATTCCGGTAGAATTAGGTGTTCTGGTTTCAGGGTGTTTGGGGAGTACCCACTCATCCATATATGTATATGATTATTATTTTCAAAGAGTTGTATGATTTTCAATGGGGTCTGAGTAACTCTGTTTTTAGGATTGGAGTATACCTAATATTGGACTGTGTTGTTTTGTTAGCTTAAGAAAGATAATAATATGACTGTTTGCATTAGTTTAAGTTGCATAAATTACCTTTCTATTGTATGTGCATATGCATTTATGATTTGGATTGGAGTTATCGTACTGGGCGTCGCCGCTCATTCTTTTAAATTTCAGGTACAGGTGAAGAAGATATAATGTATAATCTTTCTGAATATGACTTATTCTTTGACAGTGGGGATGGCGATAGTGGACCTGACTACCTAGCCGAGAGTTAGGCTTCATATATCAAATTTCTAAGAAAAGACATGTTTTGATCATTTGGAATTGTAGTTGGATGTTTTTATTGGTTTTACATGAAAAAGATTTTAATGTAAACAGTATTAAGTTTCTGTTGAATTTGTTGACTATGAAGTCAACTTGGATTTTATGCTTGAACAAGGAGTTTATGTTTTATGAAGTATGAGTTTTTTAGTTTTAACAGGTTTCGTATCCTATGAGATACCTTATGAGTATTTACAGGTGATGATTGTATTATTGTGGATAATAGAGCCATTGCATGTTCTTTATAAAAGGGGATACATGGCAGGTTGTAATACCTTATTTTAGGGCGTTAATAGCTTATTTGATATCGGAGCTATAGGTTTGAATCATATAGATTTAAGTTTTGATTCCTTAGGACGGTAAGATTTGAGGAGTAGGGTAGAATAATAGGTTTGTTGTTTAGTTAAGTTGTTGTTGTTTGATAGATTATAAGTTTTGATCTTTAAGTTGGATTACCCTCTATCTCATGAAGATGTGTTTGTTGGTGTTAGTAAGTTGATATCTTGTAGTTTCCATACTATGTTGATCCTTATAGTTTGTTTTACCTCTAGAAATTTAGTATCCTTACCCAAAATCGTGGATTACAGTTAATCTTTTAGCAGGATGGATCAGCGGTTAAGGGTATAGAAAGAATGTGTACCAGATGTTTTGGACAACATGATATCAAGGTTTACAAGAGGCTTGAATAGCCTGTTTCTCCTATGGCAAGGTTGGGCATAGTTTTGTATAGAGAAGGTTGTTCCACATATATTTTATTTCATGTGTAGATACCGAGCCAAAGAATGCAAAGAATTTGGAAGACAAGAGGTTCTAGGGATTCTGATGCAGGTTCAAGTTTTTCAAGCATATCTATGCAGTTGTTGTTTAGTAGTGAGAAGGTAGTTAATGGTGTATTTACAGGTATCTTTGGAAAGAGGATATGTATAAAACAGTTGATATCTAGAAATGTGGACATTGAGATGAAAGGTAGACATCTACCTGCAGATTTGGTGGTGCTAGATATGTTGGATTTTGATGTGATTTTGGGTGTAGCCTGGTTGGCAAAGTACCATGTGGTGATTGATTGCCATAACTTGGTAGTAGAGTTCAGTTTGCCCGATGGTGACCATTTTGTCTACAAATTGGTGTTGCAAAGACCTCCAGTTCTACCTATTTATGAATTGTGGGGAGGATCAATTTTGGATGCTATGGTGAAAGAAGATAAGAAGGAGATAGTGTTGTCGGATGTTCCGATTGTATGTGAATATCCAGATGTTTTTCTAAAGGATTTTCCTGGATTACCACCAAAGAGGGAAGTGGAGTTTAGTATTGACTTGATACCCGGTACTGTACCGAAATCAAAAGCTCCTTATCGAATGGTCCTAGCAGTGGCGGCGGCGGTGGCAAGGGCACGGTATGGGTTTGCTCTTTTTGTGGTGTAGGCACTTCCACGGACGCTTGATGTTCGCTTTGGGGTAGGGTCGAAGCAAGTGCGTGTGCATTCTGCTACTGCACAAGAATATTCAACAACTGTGCTATTTGTTCAAGAGTGGCTTGGTTGTCAACTGGTGGATTTGGCAGTGGTGTAGCTTACGGAATTGGAGGAGTAACTTCAGGTTGATTTTCTTCCCTAGCTGGTTGATTTGAAGACTGTTGATTGCGGTGTCGTCCTCTTCGAGTACGGCTGTTTAAATATTTTAATTACGTGAGTTCATTCTTTTCTCTTAACTTATTAAGTTTTATCGCGATATTTAACGGAAATCTTGGAAATTTAGAACAACCATAATTATCAAAATACAAAATTTACATAATAAAAAACATAATAAATAAAATTCAAATAACCATAAAAGAAAATTTTATTCAATTGAAACATTGAAAACTTAAACATAAAAGATTAAAAATTTATAATTTGAAAATCAAATTCATAGAAATAAAATCATATAATGAACTCTTAACAAAAGTTGGTAAGCAAATAAAGAATTCCAAAAATAGAATTTCATAGAAACACGAAATATGACATCTTTTAAGAAATTTAATTGAGGAAAAGGGCATAGCAAGGATATTATAAAACAACACTTTAAAGGGATTCCTTAGTTCTTTGGTTATCTTCAAAACTCTTAACTACTATCTTTAATTAAATCTTATTTAGTTAACTAAGGTGCTATGCTTCGGGTAAATGCGATACTTCCTTCTTGACTCGACATCCTCTTCTTGTGCTCACGAACTCGTGCTTGGTTCCGACTTCTCTTCTTAGAGCTCTTGCTTCATCTTTTGGCAATGGATGCAGAGTCTTCGTCCTTTGGTATAACGACAGACGTACTTGCGGTTAAAACTAGATTATATAGTCTTTTATTTGTTCTTTAATTAAAAAGCAGGATTTACAAAGGTGATATTTTCTTTGGATTAAAAACGGTTTGGGGAATTCATTCAAAGTCAAAAACTAGTTTTACACTTATGTTTTGGGTGAGATCGTAAAATACACGAATTTCCTACTTGGTATCAAAATGCCTTACCTGTTACAACTCTAGGACTTCCTATCTTGTTTTTATCTTATTGAATAGGGTGGTCTTATAGGATTCTTAGGTTTTCCCCTTATTCTACCTACGGTTCCTTTATCTTATGATGAATGTCTATCTTTTCCACTACTAATCTTTCATTTAAATGCTAATAGCTTCACAAGGATCTCCCTATTACTCTCATGATTTATTCCTAAACTTATCATGCCTCTAAGACTTCCATTCCTAAACTTGTGATTTTTTCCCTGAGCTTCATGCTCTGATACCACTTAAACTGTCATGCCCCAAAAGGTACCCTAAACGTGGCAGTCCGCCACATACGGTATTAAAACTTAAGAATGACTTCCCGAAGTTATGCGAAAGTTTTTAACTCCATATGTAAGGCATCTATCACAACAATAGGAGACACCGGTGGGATGTAAAGTTCGAGATAGTAAATACAGCATACAAGAATCTAAATAATCATCCAATTTATCATTAAGAGAATATAATCTTTACATCATTTTAGGGTTTTTCCCTTATAATTCTTCAAACAATAATATCAACTTAATCTTTCTCACAACAAAATAATACTAACACTAAAAGACATTGAAGGATAATTAACCTAAGATCTGCAAAAGATTTCCAGAAGCTCCTTAAATCGTAATCCCACTTGGGTATATGTAGTCTTCGGGCATGAAAGATATTGGTCCTGTACAACAAGGGTTTGGCCATGAGGATCTATCTTTCTTACGGATGAGTCGATCGGTAAATCCACTAATCAAAATAATCCTCCGGGTATGAATACTCCTCCTCGGGATCACCTAAGGTTTAATGGGGGATTTAAAAAGGGATGAATGGGTTTTGTGTTTGTTATTTTCATATTGAAGTGCAGTGAATGGTAGAGAGTATTTTGAGAGAGATTTATTGGAGAGAGGTTTTAAGAGGGAATTTTGATAGAGTTTTGTTATGTAAAATCGATGTGTGAAAGAATGAAAGAGGAAGGGGGTATTTATAGAATTTTTGGAGGAATTTTTGATGTAATAAAATAAATTGAAAAGAAAATAACATAGAGAAAGAGAGAAGGAAGAAAGAGGGGTATGATAAATTTTTGTATTTTTGTAATGAAAAGAAGTAATGTGTAAGGTTTGATGTGAATAAAGTTATATTGGAAATGTAAAAAGTAAGAAAATAAGTATGTAGGTAGTAAGAAATAGGTGTAAGAAAAAGTAGAGATAGTTAAATAGTAATGAATAGTACTATGAATAGTAGACTAGACCTATAAAATGCCGATAGTAATAAAAATACGCATAAACGAGCTATATATGTTATTTTTAGTTACCGAAAAATTCTAAAACTGATATTTTTGAAATCCTTGTTTAATTACGAGTCTTTTGGTGTTAATGAAATATTTTTATTATTCCGAGCTTCTGGACACACTTTTCGAGAATTGATCCAGATTGAGTTCTAAGGACACTCGAAATTCGCGAATATGATATTTTTGTATTACCCTATATTATTACGAACTATTTTAAGGTATTAACTTAATTTCGTTTTCTAGGGTTTAAGAACGCGGGATTGCCGGAGTTGAAATTGTTTGATTGTCTTGACCTTTGTTGACTTTTGAAACTCCAGTTTGACTAGGATTAGGGTTTAATCCAACTTTACCCTAGAAATTGAGAGGTTTATCTTAGGGATCGGATAGGAGGATCTTTTCATGTTCGGATTTTTGTGCCGAATGATTAATGAATCTCCTCTTATTAACTTCAGTGATCGAAATCGGTTTAAGGTTTAGTTTCAACTTGGGTCAAACTTTAGGGTTTCGATTTAGCATTCCAAAACAATTCTCGAAAAATCTGGCGGCTTACAAAAGGCCTTAAGGAATATACATAATGAGGACTTAATTTTAACAAGAATAAATAAATTTTATCAAGGAATTTTTCTAAAAACAAGTAGAAATTGTAAAGAATACAAGACCAGCTTTTCTAAGTTGATTTTTCGTAAAATCTTACAGGGAAAAAGTTTTCTAAAAATTTCTTTTATTAAATATCATCAAGAACATGTACATATATATCTAATGACATATCATTTATGTTAGTAACTTGTTCATATTGCATGTATACTTACTTTAGATAGTAGAAACTTCATGAACTTTCACAAAATCAATTTTCCAAAGGTGTTTTCGCTACTGATCTGAACTGATCAGATCTTTTTGAAGCTTCAAAGTTTTGAAAACTTAAATATGATATTAGAATTAGATAGATCTTTCGAAGTAGATAGAAATCCGTATATAATTTGCTAAATTCCGAGTTAAAACGACCGAGTAAAAACGACCAAGTTATTGTCTTTTTACGTTGGAATTCCCACGTAGGACGAGAATTATGAATTTTCTAGTTTTGTTAAATAGTTTGGATTAGTTAAGTGATGAAATACATATTAGGGTATTTTTTCCTTTTTAGGTGACCCTGAAATCGACGATTCCCTACCACCGGATTACTTTTACTAAGAGACCAGTGATCTAATGGCCGAGTGTATTTTCTTCTTATTTTGTTACCTTGTTTGTGCTTGTAGCTAGTTGCATTAGAATTATAAGAGCAAGATAAAAATCGATATGAATGGGGATGGGATAGATGATGAGACTTTGATATATGTATGCCAAATAATACTAAAGCATATTGAAACTATGAATCGATTGGATAACTGCATTGTTCATATTATTTCTGTTTATGTGCATGATATTGGTTGGTCACTCCAAAGAATGTATGAATAATTTGACCTAAGCAAAAAAAAAAAATTTGTCATTTCTCGCGTCGGACATGTTGCATTTGGTAGCATGCTACTCCTACGCAGGTCGATTGGTATGGTCCAAGGACTCGTTTGGATAATGAGACCTGGTATCAGAGTTCATTCATAGGGAATTAAGGCGAACCGGGGATGCATTCCATGTTAAGCCTAGTCGAGTCGAGTGCTATGAGCTTGGGGGGCTTTGTGGACTAGCAGCGGTCGGGTATACTTTCAATACCATCGCTAACCCTTGATACGGAGGGCGTAAATTCGTTCTGTGTATGGGTTCTAGATACCCTTACATAATTGTCTGCTCATGTGTTTGTTCATGTATAGCATATGGATGATTTATAACATGCTTGTTATGGTATGAAATTAAGGAAACTCTCACTGAGCTAGTGTAGCTTATATCCCAATAGATGTTTGAATAAACAAGTTGATGGGAGAATGCTACTTGGGGACCGAGATGATTGGAGTCAAATATGACTTCGAGATTTTGGCAGGAAGTAAGAATACTTGAAGATATTAGCTAGGTTTTGTGAATTGCTTTGTAATAGATATGTAGTGAAAGCTTTGGATGAATTGTAATTGGAATATAGTGAATTGTATTTCCTTTACATTGTTACTCAAGTTATATCAATATAAAATGTATCACTTCGATGTGTCTCCTCCATGTGTTAGACGCCTTGTACATAGTATAGAAGCCTTCGCGTGACTGAGGTGGTCATTCTTAGGCTTTAATATTGTGTACGGTGGGCTGCCATGTTTAGGGTACCTTTCGGGATGTGACATTTGATGTGCTTAAACACAAATCTTTGTTGATATATTGATTTTATGCATGATTTGAACTCAATTTGTGCTAAAATTGGGCTTTGAATGCATGAAAATGGTTTTTCGTGCTTTTGATGCATAAACAATGTTTAGATATGTTCAATGTCGCTTTCTAGACTTATTTAAATGATTGAAAATGTTCGAAAAGTTTTTTAGACAAATTTGTGCACTTTTGAGAAACATATCATGCAATTTTTGACAAAACACTTGCACAAACTTGTTTTATTTTACATGCTTTAAAACCACTCAAATATGTCTAAAATATATTTTAAACTTGCATGTTGCTTGTGCTTCTCTTTGTTTGGAATATTTTAAGTTTGCCTTTTTGATGAGTCTATAGGGGGAGAAATGTGCACAATTAACATGTTTTAGTATGTATGTGTGTGACATATTTGGAAATTAAGTGTAACTTGGAATTCCCTTTAGTTAAGTATCAAATTTTTAGACTTATTTGCTAAAATTATTTTATAACATGGATGCTTAATTGATGGAGTGCATTAAATTGAGAGGGAGTTAATTCTGCATGATTGTCCTCATCAAAAAAGGAGAGATTGTTGAAAATATGGTGTTCGAAATGTGTTTTGATGAGAAAATGAAATGCATAATTAATCTCTTAATCCTATTTAAGTTACACTTAATTAGTAAAACAAGTATTCAACTTGTCTTGGACGTGTTTGAACTTGTTTTGCTTGGTTTTTAGTTATGTTTGTTGTCATATCTTGATTCAAATACTTGTTAGACCTTATTTTATTTAGAATTTGTTAAATCTTAAAATATAGAAATTGTAGATCTCTCTTTAAGCTTTCTGTAGCATCTTAAGTCACCTCAATCAGAGTCCATATGAGAAAGTTATGATCAAAATACAAACTAATGTCGAGGTTGGAATCTAGTACTGCAACATACTGGTGGGACGGTAATATATGGTGTCCAAATGGTAGCTAGTTTGCTGCTCTTTTTTGCAGATAGAGTTAGAACTGTAGGCCTGCAGCTTCCGGATGCTAGTTGATAGAAAAATAGTCGTTAATGTCACGCCCCATAGGGTATCCTAAATGTAACAGCCCACCACATGCCATATAAGATTCCCGAATTACCGCCTTAGTTCTTCGGGGGTCTCATATGGATGTAAGGCGTACCTTTACGACAATAGAATACAAGTCCAAATGGAGATAAAAGCTTAATTTGGCATGCATTAGCAATAGGATATAACTCATGAAACATAATTAAACTTTACATTTACTAAGGGGCATTCCTTCGCAAAAGAATGTTTAATGGCCTTATACAGTCATCCAGAGTCTTAAAAGTTTCCTATAGAAGTCTAAACAAAAATTCAACTTCTAGGGGAAACTCCTAGCTCCTGTACCTGCACAGTCAGGTCACGTTGCCTAAGCCATAAATTGGGTAGCTGCAAAAGGAATAAACTATAGGGACGTAAGCTACTAGCTTAGTGAGTGAAATCTTCCCCAATAACATTCATGTCACAACAATTCAACTAAGTGATTAAGCAAGCAAGTGAATGCACCAAACACATGAGTTCAACATACATATGACCAGCCGGAAATCATATATGGATGGACTTGCGCCCTTCATCCTGGGTTAGCAGATTAACGAATACTGCTGTACTAACTTTATGCCGTTTATGGTTCATGGCTAACCTACAATTATTTCGTTTCTGGATCACGATTAACCTACCAATGCTAGTGCTCCTTCCCATTATAATATGCATATGTCAAATTTGGCATTAGTCCGAATAGTTGATTAAGTCATTTTATTTAGGCGATCAAACAATTTCTCAGACAATCCATCATAACTAACTAACTACACAACCAGAATTTATCACCCGATTTCGATATTCTTATTTTGAGTTCTCACATCATCATCAACATACAATTTCCCATTATTCCCCATCATTCATATTCCATTCATTTGGCCTACATTCTAGTGCACTAATTACAAGCACATAAAATAAATGAATCTGGAAGAGAAACTCACTCCGCCATAGGTTCGCCGGCCTTCTAGTAATAATAATCCGAAGGCAAAAATTCAACGTCCTCGAGTTCACCTATTCACATAAGAAATACCCTAATAAGTATTCTACCATCTAAGGGTACTAAAACTCTAAGAAAACTTAGTGAAATCGGAATCGCGTCATTTTTGAAGTCTCGATTTAAAATGGCCATAACTTGGTCGTTTTAAGTCAGAATTTTGCAAATTTTATATCGATTTCTATCTGCTTCGGAAGAGCTTTCTAAATATGAAGTTTAAATCAAGTTTTGAAAATATCTAAGCCTAGGAAATGAGGGGTCAGATCTGTACAGTGGTTATATTGATTCCGAAAATGCAATTTCCATGAATGCTATTGAGATTCCTAAGTGCAAAATGAAACTAAATGACATGGTAATGAATTTCCCTATCATGAATGTCATGATATGAACTCTTAAGTGTCTAAGGTCTTATAAATTTTTAGACTTAAAGAATTTAAATAAACTTTGTCTTAAGACACTATGTCATGCCATTGTTTAATAATTAACTTTGCTACAATTGGTCACACCTACTTATTTTAAGGATTTTTCTTAGGAAAATCCTATTTATTTTAAAGAAAATTTGACTCTTATATTAACTATATCCTAAGGCCTTTATTTCTTTAATAAAATCTTCATTTGTAACTTCTAAAATGGGTCTTATACTAGCGTGGTTCCAAAAATCCGCATTTAGAAAATTTCATTTTCAAGTTGATTCTTTTAAGAAAAATGCATTTTATACTTAGAACTTTAAGTATTTGTTTTACCTATACCCTAAGGACTTTATTTATTTAAGAAAATACCATTTTTGAAGTTGGAAAACTAGTGTTTTCTAACCATCTATCAATTATTACGAATTTGACTTTCAAGACTTTCAACCCAAAATTTCTATTAGACTTCATCCCTTGTTTTAAAATATTTTCTTTAGTAAAACTCATTTAAACTCATGAAAAACATCATCAAACATTATCTATCACCTATAAGCTTCATTTTTCTTGTAAAATACATGTTTAGAAATTGGTAAAAGGGTTTTTAAACTAGGTTTCTCAAGTCATCCGAATTTACACTAGCTCATTTCTTGAAAAGTGTTTTCCTTTTTGACTTTATTAACTCATCTATCTATAGATCTATATACTAGCAAGGTGATTTACTCAAGACAAGATCATTGATGATCATTAATGCACGTAAACTCAAAATAATGATGAGATCTTAAATGCCTACATGAATACGAGTAGTAAAATGATAGATCTACTATATCAAGTGCTTAAATAAGTTTTGAAAACATAAAAACTACATTTTTATAAAAGATCTTTTGTTCAAAACACTTTTTGATGAATGATCATAAAGCTTATGGCATGAAAGCTCCTTTAAATGCTAGATTCACTTTGTGATGGTTTGGTATTCTTGTTTTGATATTTCCTAGTCTCTAGCACAAGATCATGGGGACCTTTGGTTGGAAATATCCAAGAATATCCTTGCCATTACAAGGATCTAAAGATATAGGAAGCAAGTTCTTTTACCTTAAGTGAAATAGAAGACAAAAGGAAGGAAATTTTTTTTTTTGTGTGTGTGTGTGTGTGTGTATGTGAGCTTGAAGCTCACGGCAATGAGGTGGAGAGGGAGAGGATTTTGAGAGCTTTTACCTTTTGAAAAATTTGAAAAAGTGAAGCATGAAGTGAGAGAAAAAAAATGTAGTTTATATAGGAAATGCAATTAGGTTAAATGGGATAAAACAAATGAAAAAAAATTGCAAATTTGAGCTTGAGAGGGGGGGGAGGGGGGTGTTTGTGAGATTTGATTTTTATGTTACTTGTTTTGATTGATTTGAGTACAAATTGTCATAAATTGTAATAATAATAATTAAGGGACAAAAAGTCTTTGGAAAAGGAAGTGATTGAGTGATGGTAATGGTTGTAAGAATAGGGTGTACTTGTGAGTAGTAGGCTGTACTTGTGAATAGTAATGAATAGTAATTAAGACAACTTAATTACCGATGGTAAGAAAAATACGAATAAGAAGGCTATAACTGTATTTTTCATAAGCCGAAAAATTATGAAATTTATATTTTTGAAATCCTTATTTTATTTCGATTCAAATGAGTATTCACAAGTAAATTTTTGAAATTTTAGTTCCGGGGCACGCTTTTTCTATAATGGATCTCGAGATGACCCGAAATTGAATTTTTCTTAAAATCGAATCTTTTCTTGGTTTGAAATATAATCAAGAACTATATTCAAATTTAACTTTTCTTATAAAAGTTTCTTAATTGGAAACCGAGGAAAAGCCGGATTTAGGGTTCCTAGTTCTCACTCTAGTCTTAAACTATTCCGGTTTAGGGTTTTGGTTTCCGGTTATTGAGTTATCTTGGTTACTTGAAAAACCGGGGTTTACAGTTAAAGCCTCTTGTAAACCCCCAAATTTTGTGATCGGTTTAGCTTAAACCCTAATAAGAAAGTCAACCGAAAATCCTAAAGTCAACAAAACTCTAGTTAGATGAAATGTTTTAAGTCCGACAATCCCGTATTAGCAACCTTGAGAAAGTAAGTAAGAAATTAGCATGTAGAATAGTTCGTAATTACATAAGGAAGCTAAAAAAAATCAGATTAGTAAAACCGTAAATCGTTTTGAACCCGAACGGATACAGTTCTTGAAAAACGTGTCCCGGGGCTTGGAATAGTAAAAATATTCCTGTTATACCGTTAGACTCGTAAAAATATAAGGTTTTCAAAATATCATTTTTATAATTTTCGGTAAGTAAAAATAACAAATATCACAATTATACGCGTATTTTCTTATTATCAGTACTTTATTAGTCATATCTATTTTACATTATACTATTCATTACTATTCTACACTATTCTTTTATCTCTACCTTTTCTAACACCTATTCTTACACCTTATACACTATTATCTTTACTTTTTACCTTTCTCATAACTTTATTTCACATCTACCTTATTTATTATTATATTTAATCAACAAAAATACAAAATAAAAACTCTTCTCTCCCTCTCTCATGTTAAGGACGGCACCACCACACACCTACCCTCCCCCTTGTCTCTCTCTCTCATTTTTATTTTTTTTTCTATTCTTCTTTATTTAAATCACTCAAAAATTCACTCCTATTTTCCTATAAATTCCCCCTTTTCTTTTACTTCTTTCATACAATTACTATCTACAAATTCACTACTAAATCTCTCTCAAATTTTCCTCTCAACACTCTCTCCAAATACTCTCTCAAAATATTCTAAAACCTCCTTATACGCACACAAAATTCATTCACACATATTATCTCAAAACACTCTTTAGGTGAAAAAATTTTTTTCTTACCAAATTCTTCTTCTCATGTGATGTAACTTTACATGATCATGGTGTGAGTTTTAAAAAACTAAAAGTTATGGAAGCTACGCTATGTTCATGTATTGTTATTGTTCCTGAATGTCTATTTATTTATTTATTTATGTTATTACTTTACTTTGTTCATATTATCATTGTTATTATATCTAAGTATTATTATGTATCTATATATATTACTTTGTTCGTAAAAGTTATCTTTTTGTTTTGAAAAGCTTTTTAAATCATTTCTCTATTACTTTGTTTTCCTAAATAGAAGATGATTTTGATACTAAAATGATTTCTATGAAAACATAATATAAAGGAAACCTTATGAAAAAAGAATGAGAATTTTCAAATGAAGATCTTATCAAATAAATGGTCAAAGAAAAATAGTATAGAAAACAAATAGGAAAGTGACACTAATATTGAAAAATTTTGAAAAGAAGAAATTTATTCTTATCAAAAGTCATTTAAGAATAAGATAAACATGAAATAATTCTTTGAAAAAGAATCAAAATATTCATTTTAAAAGGAGTTACAAAAATGGATTTTTTGTAAATTATAGTTTTCTAAACTTTTAATTAATATTGTTTACTCAAGAAATTTTAATGGACAACAACCACTTGAGCATGGATAAAATATGAGCTATATATTTACGAAAAAGGAAATTTTCAACTATGTAGATAACTAAGTATTTATCAAAGCAATTTTGAGATGAGTTAATATTTGAAACAAATTGCTTTTGGGAAGGAAAAATTCGTGGTGAATCTGATCACCATTGTTTTGGAGCCTCAATGATCTAATTTGATAAAAATAGTTTTAGAAATGAATAGATCTTTTTGAATAGGTAGAAATCGGTATATTATATGCACAATTCTGAGTTACAATGACCAAGTTATGGCCATTTTAAATTGGAATCATCCTTTATACGAACTTTGACATTCTTATTGGCATAGTTTAGACAAGTTTCAGGAAAGTTATCAAGAAATACTCATTTTGGGTATTTTCCTTGACTAGATGATTCCAAGGAAGAATACTCGTATCCCGATGATTATTTCGACTAAGTGGATTATTTGAGCAACTCATCCATTTAGAAGAAGTGTCGACATGGCATCATGAGTTTATTTCCTTAAAAAGACTTTACTTGATTGTGCTTGTAGTTTAGTCGCATTAGAATTAAGGAAAGATAACTTGATATGTATGTGAAAATTGTTGAAAGTACTATAAGAATATCGAGACAAAAATTGATTGTAAGTAATTGTTTGTTTTAGTATAGTGCTTAATATGTATGAAATTTTATGATCACCTTAAAATTATTAATAATGATGTTATGGTAATTTAAATAAATTGATTCATGCATACCACAAAATGAATCACATTGTATGGGGTTATTATCCTTGGGTGAGAAGGATGGTAGCTCGGTCGAAAGCAACACTTGGCGGTTATGATCGAAAGCGATTGCTTGGTGACATGGAATTAATCAAATGCCTGGCAGAAGTCTGAAAGCATGGCTCAATTCGAGTAGACTTAATATGCTTGGCGGTATTGATCGAAAGCATAATTTAACTAAAACTACTCGTTTTGAGGTTATACATCACCAAAACCCGAATGGAGGGCGTAAATCCATTCAACATATAGTTCTCATAAAACTATATGCCTTGTTTACCCACGTATATGTTGCATTTCACTTGATTGCTCAAATAACTTATTTGAATTTCATTACCCAAGAAGTTTACTTATGGAAATAATTCTCACCAAGCCTATTAGCTTATACCCCTATAGATATCTTTTGCAGTTTACCTATTTGTGATTGAGGCCACGTGGACCCTGCAGCCAGGTATTCTCCTTTGTGGTTAAGGAATTTTTTTTAGATGAAGTTTAGCGTTGGATAAGATGTAAACTTCATAGAAATTTTCTTGTAATAGATTATAGCTATTTGTGGCTGGAGAATGCCCCTAAGACCTGTAAGACTATTGTTATGAATAAATAAATATTATGAATCCTTTCTTCTTAATTTGTTATTGTATCTTCTTAAGCTTCATAATTCCATGTATGGTCCTCTAAATTTGTGAGAGCACGCTTTACACTTAATATTGAAGCTTCTAGGAATAACTAAGGTTGTCATATTTAAGCTTTAATATTGAGTGTGGCGGACTATTATGTTTAGGGTATCCCTTGGGGTGTGACACCTCTCCTACTCGACTGTTGGAGTTATGTTTTGTTGACAACGGCTAAGAGATTTCAAGATGTTATAAATACAAGTGTCTGGGAACTTGAATAAGAGGTCTAGAGCTTATTTATCGCATACATCTCCTTGTAAACTCTCTTTACAAGCTTTTATTGTAAATTGTAATATTGTGTAAGTGAGCGCTAAGTGTAGTGCTAAGTGTTTTATATTTGCTATCCTTAGTCAAGCATTATACTAAGTGAATTGTGAGTTTGAGGGTGAAGTCTTGAGTTGAGTCTAGTGTATTTAATTTATAAAGACTTAACTCCAGTATTTGTGTTGTTAACCCTCTATTGAGGCAAATATTTGTTGTGAATGAAGTGGTGAAGTCCTCCATTGAAGGAGGCAATTGTTGTGGATCATGGAGACTAGGAGGTGGATCGAACTTCATGTTAAAACGTGGTACAAACTTTCCTTTCCCTATCTCTTTATTTATTATTCTTGATTATTTTTGTTGTTGTGCATGAATTAGTCTTTGAGCTTAAAAAGAAATCGTTTTTTAGTGCATAATCTATATTTTTTAAGTGTTACTTAATTTTTACAAATGGAAAAATATTTGCTAAGTGACAAAAATCCATTTTAAAGTGAGTTTGGTCTTATTTTCTTTATTAAAGAAAGAACTTATTTTTATTTTTATTAAGACAACAACATCTTAATCATGCATGAATATGATTATATATCCATGAAAAAAAAAATAGGAATAACACACAATAAGATAGAAAGAGATATAAGAAATAAATAATCATAATAACAAGGTCAAATATTAGGAGTCCTAACTTCATCAAGGCTTACCAAACCTAAGAATAGACTAATTCCAAAAAGAAAAGAAAAGAAAGAAAAAGCATGATAGTGAGAGCAATATTAAGATGTTAGGCTAGTGAGCATTTGGACTCTAAGAAATATATATACATATATATAATACATATATATGGAGCTAAATTAGAGCAACAATAATAATATGATCATTACAAAATAACATAGCAATAGTAAAGAAAATATTAAGCATGAACAAGAACAAAACATGAACATATTATTGCTTCTTCAACACTGTGGTTTTAGGAAACACACGCTATGGTCATGTGATATTACATGACATAAAGAAAAAATAATAAATATTTTTACCTAAGGTTTATGTGGAGATGGAGGAAGAAAGAATTTTGTTATTAGTTGTATGGAGATAGTAATGGGATAAGAAGAAAAGATAGAGATGGAAAGGGATTTATGGAGAAATTTTAGGAGAGTTTTAGCATGTAAATGAAGTGTGTGAAAGAAATGGAGGAAGATGGGGTATATATAGAGTTTTGTCATGGGAAATTATATGTAATTAAATAAAATGAAAAATAAAAAAATAGATGTATGTGGGTGTGGGTGGCACCACTTTGGGGTATAGGGGAGAGAGAGAGATTTGTTTTGTATTTTTGTAATGAAAAGTAATTAAGATGTAAGATAAAAAATGTAAAGTAGTATTAGAAAAGCAAATTGTAAGAAATATGTGTATAGATAGTAAGAGTAGGTAGTAAGAAAAAGTAGAGATAGGTGAATAGTAGTGAATGGTGTAAAATAGTGACATGAATAGTAGATAAGACAAATTAATACTGGTAATAAAGAAAATACGCGTAAAAGTATGATATCTGATATTTTTAGTTACAAAAAAATTATAAAACTGATATTTTTAAAATCCTTATATTTTTACGAGTCTAACAGGGTCATCAGAATATTTTTACTATCTCGAGCCTCGGGACACATCTTTCGACGACTAATCCATTTGGGTTCGAAACGAACTAAATTTTGATGAATCTGATCTTTTTAGGCTTTTTTATATTATTATGAACTATAATCTATGATTATCTCAATTTTATTATTCTAGGTTAAGAGCGTGGGATTGCCAAATCTAAACACTAGGGTTTTGTTATAGACTTGGTTGACTTTTAGGGTTTTCGGTTGACTTTTGATTCTAGGGTTTAAGCATAAACTTAGCACAAAATCTCAGGGTTTACAAAATGTTTATTAACAATTAATTTTGGTCATGTTACATTTGGTTTGTTCAATGGTAACACAATATACATCTAATAAATATATAACAAAACATATATTATGAATTTATTTCTAGATAATAGTTTACTAGTGTATTGTATAACATGTAATACATGTGCATACGTAATAATGGTATAAGAAAACATAATTTAAAAAATATTTCTTTATGATATTAAATTATCGATACGTTGTGCTATATGGAATGTTGTAATATAAGTAATAAAAATATAACAAAAACATATATTAAAATAAAGGAAAAATGTCAAATTTAGTATTTGAACTTTGCATGAAAATTTAATTTGTAATTGAACTTTAAAGTAGTTAATTTAAATTTTAATACCCAATCAAACTTTTCATGATTGTTTTTATCACCTCAATTAATATAGTTTGTTCTATTTACTAGAGTGGAAGAGGTAGCTTGTCAGAGCTAGATGACGTTAAGAAAGGTAGCAAAAATCCAATGATATGCTATTGCTTCCATATTGACAAACAGAGTAAATAGTGTTAAGGAGGTAGTAAAAATGATCACAAAAAGTTTAATTAAGTATTAAATTAACCACTTTGAAATTCTAGAATAAAATTGAATTTTCAAGTTACCAGAAAATTATTTTTTTGGATCTTATATTACTGGCACATTATATAATACGTAACAAAACATATATTAAACACTATTATTTTTTTCTTTTTGTGATATGGCATTATTGATAGGTTGATCAATATGACATAGCTACATACATATGATAATATGAAACATTTATTGAAAATAGTCTTTTGTAATATTAACCTAACATGGTACTATTTAACATGTTAAAAAGGAAGTATGCCTAATCATTATATTTTGTGAAATTTTAATTATTAAAGCATGAATGAATTGCTATACGAGATAAAAAATTGTCTATATGGTATGGTATAATTTACTTTATTTTCTTTTGTAAGTATTTTCTCTTAAAAATACATGGATTTTAATTTCTCAACTCATAATTTTAAGTGAAGGCCGGTTGAATGATATGAACACTTGTCTCTTAACTCGATTGACTTGAGTTTGATTCCTTTCTCCCTCAAAAGTTTTATTGGATAGTAATTGGCAACTTAACTACAAATAGTTTGAGATAAAATACATGTAAACCTAGATTTCATTCACATGTTAAGATATTAAGATATATAGGGAAATAAAAAAGAAGTAAAAGAAAGAAAAAAAGTAATCAAATGAATTCCATTCCAATCCAACAAGCAAAGAAAAGTTGGAACAAGTTCTTTCCTTTAACTTACTTCACTTTCTTTAAGCATTTATCTTGGTATATGTTTTAAGAATAAGTTTAGATTACTTTGCTGAAGCAAAAAGTTTTGTTACTCTTCATTTATCTATAAATGTGATGCATTATCTAGTAAATAAAGTCGTCTTGTTTTTAAACTTGCTTCATTCCTAACTTGGGTTAGTGATCACTAGTGATTTTCACTCCTGTTGTTTTTTTGCAATCAATTGAATTTTTCGATGAGAGGAAGACCTCTTGATATCAAATCAGAGAATTTTAGATTTGTTTCCTGTGGTTATGTATCTATTACTTGTAGTTGCCTTTTTTAACTTTGATATCTAAATGTCTGGATTTAAAAGGAAGTTGAAACCATACCAATTGCAATTTACACTTATTTATTTATTTAATAATATGTTGAAATATGGTTATCATTTCCTGAATGAGGTGGATGGACTTCAACTTAGTACTGTTTTGCTTTTGCAGTTAGGTTGTTTTAGCTTTTTATGATGGCTAAAAGCAACAATGGTGTTCTCACATTGGTTTTAGTTGGTCGTACTGGAAATGGTAAAAGTGCGACAGGAAATACCATTCTTGGAAAAAAGAAATTCACATCCAAGATTAGCTCATCTGGAGTCACAAAGACTTGTGAATTGCAACAAACTGTACTGGATGGCCAGATAATCAACGTAATTGACACTCCTGGTATGAATTGATGATTAATTTTTCTTTTTTAACAATGGACATTTTATAGAGTAATGGAAGCATCATTGGCATAATGGATCATTTCAGGTCTCTTTGATAGTTCTGCTAAAATTGAATTTATTGGCAAGGAAATACTCAGATGCATTGATTTGGCTAAGGATGGAATTCATGCTATCCTTGTAGTCTTCTCTGTTAAGACTCGCTTTTCTGATGAAGAAGCATCTATTCTTCATAGCTTAAGAAGTTTGTTTGGAAATGAAATTGTAAACTACATGATCGTTGTTTTTACTGGAGGGGATGAGCTTGAAGACAATGATGAAACTTTAGAAGATTACTTAGGTCGCGAATGTCCCCAACCTCTAAAGGTTACCTCCTTCTATTCCTTGTTGTTAATATTTTCTATTACACCAAGAAATTTTGAATTGGAACTTTTGCTTGCTTTGTTATTTCATTTTTTTTCCTTTTGTGTTTAGTTAATGGAATGGTTACTCGGTGAAACTCTTATAGCTAATAAGTAATTGCGTTGTTTTCTTATGAAGGAAGAAGGAATAGCTATTCTTGCATATTTCCATATGTTATCATGAGATTAAAAGGTTTTATTTTCTGAATTTTTTATGTCAATATGATTTTCTATTAGGTTCTCTAGATATTGTAATATATTTTTTTAAATTTCGATATATACTAGAATGTAGCTATTTTTATATCTTAAATGGTGAAAAGGATGTTTGAAATTGTTAGTTCCATGTTAGTGTTTTCTTCATATTGCAAGACAAGATTTTTCTACTTTAATATTTTGGTGAATCTTTGCTGTTCTTTCATCCCATAATGTTCTGCCTTACGATGGCTACATCTAATAAATTTGAGATAATAAAGATGAAGAAAATCGACACATAGATATAATGTGAAAAAATCCTAAATAAATAAGGGTAAAATCCCATAGGTAAGGCATAACAATTTCACTATGATAAATGTTTAAGAATTACAATCTCTTTATGTCACAAGGAAAAACAATTAAAATTCTCTCTTCGATACTAAAAGAAAATACACAAACTCTCTTACTTTCTCTCTTCTATAATAGGAGAAGACTTACTATATTTTATGTGACTTCTATTTCTTTGTTACAAGAAAAATGAGATCTTTTTGGAATGATATCAAATGCAAGAACCCAATCCTATTTATAGATGTCACCTATGGTGTGAAGATGATGAAAAGTAATGTATGGTAAAAGCATGTTTCTATTTTTGTTAGCTTGGTAAAGTTTGTCTTCCTTTCTCATAGTTTTTGTCCAAGAGCATTATATGTAGCAAAATATGTTAATAGTCTCCCAGTTGAAGATTTGATTGAGGGTTGATCATATCTTCGCACCACTCTTTCTACCATGCCACTTCATATTGCTTACATTTCCGTTACGCCACAAGAGTATCAACACCAAAAGAATTTATCATTGTTGATCATTTTTGTCATAAAGTTTGCTATGTTGTCTTTAGTATAGATCTTTTGCATATCTATTGCTCCTCCTTCCATTTTCTCATGAATGAAGTGGTATTGCATTAAGATATGTTTTGGTTCCGAATGAAAGGCTAGGTTCCTTGTGAGATGCAAGTCACAAAATAGAGAAATTTTCTCTTATTCATTTCTAAGTTCCTCCAATATCATTTTTAATTATATTACTTCATTACTGGCTTGTGTAACTGCTATATATTTTGCTTTTATTGTTGATGTAGCCACAGTTGACTAGAGTTTTATGGCCCAACTTATAACTCTACTAGCAAGTGCAAACATGTATCTTATGGTGGATTTACTTTTATCAAGACCACTTGTATAATTCAAATCAAAATATCCTTTTATAGTAAAAACCGATCCTTCATAACATAATCCAACATCCATATTCCTCCACCCTAATATGTCTTAGGATCCTCTCTACAACATTTCAATGCTCTCTACTAGGATTCGCCATGTACTAACTTATTACTTCTACTGCATATGCAATGTTTGGTCTCGTACATATCATAATGAACATCAAACTATCCACTGTTGATGCATGCTGTGCATATTGGAAAATAACCTAAAATTAATAGGAGTGGGGTGGAAATCGACTCACATTCTTGCATGGTGAAATATCGTAAGACCTTCTTCAAATAATTCTTTTTAGAAAGCCAAACCTGCCTATTATTTTAATTTCGGTAAATTTGCACCCTTGGAATCTTGTTTACTGGTCCTAAGCCCTTCATTTTGAATTCCTTAACCAACTATTCCATCAATTCCTTAATACGATCTATGTTGCGACTTGCTACCAATATGGTGTCTGCATATACCAACAAAATCATAAAATTACTTTCATTAAGCTTATTAGAATATGCATAAGATACTACATAGAGTTTGTTGTATCTAAGGCTCAAGATAAAGAAAAAAAATTTGTTGTACTAACATCTTGGCGTCTGTTTTAGATTGTATAGAGATTAATTTAACCTACAAGACAAGTTTTCTTTTCCTTTTTCTTCAAAACCTTCTAGTTGGAGCATGTATATTTTGGCTTTACAATCTCCATGTAGAAAAGGTGTTTTCACATCTAATGCTTTAGATGTAAATTAAATATAGCATGCATCGCCAATTCCAACTAAATTGATGTAAGTTGAACTATGTGAGGAAACCTTTCATTGAAGTCAATCTCTTTTTTTTTTTTTTTTTTTTTTTTTTTTAGCATTTCCTTTTATATATATACACCCAAGTTAGACTTTGATGCCACTTATTGTGATATATGGATAGGATAGAGTTATGTCATATCTAATAAATTTGAGATAATAAAGATAAAGAAATGGAAACATAGATTTTATGCAAAAAATCCTTAAACAAATCAGGGTAAAAACCATGGGAAAGGTAGAAGAATTTCATTATGATAAATAATTAGAAATTATAACCTCTCTATTCCATAAAAGGAAACAAGTAAAAGTCTCTCTTGGATACATCAACTCTCATTTCTTTCCTACTATGGAAATGAGATGTTTTTGAGATGATATCAAATGCAAAAATTCAAGCCTATTTATAGATGTTCTCCAACGAGTGAACATGGTGAAAAAATGCATGGTAAAAATATGTTTTTCTACTTTTGTTGGCTTAGTAATATATCTCTTCCTTTTCCCATTGTTTTTGTCAAATAGCATTAAATGTAGCCAAATATGTTGACAAAAAGCAATAAGAGAGACTACTGACAATATGTATGAGTTTGAAGAGAATAAACGAGTAAAGAAGTTGAGACTCAGTAGAAAGAAATGGAAATGCAAAGAATTACGACAACCAATAAAATTAGGAAATAGCAATGGAGAAATTGCCTGAATTTTCGCATCACTAAAGCTCTTTACTTCTTGCATATGTCTTCAAGAATACAACTTATACTTTGGGTTATTAATAGGGCTCGGATCCCTTCGATTATGATATAGGGGATAGCTCTTGACAAGGATGTGTGCATTAGGAAATAAAACTACTTGCATGTCATGAAGGATAAAATATTAATGTTTTTTTCTTTACCATGAATAGCCTAGAAGAATGAGACCAAATTTATCTTATGTTTAAATTCATGCAAGTTGATATTGGTCTATTACCACAATTTTATAGGATATTCTCAACATTTGTGGGAATCGGATGCTACTTTTTGATAATAAGACAAAGGATAGATTAAAGAGAAAAACACAGCTTCAGGAGCTCTTATCCCTTGTAAATATGGTTATCATTAAGAACGATGGAAAACCTTACAGTGACGAGTTGTTTGCTCAAATAAAGGTTAGTAGGTTTTTTTTTTTTTTTTTTTTTTTTTTTTATGTGGAATTACATGAAGTAGCTCCTATCTTTCACTTTATAATAACCTTAATACCTATTTGATAGGAGGTGCGAGAAGGTGTTGGTTCTATGGAAGGATACACCAAAAAAGATAAGCTTAAGTTGGAAGAGCAAATGAAAAGAGCTCATGAGGATCTTGTCAAGCGATTGACGGATATGGTAATTTTTGCATGACTTTTTAGGATTGGTCTTTTGAACAATTTTCCTTTCATTTTTATTGCATGACTTTTGAGGATTGTTCCCTTGAGAAAATTTCCTTTCATTTTTATTGCATTAGTGTTATCAATAATGAACGTGATTTATTGTTTAATTCATAAAAATAAGAAATCTATCTTACTTAAGAAACTGGTCATGCTTTAATTAATTGATAATTGCAGGCTGATTTTAAGGTCCATGAATGAGATACATGTTTGTCACTATTGTATATTTAAAGAAAGTTTTTATTTTTTTTTCTTTTTAATTTGAAGGTTTCTAAGATATTTACTAATACTCTTATGTGAGTATTTGCAAACAAAGTCGTACTTTAACCTAAAAAATGTCTCTCATATTTGTCTACGAAATACTTTATAATTTTGAGCAGATTGTTATATTAAATTAACTAGCTCCTTAAATCGAGGATTAATAAAGTCCAGCTTGATGCGATATTATATGTTAACTAAAAGCTATAACTTGCTCACTGCTTGGAATTAGATTGGACCAAAAGAATGATAAAGGCTAGAGCATAAATATTGATGGGTCATTACGGAAAAATCTGTCTATACTACTTTTTTTATTTTAATCTATTTATTTTTATTTTGAAGTGATAAATTACTTTGATTTCCCTGCTCACTAGTCATAAGATGCTTTGTTACTTGTCGTTGTTTGCATGGTTTTCTCTTAAAATTAATTGATGATTTTATTGTGAGCGCATACACTCATATATGTATGGCACTATTTTCTAGGGTTTCTTAGGTTCTGAGATTGCTTTAAGCTAGAATATTTCAAAGTTGCACTAGAATATTTTTCATTGGGTATTTCGTAAGATTCATATTTTATGTAAGCATAAAATGTTCCTATTAAGGATATGCTTAGAAAATGAGGATGATAGATGCAATTAATTTTTGACGTTGTTGAAATAACCATGTGTATGGATGGTCTTCTTAGGTTGATGCAAAGCTCAATGAAACAATCATCAAGCTAGAGCATAAAATGGCAGAAGAGCTAGCTGCTAAAAAGAGGGTAGAGCAGGATGGTCAAGAAGCTTTAAAAAAGTTAGGTAAAGAAATTAAAAAACTAAAGGGTAAGATAGATGAAGTAATTAAAGAAAGAGATGATATCCGTCACGAAGGCGTTATAAATTGCCCCCAGTGCCCAATGATGTGAAAGTGCTTTATATGAGTTCATCAATCAAGATTGCTCCATATTTATCTTCTAATGAAATTTCACCATATGATGCTTGTAAATGCTCACAAACAACTAATAACATGATTATTTTTACTTTAATATTTGGTTTTTCACTTTGATATGTGTGACATATATATTACATATAAATATATATGCTTACTATGGGCCTTGCTACATGTTTATAAAGCATAGCAAACGATAATTTAGTTTTAAGTTATGTTTAACCAAAAGAGCTTATAATGGTATGCACATTGGTTCAAATACAAACTTTAAGAACTCAGTTTTTGTCATAGCGATTTCTTAATAATTATGAATGTCACACCCCCATAGGTTACCTTGTCACGCCCCAACAGGTACCCTAAACGTGACAACCCGTCGTACACAATATTAAAACTTAAGAATGACTACCTCAATCACTTGAAAGTTTCTATATCGATACAAGGCGTACATTCACATCAAAGGGAGACCGGTGAAATAATGCATTTTAAGATATTGGTAGCGGAACATACAAAATAACACTTAATATATTGCATTAAAAATATAAAGTCTTACATCTTCCAAGGGGCATTCCCCCGATAATAAAAACATGGTTCTAATAAAGATAAAGTAACTAAAGTTAGAAGATTTTAGAAGAAATCTACTCTTACACTTCAAAACAGAATTACTCCAAAAGCTTCCCAAAATAAGGATTCTACCTGGGGGATCAAGGTGATCTCGGGTGCAAAAGATAATCCTGCAATATCAAAAGTCTATAGGAGTATAAGTATAACTTGCTTAGTGAGATATTCCTTACGCAAAGTACTCATAAAAAAAGCAATCAATCAAGTTTATTAATTCTAGTATATGAAATGCAACAACCATATGATCAAACATTACATATGACTATCCGGTTTCTTATGTATGATGGATTTACTCCTCCATCGGTGGTTAGGGAATGCTTTAAACTGGGCCTCGAACAACCTCCTTAAAGTTTGTGTGCGTCTTGGGGTTCCAAAAAATCGTACTACTAGTCCCCGGGCCTTCCATACCCAAAGTGATCGATCCGGCTCGACTACACCTTAAGGTCGTATTCCCCGAATGTCCTAACCCTCAAGATGTAGCTAGGTAGCTTACCTTTCTTGTCCCACGCTGAGGAGTAGTAGCAAAACTTCGAAATGATATTCTAAGTGATATGCATAAGCAATTTATTATATGGGTATTTCAATATGACATTAAATCATTTAAAGCGATCAAACAATATTTGCACACATAAAAATACATACATGGAATATTTATATCAATCACAAATCGAGTTCCGATATACTTATTGTTCATTGATTGCACACAACGATTCACATACAAAGTTCCCATGGTATCCTACATGCATATCAATTTTATCTTTTCCTAACATCTAGTGCTCTATTTTACAAGCACATGCGCGAATACATAAGCACAAAGGAAACTCACTCGTCCATAGCGATCTAGGAGGCGAAGTAATCCTCGAGGAAGACAAGATCATGATCCTCAACACCTAAACAAAAGAAATACCCAACATGAGTATTTCATCCAAGATCTATTCAAATTCTATAATTCTACCTTAGAGAATTCGTAAAAATCGTATGAAATGGAAATTCCAACTTAAAATGGCCATAACTTGCTCATTTTGACTCGAAATTTTGCATATTATATATCGATTTCTACCTACTCGAATAGATCTATCTATTTCTAAGGTTATTTTTATCAAAAGAAGTTATTTGGGTCTCAGAAATCGTAACGTACAGATTTGGTGCGAAAATTCCAATTTCAAAACTTGAGTTTTCAAACTTTCTTCATTCAAGGACTTTTGTACAAAAATATAGATATATTGTATGGTTGAAAAATCCCTTGGATACATATATATACACTCAAACCATATACATGAATCTAGTGGTGTTGTCGCAACAATGTTCTTGTAAAACAATATGTCTTGAAAGTGAGATAAGCTTAAGACCTGTAAAAAAATTAGTTTTGTTAAGAAAATTTCTTATTTTACTATAAGTGAGTATCTCCTTTTTTTAACTCCATTTCTTAAATAAAAGTAATTTTAATCTTTTTAAATTCCTATTACTTTATTTCTAATGTTTTGGAAAACATAGTCTTTCTAAATACTTCATGGTTATATGTTCTATAGCTTTTCTAAAGTTAGATCCACTTTTAAAAGAAATGATCTTATAAGTTAATTTTGAAAAACTTATCTAGACTTTAGTATTTTAAAGTGTTGGTAGAAAACTTTGATAAAGGAGTTTAAGAAAACTCTTGGTTAAATCACAAATTAAGTTTAAACAAACTTTCTTATTTTATTGGTTTGAAAAGAGAGTTTGATAACTTTATTTTCATTGATAAACCATATAGTATTTTTACTAAAACTTGAACTAATCTTATCTAATTTTAGAAAGTATTTATTAAGAAAAAACTTTAAATCTTTAAGGAAAAATAATTTCTTATGTGACAAAATTTATTTTTAAAGAGAGTTTATTTCTATTACTTAAGAAAACTCATTTTCGTTATGGTTGAGACAATATCAACATGTTCATGCATGAATGAGAATATGTAACTATAAAAACAGCATAAACAAGATAAATAAGAGCATGAAAACAGAGTCATGTATTGGGAACCTTAGCTTCATCAAGGTATCCCGGGACTAAGAATAGACTAGTCCTTAAAAAAAAAAGAAAAGCAAAGAAAGAAAATTATTTTGACTTGATATGGACAAGTCTAAGACTAGAAAGACTAGTCTTAATAACAACATGAAATAAATAAATTGCATAACTTGAAAGTAAATAAATAACAAATGAGCTTATATGCTCTAAATAAATATATATACATAATATACATAATACTTTATATATGTTAGATTAGAACAAATAATAATAACAATAATAATATCAACATAATAGTAACATAAAAGAAATAAGAATATGAACAAAAACAAAACATGAATAAATTATTGCTTCTTTAACTCAATGAGTCTAATAAACATACACTAAACTCATGTTAAGTTGTATGAACATGATGAGTGAATATGAGAAATTTTTACCTAAAGTTTATGTGTTGGTTGAAGAAGAAAAGAATGGGTTGTAGTATTATGTGAGACTTGGTTTTCTAAGGAAAAGAGAGAACTTGAGAGAGATTTTGAGAGAGTGATTTTGTGGAGTGATTTTGGGAGAGTTTTATTAGGAAATAAATTGTGTGAAAGAATGAAGGAGGAATGGGGTATTTATAGATTTTTGGAGTGGAAATTAGTGTGATTAAAATTAATTGAAAATGAAATAAAAATGGGACGAAGAGGACATTGGGGGGGGGGGGGGGGGGGGCGCGATTTTAGCTTGATAGAGGGGAGAAATTCATTTATTTTGTTTATTTTGTAATAAAAGAAGTAATGTGTAAAGTGTGATGTGATTAAAATTGTATGGGGAAGGTAAATTGTAAGGTATAGGTATGGTAGTGTGTAAGAATAGAGTGTAAGAAAAAATAGAGATAGATAAATAGTAAAAAAGTACTATGAATAGTAGACTAGATAATTAAAATACCGGTAGTAAAGAAAATACGCGTAAATAAGCTATATCTGATATTTTTAGTTACCGAAAAATTCTAAAACTGATATTTTTGAAAACCTTATATTTTTACGAATATATTGGTGTTGTCGGAATATTTTCACTATCCGGTGCACCGGGGCACGGTAATCGAAAACTGATCCCGTTCGGATCCGAAGGACATTAGAAAATTACGAATCTGATATTTTTAGTATTTCCTATATAATTACGAACCATAATCCACAATTATCTCAATTTCGTTTTCTAGGGTTAAAGAACACGGGATTGCCAGATCTAGATTTACTAGACTAATCATATAACTAGGTTAATTTTAGGGTTTCGTTTTGACTTCTGGTTCTTAGGATTTGCTTATATTATCGAAAAATCTAGGGGCTTACATACCCTATTTGTGTTGATATGTCATGTAACTAAGGCCTCCAGAAAGGTACATGAGCAGTTCACATCTAACATACTCCATAGCATGGGCATTTATAATAGGATAAAAATTGTATAGAATGAGAAGCCATTGCATAAATATAAGGCAAGTATAAGAATGACTATACAAAAGTCTAGAGTCATCACATAAAATTACAACCTTTATCCTATAAGACTCCCCCTATTACACTTATAACAAAAATGTCAAGATACTTACAAAATTACAAACTTATACTATTACAAATAATCATCTTCAAACTTCAATATGTTGTCAAAGTCCTCTATCCAAAAACATAATCACATAATTCCATTCACTATACTAACTCTAACTTGGTCTTGGTCTTCCCTTTAACATAATTCAGAAAATGCCAGACAATGTTTAATTATCAAATATATATAATGCAACATTCAACCATATGCTTCAAATATAGTTTGGATGATCGAAATCCAAACCGATGGAGATTTACACCCTCTCTTATGGGTTGAATCACCATCTTAAGTAAATTGCACCTAGAAGAGACTAAGAACTAAGGCACAAGAAGTTTTATTCAATTTTTGCATAGAAAATGTAATATCTCAACTTCACCTTTGAACTTAGAAACTTTACTAAGTATTAACATTTCATATCAACACCAAAGGTGATGTCATTTGTTCCCTGTTTAGTTCTTATGGAATTGAAAGAACTGTGATAACTTTTCTTGTAGAACCAAATATGTAACGCCTTAACCTAAAGGCATTATAAGCGCACCATGTGTCTTTACTAAAGATAGACATGCTAAGGCTATAAATCTTCTCTAATCCACAAATATATATCAAATATTACCATTTACTCTTAATAAGATAACATTAATACCTAAAAAGACTAAAACTTCCTTTGATCATCTATTAACAAGAACTAAAAACCAACTTAAAACATAATAAGAAAAATCCTCAAAACATTTAAAGATCTTAAAAGCTAAACAAAACATCGTATGCTTTTCTCCTAACTACTATCACCAATCTAAACAATCTAAATCTAAATCTAAATATATGAAGGATAATCCGTTCTAATATCGCTTTCCTCGTAATCCACGAATACATCATAGCCCAATAAGTCATACACTATTAGATCTTCGCCTGTTCTTGAAAAAGATAAAGAAATGAGCGAAAACGCCTAGTACGCCATACCATAAACAAATACGCATGAATAGGCAACATACACATTTCACATACAATCCTAAATTAATGTAGCAAACATAGGTTATTATCTTTGATTAGTTAAGCAAACAACACAGTTTAGAATCACTTGGAACTAGTCCAAAACTTAGAGTAACTCATGACTCCATAAAAACAAGTTTTATATAAAATAGTTTGATATATATATATATATATATTGGTGTTGAATTCGATACACCCACCTTTGCATGCCACAATTAACCTGGCACAACTCCTAATCTACCAGAATCATTTCTATGCCTAAGTCCATTCAAGATACCCTTACACTTAGATCATCAAGTTGCTAGTGTTAGTATCACACTTTGCGTGGTCTTTACTAATAGTAGCTAAGCACAAACAATAAGCTTTTCAATTATAAGTCAGATAGTAATTAATTCAATTTACAATTCTAAGTTATCCGCACATCTAACAAGCAAGGTAAGGTCATACTTGTAACAATCTCAAAGAACATAATCCTAACTCCACAAAAATCCTGGTCACATAAACATAACATATTTCAATACATCTCTTTTCATAAAAAAAATTTTAATCCAAATATCATCTAAAACCCTAATCTGAAAGAATAACAAATCCACACCTTTCTCCTTGATTGAAACACAAAAGTCCTCTAACAGAAACAATCTACTCAACATTCTGATAAAACCCTAGAATGTGATTCAACACCAAACAAACCAATAATCAACATGAATAATAACTATGATATCGTAAAGGTTAAGAATTTACTATCTTACCTATAATTTGATCCTTAATTCTTCTTGATTACCTAAAAATCTAGATCTCTAAGAACTAGAGTTTTCTCTAACTTTTCCTTCAAAACAATTAGAACAATCTAAGAACTAGAGTTTTCTCTAACTTTTCCTTCAAAACAATTAGAACAATCCTAAGGAAACTAATAGATCTATGAAATCCTAAAGAGAATATAGTGATCTGATTACCTGATCTAGACTTCTGAATCCCTTTGGCTTATTAGGAACAATCGCAAATAGAATTTCTAGGTTTAGGGTTACTCTTAGAGAAGAAACAAGAAGGAATTATAAAGAGATCTTATGTAACCTTTTGTCTTCTGCGCCCAAATGCTGGTAGTTTCGCATTGTACGACAATGGTGTAAGTCCAAGGCCGGTGGCGTAAACATAAAGGCGGGTGGCTTTTTTGTTTGCCATTCATCTCGAGTCGTTTTCTTTAATATGTACACCAGCATGTACTTCGATGATATACATTTCAAGGTTGGCTGTGTACACGATCTGAAGACAAATTCTCCATAATTAATGCTGGCTCTACGCACGTGGAGCCACAACACATATGCCAGCACTGCATGATCCTACGCCAATGGCGTACTAGCTAGTGTACACTCTGTCGAATTCCATTTTCAATCATGTCTCTATCATGTAATCACAATACAAATATATTTAGACTTTGATCATAAAACCTTCTTATTTGATATCAATGACACTTTTACCCTTCTTTATAACTTATTTATTTATATATTACAAAATATCCATTTTCTATTTACTGGAAAAACTTAAAGTTACCATAGAACCGAAATGTCAATGCGTAGTTTGCATACGATGTGTAAACCCCTAAATTTCAGGGTAATTTCAAGTTAAAACCCTAAACCAGAAAGTCAGCCAGAAACTTTAAGTCAACAAATCCCTAGGAAACCTTAGCAGTTTAGATCCGGCAACCCCGTGTTCTTAAATCAAGAAGTCGAAATACGAGTGGAGAGTGTAGATTGGTTCATAATAATGTTAAGATACTTAAAAAATATTATATTAGTGAATCTTCGACTTATTTCGAACCCGATCGGATACAGACTTTGAAAAGTATGTCCCGGGGCTCGAGATACTAAAAATATGTTATTAGTACCGTTAGATTTGCAATTTCATAAGATTTCTAAATATATTAGTTATATAATTTTTCGGGTTATAAAAGTTACATTTATAGCCTTTTATCGTATTTTCATTACTACCGGTACTTTAATTATCTAATCTACTTTTTGATTTCTTTCATACTATTCATCAAGTACAACGACCCATACCCTATTCTTACATCCTTACAACCTATTCTTACAATATTTCATCATTTTTCTTACATTTATATTTCCAATACAGCTTTTACTACTAAAATTACTTAATTTAATTTTGAAACTTACACAACACAATACACATATCTCTCTCTCTCTCTCTTGAAGGAGCCGACGCCCCTTTCCCCATGCTCTCTCTCAATTTATTTAATTTTTCTTTCTTTTATTACACAAACCCTAATTGCATTCCTTATATAAACTCCTTTATGACTTCATCATTTCATTTTCTTTCTTTCTTCATTTTCACTTTTGGGAAAAAAATTTACAAAACTCTCTCCTCCTCTTCTCTCAAATGCCGTGAGCCCCCCTCCCTCTAGCACACAGACACATTTTGTTTTTTTAAAGTTTTCTTCCTCCACACATCTAATAGGTAATAGATCTACACCCTACCTATAAGCCCCCGAATTTTTCGAGAATGGTTTTGGAATACCAACTCAAAACCCTAAAGTCTGATCCAAGTTGAAACTGAATCTTGAACAATTTCGATCACGGGATTTTATAAGAGAATCTTCAAAAACAAAAATAGAAAGTTCAATAATCAACCCGACTATGAGAAGGACCACCTATCCGATCCCTGATATAAACTCCTCAATTTCTAGGATAAAGTTGGATTAAACCCTAACCCTAATCAAACCGGAGTTTCAAAAATCAACAAAGACCAAGACAATCAAATAATTTCAACTCCAGCAATCCTGCGTTCTCAAACTCTAGAAAACGAAATTAAGTTAATGGCTTATAATAGTTCGTAATAATATAGGGTAATACAAAAATATCATATTCGTGAATTTTGAGTGTCCTTCGAACTCAAACGGGATCAGTTCTCGAAAAGCGTGTTCTAGAGCTCGAAATAATAAAAATATTCTAATAACACCATAAGACTTGTAATTAAACAAGGATTTCAAAAATATCTATTTTAGAATTTTTTGGTAACTAAAAATAACAGATATAGCCCGTTTACGCGTATTTTTACTATTACAGGTATTTTATATGTCTAGTCTACTATTCATAGTACTATTCCTACTATTCATTAATATTTCACTATCTCTACTTTTTCTTACACTTTTACATTTCTAATACATCTTATATCAGATCATATCTTACATATTAATTATTTTCTTACAAAATATAAAGAAAATCAACTCACTCTCTCTACTTCTTCCCTATGGCTGGCACAAATCACCTCTCTCTTCCTCTCATTTATTTTCTTTTTCAATTATTTTATTGCATCAAAAATTCACTCCAAAAATTCTATAAATACCCCCTTCCTCCTTCATTCTTTCACACATTCATTTTACATAACAAAACTCTACCAAAATTCCCTCTTAAAACCTCTCTCCAACAAATCTCTCTCAAAATACTCTCTACCATTCCCTATAACTTCAAGAAGCAAATAACAAACACACTACCCATTCATCTCTTTTCAAATCCTCCATTAAACTTTAAGTAAAAATCCAACCTATATTCTTTATCATGTTCATACAACTTAGCATGAGCTTAGTGTATGTTTCTTAGACTCATATGAATTAAAGAAGCAACAATATGTTCATGTTTTGTTTTTGTTTATATTCCTATTTTACATTATATTATTATGTTGTTGTTATTATTGTTTTTGCTCTAATCTAATTTATATATAGTATTATGTATATTATGTATATATATTTCTTTAGAGCATATAAGCTCATTTATTATTTATTTATTTTCATGTCTTACAATTTATTTATTTACTTGTTTTATGTAATTTATTAAGACTAGTCTTTCTAGTCTTAGACTTGTCCATATCAAGTCAAAACAATTTTCTTTCTTTTCTTTTCTTTTCTTTTCTTTTGGGACTAGTCTATTCTTAGTCCCGGGTTGTCTTGATGAAGCTAAAGCTCCCAATACATGACCGGGATACCTTGATGAAGCTAAGGTTCCCAATGCTTGACTATTTTATTATGTTTATTTACTTACAAGTATTTCTTTCTATTTTATTATGTATTATCTTTACTTTTACATTACTACATATTCATGCATGATTAGAATGTTGTTGTCTTAAATAAAACTAAAAATGGGTTCTTTCTTAAATAAAAAAAAGTAAACTAGATTTCTTAACAAAAGGATCTAAGTTTTCTTTTTAATAAACTCTTTTCAAAGGATAAGCTAATCATAAATTCTAGAAGAAGTAGTAATATAGATTTCTTTAAAATAATGAAAGAAACTCATTTATTTTATAAATCAAAACTAAATACTCCATAAAGATAGAATTTTTAGCCTTAAACTAAAGACTTTAACTCAATTATATCTTTTATAAGACTTAAATAGATTCATTATAGGCTTTGAAAATCACATACTAAGAAAGTCTCTTCAAAACTTAATTTTTATATGTTGTTATTCTCTTTTCAAAATTAAAATGAAATTTTTGCTAAATTCTAATGTTAATAATTCTTTATTAAGAAAGCTTTTCTTATAAACTTGTCTAAGGGAATTATTCTACAGTTTAACAAATATTAAGAATAAAACAAGTTTTTCAAACCAAGGTAAAATCAACTCACTATTTTGGAAACCAACTTAGAAAAATAAAATTTGCCTAGAAAGTCAAGTTTTAAAGGTACACCTATTTTCTAAAGAAGAAAAAGGATATAAAAATGAGGGGCAAACATACATTTAATACAACTTTAAATATTTCATCACACTAAAAACTTAAGAAATATTTTGAAAAGCTTATTTTTCAATCACTAGAAATAAAGTTAGTAGATAACTTAAAAAACCAATTTTTTTTTAAAATGAATTTACTTATGAGAAGTGAGAAAATGAAATTATAATAAAAAACATTTACTCATAACAACTCAAATATATTTTTGTTTTCCTTCTAACAATTTAAAAAGAAGAAATTTTCAAAAGTTTTATCTTGTAAAACCGTCAAAAACAAATTGTTTATAAAATATCAATATTGAGACAACACTACAAAAATCTTGCATAAAATATGAGTGCCTATATATGTTCAAAGAATTTTTCCACTATATATATATCCATATATTTTGCTTAAAGATTTTTGAGTAAAGAAAAGTTTAGAAAAATCATATTTTGTGAACTATAAATTCGTAACTATTATGTACCATAGTATTCTCCAACACAAATGGCTTTTTATGACAAAAATAACCTTAGAAATGGAGATATCTTTTCGAGTAGGTAGAAAATGGTATATTATTTGCGCAATTCTGAGTTAAAATGACCAAGTTATAGCTATTTTAAGTTGGAATTACCTTTTATACGAATTTTAATGATCTTATAAACATAGTTTTTGATAAGTACCATAGAATCAATAAGAAATACTTATTATGGGTATTTTTCTTGATTAGGTGATCCCGAGGAGGAGTATTCATACTCAGAGGATTATTTTAATTACTGGATTTACCGATCGACTCATCCGTAAGAAAGATAGATCCTCATGGCCAAGTGAGTTTATTTCCTACCTTTTACGTACATGGTTGTGCTTGTAGCTAGAGGCACTAGAAGTAGGAAAGATGAAAATGAATTATGTATGATAATATTGGTTGAAAGAATGTTAAGCATACCGAGATATGAATCGTTGTTAATTAACTTGTGTTTTACTATAATTATTTTGGAGTGTGTGCAAATTTTGTGATCACCTTTAAATTACTCTAAGCATATATTATGAGTTATATTAATTGATTCATGCATATCACGTAGTTAGTTTCATCGCATGAGCTACTGTACTCGATGGGACAAGAATATAGTAGCCGGGTTTGCAGTAGCCATAAATCTGCAAGATGGGCGATTAGGAGCTTGAAAGAACTGTTTTATGATGGACTAGTAGGAGCCTGAAATAAACTACATGAGTTGGATTTTAAGATCGGTTTTAAAGAGCCTGAAACACCTAACGCTGAATGGAGGGATAAATCCATTCAAACATATGATTTCCGGTAGATCATATGTATTTCTTGATTACTTGCTTAATACATTCATATGCTTGTTTAATAACTTGTTTGAAATTATTTATACAAGTACGTTGATTCAGGAATATTCTCACTATCACGCCCCAAGGGGTACTCTAAACGTAACAGTCCGCCACACTCAATATTAAAGCTTAAGTATGACAACTTTAGCCACTCCCAAAAGCTTTGGTATTAAGTATAAGACATACTCTCATAAATTTAGAGGACCATATATGGAATTTATAAAGCTTAAGAAGATATAATGACATATTAAGAAAAGAGGATTCATAATATTCAATTTACTTATAACAATGCTCTTTACAAGCTTAGTGACATTTCCCTAATTCACTAATCTATTACAAGAATATTTGTACATCATTTCTAATACTAAACTTCATCTAAAATTTCCTTATCCAAAAGGAAATTACCTGACTGCAAGGTCCTCGTGGCCTCAAACATAGATAAGGGAATTGCAAAAGATATCTATGGGGGTATAAGCTGACAGGCTTAGTGAGAACTATTTTCATAAATAACTTCTTGTAACAAAATTTCAAACAAGTTGTTTAATCAAACAAATGGAATGCAACATATACGTGGGCAAACAAGGCATATAGTTTTCCATGAACTATATGTTGAATGGATTTGCGCCCTCAATTCGGGGTTTGGTGATGCATAACCTCAAAACAAGTAGTTTTAGTTAAAAGGATTTATGCTTTCGACCAATGTCGCCAATCATATGAAGTCTACTTGTGTAAACCCCGGTATTCTTAGTAGTCAAGTAAACTCTGGGAACCGAAAAGCAAAACCCTAAATCGGTCTAGTTCAAGCTTAGTGAGAGAAGCTTAGAAACCCTAGATCCGGCTTTCCTTCGGTTTCATAACAAAAGAAGTTTTATAAAATAAATTAATGTGAATTATTGTTTTAAAGTATATTTCAAACCTTATAAAGTTTTAATTTCGGAAAATTTTCTATTCCGGGCTTTCCCGAGCCCTATTATGGAAAAACGAGCCTCGGGACTAGAAACTCAGAAAAATATTCCAAAATATTCATTAGAACTGAAATTTTATAAGGATTTTAAAAATATAGATTTTATAAGTTTCCAGGCTATAAAAATTACAGTTATAGCATTTTTCCCGTATTTTCTTTACTATCGGTAAAGTAGATATCTTATCTACTATTTACCACTATTCACAAGTACAACCCACATTACACACTACCCATACCCTATTCTTACATCATTACAACTACTCATTATATTTTCTTTTCCAAGAAAATTTTGTTTCCTACTAAATTATTACATATATTACATTTTATTACTTAAATTACAATTTAAATCAAATTCAACTCACTCCCTCTCTCTCCTCCTAGTGTGGCCGGCGCACCCCCTCCCCCTTTTCCCTCTATTTGTTTTATTTTACTTATTTTTAATACAATTAAACCATAGTTCACTTAATATATAAACTCATTTTCACTCTCTCTCTTCATTATTACTCTTCCAAAAATTTTGAAAGTTGAAAAACTCTCTCTATTCTTCTTCTTTATGCCGTGACCCTAGCTGCCACACACACACTCACTCACAAGTCCATTTCTTCTTCAAATATTCTTTTAGGTGATGATTTCTAGCCTTACTACTACATAATCTTGTAATGGCAAGACTATTCTTGTGTGTTTTTCACTTTAAATCCTAATGAGCAAATGCTAGGGATAAAAAAACACTGAATATCAAGCCATCACAAGAAGTAAATCTTGTGTTTAATGAGTTTTTGTTGAAGTATTATTATGATCATGCATATAAAAGTAGAGATCTTGCATGGAAAATATATGTTCATGTCCTTAAACTCATTTTTATGCACTATAAGTTGTAGATCTAGTATTTAGACACTCATGTTTTTCTTAACATTCATGTTCATATGAATATTTTGTGTTTTCATACATTAATGATCATAAAAGCTTAGTCTTGTATATATAAATGTGTTAGTTGGTAGATCTTTATGAATATAAGACAAGGAACTTGAAAAGAAAAGGTTTTTTGTTAGAAATGTTTAAGGGAAAATTCGGATGAACTTCAAGACCTATTTTAAAAACCATTGAAACCACTTTGAAACTCATATTTTACATGAAAAATAAAAGGTATAAGTAATAGGTATCTAAGTAATGATTTTTACAAGTTGAAATAAGTTTAGACATGAGTAATGTGTAAAACAAGTAGTGGAATCAAGATGGAAAATTTTGGGTTAGTGTTCAATTTGTTAAATTCGTAATTTGAGATGATGCCTATATAAACACCTAGTATTCAAGCTCAAATTGCATGTTTTATGTGTTAAATGAAGTCCTTAGGTAATACATATAGTAAAGCTTTAAATTTTGATGCAATAAACAAGTTTTCTCAAAGGAAACATACAAGAAATGAATTTTTCCAAAATTCGGATTTTTGTGAAAAGCTCATTTCAAAACATACTTGCAAGGTGAAAAATGTAAATTTTTATGTAGAAATGAAGGTCTTGGATAGTATAGATGATGAAGTCTCATTTTTCATTTAGATAACAAGTAAATTCTAAGAAAGAAATCCCATAACACTAAGGAGATGCAAATTTAGAAAAATTGGATCTTCAAGAAGAAATTGTTGAAGTCTTGTAAGAATTAGGAGTTCTTAAAGTTTCATTATCAAAAATCATCAAGATCATGCATATGTTGAACTCATCACATGTCATTCATATTAGGAACTCATTCATATTTTATATACACATGAATCATCAACTAGACACATTTCGATTAAGTGCAAAACAATTTTTCGAAAATGGAAAAGTTACAAAATAGAGCTGATCCCTCTGTTCTGTGACCTAAATGTTTTCAAAACTTGGAATTAATATTAGAAATAGATAGATCTTTCGAAATAGATAGAAATTGATATAAAATTTGCGAAATTCCGAGTTAAAATGACCAAGGTATGACCGTTTTAAATTGGAACTTCCGCAAATAGCGAGAATCACGATTTTGTTTAGTTTAAATACATAGTTTGAATTAGTTAAGTGATGAAATTCTCATTAGGTTATTCTTATTTGGTAGGTGATCCTGAGAACGACGATACCCTACTACCCGACTACTATTACTAAGAAACTAGCGTACCATAGCCGAGTGAGTACTACTTCCAATTTCAATTATTGCTTGTGCTTGTAATGGTAGTTGCACTAGTTGCTAAGCAAAGACAAAAACGAATATGCATGATGGGGTTAGTTGGGAATTATACTTGTCTGCTGTTAATATGTGAAGATGAATTTAAAGGATATCAAAGCCGAGTGATAATTCACTGCTTGTATAGGGAGGAGCTAGATTTGATTGTTTGCAAGTATTGCTTGGTCATCTAAAAGAATTGGATTAATTGATTATTAGACCTCAATTATAAACTTGAACTCATTCATATCACGATGGGGATGGAGCATTAGCATTGGTTGGTTTTTTGTGATCCATAAAAAGAATATGTTGTTTAATCATGATCCATAAAACGAAATTATAGTTCAGTTAACCGTGAGCTTAAACAGCAATGTACCGCAGGATTCGTTAATCTGCTAACCAGGGATGGAGGGCGCAAGTCCATCCACATATGATTTCTGGCTGGTCATATGTTTGTTGAATCCACGTGTTTGATGCATCTCACTTAATTGATTAATCACTTGCTTGAATGTTTTGTTTAAATTGTGATATGGAAGTTTGCATTCACTAAGCTAGTTAGCTTACATCCCTATAGTTTTTACTTGTTGCAGAACGAGTTCATTTGACTTAGGCCAAGGCAAGCTACAGCTCAGGTACTGGAGCTAGGCGTTTCCCTTAGAAGTTTATTTCGGTTTTGTTTAGACTTCCACAGGAAACCAAAAGACTCTGGATGACTGTAATGGACCTTAATATTATTTTGCGGGGAAATGCCCCTTAGACTTTGTAACTTTATGTATGTGTTTTGATTTATCATCTAAGGCTATCGAATGCCATATTAAACTTCTTAACTCCATTGAATAGAGTATTCTATTGTCGTAAAAGGACGCCTTACATTTATACAAGACTCTCGAAGGGCTCGGATAGTAATTCGAGAGTCTTATATAGCATGTGGCAGACTGTTACGTTTAGGATACCCCTATGAGGCGTGTCACGCCCCGAGGGTACCTTAGTAGAAGTAAACAAGTCTCACTTGAATACTATCACTAGATTACCTTCAGAGAATAATAGGTTTTCAAAACAACATGATCTTTTTAGTTGCTTGATAAGAAATGATAAATACATGTAAGAAATACATTAGTGAATAACCGCTAACTTAAACATAAACATTACAGAACTATTACAATCCAAGTAGTCTTCCTGAAGTACACAACTGATACATTAGCACTAATTAATCTATTCTAATAAAACATAACCATTAATACATAGTATAGTCATAGACTTCCAGCTCCTAAGCTCTTACCAGAGCCATACTCCTGGAAGTGACTAACCAGGGTCGTAAAGTAAACGTGAAAAGACTGTTGGAGTATGAGCGAACCACAGCTCAGTGAATAACTAGACATATCATACATCACACAAGTTATTAGCAAATCATATGTAATGCAAGCACTCAATCATATGCATAGATACAAGCTTGGATGATCTAGAATCCAAACATGAAAAAGATTTACGCCCTCTTTTTAAGGGTTGAAGAACCATTACTCCATGACCCACCTGCCCAGGAGAGACTAAGTTTACAGGAGAATCAACGATTTCTCGTTTTAGGGTTATCACCTTGAATATAATCAATTAAACTGACCATCTCCTGCATCCACCTTAGAAACTCCCTAAGTATTAATCATTTCAAAGTGATACTACGGGCGACGTTCTTCGATGCCACTTAGTTCTCGTAGAACCAACGGAACAAAGAAAACCTTGGAAGAACTAACACATTAGAACAACCAAGCATTAACAGAGAACCAAAATATTAATATGTAGCAGGCGGTTATCCCAATATATATGCAATAATGCAATTCGTGCAATGCATGATCAGATTAATTTGTTAAGTCAATAATTCTTATTCAATTTCACGGTGACCATAAATTACACACAATCATCATTATACTATTTCACAACATCAAATCATTGCATTATCACTTTTGTAAGGATATTTTAAAAATCATACAATCAGATCACAACATATCTTCAACAAAACAATCGTTTAATTATCTTTGCATTACATATTCTACTACTTACAAGCACAAATAGTACAATATGACTGAATTACTCACCTGCTCATACCGACTCAGTCGTAATAATCAGCTGATAGATCCTCTAGTGTATCAAATCACCTATTAAGATGAATAAAATATTTATCAATATAAATTATATAACTAAATTCCTAGATGTGACTAGTGTCATAAACTTGATTTTTATCAAGCTTTGGGAGTGACTAATGCTAATTCTATGTTATTCTATATTGATTTCCATATAGAAAATTATCTTTATTTATTATTACTTAGTGTTGTCGTGTTTCTCCTAATTTATCTCATATAATTATTTTGTTATTTTTAGAAGTCACATTACTCGAAAATTTAGCTTATTTCAATTTCCATTCTTACCTATTTTATCTATTTAGAACAAATATTTGGCTATTACTAACTTTTATTAGCACTTAATATTTTTCCTTAAATTCTAGGATTTTAAAAATTATTAGATATTAATCTAAAATGCTTAAATACTTGCATTTACTTATCTATTTAATAGATTCTATATCAATATATATATATATGTAATATATTCAGTAGGTTTATTTCATATATATATATATATTGTTTGTTTCAAAATAAGCTTTCGTAGAAGATTCATAGGTGTATGCTGGCTCAAAGCCGCCGGCTTTCAAACCCAGATGCCGGTGTAGACTTGGTTTTGAAAAACATTTCATATTGGGTTCACCGGCTTCGAAAGCTATTGGCTTTCAACGTACGCCGGTCCTACGCCGTCGGCGTATATCTCTAGGTAGCTGGCCTACACTCATCTTTATGTGAAAATAAATGTTACATAGCTTCTGTTCAGTGTAAGCCATCCTTACACCGCCGGCCTATCCATGTAAGCCACTAGCGTTGAGCGACTATACTGCTGGCTTATAGGCAGTGTTAGCACTGTTCATCATCTCCCTCAACGATCCGATTCATATTCTTTAAATTTTCCACGTTAAAAACATTACTAAACCATTTGTAAGTGTTCCTATATCTTATATATGGTCGTACAATAACTCTTAACACTTCTATATACATAAAATCTTAGATCTCGATCTTATAGGAATAAAACTAGGATTTTAGATTTTTACCTCGGTTGAGCTTGTTCGATGAAACTCGAAGCTTATATTTATGTTTATTACGTTCCTATGATTAACAGAAGTCAGTCCTAATGCTTAGAATTGAAAGGAAATCATTCGAACTTCATCAACTTACCTTTGAACTCGTATCCAAGGGTTTTTCGTATTGTTTTTATTTTGATCCAAACTTGAGTGTTTTGCTCGGTTCGATTTCTGTTTTCAATTGGTTTTGGTTGCTATTTAGGAGTAGATTCGTTCTGGAAGGGTTGAGAATTAATGAAGGTTGTTTGTTTCTTCATTATGAGTTTTAAATGTATGTATATATAGAGAAAAGAAGGAGAAGGTTACGGCTGCATCGTCCTCCAAATTTGCTTCGAATTTCCCTTACATTTAGCTGTGTTTGTTCTGTTATTTTCATTGTCATTAATGAGAGGCTTATTTGGTAATATTTGGTTGGTTGTATGGTTGATTTTTCTTGACTTTTTGGGGTGCATTATTGCTCAATTTCGGCTCTTTTTTCTCCTCCATGAACTCAGCCGAAACTTCTCCACCGAATGCATATGTATATATATTAGTTAATTAATTTAATTTAATTTTAGGATAGTTTAACAAGTTATACGGGTACAATTTAGCCAATATTTGAGATTTTTGTATAAAAACATGTTTATAGGATTATACAAAACACTTAGATTATCAAATAATACAATTTTAGGTTTTATATATACGTGATTAATTATTCGTATAATTTTATCTCCCGCGATTAAGATTTCTTAAGCTCATTAGGTCAATTTTTATTTTAGGCTTCAATAGCTTAAGAAAACTTGAATTAGAACAATAGTGTGATTCGATTATTTATTTGGAGTTCAGATTTTGAGTTATACATCAATTTATGTTTTCATTGTGCATTTATAATCCTAACGGTTTATCTTTAGATTATCGTTTTCTGTCTATAAGCGTAGATAATTATTTACTTAATATTGCACTTAATACCGAAGCTAAACTATATATATATCTTTAGTTTTTAATTCCTATCATGAAATCTTATTAGTAGCTATTAATACTATCTGGGGATCTTGAATTTAGGGTTTAAGTTTGAGTCTAAGCTCATTACTACTCATTGTTCTCATCTCGAATCATTGTTGAGTTCAAAAGCAATCATTTAATCTCTATATTTATATTTTTCTATTTAAACCTATTTGTATATCAGGTTTCGGGTTTAAATTTTAGATTTTCTTTTAATCATATATTGAATTATTTATTCAAGATATGAAATCTCGTTTTTGGTATCAACTAGGGTTAATGAATTTCTTTATTCGAATTCTAAATCTTTTATCTAACCAAATTCTAGATATTGATCTATTTTTAGACTTTAATTAGAATCTAAATCTATTATCTAGTTCATACAATCTATTGTAAAGTCGTGCACTAATGTGGAAAATTTCCGGAGGGCGTGACAACTTGAATTGAGCCTTGCTTTCAGATCTTCCGCCAAGCATTTCCTTAACACCGCCAAGCAATCGCTTTCGGACACTCTGTCAAGTGTTGCTTTTGACATGAGCTTACTATCCTTCTCGCCCAAGGATAATAACCCAAATGCAATGTGACTCACTTCGTGGTATGCATGAATCCATTTATTTATGATATCATAACATTATTATTATCAAATTTAAGGCGATCAAAGAATCTCATACAAAGCAAGTGTTATACTAAAACAAACATTTAAATCAATTCCGACCTCGATATTCTTAGGAATTTCAAAGAATTAATTTACATACATATCCATTTATCTTTTCCTAGCTCTACTGCAACTAAATTACAAGCACAACAAGTATAGCATTTAAAGGAAATAAACTCACGATGTCATGTCGATTATTCTTCTATACGGATGAGTTGTTCACACACTCCACTCAATCGAAATAATCTTCGGGATATAGGTATCCTTCCTCGGAGTCACCTAGACAAAGGAAATACCCAAATGACTATTTCTTGATGATTTTCTTGAATTTTGACAAGACAATGTCAAAAGAACATTAAAGTTCATATAAAGGAAAGTTCCAACTTAAAATGACCATAACTTGGTCATTTTAACTCGGAATCGCGCATATAATATACCGATTTCTACCTATTCGAAAGGATCTATCCATTTCTAAAATTATATTTATCAAACCAAACCATTTAGGCCCCAAAACAGTGGCGATAAAATTCACCATGAATTTTTCAACTCAAAAACAACTTTGGTCCAATCATCCAAAAATTTATTTGATAAATACTTAGTTATCTATATAGTTGAAAATAATCCTCTTTTTATAGCTACATAGCTCATATTCATTCATGCTCAAGTGTTTATTATCCAGTCATGTTTCTTAAGTAAGGAAATATTAATTAGAAGTTTAGAAAACTATAGTTTATAAGAAATTCATTTTGTGATTGGTTTTGAAATGAATACTTTGATTCTTTTGGTTTTCAAAGAATTACTTTATTTTTGACTTATTACTTTTCTAGATGACTTTTTGAAAAACAATTTTTCTTCTTTTCTAAATTCTTGTGTTGATCTTATGTATGTTCTATACAATCCTTCTTTGATTATTTATTTGAAAAGATCTAAACTTGAAAATCCTCATTTCTTGCTTCCTAAGGTTTTTGCTATCTTATATTTTCGTAGAAATCATTTTGTATCAAAAATCATTTTCTTTTGAAAAACAAAGTGGGATAATAAATGATTTAAAAAGCTTTTCATAACAAAAGTTGTTTCTAAAATTTGTAATGGGTTCTTTTGTAATCTTTGAAAAGAATGACTTTATTTTTATTAAATCATAGATTTTATACTTCACATAAACTTTTCTCTAGGTGGTAAAATCTCCTTTTGTCAATTATTTTTAGAACTTGAAATTTTGGACAATAATCTAAATGGACATGATTTATGAGAAATAATAGCAAACAAACAAAAATAACATAAATAATAAAGTCATGTATTGAGAGTCTTAGCTTTTTCAAGGCTCCCGGACTAAGAAGTAGACTAGTCCCAAAATAAAAATAAAATGAAAGAAAAAAAATTGTCTTCACTTGATGAGGACAAGTCTAAGACTAGAGACTAGTCTTAAAATAACAAGGAATGAATAAATAAATTGCAAAGGAATAAATAAATAAATTGCAAGTGAGCTTATATGCTCTAAAGAATATGTATATATATAGATAATAATACTTAGATATAGTAACAATAATATGAACAAAAATAATGACATAAACATAAATAGATTTTCATGAACAAGAACAATACATGAACATAATGTAGCTTCCATAACATTTAGTCTTTGGAAACTTACACTATGGTCATGTAAAGTTACATGACATGAGAAGAAGAAAAACAATAGGAAATGGTTACCTAAAGAAGACTTTGGTAGTATTATGTGGTTTTGGTTTTTGTTGTAGGTAGAAGTTGTTTTGGAATTATTTTAAGAGAGTTTTGGGGAGCATATTTGGAGAGAGTTTTGAGAGGAGATTTTGAGAGAGTTTTTGTAGAGAATTTGTGGGTAGTAAATGTGTGAAAGAAGTGAAAGAGGAGGGGGGTATTTATAGGAAAATGTGGAGTGATTTTTGAGTGATTTAAATAAAAAAAATTGAAACAAATTGAGGGAGAGAGAGGCATAGGGGGCGCTGGCCATGCCTGTGAGGCAGGGAGAGAGAGTTTTTATTTTTTTCTTTTTGTTAATTAAATGAAGTACTATGTAAGGTAGATGTGAAATAAAGTTATGAGAAAGGTAAAAAATAAAGGTTATAGGTTATGTGTGTGTAAGAGTGGGTGTGAGAAAAAGTAGAGATAAAATAATAGTGTAGAATAGTAATAAATAGTGTAATATAAAGTAGATATGACTAATAAAGTACCGGTAGTAAGAAAATATGCGTATAATTGCGATATCTGTTATTTTTACTTACCGAAAAATTATAAAATTGATATTTTTTAAAACCTTATATTTTTATGAGTCTAACGGTATATTCAGAATATTTTTATTATTCCAGGCTTCGAGACACGTTTTTCAAGAACTGTGTCCGATCGGGTCCGAAAAGAGTTGCGGTTTTACTAATCGGATCTTTTTACGCTTCCTTAGGTAATTATGCACTATTCTATATTCTAAACTCCTACTTACTCTTACTGAGTTGCTTATTTGGGATTGCCAGACTTAAGCTATTACGTCTAACTAGGGTTTCGTTGACCTTTAGAGTTCCCGTTGACTTCTGGTTTAGGGTTTTAGGCAAAACTAATTCCAAAAAATTAGGGGTTTACAATACCCACTACCCAAAAAGATGTCCTGAATTGCAAAATAAGTGTTACTTTCGTGGAGACCCTAACCACAAAGTGTGAGAGTGCCCAAAGAAAGCATCCTCTATTTGCTTCGTATGCAGACAAACGGGACACTTTGCTAAGGAATGCCCGCAAATGAAGAATGCCACCATCAGATTAGCTGGACCGTCTAGAGGACCTATTCTAACAAGAATGAGAAATGGAAATGGAAGTGGAAGTCGTGCTGAGACTTCTATGCATGGAATAAGGGTCTACAACTTGGAAGGTCAATGGAGACATGGGGAGATAGATGATGGAGACATGGAGTTAGCTGACCTTGAGGACGAGGACAACTACGGCTATGACCCAACTGTAGGTCAGTGTTAACCCTCAATCAAGTGTTTTCTTTAATTTCATAAAAGTATATAGATCGATGGATGATAATTAGATGATTGACTCAAACCCCCGAAAGTGAAATAAAGAATCCCATTTGGTAGTGACATTAAGGAAAATTTTAAAAGCTTGTCCCCTGGAAAATTTCAAGGATGCCTCCTCTCGGCAGACCTTATAATATGAGAATTAAGTAAATATGAAGTAGCCACAAAGAACAAGTTGGATTATCTTCTGGTGAGAATACGGTTGGTTACCAAGGTAAGAACGTAGCAATTATGGAACGAGGAAGGAAAGAAACATCGGTAGATGGATTTATAAGTCTAAGGAGACATGAACTGAGTTCGGTTGAGTTGGTAAAGAATGATGACGAGGACTTGGAAGCTAGGTTTAAGTGATACAAGGAGTAAAAAGGGGAGAAACGTGATTTAGACAACATCCCCATTATCATCAAGTTTCCTTAAAAGTTTTCCAAGATGAGCTACCTGGATTGCCTCCCAAGTAAAAGGTCGATTTGAGGATTGACTTGGTGAGGAATACCAAGCCTAAGATTGAACATCATATTATATTACACCCATCAAGTTGAGAAAAAGCTAAGGAAGTGACTACAAGAGTTTTGAGGCTAAGAAATGGATAGGCTAAGTGTCTCATCTTGAGAAGCTTGATACTCCTTATAAAGGAAAAGAATGGATACATGAGTTTATACATAAACTATGGCAGGTCCAATAAAGTCATCATCAATAACAAAGTACTTGAATAGCTCAGGAGCAAATAAGGAATTGCATAAATGGATAAAAAAGGGAACGAAATTTTCAGGGACTAAAGTAACAAGCTGTCTTCGCAAAAATGGTAATGTTGCCAAGGTTAAAAAGAGTCCTAGACAATGCATGAGAACACATCGGGAAATGGTCTCAATTGTGTAATTGCTTACGTTGCTTGATAATTAAGATCACAAGAACAAAATTTCTCGACAGCATGATATAGTGTTAATTATGGTAGAGTTTACTTTTAAATGGAGACGATATTTGAATAATCAAGGATAAGGAATTTATATTGGTCACCCGAACCCTAAGCACTTGTTCATAGGAACTAAACACGTGCTAGAAGAAATGGTTTAGAGTTTATTGAAGACCACAATCCTAAAGTAAGCTTTTATGCGAAAGAAAATGAATGCAGTAATCAATGTTCTAAGATGAAAGAAAGAAAAAGCCAAGGACCAATAAGGAGTTAGACGAATTTGAAGTGACAAGATCTTGAGATTAAAGTTGGGAATCATAAGGACATTAAGAGCAAATTTCCATTGGAGGAATATTAAACTCTTTGAAGAGCTCGGGTATGCATCATGAGCAAGATTACGAGCCAAGTTTTGAGGACAAAACTTTCTTTAAGGGGGGTAAGCTATAAGCACCTAAATTTTTCAAGAATGGTTTTGGAATACCGAATCAAAACGCTATAGTCTGACCCAAGTTGAAATCGAACCTTAATCAATTTCGATCACGGGATTTCATAAGAGAAGATTCATTAATCATTTGGCACAAAATCTGAGCATGAGAAAGTCCATCAAGTCGATCCCTGAGGTGAACCCTGCAATTTCTAGGGTAAAGTTGGATTAAACCCTAACCCTGTCAAACCAGAGTTACAAAAGTCAACAAAAATCAAGACAATCAAACAATTTCAACTCCGGCAATCCCGCATTCTCAAACCCTAGAAAACGAAATTGAGTTAATGGCTTATAATAGTTCGTAATAATATACGGTAATATAAAAGTATCAGATTCGTGAATTTTGAGTGTCTTTCGGACTCAAACGGGATCAGTTCTCGAAAAGCATGTCCCGGAGCTCGGAATAATAAAAATATTCCAATAACACCAAAAGACTCGTAATTAAATAAAGATTTCAAAAATATCAGTTTCATAATTTTTCGGTAACTAAAAATATCAGTTATAGCTTATATACGCGTATTTTTATCCATACCGGTAACTTATTTTATATTTTTCTACTATTATTTGTTGTTTTTTATTATTAATTTTGAAGCAAACATAGCTGCTATATTTTTCTTAATTTTATATATTTATTTTCTATAGATTATAACCTAAAACATATATTTACCATTTATGATGCATAGAGATGTAATGTCACTTCATATTGGATTTTTTTTTTCTTCTTTCTCCTTTGGCTTGCTTTTCATGCTGCACACACCTCCACTTTGCAGCTGCTATTTGTTTCATTTTTTTTAAATCACTCTCTAAAACTCTCCTTCATCTCCTATATATACCCCTTCATATCATCACATTACAACCCCTACTTCTCCTCTCATTTTCTCTCATTTCTCTCTTCTTTTCTTCCTCAATTTCTGCTGCTGGGCATCCCAAAAATTGCAGCTGCCTCCCCCATTTTTTCAATAAAAAACTCCTCTTCTACTTCATCTCTTAAGGCATATTCATCTCCCACAAATACCCCTTCAAGATACCAAGCTTATACCTTGCATCTCCTTTCTTTTTTCTCTCTTTTTCTCTCTTTCTTTTTCTCATTTTTCCTCCTGCTGGGTGTGAAATTCGGGCTGGTACTGTTTACCCATTATTCTTCATCAAAAACTCCTCTTTTGCTTCATTTTTCAAGGTATATTCACTTCCTATCTTATCCTAGTAATTGTAGGGATGATTTTAAGCTTCTTTTCTCACAAAATAGCACTTTATCATGCCCAAAACTTTGAAGCTTCTATTAGCAAGAATTTTTATCATGTTAGGTGTGTAGTTTTGCTAATATTTTGTTTATCATGTTCCATGCTTTCATCTAATCTAATTTTCTATGTTTATGTCTCTAGTTATGGTTTCATGCCTTTTCTTTCATCAAAAACCTTTCTATTTTGCTTTCAAACTTTGAAGTTCATGATTGATCCAAACCAATATCATGCCAAATTTATGAATCTTATCAATGTCTTGTTTATGTTGCTTCTTATTATCATATAATCTAACTTCTATCTTATTATCTATACCTATAAGAGCATAAAGCTCACTAACCCAAATATTATTTATGTTCTTATTACTAACTAATCTAACTTTTATTTACTTGTTCTTTTATTTTTGTATCAAAAGATAAGTCTAGTCCCTAGCTAGACTTGGACTGGTTATATATCAAGTCCATAAGAGACTGGTTGTATATCAAGTCTCGGGAGCCTTGATTTAAAAGTTAAAGACTCCCAATACTTGACCTTTTATTATCTTGTTATCTTACTTATTATTTTGATGTTATCTAATATTTTTGCTTGCCACTATCCTCATATTCATGGAAGCTAAAGGTTGTTGTCTAAACCATAAAGTTTAAACTACACTTTTTGCAAATAAATTTTTGTCACTTAGGAAAAGTCTTAAATGAAACTTAGAATGTTTGAATCAAAGAAATCCATTTTTCTCAAGCTTTAGAAAGAACTTACTATAATTTTGAACCACCATTACTTTGAAAAGCTTTTTCTAAAACCATAACTATATTAGTATTATTGTTATTTTCTAAATTTATGTTGATAATTATTTGTTATAAAAAAACAAAAGAAGGTCTTTCTTATAAATACAATAAAAGGAAAATCCCATAAACAAACAAAGGAGATATAAGTTTTTGAATCAAGTTTTAAAAATATCAAAATAACAATAATAATATAAAAAAAAACATAGGGAATTAATAGTAAAAATGACACCAGTGTTAAATATTTTAAAAGGAGAAATATAGAAATTCATTTTAGGAAAACGGTAAGTTAAACATAAAATACTCCTTAAAAACAAAAGAATCAAAGTTTCATTTTCAAAGAATTTACAAAAGGAATTTTTGTAACTTTGTTCTTTTTTTTTTTCTTTCCAACCTTTCAAACGACATTGTTTTTGCTAAAGAATTTTAATTTGGACAACAAACACTTGAATCATGAAAGAAATATGAGTTATATATGTATGTAAAGGAATTTTTCAACTATATAGATAACTAAGTATTTATCAAATGATTTTTGGATAATTTGAAGTTTGAAATTTATTTTCAAAGAAGGGAATTTTCGTAATATATCTGATCGCCTCTGTTTTGTAACCCAAATGACCTAATTTAATACAAATAACCTTAGAAATGGATAGATATTTTCGAGTAGGTAGAAAATGGTATATTGTTTGCGTAATTCTGAGTTAAAATGACCAAGTTATTTCCATTTTAAATTGGAATTTCCTTTTATACGAATTTTAACGATCTTATAACATAGTTTTTGATATGTACCACAGAATCAATAAGAAATACTCATTATGGGTATTCTTCTTGATTAGGTGATCCCGAGGAGGAGTATTCATATCCGGAGGATTATTTTGATTAGTGGATTTATCGATCGACTCATCCATAAGAATGATATATCCTCATGGCCGAGCGAGTTTATTTCCTACCTTTTTCATACTTGGTTGTGATTGTAGCTAGAGGTACTAGAAGTAGGAAAAGATGAAAATGAATTATGTATGATAATATTGGTTGAAAGAATGCTAAGCATACCGAGACATGAATCGTTGTTAATTAACTTGTGTTTTACTATTTTTATGTTGGAGTGTGTGCAAATTTTGTGATCACTTTTAAATTACTCTAATCATATATTATGAATTATATCAATTGATTCATGCATATCACGTAGTTAGTTTCATCTCATGAGCTACTGTACTCGATGGGACAAGAGTATAGTAGCCGCGTTTGCAGGAGCCATAAATCTGTGAGATAGGCGATTGGGAGCCTAAAAGAACTATTTCAAGATGGGTGAGTAGGTGCCTGAAATAAACTACATAAGTTGGATTTTAAGATGGGTTTTAAAGAGCCTGAAACACCTAACTCTGAATGGAGGGGTAAATCCATTCAAACATATGATTTTCGGTAGATCATATGTATTGCTTGATCACTTGCTTGATGTATTCATATGCTTGTTTAATAACTTGTTTGAAATTATTTGTACAAGTACGTTGATTCAGGAATATTCTCACTAAGATAGTTATGCTTATACTCCAATAGACCTTTGTTGTAATAGGACTATATCTTTTATGCCCGAAGACTTCATATACTCGAGGGGATGATGTTTTAGAAAAGCTTCTGGAATTTTTTGAAGATCTTAGGTTAAATATCCTTTAATGTCTTTTGGTGTTAGTATTATTTTATTGTGAGAAAGATCAAGTTGATATTATGATTGTTTGGAGAATTATAGGAGAAAAGCCCAAAGATGATGTAAGGATTATATTCTCTTAATGTTAAATTGGAAGATTATCTAGATTCTTATATGTTGTATTTACTATCTTGAACTACACATCCCACCGATGTCTCCTGCTGTTGTGATTGACGCCTTACATATGGTGTTGAAAAATTTCGAATGACTTCGAGAAGTCATTCTTAAGTTTTAATACCGTATGTGGAGGACTACCATGTTTAGGGTACCTTTTGAGGCGTGACACTCTATTCATAAGATCTATAAAAATTGCTGGTGCATTGGTGAGACAAAAAGGCATGACAACAAATTCATAATATCCATACCTGGTCCTGAACGTTGTCTTTTGAATATCTTCTGCTCTAACTCTTAGCTGATGATATCTTGATCTCAGATCAATCTTCGAAAATACCTTTGCTCCTGCTAGCTAGTCAAATAAATCATCTATTCTGGGCAAAGGGTACTTATTCTTGATAGTCACATGATTCAACTCCCTATAGTTCATACATAATCTTATGCTTCCATCTTTCTTCTTTACAAACAGAACTAGAGCTCCTCAAGGTGAAACACTGGGTCTGATAAACTTCTTCTTCAACAAATCATCTAATTGTACTTTGATCTCCGCAAGTTCTATAGGAGCCATGCGATATGGTGTCTTAGAAATAGGTGTGGTACCCGGCACCAAGTCTATACAAAATTGAACTTCTCTCTCTGGTGGTAATCCTGGTAAATCTTCTGGAAAAACTTTTGGGTACTCACATATAACAGGTATATGAGAAGAATCTTTCTTTGGTTTATCTTCTATTACCATAGCTACCAAAGATGATATTCCCCACATCTCATATGTGGGCAAACTCAGAGCTCTTTATACTTCAAGTTTATAAACAAACTTATCTCCATCCTCTAAACTAAATTCTATTATTAAATTTCGACAATCTATAATAGCTTGATATTTCACCAACCAATCTACTCCCAATATTACATCAAAATCCAACATATCTAATACTACTAGATTTATAGGTAAATGTCTACCTCCTATCTCTATATCCACATTCCTACAAATTCTATTTAACACATATCCACTTCCTAAAGGTGTACTAACAGAAAAACTTTCAGACATGTATTCAACATGTACACCGCAACTATATACAAATATCTCAGATATGCAAGAAAAACTCGCACCAGTATCAAACAATACATATGCACTATGCAGGAGTATAGGTAACGTACCCGCATTGTGTCAACACTAGCAGTGTGACTATACTAGAGAGCATATATCTTAGCTGGTGCCTTGTGTCCTTGACTAAAACTCTGAAGTCTACCAAACTGAGATCTTGAGACAACTTGTTTTCTAGGTTCCTTACAATCAACTGCCTTATGCGCTCTTTGTCCACACTTGAAGCAGAAAACTTGAGGAAGAACTTTTTCTATGCAGACTCAAGGGTTGTGTCCCACCTTGCCACAAGAAAAGCAAGCATTCTCAATCCATTTGCAATCCTTTAAGTCATGGGGTCCAAAACATCGACTACATTTCTTATCAGCACCCTGAACAGCTAATCTAATAGGCTATGTAAAAGGCCTCTTGTTCTTGCCCTGGTTCATAAAAGTAGTAGCTGGTCTCTTCCATAAGAATATCTAACTTCTTTGGAGTTCACTACTCTTCATTCTATTCAATCCTTGTTCCACAGTTTTAGCTTTGTTGACCACAGCTGATTAGTTGGTCAAGTCCACTAGATCCACTTGATATTTAATTTCAGGCTCTAACCCAATGATGAACCCGCTTACTTTAGCTTCTTCACTTTCCTTCAAAGGATCAGGAAGGAATCTCATCAATTGGTGTAGCTCAGCTTCATACTCCTCCACAGACATCTTGCCCTACTGCAGGGTATAATATTCCTGGAGCATCTTTTGCTTCACACTATAAGGGAAGAACTCCCTATAGAAATCTTGTTGAAACATCTGCCAAGTGATTGCCCCATCCATGTGTCGCTTGGTGCTCATCCACTAATTATTAGCTCTCCCAATTAGCAAGTAGGAGGCATGTTCCACTTTCTTATTCTTGGGTATGTTTAGAGCACCAAATGTTTTCTCTACTTCTTCCATCCAAATTTGAGCATCCAGTGGTTTCCCTGGCATAGGCTCAAATTTGTATACCAGGTCTACAAATTTGTTGAGGCTCAGCACATCAGCTTATCTAGCCCCATTTCCTCCATTTCCATTGTTCCTTTGATTTTCTTGTCTCCAAGCCTCATCATTAGCTTGTACCAGGTCCACATCATGCCTCATGTTTTGGTGCTGCTATGTTACCAGCAAGGTATTTACTGCCTGCAGGTAGAGGTGCTTGCTGTCCTACAGGTAAAGGTGCTTATTGTCCTATAGGTGAAGGTAGTGGTAAATCTTCAGGTACTTGATTTAAAGGTAGTTGGTTCAAAGGTGATTCTTCCTCCTGACCAGTTCTGGAGGAACCAGCATCTAATAAGATGATGACATAAATACTAAGCAAACCTAACCCATTTACTACCCCACTTATTAATGATCACCGTCCTAAAGAGTTCATAACTTAGATCTATTATGATCAAAACCTATTGCTCTGATACCAATTAAGCTGTAATGCCCTAAAATAAAGATATTACAACCCACCACGTGTCCTTCTCTTTTAAGAACACGCCAATGCTAAAAATCTAAACCACAAGTTTACATAATATAAAACTTCATTAACTCTCATAAAGGATACCTATTTAAGTTATCTTATAAAATAAATCCTTTAAAGAAAACACCTTGTTGGCATAAACCAAAGCCAACATACTTAATAATCCAAAAACCCAAATAACACTTATAAAGATATCAAAGTTTATAGAAAGTAAATTTTCAAAACTTCACATCATCTTCCAAGTCTATCTTTAAGATCTATAACATCTTAAATGTTAGCAGGATAGTCTACTCCACTAGTGTCCTCTCCCTCATCTATATAAATGTCATATCGTGATATGTCATACATAACTGGATCCTCACCTGGTCTTGAAAATGATAAAAGAATGAGCGAAAACGCGCAGTATGCCAAACCACAAACAAAATGCAAATGCCACATAACATACATATATATATATATATATATATATTTTCATGCATCTAATCCTAATGCAACGAACACAATTCATTATCTTTAATTAATCAGCAAACAACACAGTTTAGAACTATAGTACTCTAGTTCCAAACCTGGGGTTTCTCATGACCCTTGAAAAACAATAAATATAGAAAATAGGTAATTGTAAATATATTGGTGTTGGATAATCATCCACAAACCGCGGCCTCTATCAAAACCTAATCTATCGGAATCATTTCTATGCACGAGTCCACTCGAGACAACTTACACATAGATCATCAGGGTACCTCGTTAGTATCACACTCTACGTGATCTTTACTAACCAAAGCCAAACACAAGCAACAAAACAATTTTATATGTTATATAGAATTAGATTAATTTGATATTCTAATCCTACACACACAACAAACAGAGCTAAACATACAAGCACATACAACAAACAAGATAAGGTCGTACATTTATCAAATTCCAGGAGCAGTACTCTAAATAATCCAAATATGTTTTTATAACATGACTCCTAATTCAATAGAACTTGATGACATGAATAGATAAAATTCAAAATACATCTCATCAGATAAACCTAAATCCATTCATATATAAAACCCAAATTTCAACATAATATCAAATCTATAACTTTTTCCTTAATCACAACACCGAAATCCTTCAATTCAACAAATCTCCTCAACTACTTCTCCATACCCTAGAATTTCATTCAACATCATATATACCAGAAATCAATAACTACCATTTTTATAAAATCATAAAGATTAAGACTTTAAAATACTTACCTAAATTTAATTCTAAATCCTTTTAACACCAAAACCAGATCTATAGATAATTAGGGTTTTCTCCAATCTCCCTTTAAACAACAGAAAATTCCAAGGAACTATAAAATTGTATATCTCAAAAGGAAAATGGCTATTCAATTACCTGATATGATCCTTAATCTTCCTTAAACACCCACTCTTCATATCTCCAAGAAAATTAGAACTGTTTCTCCAATTCTTCTTCAAAACAAAAGAAAATCCTAAGACAATTCATAGATTGAAAGACTTTAAAGGAAAGATATGATTTCGATTACCTAAATTCGATCTTCCAAGATCTCCATTGACCAATAGAATTAAATCTCTAAACATGATATGTATGTTTTCTAATTCTATTGCAAATTCAACAATCAAACCCTAAGAAATCTAATAATCCATAAGATTTTAAAACAAAAATAGTGATTCAATTACCTGATCTGGACCTTTGAATCCTTTGGCGACTATAAACTCTCAGAGGATAAGAATCTAGGTTTAGGTTTTTGTTGGAGAAAAGATAAAGAAAGAATATATAGGGATTTGTGACTTTTCATCTTCTGTCATGTGTCTGTTATGTGATCAAAATTACATTAAAATTAGACTTTGTTGATAACATTAACCTTATAATTTATATCAATGGACACTTTTATCCTTTTTTATATAATATTCACTTGTATATTGCAAATACTTTACTTGATTGTGTTTATAGTTTAGTTGCACTAGAATTAAAGAAAGACAAATTGTTGCGTATGTAAAATTATTGAAAGAATTTTAAGAATATCAAGGTGGGAATTGTTTATAAGTAATCGTTTGTTTTAGTATAGAACTTGATGTGTATGAGATTCTATGATCACCTTAAAATTGATAACAATGATGCTATGGTATCTTAAATAAATTTATTCATGCATACCACGAAGTGAGTCACATTGCATGGGGTTATTATCATTAGGCAAAAAGGATAGTAACACGGTCGAAAGCAACACTTGACAGCTATGATCGAAAGCGATTGCTTGGCGACATGGAATTAATCTAAAGGCATGCTGGTAATCCGAAGGCATGGCTCAACCCGAGTAGATTTTATATGCTTGGCGGTAATGATCGAAAGCATAACTTAACTAAAACTACTCGTGTTGAGATTACTTATCACCAAACCCCGAATGGAGGGCGTAAATCTATTCAACATATAGTTCCTGGAAAACTATAAGCCTTATTTGCTCACGTGTATGTTGCATTTCACTTGATTGCTTAAATAACTTGTTTGAATTTTACTACACAAGAATTTGCTTATGGAAATAATTCTCACTAAGCCTATTAGCTTATACCCCTATAGATATCTTTTGCACTTTAGCTATTTATGGTTGAGGCCACGAGGACTCTGCAACCAGGTAATTTTCCCCTTTTTTAGTTAAGGAATTTTGAGATGAAGTTTAGCATTAGTTTGGATTTAGACTTCAAAAAAATTTATTGTAATAAATTATAGTTATTTTGGCGGGGGAATGCCCCTAAGACTTATGAGACAATTATTATGAATGAATGGATATTATGAATTCTCTTTTCTTAATTTGTTATTGTATCTTCTTAAGCTTTATATTTCAAAGTATGGTCCTCTAAAATTGTGAGAGCACACCTTATACTTAATATCGAAGCTTTTGGGAATGACTAAGGTTGTCATGCTTAAACTTTAATACTTAGTGTGGCAAACTGTTATGTTTAGGGTACCTTTTGGGGCGTGACAATTGTGAATGCCAAAGGTTAGGAAAATGTTAAGGAAAGGAAAATGGTAAACAAAGGATAGAGGAAAATTCAAAGGAATTTGAAGAATCAAAGGAATTCTTAGAAGAAGAAATTGAATGGAAGGAAATAGAATTAAATAAAGGAAAAATGGGAAAATTGGAGGATTTTAGAAAATTCATGTTTGGAAATAGGTTACCCAGATCTTGATCAAATCATTGCTAGCTTGGAAAAAGAAGAAATTTTTGGAGAAAACCCAACAAGGTTTTGGGAAAGAAATAAGATGGTATGTAAATTAGATATAATAAACCCTAGCTTAAGAATTTATTCTAGAGCAATAGAGTATGACAATTTAGATAGAGAAGATTTTGAAATACACATAAAGCAATTGTTGGAGTTAGAGGTCATAGAGAGATCAGATAGTCAACACAAAAGTCCTGCATTCATTGTCAAAAAAAGGAGTGAAATACCAATAGGAAAATAAAAGATGGCAATAGATTATAGGAAATTGAATAATAACACAAGGGATTATTCTTACAATCTGCCTAACAAAACTAAATTAGATAACAAAATACAAAATTGTTACATATTCAGTAAATTTGATTGTAAGTCGTGATTTTGGCAGGTAAAGATGGATAAAGAGTCACAACCATGGACTGTTTTTACCTATCCACAAGGACATTTTCAATAGAAAGTTATGTCATTTGGATTAAAAAATGCACCTTCAATTTTTTAAAGGAAAATGGATATAGCTTTTCAAAATCTAAAGGATTTCATTGCAATTTATGTGGATGATGTTCTTGTTTTTTCCAAAAGCGAACATGAACACATAGGACATTTAAAGATGGTGCTTTTAGAATTTCAAAGATAGGGAATAGTAATAAGCACAAAAAAGTCACAGTTTTTCAAAAGGAATATTGAATTTTCAAGAATAGAAATAGGAGAAGAAAAAATCGAGATACAAGAACACATAGTAAAAAAGGTGTTAGAATTTCCTGAATAAATGAACAAAAAGCAATTATAGGCATTTTTAGGTTTACTAAATTATGTAAGACCTTTCATAAAGGATTTGAATTTCTTAATAAGACCCTTTTATAACAAGATCTCAGGTTTTAAAAGTTTATCCCAAAAGACAGAAAACAAATAAGGAAAATAAAGGAACAAGTCAAAAGTTACCATGGTTGAGATTACCCTTAGACATTGATTTCTTGATCATTGAAAGTGATGGATGTGATCTAGGATGGAGAGGAATTTTATTAAGAAAACCCCATAAATATGCTGAAAGGAAAACTGAAGAAATCTGCAGGTATACAAGTAGAAAGTTTAAGGAAAAAAATTAACGAAGTATAGACAGGAAAATAATGGGTGTTGTAAATTGTTTAGATAATTTTAGGTTATTTCTGATAAATAAAAAAGAGATGTTAGTTAGAACAGACTGTGAAACTATAGTTAAATTCCATAAGAACATAGGGAGTAATAAAACAAGTAGGAGAAGATGGTTAAAGTTTAAAGATGTAATAATAAATAAAGGTTACAAGGTAGAATTTGAACATATAAAGGAGAAACATAATACTACAGTAGATGAGTTATCCCGCTTACTAATATAAATAATTTTCTTTTCAGGAAAACATGGAATTTCAAAAGAACAAAGGATTTAGGCTACAAAAGAGGCCAATGTCTTCTCAGGGTTCGCAAGCAAATAGTTTTAGTAGAACAAGGTTATCAGAGGTTAGAACAAGGTTATCAGAGGTTATGGAAGGACCACATGTTATAATTGGTGATATAGCCCTACCTATATTACTAATAAGTTCACCAAGGAAGTTTCAAGTACGATACCCAATTAATGTTAAGGGAGAGACACATATAACTCTCATAGACAGTGTATGGTCCCTAAGTAGTCAAGACAAGTTCAAATATGTAATTTGCTTTGCTTTAGCTAGATATTTTAATAAAATAGAAACACAGGGTATCAAAGGAACACAAGTAACTTACTACATGAAAAGGCCACAGGATAATGAATCATCACAAAGGACACAAGGACATAAGGGACAAATTAAAAGAAAATATCAAATGTATGGAGTCGCAAAAGGACATTTGATAAGAGTTTTTTGCTACTAGAATGACGTTTAAACCCAAATAATAGATTATCGGAATCCTTCATGGAGAGGATTCCATGATCTTGAAACCACAGCAAATTGGCTCAAGCAAATAACAGGGAAATAAGAAATTTATGTGGATTCCACTCTTAATAATTTTAGGAGTGTTAGAAGTACCACAGGATATGTTAAGGACACGCAAAGGTATACAGATTTGAACTCTTTAAAAGAAAAATAAGAAAAGAAAATATCTTCTCTTAAAATCACAGAAACCTCAAATAAAAAGAGAAGTATTAAAGGAATTAAGGAACACAGTGAGGAGTACAGGGAAGCGTTTCCATTTCAAAGGAGGAAAATAGGAAAAACACCTCAAGAAGAATATGAAAATGCAACCGCATTCATTTTCTTCAAAAGAAATGAATTTATTTCAAAACTTCCATCTCTTCCAAAATGGTTAATAAAAGGATGTGTGAAGGAAGTGTTTTAAAAGCCTTTTATATTGCTCCAAAAGACAATACAGGAAAAACACATATGTTTTGATGAAATTGGATTTGGAACTATGGTAAGAGTAAAAGCTTTTCCAAACCCTCCATGTTACTCCTATTTGGGAAAAGATTCACAGGTTGAAATAGATAATCATTATCATGATAAATATTATTGCCCAAGCCATGTATGTTATAATATACATACAGTGGCTATAAATCTCAGCTATTGTAAAGGATTCAGGATTAGAAACCAGGAATACATATTGGCTACCCTTCTTGATTATGGGTTTATCACAGAAATTGTGGGCACATTTCCACAATTTATGACTCAACACATAGGAAAAATGTTTCATGAAGTTTTGGTAACCTTAAGAGATATAGAATGAGAACATGAGGAACATGATATCCTTGTAAAATATTGTGTAAAAATAAAGGTAATACCACAAGAATGGTTAAAATTTGAATCCAGACTAGCACAAACTTGGTTTTGGATTTCCCTAATCAGAGGAAAGGTTTCAATTATCCAAAAATCCACAGGTTGGAATCCACCAACAGTTTAGAAGAAAAGTTGAATCTATACATTGATAACAAAATGAGCATGTTTATACCATAAGATCTAGAATTTCATCGTACTGCAACTACTAAGACGAAATTTATCTTCACAAAGCAAAAAGGAGCAATTTGGCCAAGATATGAGATAAATTTGAAGACACTTAAGGAAAGCCTAAATAGGGAAGACGAACAAGATAAAAAGAACAATCCATATGATCCCAATTATACGGAGGATGAGGATGAAGAAATGGAAGCACAAGAAAACCTAAATAAGTTCCCAAATTAAGATAGACACGGTACAAAGGCAAAAAGACAAAAGGAGAAAAACAAACACGAAAAATTCGGAAGGAAATAGGACAAAGAAAAAAAGGGACACGAAAAATACGGAAGAAAACAGGAGGATCAGACATAAAAAAGGTGGAAAAAAAATCACGGGATTACTGTTCGATACTGTAGCATAGGTCATATAGCAACTTTTTAGAGTAATGTAGCACTTTTTTTTTTACTGTAGTAGTAGGTTACTATAGCACTCTTTACTATTTTAGTTCTGCAAAAATTTTCTATAAAAGGCCAGTAGGATCAGGTTTAGGTACAATGAAAAAATATTAGAAAAAAAATGTTAGAGAGTATCCGAGTGGTTTGTGAGTGTTTTAGTTTTGTAAGTGTATCCTTGTAATATACCTCCACCATATTCAATAAAGTTTTTGTAAGTTTTCCTTAATCATATCTGGCTAATTTTCCTTTTAAGGTATAAAGGTAACTATGCCTTAAAACCTTATTAGACCCTTGTATTATGCGATAAGGTTTTATAGCATGGGTAAACAAATTAAGACACATACTTGATAGCAAAAACTCTGGTTCTTTTAAAAATTATATAAAAAAGATCGGCTTAAAAACCCTTTGATAATGATTACATATTGGCATATAGTTTTATATGCATAGCATAATGTATATTAAAAGTTAATTATTTTCTTATTGTTGGATTACTAATACCTTGTATAATATGTAATAGAAGTGCATACATAATATCTTTATTGCTAAACATGTGGTAACAGTTATTTTTTTGAGATACTACATGATAGATACTTGTTCAGTATGCAATCTAGTGGTATCTGTAATACATATAATGATATATATGTATGAAGAACTATCCATGTCCATTTTATAATATGTGATGTAAATGTATATGCAATAATTGTTGGATTACTAATACTTTGTGTAACATGTAGTAACAATTATTTCCCACGATACTACATGATATGTACTTGTTCAATATGCAATCTAGTGGTATATGTAATATGTATATATATGTATTATATATAATAAAACATGTATGAAGAATTATCCATGTCAATAGTAGATTATTATTGTTTAATATGTGATGTAAATGTATATGTAATAACTATTTGAGAAGACATAAATTATTTTTTTTTCTTTTGTATTAACTACCCGAGTGTTGATTAATATGTATTGTAATACATTTTCACGATAATATACGTCAAAAATATATGACAAAACACATTACAAGATATTATCTTGATATTGGATTAGTAATATTTTGTACAACATGTATAAGTTTATTTATAAAAGCTATATAATAAGAAACCTATATAAAGTTACTTTTAGTGATATTATGTTATAGATACATTGCTTATGTAACATGGTAATATGCCTAATAAATATGTAATGGGTTTAGACATTTCCTCAAGTTGGGTTCGAAATAGGCTAGACACGACCTAGCCACATTGGAATTGCCTTAGGACTTGCTCCAATAGGATAGATCAGACCCGGCTTTTGGACTTGTCGGGTCCACGAGTCTATCTAGTCCCATGGATGATGATGGGTCTAACTAGGTCCGATTTAATATGGGGTTGTTACAGCTCCCATTTTTTTGGATTAGGCCCATGGAGATTTCTAAAAGGGTCAATGTTGCTATTGTTACTTTATTTTAAATTTCTTATGTTTAAGATTATTGTTAATTATTATTATATTTATTGCACCTTAGTTACTATTAATTTTGTTCTAAAAAAATAAAAATTTATTAGCTATATAATAAGAATGTGACATGGTAATATCACCCAAAACTAGCCTATTATAAATCAACACAAATGTCCCATTTATTCTGTTGATTGGCCCAAAGCCAAATCCTCCATATTATGATATTATTGAAGTTTAAGCCTTAAGGTATAGTATAAACAAGCATTAATAATTATGGAAACACCAGAAGAAAAACATAACGTCAGCATAGTGTAGTAGTTTTTGGTCCACCGGGCATCCAATGATAACACAAAAAGACGTGCTTTTTAGAAATTATCCATACATCAATTGTAAACCCCGAAAACTCCCACTATATGATACAACCCTAGATTAGAAATTATGGGTTGACTAGTAACCTTAAGAATTAATTAGAAACTCTAAGTAGATAGATACTTTAAATTTGATCGGTTTAGGACTCATAGATTTCTAAAAAGAACTTTTTGACCTCAAGTGATTCCAAAAACAAGATTTAGTATTCTGAGTTAATAATCAGGTTTTGATCAAAGGAAACTTCCAATCCTAAACCCGAACCTTTGTCAAACAGGCAGAATATATAGGAAAACCTCAATATGAATATCCAGTGATTATCTTAGTATTCAACAGAGCTTTGGAATTAAACCAAGGTATAGTAATGAACCTATACTTGCATTGAAACCCTAAAAATTGAGATTTTTAGATAGTAGTAAACTACTTTGATAAGATTTCATAGTGAGTATCCAAATCTAAAATGTATAACTAGTATAGCCTATATATTAGTAACTTTATTACTTAAATGGTTCAATAGAGTTGTAGTTGGAAAATTGTGTTCTTAGGATAAACTGTTAGGATTATAAATACCCAATAAAAACATAAATTGATATATAACTTGAAATCTAGACTTCAAATATAGAATTGAATCATACCAATAACCAAATTAGGGTTTCTAAAGCCCTTGGAGTCTGAAACAAAATTGACCCGAAAAGCTTTTCAAACTCAAATCGCGTAGGACAAGTTTTTCTTAAATAATTAGATACGTATATTAAAGTTTAAATTTGTACTTTTTGTTAAACTAAACACTTCATAGGATTCATTAAAGACCTTTGTATATATATACTTACATATATAAGCTAAAATATACCCTAATATTGTATTAAACTACCCGAAAACCTAACTAAATAATAGTTAACTATATATAATATATATATATATATACTGCTTGCTGGAGACGAATTTGCGTTTTGGAGGGCTGAGATTTCTTAATATAAGTGAGCCGAATTCCTCCAATAATTTGTGTAAAAGTCAATACAAATCTTCTTCAAAGCAAATAAAAACGTGACAAATCATCCCCCTTAATGACAATCGGACAAAAGATCAAATGGACAACAAACAAGAGGCAACTCGTTCAGATTCGAAGCATGAACACGGCTGGGAAGTTGCACTAGGTAATATGTATATATATATGCAAACGAGCTCGGTTGGAGAAGCAAACGATTCCCAAAAATTCTCAAACCTTCCAGAACTCATCCTTAGCTTATTAGGACTCGAACAAAGCCTAGAATCGATTTTTAAACCATCGCATTAACCCAGTTCGAAATTTCGAACAGAAACCCTAGGAAACGCGTGGAAAACGAGCTCGAGGTAAGAGATGTTATTCCGTGAATTTTCTTTGAGTTTTAAGGATTGCTATTAACTCTTAGACATCTTAGGAAGCTAACCAAGGTAGCTGGAAGCTTCGAATTTCATCGGAACGTCACGACGAAGGTAATCTTTCCAAACCCTAGCCGAGCTTGATGATCCGATTTCTTGAGGAACATGTTGTTTGAATTCAGTTTTTCTTGGATATTTAAGCTTCTAATGTTCCTAGGAGTAGTTTAGAACCAAAATCCCGACGTTCTAACGTCGGGATTCGCTGGGAATTCGCCGCGGCTCATCGGAGGAAGACGATGAACAGTGCTCCCCGATGAGCACGGGCTGGGTACACGGGCGTGTACACCCCGTGTACCTCTCGGCCAATTTAAAAAAAAAAAAAAAAAGAAAAAGAGAAAAGGAAAACGATTCTGAATATATATATATGTATAATAAATATTAATATAATAATTCTGGTTTTTTTTATATTTTTCCTGTTTATTCATTTTCTGGAATAGTAATAATAATATATAATAGTAAATCCGAATTTTATTTATTTATTTATTTAAATTCAAAAACAGAAATTATTTCTAACTTTAATAAATGTAGAATGTTTTAATACTTAATTTATTATTATTAATCCAAAAAGGAGTTTTTGAAATATAAATTACTTAAGTAAATAATTTTCGGTTAATAACTTTTTAATTATAATTATTAATAATCTTTTTATTATTAAAAGAATTTTTGTTAATTTTCGAAAATATTATTAAAAATAATATGAAGGTAAGACCAAAACTACTTTAACATAAGATCATTAGTATAATTTTTTTGTAATGAAATATAATTACTCCCTCCATTTATTTTCGGAAAATTATTATTTATTATTTATTAATATTATTATTACTATTGTATTATTATTGATTATTATTACTAGTGTTATTACTATTATTGATTATTATTTCTGTTATTATTATTATTGTTATTATGGTTGTTTTAAGTGCTATTGATAGTAATTATTTTAATACTATTATTGATGTTAATTATTAATGTTTTACGATTTTCGAAAAAGGGAAAATAACTTCGAAAATAGTTATTATTAAGTTAATAAATTCTTTTATTAGTAAAAATGTTTTCATAACAAGACATATATATGTATAAATTATGAGTTAGTAAATATTAAGTTATACTAGGATAGCTATACGAAAACAGATAACAATGGAAATTTAAATACTCCAAATTTGTGAGTATAGAAGTATCTATAGCCTATAAGAAAAATTTATTAAGTAATTTAAAAGCAAATTTATATATTTAGGCAATAAAAATGAATTAATAAAGTTATTAACTTTTCAAATACTCAATTGATCGGTTCACATATCCAACCAGAGCCAACCATTAGGACATCTAAGTATTTTAGAAACTCAGTAATATAGTCTAGAAATTTTTAATCTTTATATTCTCTATATCAATAGGTGACTCGGGTGTTGGGGAGGACCTACCTGAAGATTACTACGATTAACTAGAATGGGCAGGTGAGTGATTCAGTTTATTACATTGGTTGTGCTTGTACTAGTAGTGAACTTTCAATAAAAAGATAAGGAAATTTGATGATCTGTTTAAAATATGAAAGTTGTGGATTGTATTTCATTGATTGCCATGTCACTCTAAATCAAGTGATAACACAATTGCCTGTATCTGGATAATGTTTGTAGTTTATAATGAATTGTCTGTTGTGGTTGATCACCCCTAAATTGACTAATAACTACTGGTACCATAATGGAAAAATAATCATGCATAACATACTATGCATAAAAAGCATTGAGTAAGTGGTAGCCTACTACGTGTTAGATTCTCGGATCTCTGGTAATGCTTGAATTATCTAGGCCAAGAGAGCTAGTAGTTAATTGCAAGATTACTTTTGTTCTGTTAATACCATAGGAACTACATGGTAAATGAAGGACGCCGCTTATGGTATTACTTGAGAATAACTAACACTTAATGGAGTTTCTAAAGCTAAACAGGAAATAAATAATGAACATGATAAGTATAAAGAGATAACTAAATTGAGATTGTTATTTCCTGAAAGCTTAAAGTATCTCCTGGGTAGGTGGACCATAGATTGTGATCCTTCAACCCCGATGGGAGGGCGTAAATCTTCATCCTGTTTGGATTCCGGATTATCCAAACTTGTAATGTTCATTTGTGTGATTGCTGCATTTCATATGATTGTTAAATAACTTGTGTGTTATGTGTAATAAATTCTGATTACTCACTGAGCTCGTGTTTTAGCTCACACTCCCACAGTCCTTTCAGGTTCACTCTGCGACCGTGGCTCATTACTAGCAGGAGCATGGTCCCGGTAAGAGACTAGAAGCCAGAAGTCTAAAGTTTAGTATAGAATTAGAATATCTATATCTGTAATAGTCTTATGGTGCATGTAATGTGCATTAGAAGCATCAGTTAAAGTGGTAAGGAATTCTGAAGCTTATGATCTGTAATATAGAAGTTTGTAATAGTTGTTTACTAATTTACATCTTATATATGTTTGTTTATTCCCTCCAAGCAACTAAAAGATCCTGTTTTTGAAAATCATGTCACTCCTAGAAGGTAACCTAATAATGATAATCAAGTAATTCTTGATTATTATTACTAGAATACCCTCGGGGCGTGACAGATTTAAGTTGGTATCAGAGCCTGGTTGCTGGTATAGGAAAAACAAATATATGTAAGAAGATGAATCGGTAAATATGCAGTTAAAGTACTAATTTAGCTTTAAGTAGAACCCTGTGAGTTAATGGGTAGTTATTAGAAGAAGTAGATGCACAATTAGAATAAAATCTGTGTGATTACTAATCATACAAATTTTATTGTGTGCAGACCAATCCCGCAGTTTGTCATATTAAATGGCAGATTTTTAGCATGATGGAGGAGGAGACACTTACTGATTATAGGCGCCGACTCCGAGTCTTAGTAGAAGATTTGGCATTGTCTGGCATTACAAAAACCCTAGATGAAATTTTCAGCACTTGGAAGAAAGGTTTACAACCCATGTTGAAGACTTGGTTGTTTTTAGTGGAAAGAGCTTTTCCAAATAAGGGCACAGCAGTAGAGACCATCTACAGGTTTGAGAGATTGATCATCCAGAAGGGTGGAGGCATAGAGATTGACAATATAGCCTTCATCGTGTCAGCCCGATCAGTGAGGCCTGATCTTCCAGACTTTAGGTTTGGATTCCTATTGGAGGTGACTGGATTTATGCACATGATATCAGGTATGATCATGCCTTAGTTCGGGAGGATACTGCTCCTGAGGACGAGTGGATGCTGACCCATGTGATCAGAAGTCATCCTTCCAGAAGTGTTTTAACAAACAGCCCCCTATTATACCAGAATATGAAGGTGAGTTTCAGTCCATTAGGAGAGCAGCTAATAAAAGAAGACAAGCAGCTATGCAGACCACAGTGGTTATGCAAAGTGTGACTACAGCCATGATAGATGAAAAAGAAGGTAAAAAGAGAAGGAGGGAAGCAGAAAAATTTGTCTCCAATTATAATTATGCTCACTGGACTGGTACTGCTCATGGGGGGTGGATTGAGGAAGATGTGACACCTTCTGGTGATATGGAGAAACCTGCTGCTAAAGGTATCCGGATGATGGATACCAATTTGACTTTAGCACCACCAGGGGGTAGAGGGAGGATGGAGAGTGATGACAGTAGTTCAGAGGAGGAGGAGCACTATCCACAGTTAGGCCCTCGGGAGAAGGGCAAGGGACCTCTGTACCCTAGCCCATAGAGTAGCCTTGATATCTGCTTTGATAGACTATATACTAATGTACTGTTTTGAGGAACTTATTGTCATATATGTAGTATGAACATGATAACCTTGAAGTAGTTGTGAGGGAAAACAGGACTAGTGTTGGTGCAAATTTTGGATTGTACATAAAGCACTAACTATATAATATGATGTGTGTTTTGATTATGAAACATGGATGTGAAATATGTATGATTACTTGTGATCTCTCTTTAGGTATTAGTTTTTTTAAAGTAACTCAAGTAATATGTTTTATGATACTAGAATGCCAAGAGGAAGAGGCAGAGGTAGAAATACAAGGATATCTGAGAATCCAACAAACGCACCCCCACCACCTCAAAGTCCATTAGAAGATGTGTTGAAAAACCTGCAACAACAAAATGAATTAATTTTGCAAGCTCTACAAAATATGCGAGCTACACATGCGATACCTCCAACTGAAGTACCAGAAGCTCCTCCTGTGAATACTAGGAGGAATGAAAGATATACTACCTGCTCAATTTCAAGAAAATGGACCGGTAAACCCAAATGAATCAGCGGCTGAGGTACAGGGACCAATAAGATATGAACCAGAACTACCACCGCCACCACCATTGCGTCCTCAAAGAAATGTGTTACCTGAATTCATCAAATGCAATCGGTACTTCGAAGGATTTCCCGGTAAGCCAGAGGAAGCTGAAGACTGGCTAGCTCAAATTGAACGATCTCTTGATGTATTCCAGGTACCGGAAGCTTTAAAAGTACCGTATGGAACTTATTTGCTCCGATTGAGAGCAAGATTGTGGTGGAACTCTAAGCAGAGGACATTGCCTCAACCCATCAATTGGGAAACATTCAAACAGGAATTTCTAAAAGAATATTTTCCCAGCAGTTTAAAGGCAAAGTACAGTACTGATCTGATGAATCTAACACAAGGCGGTAAGACAATTGATGAATACGAACACGAATTCAATCGGTTACTTCAATTTGCACCGGATGCCTACAGAGATAGTGATGAATTGAAGAGGCAAACTTTCATGGCCGGATTAGAGCCCAATTTTCAAAGGAGACTGGCCGAGTTTGAAATTTCAAATTTCGCAGCTATGATCGAAAAAGCAAGAACCATTGAACGAGCCAAGAAATATGAAGTTGAAAGATATAAGAAACGGGGAATGACATTTGGTAAAAGAACATTTGAGGAGACAGGGACAAGCTTTGTTCCTAAGAAAAAGAGATTCTTTAGACCTATGGGAAATGTGAGAAATAGGAATGTTGAAAATGTATCGTGCTGGAAATGCAAGGGAGCTCATTACCCGAGGAATTGTCCACATCTACAACAAAAATGTTATTATTGTGGTGATAGTGGACATATGGTTGTTGCATGCCCAAAGAAAAATAGTGCAACCTGTTTCATTTGTAAGAAAATTGGACATATAGCAACTCATTGTCCACAACGAGTGAACGCAGTTGCTGGATCTTCCAATCCTAAAGGCATTGCCAATACAACTGGACCTAAAATTGGAAATGCTAATGCTAGCAAAGCCATGACAGCAGCAAGGGTATATGCCATGCAGGGAACCCCAATTGAGGAAGGAGAAATAGAAGAAGAGGATGAAGAAAATGTGTGGGATGAAGCTGATCCAGACGATTACAGTCTCATTGCAGGTACTTGAGTTATTAATTAATTTGTTTATTTAAGTAGTTAATCGGTATAACCCTACTTAGATAACCTGTGTTTAATAATTAGGAACAATCCAATTGAAAGGTCAATCTGCTTATGCTTTATTTGATACGGGAGCAACACACTCTTTTATCAATACGGGTTTAGCAAGGAGACTGGAATATCCCATCGAGACCATGACTAAGGAACTAGGAGTTACTACACCCACGGGGGATTTAGTGATGGCTCGGGAGATAATGAAGGGATATCCATTAGAAATTGGGGGACAGAAAACTGTGGCTAACTTAATCTTGGTGGACCTCCAAAAATATGATGTTATCTTAGGAATGACATGGTTGATTGCTGTGAAGGCAAAAATCGATTGTCGTATTAAGGCAATATCTTTTATGAATGACCAAGGAGAAAGAAAAGAGTTTAAAGGGGAGGTCCTCGAGAAAGTCGAAGGGCGGATGATGACCATAGAAGGTGAAAATGATATGGATACGGAATCAAACGAAAGTATCCATAAGGTGAATGAGGATGAGTCCAAGAAGACAGATGTTCATACTACCAGGGCAGTATGTGACTACCCAGAAGTGTTTCCCGATGAGTTACCAGGCTTACCCCCATATAGAGAGGTGGAGTTTTCAATTGATTTGATACCAGGAACCGAACCAGTATCAAAAGCTCCATATCGCATGGCACCAATAGAATTGAAAGAACTAAAGGTGCAATTACAAGAACTGATGGATAAAGGGTTCATCAGACCAAGCGTATCACCATGGGGAGCACCAGTATTGTTTGTCAAGAAGAAAGACGGTTCGATGAGACTCTGTATCGATTACAGAGAATTAAACCGAGTAACTATTAAGAACAGATACCCTTTGCCCCGAATTGATGATCTTTTTGATCAATTAAAGGGAGCCAAGGTGTTTTCTCGAATTGATTTGAAATCTGGATATCATCAAATTCGAATCAAGGCAGAAGACATACCAAAGACAGCATTCCGAACTAGGTATGGTCATTATGAATTCCTAGTTATGCCATTTGGATTGACGAATGCACCTGCTGTTTTCATGGACTTGATGAATCGCGTTTTCAAACCTTTATTGGATGTTTGTGTGATTGTCTTCATAGATGACATATTGATATACTCGGTTACAGAGGAACAACATGATGAACATTTAAGAACCGTATTGCAAATACTGCAAAGGAACCAACTTTATGCTAAGTTGTCTAAATGTGAGTTTTGGCTCAAAAGTATATCCTTTCTAGGACACATTGTGTCAGGAGATGGAATTTCTGTGGATCCCGCTAAGATTAAGGCTATTGTGGAATGGAAAAGACCTGGAACTGTTACCGAGATAAGAAGCTTCTTAGGATTGGCAGGATATTATCGGAAATTTGTGCAGGACTTTTCAAGAATTGCACGACCACTGACACAATTAACCAAGAAGAATGAAAAATTCTTGTGGAATGAAAAACGTGAATGGAGTTTCCAGGAGTTGAAAAAGAGACTGGTTTCTGCACCGATATTAGTTCTGCCCAATGACCAGGATCCTTACACTATTTATAGTGATGCATCCAAGAATGGTTTGGGATGTGTATTAATGCAGAATGGAAAGGTGATAGCATATGCTTCTAGACAGTTAAAACCCCATGAGATAAATTATCCTACTCATGACCTAGAATTAGCTGCTATTGTCTTTGCACTCAAAATTTGGCGTCATTATCTGTATGGGCAGAAGTGTGAAATATACACAGATCATCAGAGCTTGAAGTATATATTCACCCAGAAGGAATTGAACATGAGGCAACGTAGATGGTTGGAATTAATCAAAGACTATGATTTAACCATCAATTATCATCCTGGCAAAGTGAATGCGGTAGCAGATGCTTTAAGCCGTAAAAATTATGGAGAGGTAGCCTTGATGTTGACAGAACAGAAAGAACTCATTAGGGAGTTTGAAAATTTAAAATTGGAATTTTCCATACAAGGTTTGGACGCCGAATTAAACAGCTTAACCTTGGAACCCACTTTACTACAACGAATAAAAGAGGCTCAAAGAAAGGATGAAGAACTCCAGGCAATCGTCAAAAGAGTATCACAAGGGAAATATAAGGACTTTCAAATAGATGAAAATGGAGTATTAAGGATGAATAAAAGATTGTGTGTACCACATGATGAAAGTTTGAGGAAAGAGATAATGAATGAAGCGCACTATTCTGGATATACCGTACACCCCGGTGAAACTAAGACCTATCAAGAGCTGAGAAGTGCATATTGGTGGAACGGGATGAAAAATGATATTGCTCAATTCGTGGCCAGATGTGAAATATGTCAGAGGGTAAAAGCGGAACATCAAAAACCAGGGGGATTGTTGAAACCATTGTCTATTCCAGAATGGAAATGGGATCAAATATCTATGGATTTTGTAAGTTCGTTACCTAAGACAAGTGCAGGTTATGATGCTATTTGGGTTATTGTGGATAGACTCACTAAATCAGCCCATTTCTTACCAATCAATATGACCTATTCCTTAGAGAAATTGGCCCGGTTGTACTTAAAGGAAATTGTGAGACTACATGGGATACCAGCTAACATAGTGTCAGATCGAGATCCACGGTTTGTTTCTAGATTCTGGCAAGGATTACAAAAAGCATTGGGAACTCAGTTGAAGTTTAGTACGGCCTATCATCCCAGACCGATGGACAAACAGAAAGAACAATCCAAACAATGGAGGACATGTTGAGATCATGCATCTTGGAGTTTAAAGGAAATTGGGATCAACATTTGCCACTAGTGGAATTTGCATACAATAATAGCTACCATTCCAGTATAGGGATGCCACCCTATGAAGCTTTATATGGTAGAAAATGTCGATCTCCGTTATTCTGGGATAATTTGGAAAAAGTACTAGTCGGACCCGAACTGATTCAAGAAACAATCAACAAAGTGTCAGTGATAAAAAGGAGAATGAAAGAAGCCCAGGATAGACAGAAAAGCTGGGCAGATTTGAAAAGAAGGGAACTTGAATTTAAAGAAGGAGAACATGTTTACTTGAAAGTAAGTCCAATAAAAAGTCTTCGTAGCAGACAAGTAAAAGGAAAATTAAGTCCTAGATATGTAGGACCATTTGAAATATTGGAACGAGTGGGAAATCTGGCATATCGTCTTGCATTACCACCCAAATTATCTGGTATACATAATATTTTTCATGTATCAGTACTAAGGAAATATGTACCAAATCCAGATAAGGTTGTTGAGCTGGAACCACTTGACCTGAAAGAAAATTTGACTTATGAAAAGCACCCTATCCGGGTCCTAGACAAGAAAGTACAAGTCCTCAGAAATAAAGAAATCCACTACGTCAAAGTACTATGGGATCCTCGGACTGAAGAAGTAACTTGGGAGTTAGAAGAGGAAATCAAAAAGAATTATCCACAGCTGTTCGAATTTCCAGGTACGCTCTCAAGCTTTGAGGACAAAGCTTATTTTAAGGGGGAGAGAAAATGTAAACCCCGAAAACTCCCACTATATGATACAACCCTAGATTAGAAATTATGGGTTGACTAGTAACCTTAAGAATTAATTAGAAACTCTAAGTAGATAGATACTTTAAATTTGATCGGTTTAGGACTCATAGATTTCTAAAAAGAACTTTTTGACCTCAAGTGATTCCAAAAACAAGATTTAGTATTCTGAGTTAATAAATCAGGTTTTGATCAAAGGAAACTTCCAATCCTAAACCCGAACCTTTGTCAAACAGGCAAATATATAGGAAAACCTCAATATGAATATCCAGTGATTATCTTAGTATTCAACAGAGCTTTGGAATTAAACCAAGGTATAGTAATGAACCTATACTTGCATTGAAACCCTAAAAATTGAGATTTTTAGATAGTAGTAAACTACTTTGATAAGATTTCATAGTGAGTATCCAAATCTAAAATGTATAACTAGTATAGCCTATATATTAGTAACTTTATTACTTAAATGGTTCAATAGAGTTGTAGTTGGAAAATTGTGTTCTTAGGATAAACTGTTAGGATTATAAATACCCAATAAAAACATAAATTGATATATAACTTGAAATCTAGACTTCAAATATAGAATTGAATCATACCAATAACCAAATTAGGGTTTTCTAAAGCCCTTGGAGTCTGAAACAAAAATTGACCCGAAAAGCTTTTCAAACTCAAATCGCGTAGGACAAGTTTTTCTTAAATAATTAGATACGTAGTATTAAAGTTTAAATTTGTACTTTTTGTTAAACTAAACACTTCATAGGATTCATTAAAGACCTTTGTATATATATACTTACATATATAAGCTAAAATATACCCTAATAATGTATTAAACTACCCGAAAACCTAACTAAATAATAGTTAACTAATATATAATATATATATATATATAACTTTAGCTTGCTGGAGATGAATTTCGGGCGTTTTGGAGGGCTGAGATCTTCTTAATATAAGTGAGCCGAATTCCTCCAATAATTTGTGTAAAAGTCAATACAAATCTTCTTCAAAGCAAATAAAAACGTGACAAATCATCCCAGCCTTAATGACAATCGGACAAAAGATCAAATGGACAACAAACAAGAGGCAACTCGTTCAGATTCGAAGCATGAACACGGCTGGGAAGTTGCACTAGGTAATATGTATATATATATGCAAACGAGCTCGGTTGGAGAAGCAAACGATTCCCAAAAATTCTCAAACCTTCCAGAACTCATCCTTAGCTTATTAGGACTCGAACAAAGCCTAGAATCGATTTTTAAACCATCGCATTAACCCAGTTCGAAATTTCGAACAGAAACCCTAGGAAACGCGTGGAAAACGAGCTCGAGGTAAGAGATGTTATTCCGTGAATTTTCTTTGAGTTTTAAGGATTGCTATTAACTCTTAGACATCTTAGGAAGCTAACCAAGGTAGCTGGAAGCTTCGAATTTCATCGGAACGTCACGACGAAGGTAATCTTTCCAAACCCTAGCCGAGCTTGATGATCCGATTTCTTGAGGAACATGTTGTTTGAATTCAGTTTTTCTTGGATATTTAAGCTTCTAATGTTCCTAGGAGTAGTTTAGAACCAAAATCCCGACGTTCTAACGTCGGGATTCGCTGGAATTCGCCGCGGCTCATCGGGGAAGACGATGAACAGTGCTCCCCCGATGAGCACGGGCTGGGTACACGGGCGTGTACACCCCGTGTACCTCTCGGCCAATTTAAAAAAAAAAAAAAAAAAAAAGAAAAAGAGAAAAAGGAAAACGATTCTGAATATATATATATGTATAATAAATATTAATATAATAATTCTGGATTTTTTTTATATTTTTCCTGCATTTATTCATTTTCTGGAATAGTAATAATAATATATAATAGTAAATCCGAATTTTATTTATTTATTTATTTAAATTCAAAAACAGAAATTATTTCTAACTTTAATAAATGTAGAATGTTTTAATACTTAATTTATTATTATTAATCCAAAAAGGAGTTTTTGAAATATAAATTACTTAAGTAAATAATTTTCGGTTAATAACTTTTTAATTATAATTATTAATAATCTTTTTATTATTAAAAGAATTTTTGTTAATTTTCGAAAATATTATTAAAAATAATATGAAGGTAAGACCAAAACCACTTTAACATAAGATCATTAGTATAATTTTTATGTAATGAAATATAATTACTCCCTCCTATTTATTTTCGGAAATTATTATTATATTTATTAATATTATTATTACTATTGTCATTATTATTGATTATTATTAAGTGTTATTACTATTATTGATTATTTTTCTGTTATTATTATTATTGTTATTATGGTTGTTTTAAGTGCTATTGATAGCATAATTATTTTAATACTATTATTGATGTTAATTATTAATGTTTTACGATTTTCGAAAAAGGGAAAATAACTTCGAAAATAGTTATTATTAAGTTAATAAATTCTTTTATTAGTAAAAATGTTTTCATAACAAGACATATATATGTATAAATTATGAGTTAGTAAATATTAAGTATATACTAGGATAGCTATACGAAAACAGATAACAATGGAAATTTAAATACTCCAAATTTGTGAGTATAGAAGTATCTATAGCCTATAAGAAAAATTTATTAAGTAATTTAAAAGCAAATTTATATATTTAGGCAATAAAAATGAATTAATAAAGTTATTAACTTTTCAAATACTCAATTGATCGGTTCACATATCCAACCAGAGCCAACCATTAGGACATCTAAGTATTTGTAGAAACTCAGTAATATAGTCTAGAAATTTTTAATCTTTATATTCTCTATATCAATAGGTGACTCGGGTGTTGGGGAGGACCTACCTGAAGATTACTACGATTAACTAGAATGGGCAGGTGAGTGATTCAGTTTTATTGCATTGGTTGTGTTTGTACTAGTAGTGAACTTTCAATAAAAAGATAATGAAAATTGATGATCTGTTTAAAAATGAAAGTTGTGGATTGTATTCCATTGATTGCCATGTCACTCTAAATCAAGTGATAACACAATTGCCTGTATCTAAATAATGTTTGTGGTTTATAATGAATTGTCTGTTTGGTTGATCACCCCTAAATTGACTAATGACTACTGGTACCATAATGGAAAAATAATCATGCATAACATACTATGCATAAAAAGCATTGAGTAAGTGGTAGCCTACTACGTGTTAGATTCTCGGATCTCTGGTAATGCTTGAATTATCTAGGCCAGAGAGCTAGTAGTTAATTGCAAGATTACTTTTGTTCTGTTAATACCATAGGAACTACATGGTAAATGAAGGACGCCGCTTATGGTATTACTTGAGAATAACTAACACTTAATGGAGTGTCTAAAGCTAAACAGGAAATAAATAATGAACATGATAAGTATAAAGAGATAACTAAACTGAGATTGTTATTTCCTGAAAGCTTAAAGTATCTCCTGGGTAGGTGGACCATAGATTGTGATCCTTCAACCCCGATGGGAGGGCGTAAATCTTCATCCTGTTTGGATTCCGGATTATCCAAACTTGTAATGTTCATTTGTGTGATTGCTGCATTTCATATGATTGATAAATAACTTGTGTGTTATGTGTAATAAATTCTGATTACTCACTGAGCTCGTGTTTTAGCTCACACTCCCACAGTCCTTTCAGGTTCACTCTGCGACCGTGGCTCATTACTAGCAGGAGCATGGTCCCGGTAAGAGACTAGAAGCCAGAAGTCTAAAGTTTAGTATAGAATTAGAATATCTATATCTGTAATAGTCTTATGGTGCATGTAATGTGCATTAGAAGCATCAGTTAAAGTGGTAAGGAATTCTGAAGCTTATGATCTGTAATATAGAAGTTTGTAATAGTTGTTTACTAATTTACATCTTATATATGTTTGTTTATTCCCTCCAAGCAACTAAAAGATCCTGTTTTTGAAAATCATGTCACTTCTAGAAGGTAACCTAATAATGATAATCAAGTAATTCTTGATTATTATTACTAGAATACCCTCGGGGCGTGACATCAATACTCGTATTTATAAAATAAAAAGAAAAGAAATAATTTGCACTAACACAAGAATATTGTAGAAATATCAACATAATTATAATAAGCCATAGTAATAATAAATAAATTTTCAAAAAATATTCACATATTAATATTTTATTAGTATTTATATATTACTCACAAAAATATCTTTTGCACTAGTAGTGGCGCAGTTTTTTGTATTTATGCTATTTGCATAGATATGGACAACTGTTATGTACCTATTATATGAAGTCGGCGTGCTGGATTCCTTTATGCTATCAATGCTCCATCCATAGCTTCCTGAACACGCCAGCAAGGTACATTCCGCATCACTATTTTAATAAAGCGGGTTTTTGCCTTTTCCCCAATACTTGTTTCTTATCATCTGGCAAACTTTTTAAAAAATTCTTTGGCCCTTTCTTAGGCTTATAACACAGTCTTCCTGACTTATGGAACTTAAAGCACCAGGACTTATTTCTTGGTAGACGCAGTGGAAATACACGACAGTGGATGAAAAATAATATAAGACACAACAAAAACCAATAGGAGATTTCCAGCAGCAAAGCAATACTGCCATTTAAAAGTATGCTCAAACCTCCCTGTTTTGCTGATGATTTTTCTAAACCATTTAAAAAAAAAAAAAAGAGACTTGTACATTTAATGAAATCCATGTGGCTGGTCCAATAATATTGTTTTGTTTTTACTTGAAGGATCATTATCAAATGGTTACAGGTGGTGATAAAATGGCAATAGCCGATATGATCTACTGTAAGAAGAACATACAAAACCTATTTTAAGCTTTATGAAATTGCACACTTAAGTTGAAACTCTCGTTACCTCAGGCAGATCCTCTGTGCTTTATTTATTTATTTTTTTTTGCAAAAACAGAGCACAAGCTTTATGATTTTTCTTTTCATTTTTTTTTTCAGTATGGCTCTGACGAAACACTTGGAGAATGTGTCGCTCCATGTCAGTTTCTATATCCATATCTCATGTATGTTACTAAACCCAGCACATACGGTTGAGATTTTGATACAGTTTAGGAATTTTTTTTTTTTTTAAAACCCTGGGGTCAAATTTTGTTCCTTAACTAGGAATTGTGCATTTTGATCATTGTTCTCACGGCGTTTCTATTATTTTTTTCTTTTATTTGACTGGCGTTTCTTCATGGTAGAGGTAAACAATTAAAGCGAAAATAGTTGATCAGTGAAGCAATGTTTTCTTTAGAAAATGCACTTCATGCCCACGCCACAACCCACAAGACCAAACACAGTAAACTCTGTCTCAAATAGCTTCACCTAAGGGTTCTTAGGTCAGCCCTTTTGGTATAATCTTTAAAGGAACCAAAGCGTTACTACCCAAATACGTGCCTTAATCGTTTACCCATGCTATAAAACCTTATCGCATGACGCAAAAGTCTAATAAGGTTTTAGATCATAGTTACCTTTATACCTTAAAAGGAAAATTAATCAGACATGGTTAATGGAAACTTACAAAAGCTTTATTGAATACGGTGGAGGTATGTTATAAGGATACACTTACGAGACTAAAGCACTCAAAAATTTCACTTACAAAATACTCAGATACTCTCTAATATTTTTTCGTCGTACCTAAACCTGAACCTTGCTCGCCTTTTATAGAAAACTTTTGTAGAACTAAAACAATAAAAAGTGTTACAGTGACCTATTGATATAGTAAAACAGTAGCCTACTGCTACAATAAAAAAGTGCTACAGTGACCTATTGATATAGTAAAACAATAGCCTACTGCTACAATAAAAAAGTGCTACAGTACCCTAAAAAGTTTCTACAGTAACCTTTCTACTGTGCTGAACAATAATGTCGTGATTTTTCTTCCGCCATTCCTATGTTGAATGTCCTGTTTCCTTCCACATTTTTCGTGTTTGTTTGTTCGTTCATTCGTTCGTTTGTTTGTCTTCTGAGTTTTTCTCTTTCTTGTTTTTCTTTCCTATTTGTCCGTGACTTTCTTTGCCTTTTTCCTTTGTTATGATCCTTCATTCATTTTTTTTTAATCCTAGAACATGTTTAGGGCTTCTTGTGCTTCCATTTCTTCATCCTCATCCTCCGTATAATTGAGATCATATGGATTGTCCTTTTCATCCTGTTCATCTTCCCTGTTTAGGCTTTCCTTAAGTGTCTTCAAATTTGTTATCTTGGCCAAATTGCTCATTTTTGCTTTGTGAAGATAAATTTCGTCTTAGTGATTACAGTAAGATGAAATTCTGGATCTTATGGTATAAACATGCTCATTTTGTCAGCAATGTATAGATTCAACTGTTCTTCTAAACTGTTGGTAGATTCCAACCTATGGATTTTTTGGATAATTGAAACCTTTTCTCTTATTAGGGAAATCCAAAACCAAGTTTGTGCTAGTCTGGATTCAAATTTTAACCATTCTGGTGGTATTACTTTTATTTTTATATAATATTTTACAAGGATATCATGTTCCTCATGTTCTCATTCTATATCTCTTAAGGCTGCCAGAAATTTATGAAACATTTTTTCCATGGGTTGGGTCATAAATTGTGCAAATGTGCTCACAATTTCTGTAATAAGCCCATAATCAAGAAGGGTAGCCAATGTATATTCTTGGCTTCCAATCCTGAATCCTTTAAAATAGCTGAAATCTATAGCACTGTATATATATTATAACGTACATGGCTTGGGCAACAATATTTATCTTGGCAATGATTATTTATTTCAACTTGTGAATCTTTTCCCAAACATGAGTAACATGGAGGGTTTGGAAAAGCCTTTACTCTTACCATAGTTGTAAACCCCTAAAATTTTTGGTTAATTTTAAGTTTGATCTTAGAATTAAAAGTCAACCGAAACCCTAAAGGTCTACAAAAGACTAGTACAAACCCTAGATTTTAGATCCAGCATTCCCGTTTTCTTTAGCCCTAGAAAACGAAGTTGGAATAATTAGCGAAAATAGTTCGTAATAGCTATAGGTTATATAAAAATATCAGATTTGCGAAATTCAAGTGTCTTTTGAATTCGATCTGACACAGTTCTTGAAAAACTTGTCCCAGGGCTCGGAATAGTAAAAATATTCCGAATATACCGTTAGACTTGTAAAAATATGAGATTTTCAAAAATATCAATTTCATAATTTTTCGGTAGCTAAAAATATCAGATATTGCATTTATACGCGTATTTTCTTACTACCGGTACTTAATTTGTCATGTCTACTTTATATTACACTATTTACCACTATTCTACACTATTCACCCATCTCTACTTTTCCTTAGAAGCTACTCTTACTAGCTATACCTCTATTTCTTATACATTTTCTTTTCCAATACAACTTCACATCTCTCATTTCTTACTTTTAATTAATCAAAAGACAAAAAAATTAAAGTTTCACTCTCTCTTTCTTCTCAAATTGCGCCGGCCACCCCTCCTATTCTTCTCATTTATTTTATTTTTACTTTATTTAATTAACACAAATTATCTCTCCTATTTTCCTATAAATACCCCCTCATACTTCCAATTCTTTCACACCTCTCTTCTACTAAAGTTACTATACTAAAATCTCTCCAATAAATTCCTCTCAAGAAGCTCTTTCAAGAATAGTTCTTTTAGATAAATCTTCTTCAAGAATTCCATATATTCATTTACTTAGTATGAGCTTAGTGTATGTTTTCTAAACCATGAAGATTAAGAAAAGCAACAATAGGTTCATACTTTGTTTTTGTTCATAATCTCACATTTCTTATGTTGTTTTTATGTTTATAACTATCTAATATATCTATGTAGCTATATATATCTTTTAGAGCATATAAGCTCATCGTTTTGCAATTTATTTACTTTCCTTGCAATTTATTTACTTTCATGCTATTCTTAAGACTAGTCTTTCTAGTCTTAGACTTGTCCTCATCAAGTCAAAACATTTTCTTTTTCTTTTGGGACTAGTCTTTTCTTAGTCCCGGGATACGTTGATAAAGCTAAGGTTCTAATACTTGATTTATTTCTTTATTTGCTTATTCTTTTAAGTTATTATGTTCTTTTATAGTTCCATAGCTTTATGATTTATATTCATGCATGAACATAATGATTTTTGTCTCAAACAAAAATAAATGAGGAAATGTTTTCTTAAACTAAATATTCTTTTCTAAGAAATAAATGTAGGGAGTAAATTTCTTAAAAGCTCATAAACATACCTAGAAATGAATTTTCTTAATAAACAAAAGTTTTATAAAAATTCACTTTCATCAAGTGCTAGAAATTCTTTTAAAATGATCACAAGAAATAAAGATATTCTTTTACGAAATTGTTATTGCTTTTTGTTGGATCTAAGCTTAGAAAATAAAATCATTCCTTAGGAATTTAAAGCAATTACAAGAAATTAAATTTAGGAGAAAGAAAGACTCATTTCAAATAACTCAAGATCTTTTCAATGTAAAATGAATGTTTCAAAAATTCTCAAGTTCAAAATCTTTCAAGACGTTACTTTTTTTAAATTCATACATTTGTTATGAGTCAATATATATATGTATATACTTCTCAAAAAGTTTATAAAATATTTGGAATATCTAGCTCTTCAAATGAGCTTTTAATAAAAGAAAGAATTCAAGTTTATCCAAATTCGTAGTAAATCTGGTCGCTGCTTTTTCGAAACCCAAACAACTTAGTTTGTTGAAAATAAGTTTAGAAATGGGTATATCTTTTCAAGTAGGTAGAAAATGATATATTATTTGCGAAATTCCGAGTTAAAATGAGCAAGTTATGACCATTTTAAGTTGGAATTTCCTCTTATACGATTTTACCGCGATTTTAAGAAAAGTTTAGAATCTTCAAGAAGAGAAATTTCATGAAATACTCATTTTGGGGTATTCTTCTTGATTAGATAATCTCGAGGAGGATTTTTCATATCCCGAAGATTACTACGATTAGTGGAAATTCCGAACGACTCATCCATTTCAAAAAAGGTGTCATCATGGCTGAGTGAGTTTACTCCCCGTTATTTTTCATACTTATGATTGTGCTTGTAAATTTAGTTGTATTAGAATTTAGGCAAAAATCAAATGGAAGTTGTATGATAATATGTTGAATGAATACTAAGTATATCAAAACACGATTTGTTGTAATAAAGTTGCTTATACATTAATATCTTGAAGTGTTTGAAATTGGTTGCTCACTTGAAGAAGATAAACATAACTACTAGACTTTAATTAAGAAATTATGCATGCACTTCATATGTTGAGTCACATTTCATTCACTACTATACAATTGGTGGGACAAGTATATAATAGTGGTTATAATAGTGGTGGTAGACATAACAGGTATATCATGTAAGTGGCGAGTAGGAGCCAGTAAAAACTACATAAATTGGTGGCTAGTAGGAGCCTGTAATAACTACAAATTTTTTATGGCGTATAGGAGCCAGTGAGACTTATAAAGTGTTTAAAAAAGTTGTGGCTGTAATTGGCCTGAATACCCAACGCCGAATGAAGGGCGTAATTCATTCAACATATGATTCCAGGAAAGTCATATGTCTTGTATGCTCATGTGGTTGTTGCATTCCATTTGCTTGAGTAATAAACTTGGTTGATAATTTACCTTGAGTATGAATTTTTGGGATTTACTCACTAAGCCCATAAGCTTACACTCCTATAGGTATTTGTATTCTCAGAAACAACTTTTTGTGCCCGGGGCCTCCCCATATCCGTGTAAGTTTTCCATTGAAGCTTTTGGGGGAAATCTACTTGAAGACTTAGATTAGAATTCATTTGAAATCTTTAATGTAGTACTTGGATGTTATATAGACTATTACGATCTTTGGGTTTAGCAGGGGTATGCCCCTAAGAAATCATGTAATAGACCTTTGGTTATTAATTCTATAATATACTTTATTTCTGGATTCTTGTATGTTCATTCTTACTTGCCTAAACCATGTTTCCCAAAAGCGTCTCCTATTACCGTGTTAGACGCTTTACATGTAATACTAAGGCTTTCGCATGACTAAGGTAGTCATTCTTAAGTTTGATATTATATGTGGCGGACTGCCACATTTAAGGTACCCTTCGGGGCGTGACAATAGTTCCAAATCCAATTCCATCAAAACACATGTGCTTTTCCTGTGTTGTCTTTTGGAGCAATATAAAAGGCTTTAAAAACACTTCCTTCATATATCCTTTTATTAACCATTTCGGAAGGGATGAAAGTTTTGAAATAAATTCATTTCTTTTGAAGAAAATGAATACGGTTGCATTTTCATATTTTTCTTGAGGTGTTTTTCCTATTTCCTCATTTGAAATGGAAACGCTTCCCTATAGCCCTTACTGTGTTCCTTTATGCTTTCAATACTTCTCTTTTTATTTGGGGTTTCTGTGATTTTAAGAGAAGATATTTTCTTTTCCTGTTTTTCTTTCAAAAAGTTCAAATCTGTATACCTTTGTGTGTCCGTAACATACCATGTGGTATTTTTAATACTCCTAAAATTCTCAAGAGCGATATCCACATAAATTTCCTTTTTTCCTATTATTTGCTTGACCTAATTTGCTGCGGTTTTAAGACCATGGAATCTTCTTCATGAAGGATTCGGATAATCTGTTATTTGGGTTTGAACATCATTTCAGTAGCAAAAAACTCCTATCAAATGTCCCTTTGTAACTCCATACATTTGATATTTTCTTTTAATTTATCCCTTATGTCCTTATGTCCTTTGTGATGATTCATTATCTTGTAGCATTTTCATGTAGCAAGTTTCTTATGTTCCTTTGATATCCTGTGTTTATATTTCATTAAAATAACTAGCTAAAGCACAACAAATGACATATTTGAACTTGTCTTGGCTAGTTAGGGACCATACACTGTCAATGAGAGCCATATAAGTTTCTCCCTTAACATTAATTGGGTATGGTACTTGAAACTTCCTTGATGAACTTGTTCGTAATATAGGTAGGGCTATATCACCAATCATAACCTGTGATCCTTCCATAACCTCTGATTACCTTGTTCCATTAGAACTGCTTACTTGTGCTCCTTGAGAAGATATTGGCCTCTTTTGTGGCCTAAACTCTTTGTTCCTTTGAAATTTCATGTTTTTTTTAAAGAAAATTTTTTATATTAGTAAGCGGGATAACTTATCTGCTGTAGTATTATGTTTTCCCTTAATATGCTCAAATTTTACCTTGTAGCCTTTATTTATTATTACATCTTTAAACTTTAACCATCTTCTCTTGCACATTTTATTGCTCTCTGCATTCTTATGATCTTCTAATCCACTTCCTTGAGTCCAATTATGCCTACAGCCTTCTATGTTTTCTCCTATATTCATCATTATATTCCTTATATCTTGTAACATCCTATTTAGAAATTCAACCTTTTCATCTTGATATTTTATCCCTATTTGTTCTTTATAAGGATCCTGGTAATTTTGACTTAAAAACATACCTGTAATATCATTTTCATCTTCACTATCATATTCCTCCATCATCATTCCCTGTAGAGCTATTATTGAAACCATATTATAGATTGTTTCCGTGTCACTCATGTCTTCATCTATTACCAAAATGTCTTCATTCATGCACTCCAATAGAATGCTAGCCATAGTGTTACTATTATGCCTTTTAGGACATGCCTTTGCTATGTGTTCTTCCTCATTACAAGTATAACACTTTAATTTATTCTTGTAAACCTTATTTTTATTGTATTTCCTTACATGTCTGTCATGTTTTAACCATGGCTTTTTTGCCCTGCTTTTCTTTGCAAAATATTTCTTTTTAGGCATGTACTTTGGTTTTGGCCTTCTTTTGTTTCTTTCCTTTGCTCCATATACGTGTGGTGTATAAATAGTTTGACAGAAATTATAATTTCCTCCTTTCAATTGCCTATTTATTTGTAAAGCTATACATTTTTCTATTAACTTATCTACAAGAAACTTTATTCTAGTTCCTAAGTTATTTAACTCTTCTCCAAGAGTTGGTTCAACATTTTCTTTCCATTTTTTGTAAACTTTTGCTCCTAATGGTCCTGGTAGCTTTAAAAATGATTTTCTGCTATCAGTTTTTCATAATAGCATCCAGCAATGGTGCAATTATAGAAAATCTCCTATATATACCTTTTAACAAAATACCAATCCTTTATTTGCAATTGTTCTAAATTTCTTATAGCATCCCTTTGTTGGTCATATCCACCAATCTGTGGTGTTTCCCTAGTTAATACTACCCTTATCTTACTACAAAAATTGTAAGGATTTACCCTTAAAGCCTTGTCTATGGCTACATGTTGTGAAAAATTTTTCTTATAAGACTCCCACATTACTATTGTTGTCTCTCCTAAAAAAGACTAAGTATATGTATATATGGTCTGTGTCTTCTATTAAAGGACTATCTCTCCAGGCTCTGACAATCATTTGTGTCCAATTATCTACCAAAGGTCCTCAACTTTGTGGATCATGTGCACTTTTATTGATGATTCTTCCATTGTCTATCAAATTCCTTTTATCCAATGTTTCAAATGGCATCCTTTTTCCTTTATACATCTTATCTCATGTTTCTCTTTCAACATAGTGAGTATAAGGTACTCTGCTTAAGATTCCTTCCCACATGTCTTGTCCTCTATGTGTTACTACAAAGGGAATTGTGTTAGATCCTGAATCTTCATTGTTATCCATCATGGCATTTCTAGATACATGTGTTAAAGTCTCAGTATCTCCTTGTGATATTGTTTTTGTCTCAAAATCTTGTTCTGTTTACATTACTTCATCTGCCAGTTCTAACAAGATTTCCCTTTCTTGATTTTGCTTTCCAAAACAATAAACATCTTCTTGTTCTGTTTTCCTTTCAAATCTTACTTCTTGCATTTCCCCTGCAATTCCTTTTTCTTCTAACCATATTTCATAAGGAATGGGATCTTCTTTATGCCCTATTAAAAAACTATCTTTCCAATACTGAATTGGCCTTAATGGTTCTTCATCATTTATATCCTCATCTTCCTTTTTAAGACTCTATTGATTAGCCTTTATTTCCTGTGCATGGGAATTGTATCTAGCATTAAGATACTTCTCCATTTCCTTTATCCTCCTAATTATGTCATTAACATAACTAGAAGTTGACATCTTATCTCCTTTCCATCCTGAAATGTCTATTTGTTCTAACACATTCATCATTCTTAATGTTCCTCTTTCTCCCAAGGTTTGATTAAAATTATTTGACTCATTATCTTCATCTCCTATGGATCTTGGTCTGTCATCATAAGATCTAAATCTTAATGAGTATGTGCCATCTGTGTTTAGATACATCAAACTCCCTGTAAGAACTCTTTGTGTCTCACTTGTCATGTTTCTGTTTATATTCCATTGTTCTCCTTCCAAAGCAGAAGAATCTATTTCCATAGGTTCTATCATCTTTATTCCCTTTGTTGCCATTGCATCTATGATTCCTTTTATGTTGAGCTTATGAGATATTTCACTGTTATTTGTTGTTTTACAAATAAAGCCAATATTTATGAGTAAGTTCTCACCTATGTGATTTTCATATCCTTTACTATGAAGAAATTAGGTGCACAGTAGAACAGTCCCTTTCCACTGTTTACATCTATCTCTATGATTGCAAATATGGCCTTTCTTATATCGCTTTTCCATGATTTGTCCATTAACATTACTAGGACCTTTCCTCTTACCTTTTCTCTTATTAATCCTCTAACTCCTATAACAATAAGCCCAAGATGGACTAGAGTTTTGCCTGACTTTTTCAGCTGCCTTAAAGATTCTTTTGTGACTAACCTTATGTTTAATGGCCTTGTTGTGACTGAGATCCTTTCTTCTCTATTTGATCTAAACAACCCTATTTTTCGATTGAAGATTCCTGCTTGGTACAATCTCCCAGGATTTAATAGAGTAATGGCATGGTTCGAATAAATTTCAACATCCTTATCTATGTCTACTACTTCTTCCAAATGTATCATATGATCTTCTTGTCTTCTTCTCCCAATATTTATTCTATCCAAAATTCTTACTCTAGAGGTGGTTTCTACAGAACTTGTACTAGGTCTAGGGGATTGTAAAACGTAGGATTCTCCTGTGAATGGTCTAAGTCTATCTAAAAACCTTGCATTGTCTTGCCTGTTATACCTCTCACCTAGCATGTTATTCGTTTCTTCACTTTCCTCTTCTACTACCCTAGTTTCATGTTGTTCTTGTGATTCTCGAAACATGTTTACTTTGAAAGAGATTTCTAATCTCCTTTTATAAAATATGCTTTTGGTTTGTTTCGTTCTTTCCTTTCAGCTGATAACCTTTATAGCCTTCCTATTATTTCTTCTAATTCCTTTTAATGATTATAACTATCTTCTCCTATACCCTTTCTTTTCAAGACTTCTTCTTAGCTACGACTTAACTTATTGACCTTTTGGTGAAGCCTAACTAGCAAGGCTATAATTGTGTTGTTTTGCCTAATTGTGGCCCTTATGACATCATTTACTGGTTCTATATTTCCGCAAAACCCATTGGGTGGTTGTACAAACTCCTTTGTGTCTTCTAAGGCAAATATGTAGTCTCCATTTGCATCTAAGCCATCATGACTGGTCATCCTAAGAATGTCTTCTTTATTTTCTATACCATTCTTTCTATTCCTTTTCCTAAATGAGTTAACCTTGTTGCTTCTTTCCCTAATTCCTTTATTACTAGATCCTGATTTCTTTTTACTTCTTCCTTTTGTGCTTGTCTTATAGCCTTTATATGTTCTAACTCCTTTAACTTTCTTTCTATATCTACCTGTGTTTGTTTTGTATAGTCAACCTTATCTATTATCTCTTTAACCTATTTATCTTTTACTTTCATCCAATTTCCTAAAAAGTTGTGAGCTTTGTAAAGAGTGTCTAAATCCTTATGAATAGATGTGCTAAAAGATATAATTAAGTCTACTATGCTATTTAACTGCTCGTGATCTGAATGCAACAAATGTAGTGAATGCTTAAAATAACAAAGATGAGAAAAACTACTATTTCCTACTTATATCCTATTATGTTCCTTGATTTCTAAATTTAACCAATCATAATTCCTACTTATGAAGTTTTGTACTAGATAATATGCAAGGTCTACCAACCTAATCTAACTTAACTATTTTCCTAATCCATTTATGTCTTCCTTGTCCTTTAAATTTGTAAGGTACCTCTCAAAAACTTCCTTTAGATATATATACAACCTATTCTTTGCTAGAAACTGGTGGATGTGTATGAACTCTTCTCCTACTTCCTTAACTTTTTTATTCAAGTCTATGAGATTAACCTCTATTTCTAAACCTAACTGTTTAATATAACTTTCTACTTTTTCTATACTTAAATTTTCTAAATTATCAACTGATTGCAAGAAATCATAAAGCTTCCTATCATAATTACTACTTCCTATAATCCTTTCAAAACTTGCACTCATCTTGTCATGCCTATGACCAATCCTTCATAATAATTTATCCTTTGAGTTATCCTTTCTATATCCTTTTCAATTTGGTCTCTGATCCAAAGAGTCGTTTTATGATGCTTTAAAATTTTTTTTTCCTTCAGATTCCATAGGATATTTTCCCTTTTCCAATGCCTTTTCAATTCCTTTTATATCATTTTTCTAGAATTCTAATCTCCCTTGTTCTGCCTTTATGTGATCCTTTAACCTTTTCATCCTTTGGTTTTTATCCTTTATATATCAAAAAAATTATGTATCACACCATCATGCTACATATCAATCCTTCATAATATCTTATCTGTTCATTATAACTTATTATTGCGTCCTCATACCTTTTAATATACTTTATGAATCGAAGTGTCATAATCTTCGAACGTCAAATGTTTTCTAGAATTTATCAATAATTCTATCATATCACATGCTATATCTAATATATCAGAAACTATAGCTATTATAAAAAGATACCAAATAATAGTAAAATTTAAAATCATATCATCCTGTGAATCTTATTATATTATCTTCGCAAATCTTTATCTCGTGCCTTATTTCTTCAATAAAATTATAATTATTAAGTAAATCATTGTATATCCTTGTTCTTTGTAGGATGCTTATAAAATTCCTGTTTCTTGGAGTTGGGTCCTCAAAGTGTAACTCCAAAAGACTTTTAAGTTGCTCTATATATCCTTTTATTCTCCTTATAATATCCCTTAGCCTTTTAATTTCCTTTCCTTGTTCCTTTATGTATTCCTTGATAAACAACATTCATATAAACCATTCATAATCAAACATATTATTTAAAATTTCTTCAACAGAATATATTTCTTCTATAATATAAACATAAGCATAAGAGTCATAAAATATAAGCTGGACAATCATTAAATTAAATAGTAGGTAAGACAGTAATTAAACAACTAAATATAAACAGAAAAAGCTAAGTAAAAATAGTAAAAAAATAAACAACTGATATTAAACAATAAAACTAAACAAGACTGTGATTTGAATTTAAACAGAATATTAAACAACATAATATAAGAACTAAATATAATAATAAAGCTGGACAGTGATAATAATAAAGTAGTAACAAAACTGAAAATCTTATAATATAAAAACTGGATAATTAAACGAAACTGTTAATACAAAGTTTTAAGATATAAAGATAACAAGGCTCTAATACCAAAATCAAGATTTTTGTGCCACGGGAAAAGACTTCATGGTAAGTGTAAACAATTAAAGTGAAGATAATTAATCAGTAGAGCAATGTTTTCTTTAGAGAATGCACCTCATACTCATGCCACAATCCACAAGGCCAAACACGGCAAACTCTACCTCAAATAGAAAAGTTTGTCCCAAGAAGTTGTCGAGCCTGGTTTTCAATTTCCGGTTTGATTTCCTTTAATTCGATTCGTACTAGACCCTAACCCATTCGATACGAATCCTATATTATGAATTAAAGGAAATCTTGAATTTTTAAAATATTTTGGAGTTGTCACTAGACTAAAGTCGAGAGAAAAAAATAAACCAAAACCAATGAGTAGGTTGATTTTGGTTTTACTACTGATCTGCACAAAAAAAAAAAAAAATCATTTTGAAAACGAGAACCAGAAATTAACTTGAGTTCATGGGCTAACTTATTAAAACCTAAACGGTTACCACTTTAAATTTCCATATTTAAATTGCTTCGTTTTAAACCCTAACTTCAAATTTTAAACTATTTAAAAAAGATCTAACTAACTAAACCTATGGTTAATATGCTAAAAAAATAGTAATCTAATCAAATTCCATCAATGATCATATATAATCTAAGAACTCGAAATATTCAAATTAATCAAATCTTATCAAATTCTATCAATATTCATATATTCTAAACTAAAGTAACAAATCAAACAAATTCACAAAAATAAATTTTTTACATATTTTAAGTCGCCCATTTAGGTGCCTACGTACCTGCTAATCAGGATCAGACCACACGTACTTCTTTTAGAAAAAATTAATTTGTTGGTTAACTTTAGAATTTTTTGAAATCTTTTCGCTTTAAGTTTATTAAATTTTAACAAATTAATTGTTTTCGATATGGATCCTAAATCTATCAATTTTAGGTTTTTTTTTTTTATAAAAAATGGACTTTTCTATGTGACAAAAATTTTGAATAAGAAATCGTAACCACATATCATGCATATCAATTGATCCTACATAATACCAAGAATAAAATTATTATAAGGAATACCAATATTTAACAAGCTAATTTTAACAAAACAATATCATGGCATAATCAAGATTTATATATCATTAAAATTACATTATGAAGGACAAGATTTCAATGTGGTTTCATATATGGTGAAATCATAAAATTCAATGTTATTACAATCAAGGTCATCACTATATTATAATAAGGCAAAATCATGGCATGAAAGGAATCTTAATGACTATCATCATACATGATCACAATTTCAAATGTGTAAACCTAAAACTCTAAAAATTTCATATATTCCTTATGATTATGGCGTGATTATAGTTATATTATCAATGACAAGATCTTAATGTAATTCTACGAACAAGTACCTAACATGATACATATCACAAAATTCAATTTTATCAAAAAAAAAAAAAAAAGATCATTACCATATTAATGCAAAATGATAGAACATTCAAAAACTATATCATGACAAATTAGATCCTAAAATTTCAACTTAATATTTTTAGAACAAGTTTATGAAACAATCATTCATTGACAAGAAGAAAAAATTAATTATAATGACTATATTATCATGATTAAAGCTATTACTAATTTTACATATTTTGAATTTTTTAAAATAACACAACACATTTATAACATATTTTGATATTATAATTACATACTAATTTTTATTTTTCCTATTTTATTATTTCGCATCATTATCTGAAATATTATATATATATATATATATAATTTAAAGTAATTCTAAGTCGGATATTCATAATATGCACACAACCAAATTTATCATTATTATTTTCCATATGACCGAAAACTTTAAACATTAAAATATAGTTTTAATATTATTGTTAATTACAATTATTATAAAAAAAAACAAATGATACCTGGTCAAAGTGCAAGCGCGTGAGGATGGGAGGAACAGAGTTGCGTACCAGAGATGGTTTCAAGTTGGGCGGCCGGTGACGATGGGTTTTGGCAGCTTCAGTGACATGCGGTAGACAACGGTCGGTCGAAATGTAGTTTTTGGAGGCCGCGACAACTCCAGTTACTTCAGTTTACTTCAAAGACCAACAAAAGGTGGTGTTCCAAAGCTAGGGGATGCGGTGGCCGCATCGAGTGCTCCAATTTCTTGGACACTCCAATGATTTTCTGCTATTCAATTTTTTTCTCTCTCTTTTTTTTTGTTCGTGTTCGTCTCTTTCTTGTTCTTCTTTCTCTTTTTTTTTTTTATTTGTTCTTTTTTCTTTCTATTTATAGAGCTAGGTTTCAAGATGTTCTTGATTCAAATCTGAAAAAATCGGGCTAAAATGGTTATAATCTTCAATTAAATGTTTATAGCTGTCATTAATGTTCTAATGTTAACGTTCAACACACGTTTTTAGCGAAATTTACGGATTTTGAGTTTTTTTTTTCAGAAACTAAAAAATGAGTTTTTTCAAATTTCAAGTCCAGATTTGAAATCCTTATTATTCATCAATATGCCTAAATTATATATCAAAACAAACTACTCCATGCCTGGTTTTGAAATGTGCATTTGATTTGTGAAAAACGGGTCCGAAAATGGGTCGAAAACGAACTCGGAAATGGCCCGTCGAGTGGCCGGAGGTTGAAGACAATGAATAGTAACTTTTTTTTTTGAAATTATAATACTATATTATGCATATATTACATCAATTATATTCATTTTCCTTAATTTGTTTTATTTTTTCTAATTTTCATTCCTAATTTTAATACTTATAGTTGCAAAAAAAATTGTTTAATTTAGTTATATGTATACTAAGGTTAACAAATAATTTGACAAAAATAAATGTCAAAATGAGGTGTCTACAGAAGACGTAAAACAAATAAGGAAAATAAAGGAACAGGTCAAAAGGTTACCAAGGTTCCTCAATCAGAGGAAAGGTTTCAATTATCCAAAAAATCCACAGGTTAGAATTCACCAACAATTTAGAAGAATAGTTGAATCTACACATTGCTAACAAAATGAGCATGTTTATACCAGAAGATCCAGAATTTCATCTTATTACAACCATTAAGACGAAATTCATCTTCACAAAGAAAAAAGGAGCAATTTAGTCAAGATATGAGACAAATTTGAAGACACTTAAGGAAAGCCTAAATAGGGAAGATGAACAAGGTGAAAATGACAATCCATATGATCCCAATTATACAGAGGATGAGGATGAAGAAATGGAAGCACAAGAAGACCTAAATAGGTTCCAGGATTAAAAAAAAAATTTGAATGAAGAATCATAACAAAGGAAAAAGGCAAAGGAAAGTCACGGGCAAATAGGAAAGGAAAACAAGAAAGAGAAAAACTTGGAAGACAAACAAACAAACGAACATGAAAAATGAGGAAGGAAACAGGACATCTAGAACGAAAAGGGAGAAAGAAAAATCACGGGATCACTGTTCAGCACTATAGCATAGTTACTGTAGCAACTTTTAAGGTACTGTAGAACTTTTTACTATAGTAGTAGGCTACTGTGTTTATTGTAGTAGTAGATCACTGTAGCACTTTTTACTGTTTTAGTTCTACAAAAATTTTTTTATAAAAGGCGAGCAGGGTTTAGGTTTAGGTAAGGCAAAAAATATTAGAGAGTATCTAAGTGTTTTGATACCAAAATCAGGATTTTTGTGTCACGAAAAAAGACTTCATGGCAGGGGCAAATAATTAAAGTAAAGATAGTTGATTAGTGAGTAATGTTTTCTTTAGAGATTGCACCTCATACCCACGCCACAACCCACAAGGCCAAACATGGCAAACTCTGCCTCAAATAGCCTCATCTAAGGGTTCTTAGGCAGGCCCTTTTGGTGTAATTTTGAAAGGAACTAGAGTTTTACTATCCAAGTACGGTATCTTAATCTGTTTACCCATGCTATAAAACTTTGCCCTTTTTTTTTTTTTTTTTCCTTTAAAGGGTCAAGTAGGGTATGTGAAAAGGCTAACTGTATTGGACCAAACTAAACTGCATCGAATTTTTGGTTCTTGTTTGAAATGCTTTGGTTCCTAGTTCAATTGGTAAGAGTAAACCGTTCATGGTTTAGTGGGACCATGAACCGAATTGTTTTGCCTATTTAAAAAAAAAATTCTAACATATTGTTTTTTCTTTTAATTTCTTTATTAGAAAAAATACTTATTTTTAATTTTTTTATTTAGAGCTGTATCATTCATGAGAATGAAACTAGATTGGTCTTCAATTGTCATCGTGTGTTTACTAATAAGATAATTTTTAGATGTTAGCATCTAGTTTTTTGAACTTTTTTTCCTTTTCATTAATAATTATTTTTTTATTACTTAGTTATTTATCGGTTTGTATAATTGATAATGTATTAATAAAAATTACACAACAAATTAAAATTTGTGCCTCATATTAGGAAAACATAGTTTTATATTATCGAGTTTAGTATATTATCATAATTCAAGATAATTGAAAAGAATGAGATTAGTATATGATTATTAAGTTATAATGTATGAAATCTCTCCCCCACTACAAGTTTTACATTTTTTTTTATCTATAATTAGTTTCAAATATTATTATTTACATTTGTATTAGTGATAAGAAATATGTAATTGGAGTTTTTCGATTAAATGTACTTTTATTTTAAGAAAAAAATGGTTCAAATCGCAAACCAAACTGTATCTAATTTCTTTTTTATTTTTTAGTTAAAAAATTACAATCTAAACCTTATATAGTTAGGTTCAAATTGGCATAAAAAATGGGACCGTAATATATGGTTCAATTTAATGGACAAACCTGGCAAAACCATATTGTACACACCCCAAGGTCCTAGTATGTCTATATATATATATACATATATATATTTTTTCTTTATAAGTTAGCCTAATATAGATTGTGGAAATGGAAAGCCCAAGGTTGAAATTAATGACAATCCTTACCAGATCTTTTATATTCTTAAAAATATATTAACTAGTGATTATAATTATTAATAATAATCGTAAAATTATATGACAATTTTTATTATATTATAGGCTACAAATGACACACCATTTACCATAATTAACATATGACATGTGCTATAATATTCTAGGCTACAAATGATACGTCATTTAATAGAACTAATGGAGTTAGCATAGATTGTATACTTGGCCAAAGACTTGAATTCGACATTAATCCCATCTAAATATATATATATATATATATATATATATTAGATTATAGATATGTTATACAATATTTAATATAAATGTGTACATAATATCTATGTAAGAAAACTTTATATAATAAAGCAAACATTATGAATTTATTTTGTAGACATTACTTATATATTGTATAATATGTGGTGCATGTGCATGCTCAAATATCAATGTAAGAAAACTCTTTTTTTTTTTTTGTGATATTAAATTATCGATACATTGTTTGATATGTAATGTATTACTACAAGCGACAAATGTATAACAACATATATATTAAAATAAAATATTTTTCTGGGTCTTGGATGAATTTTTTATATTATGTATAACAGAACATATATCAAAAACTATTTTTCGATACATTGATTTATATATGGTGTTGATTAACACGCCAAGAAGGAAGTATATATAATCACTATAATATGTGAAATTTTAATTATTAAATTATAATTGGATTTACCTGGTAAAAAAGGACTATATTTTATGGAGAAATTTTCCTTTTCTTTCTTTTCTTTTTTTTTTTTCGAGTCTTCTCGCATAAAATGTCGTGGGTTTTAATTTCCAAATTCACATTCTTATGCTATTATTTTTATCATATGTATAGTTTGAAGTAAAATACATATAACACCAAACATATATTAAGATTGGAAAACAAAAAAAAAAAAAAAAAAAAAATCCAAAACCATTCCAATCTAAACCAACAAGCAAGGTAAAGTGGGAACAAATTCTCTACTTTGGTTTATGTTTTAGAATAAGTTTAGAATACCTTGCTGAAACAGAAACATAATTTTCACTCTTCCTTTATCTATAAATGTGATGCATTATCAAGTAAATAGAGCCACGTTGTTTTTTAACTTGCTTTATCCTTCCAATAAGGTTTGTAACCACTAGCAAACTCGGCTTCTCATTTTTTTTCTACAATCACGTAAATTACTTTCTACAAGAGATAGATCCCTCAATCACACTTGTTTGGATATTTATTAATCACATCATGAAATATGGCTATCTTTTGCTAAACGAAGTGGATGTAATTAGAACTTCAACTTAGTATTGAGATTTGGTTTTGCAATTAGGTTGGTCTAGCTTTTTAAGATGGATGACAACAACAATGATGTTCGGACACTGGTTTTAGTGGGTCATACTGGAAACGGTAAAAGTGCAACAGGAAATACCATTCTTGGAAGGGAGGCATTTAAATCTAAGGTTAGCTTGTCTGGCATCACAAAGAGCTGTGAGTTACAACAAACTATGCTAGAGGATGGCCAAACAATCAATGTAATAGACACTCCAGGTATGAATTAGCGACTAACTTTTTTTTTTTTTTTTTTTTTTTAAATAGACATTTGATAGAGTAATGGAAGCGTTATGGACATAATGGATCATTTTAGGTCTCTTTGATTTTTCTACTCCAATTGAATTTACTGGCAAGGAAATACTCAGATGCATTGATTTGGCCAAGGGTGGAATCCATGCTATCATTGCAGTCTTCTCTATTGAAAGTCGTTTTTCTGAAGAAGAAGTAGCAATTCTTCATAGCTTGAGAACTTTGTTTGGAGACAAAATCCTAAACTACATGATTGTCCTTTTTACTGGAGGTGATGAAATTGAAGATAATGGTGAAACTTTAGAAGATTACCTAGGTCATGAATGCCCCCAGCCTTTAAAGGTTATCTACTTCTATTATTTTCTCATTGTTAGTATTTTCTGATACATTGAGTAATTATCAATGGGAACATGTGCTTCTCCTAGTATTTTTGGTTTTTGTCCTTTTTTATTTTAAATTTTCCCCTTCTTTAATGATGTTCTTCTTCTCCAATAAAACCCTCATGTTTTGCTGACTTCAAATGAGTGGAGTAGCACAACTACTTCTCCCTTGCAAAGCTATTATTTTATTTAGTCAATGAAATAGATATTCAACAAAATTCCTATAGTTGTTGCTATGTTTTCTTCCCCCATGATAAAAGGATTAACTATTTTTTCCTCCCTACCTTTCTTTCTTCTTCTTCTTCTTCTTCTTCTTTTTTTATAGGTTATCCTTGAGACTCTCATCAAAACTCAAGCCATTGTATAGGATAAAAATATATTTTTATTTTTAGATATATTCCTAATCTATTATTTATATAATTTTTATTGTAATCAAAATAGTAGGTATCAATTCTACATTATACTTTACTAGTAAATGTAATTACAATTCTATTTTATTTCATGCTATTAATCAAATGTGCTATTTGGGATATTTACTACGGTAGTTGTCTGTCATGACAAGCTTCAATTTTATTTTTCTACTGTTCTCCTTTATTATTACCTCCGATATGATCATATAAATTGTCATTCCTTTTGAATTATTTGTGGAACACAAGCAATAGGTGCATTGCAACATTGATTGGTTCAAATCATTGAAATGAATTCATTTTAATTTTCCTTTTTTTTTCAAAGAAAACTTTGCATTTATATAGTTCCATGCATGCTCTAAGAAATAATGGTACTTGTATGACATAAAAAGTTGAATATTGAGTTTTTTTTATTATGAAAAATTTCTAAGGATGAGGGTAGTTCTACCATATATTCAAATTTATTCAAGTTGATATTAGCTTGTTATTACAAATATGAAGGATATTCTTATTCTTTGTGGGAATCGAATGGTGCTTTTTGATAATAAGACAAAGGAAGAATCAAAAAGGAAAGCCCAAGTTCAGGAGCTTTTGTCTCTTGTAAATATGATTATCGATCAGAATGAAGGAAAACCGTATAGTGACGAGTTATTCACTGATACGAAGGTTAGTGGGTTATATCATATATGGAATTATATAAAGTGTCTATCTATCATTTACTTTATAGTAATATTAATGTCTATTTGACAGAAGCGACAAGAAATTGTTAATTCTTTAAGAAGAGGATATACCAAAGTAGATATAGCTAAACTGGAAGAGCAGATGCAAAAAACTTATGAGGATATGCTCAAGCAAGTAATAGAAATGGTAATTTTGGCATGACTTTTTATAGTTGATCTCTTGGGCATTTTTCCTTCTACTTTTAAGCATAGTATTATTGTGATCTATAATATACATGATTGTTTATTGTAGAGTTAATAAAAAGGAAATGATAAATCTATGTGGATCATTAATTGATTTAGTGGTTAATATATGTGATCCTAGATTGAAATCAGTCAAAGTGATGACCACTAGATAAATTAGCTTCATTGTACTTAATGTAATCAATAAATTTGAGTTTTATTTTAATTTCAACAAAGGAGGATCATGATTTGTCTCTTTTATGCATTTTAATTTTTTATTTGGAAGGTTCCTAGGGTGCTTGCTCATATTCTTAGAGATGTTTTGAGAGGTATCTTGAAAAAGGTTTAAAGATTTTATTTATAGAAGTATGATTTGCAAGGTCATACTTTAACCAAGAGAATGACTGCCATATATGCACATGAAATACCTTATTAACTTTGAGCTGACTGTTATGTTAAATTTACTAGGTCCTTAAATCAAGTATTAATAAAGTTCGGCTGATGCATATTTACTACAGCCAAGTTAACTAAGCTTCCTTTGGAAAAAAATAAATATAAAAAATAATAATAAATAAATAACTAGGCTCCAACTTACTTACTATTTAGAATTTGATTGGCTCGGGTCATTATATAAGGATCTGTTTCTATTACTTTTTTCGTATTTTGTTGTTTCTTTTTTCTCTAAAGAGATAAATTACTTTGATTTATGTGCTTAGTAGTTTTTACATGTCTATCCAAGTATCGGCATTTTTTTTTTCTTGATGATTTTATTGTTAGCACATAACTTCATATATGTATGGCACTTTTTTTTTTTAAGGTTTCTTGGTTATAAGCTTGGGTTGCTTTAAGCTAAAGTGTCCTTATGAGGCTCTAAATTTTTAGGATAAATAATTTGCCCAAATATTTTTCATTAGGTATTCTATAAGATTCATGCCTTGTAAGCAAATAATGCTCCATTTTGCAGATTTCCTGAGAAATCGAGAATAATAGTTATAGAGTAAATTACACTGAAGGGTCGTAACGTTTGAGGGTAAGTTCATTTGAGGCCACAACATTTTATATAGTTAAAAAGAAGTTATCACGACCCTAATAGGTGTCACGACACCAGAGGTTACCCTAGTAGTATCCATGTAACATGTAACAAAATAAAGTCATAGACATTTATTTTATTCCATCTAAGGCTTTCAAAAAGATACATGAATATATAACTACCGGAATACACTAAGGCATAGACAATTAAAATAGGATTAGAGGTTGATTAGAACAAGAAAGATATTGCATACATATAAATGACATATAAGAATAACTTTACGAAAGTCCTTGATCATTACATTACAATTTAACAACCTTGCATTCAAAAGACTTCAACATTATAACTTTTATATCAATTGATCTCCAAAAGACTACATCACATATACCCAAACCATTACAAACATTAGTCTCCAAAAGGCTTCATTATAGGAATAAATAATCTCTCTCCAGCTTATATCTAAACTTCCATGATATCTATACTAGCTTCAACTCCATAGTCTTGGTCTTTCCCCTAAAATCCTATAAACAAAAATCTATTGGAGTATGAGCACAATAAGCTCATTGAATAGCTAAATCTTAACATTGATCAATCAAAGCCAAGTAAAGTTTAATTAACAAATATATACAATGCAACAATCAAGTATATGTGACAAACAAATTTTGGATGACTAAAATCCAAACCTATGGAGATTTATGTCATCTATTGGCGGTTAAAGGACCAATTCAAGTAATTTATGCCCAGGAAAATCATATAACTAAGGAAGGAGAAATTCTTCTCAAACTCATTTACTATTTATATATAAAAACAAATAATTTAATCTCAACTTCACTTAGAACTCAGAAACTCCACTAAGTATTAAGATCTAAAATCTAACTCCAACTCAAGCAATGTCCTTCGATGTCCACTTAGTTCATGTGGGGCTGACAGTCTAATGGTAACCTTACTAGATTCATTAGACATAATAAATATTACTATAGAATTGAAATAATAATATGTGACGTAAATAGAAATAATATTTTGTGACATAAATACCATGTGAATGGAATTTATGATATTGTGCAACATATGTCCATCTAATTTAAAGGTAAAATAAGATTTACTCCATATTATTTAATGATCATATCAATTTTAGACAATTCTCAATTCATATTACGCAGTCATTATCAAGTAAACAGTTATTACTTTTAACATTGAAGTTTGTCATTCGCTCACAAACGTACAACAAACATTTTTTCCATTCCCTATACATATAATCAACTTCAATTGTATTTAAGAGCATATGTCACTATATTACAAACATAGACAATATGAGAAGATTTGAGATACTCACCTACGTATCTTTGCTTAGTCATCGTAATAGTCTATCAGAAAGTCCAAATCTTGATTTATGGTTCTTATAAGATAGCAAACATACATTACTAAATGTATAACTAAATAGGCATTTCTATTAGTGCTTAAGCATTCTAAATTCATATTACCGTAACCTTAATCCATTGGTCTTTGAGAAACTATAAGTTGCTATACATAGTTATTATTCAACTACTTAAACTTAACTAATTTATTAAGTTTAAGTATTATAATTTAACATATTCTTAATCTACGACTCTATAGTCTAATTTGAGTAAGATTCTATAAAAGATCGTAAAATAGTATTTATATACATCTATGATATATATTATTATTTGTTATATATATTATTTATTTATTTATATATATATTTAAAATAGGGCAAAATAGGGCAACTAGATCGATCACGGTCGTGATCAAGCAAAACTCAAACATCCGAGGCTACTGAGCCTTTGATCACGCCCGTGATTAACCAAACCCTAACTTATGTTTTCAAAGCTTTTAAATTTTTACATGTTTCAACTAAGTATCATGATCTTATTTCCATAAAAAACTTCAATATCCTCACATAAGATTCATATATATATATATATATATATATCCTACAACTTCATATTGATTTGACACATACACACTTACATTATACCAAACTATACACAATATCAACTTTAGCAAGCCAACCAAAGTCTTTTTTTTTTTTTATGATTTAGATTTTAGACTATCAACACATTATTTATCCTTACCTATCTAACATCAATATCATTAATATGCCTACATTCAACTTTAGCCAACATACACTAAATAAACTCATCTATCTTATAAGATTACTAAACAATCTCTACTACTCATCTCTTACAAATCATAAAGACTCATTTAAACATCCAGATCAACTTAGTTCCCAAATGTTTCCTCAATTCATCTATACACTCATTGGATATAGATTTCTTTGATAGAAAAATATACATAAATTTAGGAGTAGAAATAGTAAAGAACACTTTACCTAATTTAGTCTTGACTTAAAGATGTAGTTGAAATGGATTTTTGGAGAATTTTAGAAGGAAAAATTTGATGAAGGAAATTTTAGATTTCTCTTGAGGAATGTTGCTTGCTATAGTGCTTTTAGGGAAGATATTTTGACAAATTAAGTTTGATAATTATCTCTAATAATAGATAAAGTTAGTTTGACTTTTTGTGCATAGTGAAAATTATTATGTGTGAGTGGGTGTATGTTAACTAAGGTAGGGAAATTGAATTGTGGGCTTAGTTTTTCATGACATATTAGGCTTCTTAAGCTTAATGCAATAAGAGAAAAGAATAAAAATTATTGTAAAATTTGATCAATTTAAATTAGAAATTTAATTAAACAAATTTTCTTAAAATAATTTATGACAAATTTCTTATAACTTATGGGTTGAGCTTCAAAAATACAAGTTCATACGAAAATTTGAAAATAGTATAATTTGATGGAAAATTTTGAAATAAACCAATTGAAATTTTTGAGTTTCTATTTTCACTTTACCAATTCTACATATGTTAATATGATTAAATCTACTAACTATACCATTCATTCTAACTTTTATATTAAAACTATATTGATTTTTAATTTCTAATCTCTGACTTAATTTAAGGAAAAACTTCGATATTACATCCCCTCCCGTTTAAAACAAGCTTTGTCCTCAAAGCTTGAAGTTTACCTGATTCATCAAATTGTTAGGGATGATTCCCTCTGATTTCCTCTTCCAATTCCCATATAACTTCTTTGGTTTGTGGATACCATAAGACCTTGATATATTTGATCTCCTTATTCTGAAGAGTTTGTACTTTGGAGTCCAAAATCCTTGTTGGATGCTTCTCATACGTCAAATTTTCTTTGAGTGTGATGGGTTCTAATTCAACAACTTTGTCTAGATTTGGAATGTATTTTCTCAAAACTAATACATGGAAAACACTTTGTATAATCGTAAGGTTTGGAGGAAGTGTCAATCAATAAGCTACATCTCCAATTCCATCCAAGATTTCAAAATGTCTAATATATCTTGGGCTTAATTTTCCTTGTAATCTTCCTTGATGCAAACTTTTGATTGGTCTTATCTTGAGATACACATGGTCTCTTACATCAAACTTGAGTTCTCTTCTTTTCATGTTAACCTAATTTTTCTATGGATCTTAGGTTTCCTTCATTTTCTGTTTAATTATTGCCACTTTGTCAATTGTCTCTTGTACCAGCTTAGGTCCAATAGCAACCTTTTCCAAATTGTCCCAAAATAGTGGAGACCTATACTTTCGTCCATAAAATGTTTGATAAGGTGGCATTCCAATACTTGTGTGGTAACTACATTATACGCAAGTTCCACTAGTGGCAAATGTCGATCCCAACTTCCCTTAAATTCTAATGCATATGTTCTTAGCATATTTTCCAAAGTTTGTATTATTCTTTCTATTTGCTCATCTATTTGAGGATGATATGCAGTACTAAACTGTAATCGAGTTCCCATGGTTCCCATGGCTTTTTATAGAATAACCTAAAACTTAGATCCCTACCTGGTACAATTCTTGCTGGTACACCATACAATCTGATTATCTCTTTAATGTATATTTATGCCAATTTCTCCAAAGAATATGTCATGTTAATGGGTATGAAATGAGAAGATTTAGTAAGTTGATCCACATTTACCCATATACGATCATATACTGCATTAGTCATTGGTAGAGAACTTACAAAGTTTGATGAAATCTGATCCCACTTCCATTCTGGGATAGGTAATGGTTGCAACAATCCACCATCTCTTTGATGCTCTATTTTTACTCTTTGGCAAGTTTCACATTAAGCAACAAAATTTGCTACATCTTTTTCTATACCATTCCACCAATATACACTCTTCAACAATTGATAAGTCTAAGTTTTACATGGATAAATAGTATATCCCAAATAATGTGCTTCATGCATCAATTCTTTCCTATCATGCCATTTGAAACACAAAGTCAATTATTTAAACCAAGAACTTCTTCTTTATCCTTTTAAAATTCTTTATATTTTTCTTGTGCAATATCCTGAATGATCTGCTGTAATTCTAAGTCTTGTTTTTATGCTCCTTTAATCCTTTGAAGTAAAGTGGGCTCTAAAATCAAATTTGCAATCTCAATTTTTTGGATCTTAAAAGGTAATCTCAAAATTCAACTTTTCAAATTCTTTTATAAGCTCTTTTTGTTCAATTAACGTCAAAGCTATCTCTCCATATTACCACTTAGAGTATTTGCAACTACATTGATTTTCCCTGGGTGATAATTGATATTCAAATCATAATCCTTTATTAATTCCATCCATTTATGTTGCCTCATGTTTAATTCTTTCTAAGTGAACAGATATTTCAAACTTTTATTATCTATATAAATTTCACATTAATACCATACAAGTAATGTCTCCAAATTTTCAAAGCAAAAATAACAACTACTAACTCTAAATCACGCATTAGATAATCCACTTCATGAGGCTTTAGTTACCTAGATGCATATGTAATAACCTTTCCGTTTTGCATCAATACACAACCTAAACCATTCTTTGATGCATCACTATAAATAGCAAATAGATTCTTATCATTAGGAACAACCAATATTGGAGCAAATATTAATCTTTTTTAATTCTTGAAAACTTTGTTCTCTCTTCTCATTCCATTCAAAATTTTCATTTTTCCTTATCAACTAAGTTAAAGGTAACGCTATCTTAGAAAAATATTGAACAAACTTTTTACTTTTGTTACCATTTTCGATCTTTTCCATTCAGTAATGGTTTTGACCTTTCCTGAGTCTTTTGAAATTCCTTCTCCTAGTATTACATGTCTAAGAAAAGATATTTGTTTAAACCAAAATTCACATTTTGATAGTTTAACACACAAATTGTTCTCTCTTAACATGTACAACACCATTCATAAATGCTCATCATGTTGTATTTCTAAAGTGGAATACACTAGTATACCATCAATAAAAACTACTACACATATATCTAACAAATGTCAAAAAATTATATTCATTAAACCCATGAAGATCGATGGTGCATTAGTTAATCCAAATGACATCACTAAAAATTCATAGTGACCATATCGAGTTCGAAATGTCATCTTTGATATATCTTATGCTTTGAATCCAAATTTGATATGGGAAAACACATTTGCTTCTCTTAACTGATCAAACAAATCATCAATTCTTAGCAAGGAATATTGTTTTTAATAGTAACTTTGTTTAGATCTCTATAATCAATACAAAGCCTCATTGTTCCATCTTTCTTTTTTATAAACAACACAAGTGCTCCCCAAGGTGATGCACCAAGGTGAATAAATCCTTTGTCTAATAACTCTTGCAGCTGTGTTTATAGTTCCTTTAGTTCCATAGGTGCCATTCGATATGGAGACTTTGATATTGGTTCAGTTCCTAGCATCAAATCTATAGTAAACTAAACTTCACTTTAGGGTAGCAATCCTAGTAAATCATATGAAAAAACATAAAAAAAAAGTCACACATTATTTGAATATTTTGAACATTTGGTTTTTCTTGCCCTTCATTCATAGAATATATTATGCTTTCTTCCAACTCATCAACTTTTTCTCTAAGTACTTCACTAGATTTTATTTCAACTTGATCATCCCTAAGTACATCTCTTGTAAACATAACTCTTTTCTTCTCATTACTAACAAACGAAATCATCTTAATTTGGCGATCCACTTTAACTTTTGCAGCAGTCATCCATGTCATTCCCAAGATAACATCATACTTTTGTATATCTACTACTATAAGATCCATAGTAGTGTTCTGATTATTAATTTCCAATGGACATCTCTTTATAACTTCAAAAGTAACAATCATTTCTCCAATAGGAGTTGAAGTTCCCAAACCCTTTTCCATTGTCTTAATAAAAAATCCACCCCTTTTAGCCAAATCAGTGTTGATAAAGAATGCATAGCACCAGTATCAAATAGTGCATATGTAGGAGTGACTTTCACTTGGATTGTTCCTCTTTAGCATTTAATTATAATTACTAATTGTTTTAAGTGTTTCTACACTAATCATCTAATGTGCACTTATGACAAAACTTATAAATAATGTTCGATTACATACCTTGAAGCCTCCATCTCATCTTCATCATATTCATCTTCAGATCCTTCAATCATTGGAGTTCCATGCATTGCAAACATTCTTCCTAATCTTGTGGTCTTGTTTTCTTGATTATTTCGATCTTTCTTTTCCTTTGTTCCACTAGTTCTTTAGATTGTATAGTTTTTGCATTTTGAGTTTGTTGAGGACAAGTACTTGACATATGTCCCACTTTCTTGTAGATAAAACATGTAGCCCTAGATTTCTTTGGACAAATGCTAACTATATGTTCGATTTCTCCACAATAGTAACATTAGTTTTGGAGTTAGGGACAGCTTTTAGGATAATGAGGTTCTTTACACTTCCAACATACAAGATTACTGTTTCTTGATATTCCTCCTTTTTGATGTTCTAAAAGGCTTAGAAAACTTAGTCTTCTTAGAAGATGAACTCATGCCAAAATTATCATATGATCTCTTCCCAAGAGCTTGACCTCTCTTCTTATATCTTTCCATTTCATAATTTTTGGCATGTTTTACAACCCTGGCCTTTTCCACTAAAGCAGAAAATTCTTTAACTTCAAACTCAGCTAATCTTCTTTGATAATGAGGCTTCAAACCAACAATAAACACTTATCTCTTCAATTCATCAATATCATTATAAGTAGTAAGAGAAAACTAAAGTAATCTATTGAATTCATGTTCATACTCATCAATACTCCTACTTCCTTATTTCCTTGAGCAAGATTCATCAAATATATACTATACTTTGCTATTAAACTACTTGGAAAATACTCCTTAAAAAATTCTCTTATGAAAACTTCCCATGCAATTGGTTGATGTATAGTTCTTTCATTCGAATTCCACCACTATCTAGCTCTTAGTTTCAATAAATAAGTTCTATATGGTACCTTGAGAACATCAAGTACTTGAAATACACTAAAGATCTCTTGAGTTGAGCTAACCAATCCTCTGCTTCACTAGGTTTTTCTAAAAGATCGTTAAAATATCTATTATATTTGATAAACTCTGAAAGCAACTTCCTTTGAGATTGAAGTATAAGTGGTGGAGGATTTGGTATTTCATGTCTAACTAGAGATGGTGCTTGACTTTCATTAGTTGATTTAACAAGCTAATCTACCTCTTTATTTATAGTAGCTGGTTATTGAATTGGTGGGGTATGAGTTTAAGTTCTCTGTGATGCCATAGGAGGTATGGTAAGTGCCTTTATTGGAGCAGCTTAGGGTACTACTTTAGGTTGTTCTCCTCATAAAGCTTGTAGAATTAAAGCATTCTACTTTTGTATAGCTTGTAAGATTGATTCTAATTTGTCAAAAGATGGTAGAGTTACATTTTGTGGCTTAGGTTGTCCTTACTTAGTAGGTCTAAAAGCTTGAGACTAAAGCTCTAGTGCAGAGGGTTGAGCATTCTTTGCTCTTCGTCCACATCTGCTCAAATTAATTTTCAATTAGTTAACTTTAATGTTGAACCCATCAATCTAATCATATCTTCTATTAGACAAGCAACACAAACTATATAACACATGCCACATGATCTATTATCCCATGCTACGACACAACATTTTCAATGCTATACTACTTAAGTCTATTCTAACTCATTCATTCATATTTCATATTTACTTCCACTAATCCACTAATGTTTTGCTAAATCGAATCACAAGTATTATTACAAAGATCTCATATGTATTAAATTAGTTCCTCACTCTTACAACCGTGCTTTGATATTAACTCCTGTCACACCCTTATAGGGTATCCTAGTAGTATCCATGTAACATGTTACAAACTCAAGTCACAAAAAATTATTTTATTCTATCTAAGGCTTTTAGAAAGATACATGAACATAGAACTACCAAAATGCACCATAGCATGGATAGTTAAAGCAAGATTGGAGGTTGATTAGAATAAGAAAGATATTGTATACATATAAGTCACATATAAGAATAACTTTGCAAATGTCCTTGATCATTACATTAAAATTTTATGACCTTTGTCTTCAAAAGACTTCAACATTACAACTTTATAGCAAATGATTTCCAAAATACTACAGTATATATACTCAAACTATTGCAAACATTAGTCTCTAAAAGGCTTCATTACAAATACAAATATTCTTTCTCTAGCTCATATCTAAACTTATTTAATATCTATACTTGCTTCAACTCCATAGCCTTGGTCTTTCCCCTTAAATCTTGTAAACAACAATCTATTGAAGCGTGAGCACAACAAGCTTAATGAATAACTAAATCTTAGCATAGATCAATTAAAGTCAAGCAAGATTTAATTAACAAACATATGCAATGCAAAAATCAACCATATGCGACAAACATAGTTCAAGTGACTAAAATCCAAACCCATAGAGATTTATGCCTTCTCTTATGCGTTGAAGGATCAGCTTAAGTAATTCACGTCTAAGAGAGCCAAAGAACTAAGGAAGAAGAAATTCATTTCAAACTCATTTACTGTTATGTATAGATATAAATAATATAATCTTAACCTCACTTAGAACTGAGAAAGTCCACTAAGTATTAATATCTCAAAGCCAACTCCAACTCGGGTGATCTCCTTCGTTGCTTACTTAGTCCCTGTGGGGCTAATAGCCCAACAGTAACCTTTACCAGATTCACTGGACATAACAAAGTATTACCACAGAACCGAAATAATAATACGTGATGTGAATACCATGCGAATGCAATTTATGATGTCACACAATGCATGTCTATTTAATTTAAGGGTCAAATAAGATTTACTACATATTACTTACTGAGCATATCAATCATTATCAAGTAAATAGTTATCATTTTTAGCATTGAAGTTTGTCATTCACTTACACAACATACAACAAGCATTTTCCCTAATCCCTATGCATATAATTAACTTTAGTTGTATTTAAGAGCACATGCCATTACATTACAAACACAGACAATGTCAGAAAATTAAAGTTACTCACCTATGCATTTTTCTTAGTTGTCGTAATAGTCTATCGGAAAGTCTATATCATGATTTATGGTTGCTATAAGATAACAACCATACATTACTAAGTATATAACTAAATAGGAATTTCTATTAGTGCTTAAGCGTTCTAAATTCATGATATCATATCCCTAATTCATTGGTCTTTAAGAAACTATAAGGTGTTGTACATAGGTATTATTCAACTACTTAAACTAAACTAATTTACTAAGTCTAAGTATTACAATTTAATATATTCTTAATCTATGACTCTATAGTCTAACTTGAGTAAGATTCTATAAAAGATCTCAAACTATTATTTATATACACATATATTATATTATATATATATATATTTTAAAACAAGGTGAAAGAGAGGAACCATATTGAGCACGGCCATGATCACAATCACGGGCACAATCATGCCTATGACTGAGAAAAACTCACACACCTAAGGCTACCATACTCTTATTCATGCTTGTGATCTAGCAAAACTGAAAATCTAACGCTACCAAGCCCTTGATGACACCCCGTGATCAAGCAAAACTCAAACATCCAAGGCTACTAAGCCTTTGATCATGCTTGTGATTAACCAAACCCTAACTTATGTCTTCAAAATTTTAAAATTTTTACACCTTTCAACTAAGTATCATGATCTAATTTCCATCAAAACACTTATATATATATATATATATCCCTTATAACTTCATATTGATTTTACACATACACACTTACACTACACTGAACTATACATAACATCAACTTTAACAAACCAACCAAAGTCTATTTTATCTATGATTTAGGTTTTAGACTATTTATTCATTATTTATCCTTACCTATCTAACATCAATATCATTAAAAACCCTATATTCAACTTTAGCTATCATACACTAAACAAACACATCTATCTTACAAGATTACTAAATAATCTCTACTACTCATCTCTTAAAAATCATAAAGACTCATTTGAACAACAAGGTCAACTTAGTTCCCAAATCTTTCCTCAATTCATCTATAGACTCATTGGATATAGATTACTTGGATAGAAAAATATAAGTAAATTTTTTAGTAGAAATATAAAAGAACACTTTACCTAATTTAGTATTGACTTGAAGATGGAGCTAGAAATGGGTTTTTGAAGAATTTAGAAGTAAAAATTTGATAAAGGAAATGTTGGATTTCTCTTGAGGAATGGCGCCTACTATGGTGCTTTAAGGGAAGATATTTTGACAAATTAAGTTTGATAATTATCACTAACAATAGATAAAGTTAGTTTGACCTTTTGTGCACAATAAAAATTATCATGTTTAAGTGGGTGTATGTTAATTAAGGTAAGGAAATTGAGTTTGTGGGCTTGATTTTTCATGACAAATTGGGCTTCTTGAGCTTATGCAATAAGAGACAAGAATTAAAATTATTACAAAATTTGATCAGTTTAAATTATAAATTTAATTATATAAAATTTTCTTAAAATAATTTATAACAAATTTCTTATAACTTAGGGGGTTAGTTTTTAGAAATATAAGTTCATAAAAAAATTTGAAATAGTATAAGTTGATAGAAAATATTGAAATAGATCAATTGAAATTTTTGAGTTTATAGTTTCAATTAACACATTCTACATATGCTAATATGATTAAATCTACTAACTATACCATTCATTCTAATTTTTATATTGAAACTATATTCATTTTTAATTTCTAATCTCCAACTTAGCTTAAGGAAAAACTTGGGGATTATAATAGGGGCCTAGTGGAATCATCCTGAAGTTATCATACCTCATGTGCACCCACAATATGAGAACCGTCTTGCAAGCTAGAGATTACAAGACTCTACCTAATTAGTTACTTTATGGGGGTCAATTATATGATTATATATATTCAAAATATATTCATTCAAATACAGCTAAGGAATCCAATTTTCCACAATTCACTAGAATCGTAGAGAATTGGTATCTCCTAACAAATAGTAAAATTGGTTTTAACTTATATAATACAAAGTCTCAAATGATTATATAATTTATCTATTTTGTATTCTAATTTCTATCTTCAAGGAATCTAATAAAGAAGTACTCTTCACCTATTTCTAGCTCAGTCTCATCATGTCTTATAATGGTGTAAGCAAAACCATGGCTTAGTGAAATAACTAGACCATACCACACATCAAGTAATAACAAGCAAGTATAATTTGCAAGCATATGCAATATAATAATCAATAATATGTAACATGTACAAGCTTGGATGACTGTAATTCAAAGAAGGTGTAGATTTATGCCCTTTCACCATGGTTCAGGAACCGTGGTAACCGATTAAGCCTCTCCTATGAGAGACTATGAACCAGGGAAGGAAGAATACCATTCATATTTACTTATCACTTTATACTTAGATGTCTTAACACCTCAAATTAGCCTTGGAACTTAGAAACTCCACTAAGTATTAACTAATTTCATGTCGATACCACGAGTGATGTTCTTTGAGTGCCTACTTAGATCTCGTGGAACCAAATGGAACAAAGGTAACTTTGCATAGAACTAGCAAGATTTTATCAAGAAAAAACCAAGCATTATCAAAGAACTGAAATGCTAATATATAGCGGGGCTACTAACAGAAATGCATTAAATGCAGTCGTACAATGCATAACCATTTAATTAAATAGCCAAATAGTATTAAATCTATCTATTAAAGTGATCATTCAATTCATAGATACTCATTAACAACAGTAAATCAATTATTACAAGTAATGGGTGATCACTTTTAATATAATGAGTTAGCAGCAAATTCAATCACCACGCTGCATACGAGTTCCCGATCCCCACACACATATTTAGTTACATATATATTAGAATCTGTGCAACTAGATTATAGGCACAATAAATGTGATAAGATCAAGGTTACTCACTTGTTCATTTTGGCTCTATCATAGTAATCTACTAGAAGATCCAATGATTGATCTATTTCTCTTATGAAATGAAACAAGAAGCACTCATTACCATACATATAGCTATGTAATACGTCCTACTGGTGCTTAAGTGTTCTAAACTTCGGTTTTAATATTCTTAACACTATTTTCACATTCCTAATTCGATTTTGTCATATGGATAGTCATTTTGAAAGCTTGTAAAGTCAATTTTCCTAAAATTATCTTACAAAGTTCGGATGAACTAAATTCCCGTATGAAAAGTACCAAAGATGATTCTAAATATTCAATTTAATCACACAATCTTAAACTAAACCTATCGTGTTCATTTTAACTCAAATTTTTCTCAATGAATATGCATTGGAAAACTCTTTTCATGTACTTTCTAATAATCAACATAAATTATATAAATTAATTATTTTCATCCCTTTAAATCCTATTGGCTGAGAGGTATATGTATGTATTTCTTCTTCATGACTTTGTGTAATTCTTCTAATTTAATATTATAATCACTTTTCCTTTACTAATTGACCATAGAGTCTCATGATTTAAGAATCAAACATGAATTTGATCATTGATACCATACTTAGCCAAATGCATGTATATGAGAAATACAAATTTGCATTACTTTCATTTCCTTAAAGTATTTATTTATTAAGTAGTGCCAATTAATTTTCTTGTAATTTATATTTAAGTTCAATTTGCCATTCCTTTTATACTATGCACATCAAATATATACACCTATATAACTTTATATATATATATATATATATTATCTCTTTTCTTTGTTTATTTAATTTGAAATTATCATTAAATGGCTACATTATGTGGCATAATATGAGGTTTATAAACAATTCAACAAGATGATTCACTTTATAAAGGAATATGAAATCCTTACTCTTAATTTTATGAATATATCCTCAATTTATCAAGGTGGTTAGCTGATGAGCTCTAGTTAAGGTTTTAAATTTATAATTCTATAGTTCCTTTTCCTAAACATGGCCAAAGCCAAGCAAGTGCAGTTGTCGCTATATAGTTTAGGATTAAGTATATGGCCGTCTTCATAGAAAACGAATTAAGCACTAGTATTAACCTTCTTCTCATTATCTAGCCTAAAAAAAATCAGATTTTAATGATTATGTTGAATTACTAAATATACTATTACTTACTTAAGGATGCAAATTCACATATTAACACATAATGATATGCAACGCAAACATAGCACATAGGCCTGCAACACATAATTAACAAGTAAATTCACACTACCAATGTATTGTTATTAGTCTTAACTATGGAACTTAACATACAACTTTAAAGTCTTTATCAAGATCAATAAGGCCTAATCTTGATTTTATCCTTCAAAATCTCTTCCAAGGCTAATAGCAAATCAATGACCACATTAAGTCCAGAAATTCCATGGAAAATCGTAGAAGATTTCACCATCCTATCTTTAAGATTATGAGCAATCCTTTTCAATAATTTAGGTCTATTCACTTGGATGACTTCTCAAGCTATCCGAGTGAAATCTAGAAAAAGTCCATGTTGTACACTACATAAACTAATGCTAAATATATGCTACTATTAAAATTAAGAAGTCTGATAGTAATTACGAATTTAATGTAGTTTTACATAGGAAATCATGAAAATTGCAAAATATACTACAATAAACATACATTAGACAAAACACAATAAGAGTGAGATGAGAGATAGAAAGACAACACCTATTTCTTCCATTGTTGAAATTATTTGAAAATTGTTTATAACAACACATTGAAGATCCCTTGCCAATCTCTCTCGTGTTCCATGAATGAATCATCATAAACACAATACTTACACATCACAATACACTCACAAACACACTCATGCACACACACTCACTCCTCTTACAAGGAGGAGAAGATGTCTACATTTTTTATACACTAATGGTTACAACGAATGAATGAATTGATGGAAATCTCATTGATAGATCTCCTCTTTTCTAAACAAGTACAAGGGTATTTATACCCTAAACTTTGAGGAAATAATGTAACTCTTAACTAAGTTTGTATTCCTTTAAATCCTAGGTAATATATCTCTTAGTGCAAAAATGGTTGGAAAAATTCATAAGCATCCTCTCCCTAATCTATAGGTGTGACTGTCACGCCCCAAAGGGTACCTTAAACACGACAGTTTGCCATACTCCTTATTTAAACTCAAGTATGACAACCTTAGTCATTCCATGAGTTTAGACACCGGGTATAAGGCTCACGTTCAACATATGGGGGACCGTACTTTAAATCAAAATAGCTTAAGAAGACATACATAGTGATAAGAATATAAATCATAACAGTTATAACCAGATTAATCTATTACAACGATCCAAGGGGCATACCCTCGTCAAAATATTAAGAGTCCTTAGGTCTGCAACAGTCTCTTACGATAACATATATATATATATATATATAAGATTAAGGAGATTTAACTAGAAGTCTATGTCTAATATCTAGGTCTTGATTTCTTCAAAAAGCTCCTTAAATTCCAAAAGCTGTACATGAGGAAAATGGCCTCTCGGAAATAGCTATAAATAATCATACTGCAACAAGAAACAATAGGGGTATAAGCTTACGAACTTAGTGAGTTTCACTTCCAAATTATATACTTTATTAAACAATAAGGTAAGCAAGTTATATTAACAATCATATGAAATATACAGGCACGTGAGCATAGAACACATAAGACTTTCCGGGGTCCTATGTTGAATGGATTTACGCCCTCCATTCGGGGTTAGGTGTTTCAAGCCCATACAACCATAGATTTCAATTTTTCTCATTTATATAGTGGTTGATTCAGGTGCTCACCCACTCACTAATTTTGTAGTTGATTCAAGTGCCTACACCACTTCCATTTTATTTCAGGCAATTCATGACAACATTCGAGTTTTCAGGCCTTCTCGTTGCCTAGCTATTATGCCTTCTTCCCACAAAGGTATAATAACAAATGCAATGTGATTCAACATATGGTATGCATGGTCAATTTAATTATAAGATCATGGCATATTATTTAAGCGAATTATAAGCGATCATAGATATTTTAGACACTTCAATAGTATACTAAATCATACAAACATTTATAACAACTTCCATTTCGATATTCTTATCATCAATTCAATCAAACAGAACTCACATGCACATTTCAATTTTTATCTTGTCCTAGTTCTAATGCCATTATTATTATAAGTACAATCAAGAGCATGTAATTTAAAGATAGTGAACTCACTTTGCCATGGTAGGAAAATCCACTTAATCGTAATAATCCTCGAGAAGGTTTAGTCCATCTCCCAAGTATCCTAATCAAAAGAAATAACTCCAATGAGTATTTCTATGAAGTTTGAATGAACTTATAAATTTTATTCTAGCAAGTTCTTCTAAGAGGAAATTCCAATTTAAAACGGCCATAACTTGGTCATTTTAACTCGGAATTTTGCATATTATATACCGATTTCTATCTATTCGACGAGAGCTATCTATTTCTAAAGTTATTTCCATCAAACAAGGTCGTTTGGTCCATGAACAATAGGGTATAGAGTACCATACAAGATACCCAACCCATAAACCAATTTCTAATCTCAATTTGAGCACCATTTCAAAACTTTGATAAATACTTAGCTATCATTATATCTTGAAAGATTCTTTTATATACATAAATAACTCAACATCATGCATGATTCATGGGTGTTGATCAATCTATTTCCTCATGTACTTAGACAATGCTTCATGGGATGTGTACAACACTATTTTCCTAGCATCGTTTCTACCAAGTGCATTATATGTACATGCATTACCTATAAGTTACTATCATGAATGTCATGAAATGAGTTATCTATATGTATATCCTCAATGATATTTTATATCAAGAATTCTTTAGAAAACTTTTGCTTTGCAAAACTTTTGAAATTACTAGACTTAAGAAAACTAGTTTTATTCCTTGCAAAATCACACTTGCTTTTATCAAAACTTAACCTTAATGACCTATATGCCTATCACCTTCATTGTTTTAATAAATTCTTAATTTTGGAGTTGGAAAATAGGTGTTTAAATAGGGGGTTTACCTAGTCACGAATTTTACAAAATTTTTAAGGAATGTAAACATTGTTTAATCTATACTTTGAAACCATTCCTTATTTAAGGATTATACTTTGATAAATTTCATTTATCCTTGTTAAAATTGGGTCTTTATTACATGTATTCCCTAGGGCTCCTACTTTTCCATTAAAATCCTCATTTTGATATTTGGAAATAGATGTTTAAATAGAGGTTATTTCTAAATCCGAATTTAGAAATTTATATTTGAGATTGTTTCTTTTGTAAAGTTCATTTAATATTTCTAAAACTAATTCCTAATTAAATCTACCCCTTAGGACTTCCATTTCTTTAAAAAAAATCGTGTTTTAGGGTTGAAAAATAGGTGTTCACATATCAAGCTTTCCTTATTATGAATTTTAAGTTGGTTGCTGGGATTGAAATATAATGCTAACATAACTTTTGTAAACTTTTTTTGTTTTGAAAATATCCCTTAGTAGATCTAAGCTTTACTCATCAAAACCACTCATTTATGATACCTATTTCCTAAGCCTTTCATTTTTAATATAAAATACTCATTTTGAAGTTGAAAAATAGCTTTTCTAAATAGGTTTCCTTTTAGATCCGAATTTCCAAAGATTATTTTTGTTGAAACTAATATAGATCTTAAGCTTTCTAACTTTTTCCTACTATTATTATGCTACTACAAGTCCTTTAAGTACATAAAACAAAAACCTAAGGCAATTATGTACTCAAAACAATTAGATCTAGTTTATTATACTAGTCATTAATGCAAATGCACTATGATCATTATGTAGATAAGGTTAAATGATGAATACATGCACAAAACATTAATAATAACAACATAACTCAATAATAACGCAAAATAATAGCAAAATAAATTAAATAATAAGATCTATAACATTGTGATGACAAAGATCTCATGTTCAAGTGTTTCCACATCCTTAGCATAAAGCTCATGGGGATTTTGAGTGGAGTCACACATGTATGATCTTACCATTACATGTTTTTAAGGTGGTAGGATGTAGATCTATTACCTATTAGATGTGTGGAGTAAGAAAACTTGAAGAAAAATGTGTGTGTGTGTGTGTGTATGGGAGTTTCATAGCAACAAGGAGAGGGAGAGAAATCCAAAATGCAAGAGTTTGTTTAGAGAAAGAGAGAAAAATGAAAAGTGAAAGACATAAAGGGGTTTATATAGAGGATTAGATTAAGGTTTGTGTAATAAAAGAATGACTAAATAAAAAAATCAAGAGGGAGAAAAGAGGGAGGGGCGTTGGTTCCATAAAGGAAGAGAGAGAGAGATGTTGGATTTTTTTTTTTTGTAGTAAATTCAAATTTAAAAGTAATTTATATAATAAAATGTATTGGAAAAGTAAATATAAGAAAAATGATGTAATATTGTAAGAATAGGTCGTAAGGATGTAAGAATAGGGTATTGGTGGTTATACTTGTGAATAGTGTGATTAGAAATCAAAAAATAGATTAGACAATTAAAGTACCAGTAGTGATGAAAATATGATAAAAAGGTTATAACTGTAACTTTTATAATCCGAAAAATTATATAACTGATATATTTGGAAATCTTATGAAATTACGAGTCTAACGGTACTAATAACATATTTTAGTATCTCGAGCCCCAGGATACGCTTTTCAAAGTCTGTATCCGATCATATTTGAAATAGGTAAAAGATTTACTAATCTGATATTTTTAAGCATCCTAATATTATTACGAACCAATCTACACTCTCCACTTATATTTCAACTTCTTAGTTTAAGAACACAGGGTTACCAGATCTAAACTGCTAGGGTTTCTTAAGAATTTATTCACTTAAGGTTTCCGGTTGACTTTCTGGCTTAGGCTTTAAACTTGAAATTATCCTAAAAATTATGGGTTTATAGTGACTTTTGGATGCATAATGAATTTCATATCAAAGCTGTAAAGTCATGGGTGTGATCGATGCCTTAGTACCCTTGGGTCATCTTTGAAATTCTTTAACTCCAATAGTCACGGCCATGAATTACTTCACTTAAGTTCTATTTGGCTTACTAGAACTAGAGTCACGATTATGACTTATCCTTTGGTAGGTACTATGCTTGTCAAATCTTCTTATGATCTCAGTTTCATGCCCATGATATGCAAAACCACAATTCTTTCTTGTTGCAGCTTTCTACCAATTACGGTTGTGACATACCCCTTGGTAGACACTGGCTTTGAACTTTCTCTAATTTTTTCATGGATCACTAGCATGGTTTCAAGTCTAGATGCTTTGACTTCTTCCTTTAACTAGTTATCATGCTCATGACTATCGTCCTCATGCTTTCCTTTACTTGATCTCTTCTCGACAAAATTCTCTTTTAATTCCACCTAATATCTCCATTACGCTCTAATTTGACTTGAAATGAACATATTTCTCAACTAAGTACCAATTCTACTATAAATCATGTCAATAAAATATGAATTGGACTTAATTAGTTGTTAACATTTCATTTCACCATCCCTTCCTATATTATCGAGAATTCTATTGCCATGATCCCCATTCATCTCCTTTTCTTTCATATTCAAATGAAACATACAACATCTTTCTAAACTTCTAGATTATCCTTATAAAAGTTATCACATACTATCCATCAATTAAGTTAACAAGAATTACATTTACTCAAGCAAGTATGTCTGAAAGTAAGTAAATCCCATTAATCCTCTTGTCAACTAAGAATCATTAAAAATCACAAATTTAATCATCTTCTTTTCTTCCTAGAAGTAGTGGTAACAACCTTAGAAGGAAGATCCATCACTTTACCTAACTTCCACCATGGTAATTACCTTAATCTCCATGATCTTAATAAAGAAAAAGAAGTGAAAGTTAAACTAAAAACATGACCTAAGATGCTCGAGAATGATTCAACCATGAAGAAAATTTTAAGGAAAATACACTTAATTAGACAAAATGATGTAACTTGATAATATGGTTTTATATGTGCATGGAAGTCTCAGTTTCTAAAGAAAAATTTGGCTCAATTTGACAAATGAACTACTAATGAACCATGCAAATGTCTTAAACCACTATGTTCTTATGCTATAGCTTCTAGTTATTACTTTTCAATTTATGGGAAATTTCCTAGGGGTTACAAAAATTGTGGAGTATTCCATGTGAACATATTTAATGGAGGGCTTATGAGTGTATGAATGCATATATGAAGAGATTATGTGATGATTGAAGGAATATTACGATGTAATGAATTTCTCCCAACAATTGGAGCTTCTTTATGGTAATGCAGAGAGAAATGGTGAGTTATTCTATTGTGAACACATTTAAAGTGAAGGTTTATCTATGTGTGAACACATTTAGTGCTAAGTAACTAAGTAATGATTACTTAAGATGACTCATTTCTTAAGTACAATTGGAGATAATGTGATTTAATGCATTCTTCATGCATGAATGAATTCACAGTTTGAAAGAGGAAATAAAAGATTCATGGAGGTTATGTGTCATCATCAATCATAAATGCTTAGAGTTAGATAGAATTTAGAGAAGATGTCACTTTCAACCATTAATGATGAGGATTAGATAAGATTTCTATGAAGGCAAGTGGTGCCTTCCCCCTCTAGCTTTCAACTTGGATGGTTTCTTGAAGGCAAATGTGATGGAATGTCACATGTTGGTTTGATAAAACTAAATACAAAATAGCTAAGTTGGCTGTCGGGTTATTTATCCGTGGCTATAAGTAATAAATTTATCAATTAGTAAAAGATAATGTTTTCTAAATTAGATCTAAGGCTTCTATATTATTTTTAAAACTTACGGGTTGAAAATTGAAATTTTAAGTCTTTGCAATTGAGTGATTTTAGGATTCTCTCTTACATGATTAAATTTTCTAGGCCCGATAGGCCAAATTAGAGTTTTAGGCTTTATAGGCTTAGAACTTTCTAACTTTTATGTTTAAAATCACAATTTTAATTTGAGCTTTAGATTAGTAGATTTTGATATGGTACTAATCCCATTGCATATATTTCAACCTTAGCGATTTATCTCTAAACTATCATTGGCTAACCAACAGACTCTAAAAATTTATCATCTCATTATAAGCTTAATATCTAGGGTTGTTTTTTTTTTTTTTTGTATTTATTGAGTTACTAACTAGAAACATGTAATCTTGTCTTTGGTATCTTTTACTAGTCTTGAAATTACCTACCTATTTATAGAAATATGTAAGCTCAATTCTATATATAACTTAGCTCATAATATCTAAATGATTATATATTGTATGAAATTTAATTTCTAATTATTGAATTTAAGGAAAAAAATCTCAAGGGTTGCACAGGACACAACATTTATAGAGTGAGATCATTTTAGATCACAATGTTTTAAGTGGCTAAAAAAGGTCCTAGTGTTTGGAGAAGTGTGGGTCAATTTAGGTCACAATTAGCATGTATCATAACACTTCAAATCTTCTAAGTTTTAATTTTAAAGATTTCTTTTATTAACATGTGTTAATGGTGACCTTAATTGACCTACTTCTCTAAATGTTGTGACCTTAAATGAACTTACCTCAAATGCTGTGAACTTTTAGTATAATTTACCCAATAGTTATCCTTAGTATTTCACTCAAGCTAATTGTTGTATTGAGCTATTGAATGTATGGATGGTTATTTCAGGTTGAAGAAAAGCTTAAAGAGAGAATTACTAGGCTAGAAGAGAAATTGGCAGAAGAGGAAGCTACAAGAAAGAAGGCAGAGGAGCATGCAGAAGAAGCTCAAATCATGTCAAATAATGAAATTCATAAATTAAGGGAGAGTCTAGAGAAAGCACGTAAAGATGCAGAGAATGTTCGTAAGCGAAGAAAAGGGTGCACTATCCTTTGACAATGCTTTTCATAAAGTTTATCAATTAAGATTGCTCCATATTATGTTACTTTAAAATTTCATAATAAGATGCTTATAAATGCTCATAAATAACTAATAACATAAGAAAAGTTACTTTAATATTTGGTTTTTCACTTTCAGAAAAATTTGTGTGTATATAACGATTTTTAAGTTATGTTTAATTGGTAGAGATTATTCTAACAAAAACTCATCTCAAAAGAGATAGATATTATAATAGTTTGTAAGACCTTTGAAATGTGTTTACATATATTTATTGACTCATATCAAACATATGAAACTAATGAAGTTGTCTCAAATCATAAATTTTTGGTAATAGTAAAGTTTTCTAAAGATTTTGGAAAAGTGAAACTTTTGAAAATTCCTCTTATTTTTCCTAGAAAATATCTCAAGTTATTTTAAATGAGTATTTTTCTTTTCCTTAATTTCATTTCCATAGTCTTTGTAAATTTACAAAGAATGATTTTATTTTCTAAGCTTAGTTTCTAATGCTTTTTGAAAATAATAACAATTCTATATTTGTAGAAATAATTTCCTTGTTTCTTAAGATCATTCCATTTTCATGAAAAGAAACTCTTGGTGTTTGTCAACTAGTATTTGATGAAAAAGTGAAGTTTAGTAAAACTTTTGTTTACTCAAGAAGTTCTTTCCATGTTATGTATGTTTTGTAAAAATTCCTATGAACTCCTCTAGATTTTTTAGAAAAGTTTGTTAAGATAAATTCCTAAGTTTTTTATGAAAAATTACTTCCTACTTTTATTTTTAGAGAAGAATCTCTATTTTAAGAAAAATTTTCCTTATTTATCTTGTTGAGACAAAATCAATATGTTCATGCATAATTCATGAATCATAAAATTATAAGAACATAAAAAAGATATGATAGTTAAAGAAGTAAGCTAGTAAAGAATATATCAAGTATTGGAACCTTAGCTTCATCAAGGTATCCCGGGACTAAGAAAAGACTAGTCCCAAAAAGAAAAAAAAAGAAAACGTTTTGACTTGATGAGGATAAGTCTAAGACTAGAAAGACTAGTCTTAAAAACAACATGAAAGTAAATAAATTGCAAAGTAATAATTAAATTGCAAGGAAAGTAAATAAATTACAAAATAAAGGAGCTTATATGCTCTAAAAGATATATATAGCTACATAGATATATTTAGTTAAATATATATATGAAAGCAACATAATAGAAATTAGATTCATGAACAAAAACAAAGTATGAACTTATTGTTGCTTTCTTTAAAGAACATAAAGAAAACTTGAAGAAATATTACCTATGAAAACTAAACTTGAGAGAACTTTGGGAGAGAATTCTTGTAGTATTTTGAGAGAATAATTTTTTTGTGTATGGAAGGTGTGAAGAAAGTGGAAGGAAGAAGGGGTATTTATAGGAAAATGTGGGAGGAAATTTGTGTTAATTAAATGATTGAAAAACAAAACAAATTGAGAAGAGAAGAGAGGGGGCCGGCGCAAATCATGTAGGGGAAAGAGATTTTTTTTTTTATTTTTTTTAATGAAAAGTAAGATATGAAAGATGTGAAGTTGTATTGGAAATGAAAATTGTAAAAGAATAGAGGTATGGTTTGTAAGAGTAGATTGTAAAAAAAAGTAGAGATAGATAAATAGTGTAGAATAGTAATAAATAGTGTAATGTAAAGTAGACATGACAATTTAAGTACCGGTAGTAAGAAAATACTCGTATAATTGTGATATCTAATATTCTTAATTACCGAAAAATTACGAAACTGATATTTTTGAAATCCTTATATCAAATCGGTCCTATCGGTGTTATCGGAATATTTTTATTATTTCGAGCTTAGGGATATGATTTTCAAGAACTGATCTCGTTTGAGTCCGAAGGACACTCAAATTTCTCAAATATGATATTTTTATATAACCTAAAGCTATTATGAATTATTATCACTAATTATTCTAACTTCGTTTTCTAGGGCTAAAGAAAACGGGAATGCCGGATCTAAAATCTAGGGTTTGTACTAGACTTTTGTTGACCTTTAGGGTTTCGGTTGACTTTTAATTCTAAGATCAAACTTAAATTTAATCGAAAATTTTAAGGGTTTACAGGTTTAGAAAACACACACTATGTTCATATTAAGCAAATGAACATAAGGAAAATTTAAAAAAACATTACCTATGAAAGGCAAACTAGAGAAAACTTTGAGAGAACTTTTGGAGAGAATTTTGTATAGTATTGGTAATGTTTCGAAAGTGTGAAAGAAATAGAAGAGAGGGGTGGTATTTATAAGAAAAAGTGGAGGGTAAGAAAACTGATATTTTTGAAAACCATATATCTTTACAAGTCTAACAGTATATCCAGAATATTTTTACTATTCCAAGCCTCGAGACACACTTTTTGAAAACTATATCCAATCGGGCTCAAAACGAATCGCGGTTTAACTAATATGATATTTTTAATCTTTCTTATGTGATTACGAACTATTTTACATATTAATCTTATCACGCCCCGAGGGTATCCTAGTAGTGGTAACCAAGAAACACTTGATTTTCATTACTAGTTTACCTTCCGAGAATGACATGTTTTCAATAAATAGGATATTTTAGTTGCTTGGATAAGATGAACAAATATATATAAGACATAAATTAGTAAATAACCATCACACTAATAAAATATTATAGACCATATGATTTCTATAAACTCCTACAACACATAGTTAATGGTTCTAATGCAAGATACTTGCAACTAAAAGATAAATGGAGATATATATGTATTCTTATCCTATACTAGTCTTTAAGCTTCTGGCTTCTAATTTCTTATTGGGACCATGCTCCCGGTAGTAATGAGCCAAGGTCGCAGAGTAAACCTGAAAGAGCTGTTGGAGTGTGAGCTAAACCACAAGCTTAGTGAATAACTAGAACTTACCACATAATACATACAAGTTATTTAACAATCATATGTAATGTATCAATCAAACATATGTATAATTGTAAACCCCTAAATTTTTGGAATCGGTTTAACCTAAAACCCTAAACTAGAAGATAACCGGAAAATCTAAAAGTCAACGAAACCTTAGTTAGACGTAATAGCTTAAGTCCGGTAATCCCGAATAAGCAATTCGGTAAGAGTAAGTAGAAGTTTAGAATGTAGAATTGTGCGTAATTATCTAAGTAAGCGTAAAAAGATCAGATTAGTAAAACCGCAACTAGTTTCGAGCCCAATCGGACACAGTTCTTGAAAAACGTGTCTCGGAGCCCAGAATAGTAAAAATATTCAGAATATACCGTTAGACTCGTAAAAATATAAGGTTTTAAAAAATATCTGTTTTATAATTTTTCGGTAAGTAAAAATAACAGATATCACAATTATACGTATTTTCTTACTACTGGTACTTTATTAGTCATGTCTACTTTACACTACACTATTTAGTGCTATTCTACAGTATTCTTTTATCTCTACTTTTTCTTACACCTACTCTTACAAACACCATAACCTATAACATTTATTTTTTACCTTTCCCATAACTTTATTTCACATCTACCTTACTTATTACTTCATTTAATCTACAAATACAAAACAAAACACACTCTCTCCTCCTCCACTCACTATGGCCGGTGCATGCCCCTCCCCCTCTCTCCTCAATTTGTTTCAATTTTTTTTTTATTTTAATCACACAAAAATCACTCCACATTTTCCTATAAATACCTCCCTTCTCTTTCACTTCTTTCACACGATTACTACTCACAAATTCCTTACAAAAACTCTTTCAAATTCTCCTCTCAAAACTCTCTCCAAATATCTTCCAAAAACTCTCTCAAATTAATTTCAAAACAACTTCTACCTACAACAAAACCCATAACCACATAACACTACCAAAGTCTTCTTTAGGTAACCATCTCCTATTATTTTCTTCTTCTCATGTCATGTAACTTTACATGACCATAGTGTGAGTTTCCAAAGACTAAAAGTTATGAAAGCTACATTATGTTCATGTATTGTTCTTGTTCATGAAAATCTATTTATATTTATATTGTTGTTTTTGTTCATATCATTGTTATTATATCTAAGTATTATTATCTATATATATACATACATACATATTCTTTAGAGCATATAAGCTCACTTGCAATTATTTATTTTATGCAATGCAACGCAATTTATTTATTCCATTGTAATTTATTTATTCTTTGTTATTTTAAGACTAGTCTCTAGTCTTAGACTTGTTCTCATCAAGTCAAAATAAATTTTTCTTTCTTTCATTTTATTTTTATTTTGGGACTAGTCTACTTCTTAGTACTGGGAGCCTTGAAGAAGCTAAGACTCCCAATACTTGACTTTATTATTTAAGTTATTTTGTTTGTTATTATTTCTCATAATTCATGTTCATTTAAATTTGTTGTCCAAAATTTCAAGTTCTAAAAATAATTGACAAAAAGAAAATTTTATCACTTAGAAATAAATGTGAAGTATAAGATCTATGGTTTAACAAAAATAAAGTTATTTCTTTTCAAGTTACAAAAAGAACCCATTATAATTTTAGAAACTACTTTTTCTATAAAAAGCTTCTTAAATCACTTATTATTCCACTTTTTTTATAAAAAAAAAAAAAATTTGGTACAAGAATGATTTCTATGAAAGATATAACATGAGGAAAGGATGAGGAATTTTCAAATAAAGATCTTTGCAAACAAATAGATAAAGAAAATTGTATAGGAAAAAAAAATAGGAAAAATAGCACTAATATGGAGAACTTAGAAAGAGGAAAATTTATTTTCAAAAATTTATTTAAAAATAATAAAGCAAACATAAAGCATCCTTAGAAAACAAAAGAAACAAAATATTCATTTCAAAAGATTTACAAAATGAATTCTTATAAACTATATCTTTCTAAAACTCCAAACCGACATTATTTTACTCAAGAAACAAGATTGGACAACAAACATTTGAGCATGAATAGAATATGAGCTAAGTAACTATAAAAAGAGAATTTTTCAACAATATAGATAACTAAGTATTTATCAAAGCAAATTTTGAATGATTGAACCAAAGTTGTTTTTGAGTTAGAAAATTCGTGGTGAATTTCATCGCCACTGTTTCAGGGCCTAAATGGCTTAGTTTGACAAAAATAGTTTTATAAATGGATAGATCTTTTTGAGTAGGTAGATATCGGTATATTATATGTGCGATTCCAAGTTAAAATGACTAAGTTATGGTCATTTTAAATTGGAACTCTTCCTTATACGAACTTTAACGTTCTCATGACATTATTTTGTCAAAAGTCAAGAAAATTATCAAGAAATACTCATTGTGGGTATTTTCTTTGGCTAGGTCACTCTGAGGAAGGATACCTATATCCCAAAAATTATTTCTATTGAGTGGAGTGTGTGAACGACTCATCCATGTAGAAGAATAGTCGACATGGCATCGTGAGTTTATTTCCTTAAAATGCTATACTTGTTGTGCTTGTAAATTAGTTGCATTAGAAATAGGAAAAAACAAATGGATGTGTATGTAAAATAATTATTTGAAAGAATCCTAAGAATATCGAGGCCAGAATTGATTTAAATATTTGTTTTAGTATAACACTTGATTTGTATGAAATTCTTTGATCGCCTTAAATTCGATAATAATAATGTTATGATATAATAAACAAATGGATTCATGCATACCACGATGTGAGTCACATTGCATTGGGTTATTATCCTTGGGTGAGAGGGATGGTAAGCTCAAGTCGAAAGCAATACTTGGCAGAGTGTCCGAAAGTGATTGCTTGGCGGCATTAAGGAAATGCTTGGCGAAAAATCCGAAAGCAAGGCTCAATTCAAGTAGACTTTATATGCTTGGAGGTATTGGTCGTAAGCATAAATCTTTTTAACTAAAACTACTTGTTTTGACGTTATCTATCACCAAACCCCGAATGGAGTGTGCAAATCTATTCAACATATAGTTCTCGGAAAACTATATGCCTTATTTGCCCATGTGTATGTTGCATCTCATTTGATTGCTTAAAAAACTTGTTTTAAATCTTGTTATAAGAAGTTATTTATGGAAATAGTTCTCACTAAGCCTGTTAGCTTATATCCCTATAGATATCTTTTGTAGTTTCCCTACCTGTGGTTGAGGCCACGAGGACCCTATAGTCAGGTAATTTCTTTTTGAATAAGGGAATTCTAGATGAAGTTTAGCATTGGATAAGATGTACAATATTCTTGTAATAGATTTGTGATTAAGGTAAATGTCCCTAAGTTTGTAAGATCATTGTTATAAGTGAATGAATATTATGAATCCACTTTTCTTAATATGTTATTGTATCTTATTAAGCTTCATAATCCTGGGTATGGTCCTCCAAACTTGTGAGAGCACGTCTTACACTTAATATCAAAGCTTTTGGGAATGGCTAAGGTTGTCATATTTAAGCTTTAATATTTAGTGTGGCGGATTGTTACGTTTAGGATACCCTTTGGGGCGTGACAAAAATACAAGCTTGAATAACCTGGAATCCAAACAGGATGAAGATTTGCGCCCTCTTATTGGGGTTGAAGGATCACGGTCTATGGTCCACCTACCCAGGAGAGACTAAGCTTTCAAGAAACTATAGTGTTCAATTTAATTATCTCTTTGAACTTATTGTATTTTGTTATATATTTCCTGCTTTAGCTTTAGAAACTCCATTAAGTGTTAGTTATTTCCATGTAATACCATAAGCAGCGTCATTCATTTACCATTTAGTTCCTATGATATTAATAGAACAAAGGTAATCTTGCAATTAACTAATAGCTCTCTTGCCTAGAAAATCCAAGCATTACTAGAGATCCGAAAAACTAACATGTAATAGGCTATCACTTACTCAAATGCTATTTTATGCAAAATATGCAATGCATGTCAAATTTCCTTTATGGTACCAGTAGTTTTTAATCATTTTGAAGCTGATCAAGCATTATAGACATTCAATCATGTTATAAAAGCAATATAGTCATATACCACTCTGTTATCACTTCTAATAGAGTGACTTGGCAATCAATACAATACACAATTTCCACATACCAAACAATACACCCAAGTTTTATTATCTTTTATTTAATGTTCACTAACTTTACAAGCATAGCCAATGTAATAAGACTGAGTTACTCACCTGCTCATGTTGTTCAGTCGTAGTAATCGTCAGGAAAGTCCTCACCAATACCCAAGTTACCTATTGAGATGATTAATATAATCATTAATGATACAAGACTATATAACCCAACTCCTATGAATGTCCAAGGTTGCGTTTGGTTCCTTGTATTTTGGGGAACAGGACTGGACCAACATCTTAGTATTGTGTTTGGTTTTTCTCATAAGCAACAGGATAGGCCAAAACACAACCCAAAGGAATAGGACAAGCTGTAATATAATTGTCCCATGCATTCCACGGTACAAAAATTGACATGGACAGGACAAATACCTTTACCCTTTAAAGTTATAAGAACGTCCCTGCTAGTAACGTCTCTTTCCTCCCCTTCTTTCCTTCTTCGTTTGACCTCGACTCCTCTTTCCATCTTTGTCCAAGCTCGACTCCTCTTTCCTCAGCAAGCTTAGGTGACTCTCTCGCTCTCTCCTCCTCTTTCCATCTTCATCGGAGCTCGATTCCTCTTTCCATCTTCGTCGGAGCTCGACTCCTCTTTCCTTAGCTAGCTTAGGTGACTCTCTCTCTTTCTCTCTCTCCCCTCCCTCTCTCTCTCCCTCCCATCGTCTCTTTGATTTGTTTTTTTGGTGGGCTAAGTATGGTATGGTAATTAGGAATTGGATTATATATGGAACTCGATGACTCGGTTCGATTCAGCAGATACCGGTAGAGAAGAAGATGGGAATCGATGCTAACGTGTGGTGACTTGTCCTTGCCATGATGGGGTTTCGATTCTGGGTTCCAATGTGGTTTGTTTAGGATCTATGGGTTCGTGGATAGAGGTGGTTGAAGATGATACGTTTGAGTCTATGTTATGCCCTCCACTCTATTGAATTGGATCCTCGGACAGCAGCGGTGGCTCTTCTCCTCCAACATGCAGGTCGACAAAAATGGTACGATGGAGGAGATAGGTCTGAGAAGGAGATGGTGCTAGCGGTCAACTCAATTTGAAGAGGATATGGGTATGTGGAGTGTGTGGCTTTGATGGGTTCGTCGAGATTATCATGGTGGAACTTGGTGATTCAACACGGTAGTGAATGGGTTCTGTGTGGGCTTGTTGGAGAAGACAACTTTAGTTTTCACAGCCGATTGGAGAAGACAACTTTACTATTTTATATTTATTAAATATTAAGCAAATTAATTTATTATGACTTTTTTATTTAATATAATATGTAATATAGGGGTATAATGGTCAAAAGATGATGTTCTGTCCTGTACTTGTGTATATCAAACATAGGACAGCACAAAAATCCTTGTCCAGTTCCATAAATATCAAACGTGGTACAAAAGAATTGTTCTGTCCAGTATTCTTTATACTGTGCTATCCAGTTCTTCTTGTCCTGTCCTGTCCTGTCCTGTCCTTACAACCAAAGGCAACCTAAGCGTCCTGAGGTACTGTCGGGTTTTTTCGTTTTACTATTATACTAACTCTTTGAAGATTTTACGATACTTAAGTACTAATTCACCTTTATCTCCAGTTACTTGATTTGATTTTGGTTCGATACTTAAATCTATTAATCGTGTATTCAGGAATTTTGACAATTTGGTTAATTTATTTTCATTGTTTAAAACTATCAATTTCCTTTTTATTTACTTAATAAATTTTTCTCATAAAATATAGATATCTCTATATTCACAAATTTAAACTATTTAAATTTCTACTGTGATCTAATTATTTACAATTATTTATTTAGATAAATATTTAGTATTTACTAAACTCGTAAATTTTTTTTCCTGTGAACTAAGTAAATACAATCTTAATGACAATAAAATTATTAATATAAAGATTTGCTAACTTAATTATAATTATTTTCAAAATTTTCTTATTTGCCGCAAATAATAAAACAATAGCAATTAATAACAATAATAATATAATAATAATAATAATAATAATAATAATAATAATAATAATATAATAATAATAATAATTCGAAAAAAGACAATAAAATAAAATAAAGTAAAACAAATGCTTTTCACAATAACAATACTTGTAATATTTGTCTTATAATTTAATCAATACTAATTTGTAAATTCTTACCATAATAATATTACTAAAATAGCTTTAACCTTAACTTTTGAGTTTTTATTTTAGAGATTACATATCAGATTATTTAAGAAATGATAATTTCAAAAACATTATTCATTTAAGAATTTTCTTAATAATATTAAGAATATTAACAATTATAGTTATAAAACTTAATAAACTTTGATTAATTAACAATGATGATTTATATTATTAATAATCTTTTCTTGTTAATGTTAATAGACTCACTATATATATTTAAAGATCATATATTTAATAATACTAAAAAAAAATAGTTCATTTTTAAACTTAATTTTTTAGAAATTTTGATGTTGTATTACTAAATGGTAATATTATTTATAATCTATACAGAAAAATAAATAAAGAAATAATAATAATCCTAAAATTACTTATAACATTAATTATTCTATAATCTGATTTAATTAACCTCATTTTTTTAATTTTATTTTTAAAATTTGCTGAGGAGTACACGGGTGGAACATGTCTCGTGTTTCTCCCCGTGCTCATCAAGGAAGAACTGTTCATTATCTTCCTCGGTGAGCTCGATCGATTCCGACCGATTTCCGATGTTCCAAGGTCGGTTTTTCAGCTCCTCTAAGCTCCTAAGGCACTAAACTATCTAAATATCACATTAGAACATCAAAACAACAACATGCTCCACGATTTTCATATCACCTAGGTAGAACTAGGGTTTTCGGAAATCACCTTCGTCGAGCCACTCCAATGAAATTCGAAGCTCTTGATTGTGTTGGTTATGTTCCTAAGATATTTAGAAGTCAGTTTCAATCCTTAGTTTTGAAAGAAAACATGTCGAATTACATTAACTCACCTTAAGCTCTTTTTAAGCGTTTTTTCGTAATATTTTTCCTCCGATTCGTACTGGGATTGTATGTGCGGTATAATTTCTATCTCCAGGCTGTTTTAGCTACTGATCATGAGTAGATTTGTTCTGGAAAGTTAGAGAAGAAGTGGTGTTTGTTTGCATTCTCTTTAAGTGTCTTAATTGTGCATATATAGAGAAAAAGAAGAGTATTTGCTGCGTATTTTGCCTTCCATATTTGATATGAATTATCTCCATTTGCTACTGTTTCATCAGTTGTTCTCTTTTTCATTAATGTGGAGTTGATTTGGCACATTTGGATTGGCTTATGGGTTGATTTTTGTTGACTTGGGTTGAATTATTTGAGTAATTTTTGTTCTCTCAAATTAAGAAGATCAAGGCCCTCCAAATTTGTTTATACGTATCCTGCAAGTATTGTTATATATATTATATTATCCAGATAATATTTAGCTAAATTTTCGGGGAGTTTATTTTTTTAATCGGGTATAATTTAGCTAATATATGAGAGTTTTTACACAAAAATATTTTTAATGAATCCTACAAAACATTTAGTTTATCAAACAATACAAATTTAAGTTTTAATTTTATGTGATTGTTTGTTTTTGAAATTTTATCTCCCGCGATTTAGGTTTTCTAAGTTTGTTAGGTCATTTTTTGTTTTAGGCTTCAAGGGCTTAAGAAAACCCTAATTTGAACAATGGTATAATTCAAATATTTGTTTGAAGTTTAGATCTTGAGTTATATACCAGTTTATGTTTTTGTGGTGTATTTATAATTCTAACGGTTTATCTTAAGGTTGTCATTTCCCAACTATAAAGTTATATATATAAGCTAAATTATTTATATATTTTAGGTTTGGATACCCACTATGAAATCTTATCAATAATGTTTATTACTAACTAAGAATCTCGAATTTTAGAGTTTAAATCCAGGTATAGGCTCATTACTACACATTGTTCTAGTCTCGAGTCTTTATTGAGTGCAATAGTGGTCATTTAATTTCTATATTTATGTTTTCCCATTTAATCTATTTGTATGACAAGGATTTAGGTTTGAAAATTGAAGTTTCCTTTAATCATATCTTGAATTATCAGTTCAAGATACAAAATCTTGTTTTTGGTATCAGTTAGGGTCAAAGAAGTTCTTTATTCAGTTCATAGATCCTAACCCAGCCAAATTTAAGTTATGGATCTAATCTTAGGTTTTTGTTGAATTCTAGGTCTACTAATTAGTTCATTTTTTTCTATTCTAGAGTCGTATATTATCATGAAAGTTTCCGGGGTTTACAAATGTCTCACTTACTCACTTAGGGTTACGAATACGGGATTGTCGAACTTAAAAGATTGCATTTTTTTACTAGGGTTTTATTGACTTTAGGATTTCCAATTGACCTTCTAATTAGGGTTTAAGCTTAACTAATCGTAAAACTTTCGGGGTTTATAGATTTTCCTACATTTATTTTTCCCATGTCATGTAAGTTAGCATGACCATGGTGTTGTTTTCTAAAGCTCATGTGAGTTATGGAAGCAACAACATCTTTATATTTTGTTCTTCAACATGTTCATGTTTTGCCAAGAAATCCCATTATGTTATTTTGTTATATTATGTTATTATGTTGATATTATTGTTATTATGTTCCCAACATAACCTTGTATATATTTTATTAAGTATATGTATATCTATATCTTTCTTAGAGCCCAAATGCTCACTAACTCTCACTAACATGCTCTTAGTGTTATTATTATTATTATTGTTGTTCTTATTAATATGCTTTTTCTTTTCTTTCATTCTTTTTTCTTTTTTTCTTTTTGGAACTAGTCTATTCTTAGTTCTGAGATGCCTTGATGAAGTTAAGGCTCTCAATACTTGACTTTATTATTATGCTTATTTGCTTCTTATATTTCTTTCTATCTTATCATGCGATATTTTTCTTTTTCTCCTAAGTATATATTCATATTCATGCATGATCATATTGATTCTTGCATCAACAAAATGAAGAGGAGATTTTCTTAAATAAGGAAAAACGAGACTAAACTCTCTTTAAAACAAATTTTGTCACTTAATAAAGATTTTTCCATCAAAGACTTGGAACTTATTTTTAATTAATTCTTTTCAAAAACTTAGACAATCTTATGATGGATTTTTTTTAAAAGTATCAACAAAGAGGATTTCTTCAAAAAGTAACTAAGTACATAAACATTCTTTTTTCGAAATAAGTAACATAAGATTTATTAAAACTCTAATGTGACAATTCCTTGTTATGTAAATTTTCATAAAAACTTAATTATAGGATTTTTACCAACTTCATAATTAAAGCCACGAACCAAACAATCTTTCTAAGTTGAGTTTGAGATCTACTCACTAAGTTAAAATCCACTTAGAAATAAAATCGATATACAACTTAAGGAACTAAGTTGTAAGAAGCAAAATCCATTTTTTTTTTATGGAATTAAGGAAATACAAATAATATTTATAGTGACTAGACACCCACTTGTAACAAACTAAAGATTTTCAAATGTAGGTCGATGTATAGAAAAATTATGAATTAATAAAGAAATATTGTAAGCATGACGGTCACTCACTAATTTTTTCTCGTACGCTAAAACATGAAATATCTTTTGTAACACAGAAAAATAAGATAAAATGAAGATAAATCAGTCATGATATATATATAAGCTTATATCAAAGCCATAAAACAAGTTAAGTTTGGTAATTTTTTTTTTTTGGGAAAGAATTATGAAATGTTAGAATTTCTGCAATTTTTTGCAGATCCTACGCTGCCTTTAGGAGGGAGTACGCCGTCGGCATATAAATCGGCGTAGGATGTCGTGCCCTGGAGAGTATCCTAAACGTGGTAGTCCACCACATATAATATTAAAGCTAATAAATGACAGCCTTAGTCATGCAGGAGTTTCGATACCACATGCAAGGCGTGCTTCCAAGATAGTAGGAGACTCATAGGGGTATTACATTTAAGTAGATAATAAAAGCAAGCAAGAACATATATAAATAAACATAAGATTTCCATAATAATATCCTTACATCATCTTAGGGTCATTCCCCCGGTTTAGAAGTCTTTCCAAAATAATAACAACTATAACATAAGCCTACTATAGAGATTTTCCTAGAAGCCTATGTTCAAAACATAAATACATAAAGCTTCTCCCAAAAACTCCTAGTAGCTTATACTCGTACCTGGCATACGGGGCTCCTTGGGGCCAACCAAAGGTAATCGTATTGTAACAAAAAGCTATAAAGGTATAAGCCAAACTAGCTTAGTGAGATAATTCCATCTATAAGACATTTCCACAATTCATAGAAGTATTTTAAATCAAACATATGAGAATGCATCAATTATATGATCAAACAAAAATACACATGATTAACCGGAAATCAAGAGTAGCATGGATTTTACGCCCTCCATGTCAAGGGTTAGGAGGTTACAAGCCCATACAACCACCAATATTTGCAGATTTACTGGCTCCTGCTTGCCCTGTAGACTTTCCGGCTCCTATTAGCCCATGTAGACTTTCCGGCTCCTACCAGCCACCACTACCTTTTCCTCGTTTCCCCATACGAAGAATAGTAGTGAAACAAATGTGACTCATAAGTATGATATGCATGAATTGATTTCAATATAAATTTAACCAAGTAATGTTTAGTTCAAGTTGAAAAGTGATCAACACAATTTCCATCATATCCATACAAGAATCACAATTTATTTATCAAACCATCTTTCGATATTCTTAACTTATATTCAATCCATCATAATTCCAAGTCACACAACAATTATTCATTTTATCTTTTCTTAGTTGCTAGTGCTACTACTTACAAGCACAAAACAAGGAAATGTAACTTAAGTCAAGAATTAACTCACTCCATGTCGATGGATCCTAATCGAAGTAATCCTCCCGAAAAGTGATCTCGGGTCCTTCTCCATATAAACAAGATGAAATACCCAAAATGAGTCTTTCATGAAGCTTCTATTCTTGAAGATCTTAAACTTTTCTTAAAATCGCGGTAAAATCGTATAAGAGGAAATTCCAACGTAAAATGGCCATGACTTGCTCATTTTAACTCGGAATTATGCATATGATATACCATTTTCTACCTATTCAAAAAATCTATCTATTTCTAAACTTATTTTCATCAAACTAAGTCATTTGGGTTCCGAAAAAGTGGCAGAAAGATTCACCACGAATTTTGTAAACTTGTTTTCCTTTTTTTATCTAAAGCTCATTTGATAAGATAGGTAATATAATAGCTTGTAAAACCTTTGGAAAGTATATTCATGTATTTATTGACTCATAATAAATGTATGAAGTAAATGAAGTTGTCTCAATTTATGAAAAAGTAAAGTCTTTAAAGATTTTGAAACTTAAGAACTTTTGGAATATTCATTTTGCTTTGAAATCATCTTAATTTGTTTATAATGAGTATCTCTTTTCTTTTCCTAAATTTTTATTTTCGTAATTTCTTCAAATTCCTAAAGAATGATTTTTATTTCCTATACTTAGCTTTCAACACTTTTTTGAAAGTATTAACACTTTTACATTTAGAGAAATAATTTCTTGGTTTCTTGAGATCATTTTGTTTTAATGAAAAGAATTTCAATCATTTGAAGAAAAAGATGAAGTTGTTGTAAAATTCTTGTTTACTTCAAAAAGTCCTTTTTATGTATGTTTATAAAATCTCTTATGAACTCCTCTAAGTTTCTTTAAGATGACTTCTTAGTTTTTAGAAAAACATTAACTTTCTACTTTTATTTCTAGAGAAGAATCTTTATTTTAAGAAAACATTTCCTTCATTTATTTTATTGAGATAAAACCATTATGTTCATACATGAATATGAATCATAAAGTTATAATAACATAAAGGAACATAATAACTTAAAAGAATAAGATAATAAGAAAATAAATCAAGTATTGGAACCTTAGCTTGTTCAAGGTATCCCGGAACTAAGAAATGACTAGTCCCAAAAGAAAAAGAAAATGTTTTGACTTGATGAGGACAAGTCTAAGACTAGAAAGACTAGTCTTAAAAATAACATGAATGTAAATAAATTGCAAGGAAAGCAAATAAATTGCAAAACAATGAGCTTATATGCTCTAAATAATATATATAGTCGTAAGCCCCAGAAAATTTCAGTAAATAGTTTTACGATGAAATTGGAGAATAAACCATAAAAATCACTCCAAATTAAAACAGAATTTCAACTAGTCCAAAAACACGAACGAATTCAGAAACTTCTTAATCTTGAGAAAATGAAAATATTTAAAAATAAAATAAGAACTCAGTAGTCTTCAAATTCAAAACCACTGCGTACGAAAAATTCAATATATAACTCCGACTTATAAAAACGGGTCATGTAAAGCCAAAAAAAAAACAAATTATTAAAAAGTAAATAATGATTAACTTTCGAAAATGAAACCCAATTCAAAAATTCCGAAAACGTTAAAAGATATTAAATACTTACAAAATAATATTTAAAATAAATTTCTCAAATTAAATATGTTGTATGAACATAAATATCAGTTTCCAAATTGACAAAGGTCTAAACCGGAAAATCACCCGGAAAACCTAACCGGAGTACAATAGTGTAAGTTCGGCAATCTAGTGCCCCTAACCCAAGAGGCCGAGATGTAGTTTAAATATATAGAATAGCTCATAGTAATATAAGTTTGTTTAAAAATATCAGATTGGTAAACTTTTGACCTATTTCGAACCCGTTCAGATACAGACTTCGAAAAGTGTGTCCCGGGGCTCAAGATATCAAAAACATACCAATAGTACCGTTAGACTCGTAATTTCATAAGATTTCTAAATATATCAGTTATAAAATTTTGGGTTATAAAAGTTATAGTTATATCCTTTTTATTGTATTTCCATTATTACCGGTAATTGATTAGTCTTTTGCACTATTCATTTTTATTTCATTACAAAATTTTATTATTCTTATAAAGCCTTATATTTTTAGATAAATATTTATATGTTATAGAAAATTTGGTTTTTCAAAAATTTAGTTCGTTTCGGGTTTTTATAGGATCAGATTCTATTTAAGACCCGATACTAAAAATAAAATAAATTAATTTAATAATTTTAAAATATTTTTATTTTCATAAAATAATTTTTTAGAATTTTTCGGGTTATGAAAATATTATTTATAGCTCATATTCGCATATTTTGACCGTACCGGTAACATATTTGTTAAATTACTAAAATAATTCAAATAATTATTTAATTTTAAATATGAAAAATCTGCTACAAATATTTGGAATAAATTTTATAATTTTATTTTATTTTAATTTATTTTATTAATAAAGTACTTTTACAACCCATACCTTCAAGTACACCTTACACATATCACTTCCTTTTCACTTCAATCTTTCTACACATTGTCCCACAATTGATGGCAGATTTTTGACTCCTTCATGGCTGCCATTGTCCCTTAATTTACTCTATTTTGACTAAATTAATTATATTCTACTCCTTCTTAAGAAAGCTACATCACACATTTATTACACAATTCAAATTCAAGTCAAATTTCAACAAAATTTCTCTCTCTCCCTCCCACATAATTCACGTGCAGCATGGTCATATTTGGCTGCCTTGTTTTATTTTTTTTTCTCTTCTTTCATTCATTAAAACACACATTTTCTCTCTCTCCTTCATTTACTCACTTTCCCTCTTTCATTCTTTAACCTTTTCTCTCTCTATTTCCTCTCTTTTCTTCTTCTTCTTGTTCTTGTTCCTTCAAGAACCAAGCTGCCCCCACATCTTCCATTAGCTTCTACCCATATTTCTTGAAGATTTCTAAGCAAATCTTCATCTCAAAGCCTTCATAGGTGATATAGGTAAAGTGTAATGAAGGTTTAATGCATTAAATGACCTTCCATAAGCTTAAAAGCTTAGGATGATGATGCCAAAAATGAAACACTCCTTTTCTCCATTTTTATTATCTTGTATTTCAATTATTTTCTTGTTTAAAGTTGATATATTTTGTAGATCTAACTTTTTGTAGCTTTGATTTTGTTTATGCCATAGATCTTGTTATTTAAGTTGTTATATTTGTTATTTCTTATGATTTATGCATAGATCTATCATCCACATATTCATCTTAGTAATTCATCCATTTAAAACTAGTTTAGAAAACTAGATCTAGAGTTTTGAGTTCATAAGATGCATTAGACTTTGTTTTATGTTCATGGATGACTTGTGATAGCATGATGATGGTAGGAAGTTGTAGGAAACTCAAGATCTATTTTATTTTTAACAAAAACAACTTTTGAAAATTCGGATGAAAATGAAACCATATTTAGAAAAGTGATTTTTCAACTTCAAAATGTGTATTTTTCATTTAAAATGAAGGGCTTAGGGTATAGAAAATATAAATGAATGATTTTGAAAAGTAAAGTTTAGATCTATGAGTTTATAGTTCATTATCATGGGTTTCTTTTAGATGTATGTTCATATTATGTGTAGATCTTAGATTTAAACTTGAACAAAATTGTGAAATTCGTATTTTGGCAAAACCCCCATTTAAAAACCACTTTCCAAGTGTCAAAATGTAATTTTTACTTAAGAAAATGAAGGCTTAGTATATGTATATCATCAAGACTTCTTTTTACAAGAATCAAAAGTGATTTCCAAAAGTTATTTTCAAAATAAAAATTCTATTTTCGGATTTTGGCCAAGGCCTATTTTAAAAACATGTTTTCCAACTCAAAAATGAAGTTTTTATTTAAGAAATGAAAGGCTTAAGATATGATATGTAAGGAATGGATTTTCATGAGCTTAGATAGATTTTATCAAAAGATATAACCAAAAATGAATTTTGTAAATTCGGATCCCAACCAAGACCAATTTTTATAACCCATGTATCAACTCCAAAACTCATGTTTTATGTAAAAAATGAAGTATATAGGTAATAGATATCATTAAGCAATGATTTTACAAGTTAAAATGAGTTTAGGCATGAGTAAGGTGTTAAACAAGTAATGGAATTAAAATGAAAAATTTTGAGTTAGTGATCAATTGTCAAATTCGTAATTTGAGATGATGCATAGGTAATCACTTAGTATTTGAGCTCAAATTGCAAGTTTTATGTGTTAAATGAAGTCCTTATGTAATTGATGTAATAAAGCCTTAAATTTTAATGCTTTAAACAAGTTTTCCCCAAATGAATCATTCAAAAAGTGGATTTTCTAAAAGTCGGATTTTTGAGTAAATCATATTGGAAAACATATTTACAAAGTGTAAAATAGAAATTTTTATATAGAAATGAAGGTCCTAAGTAATATATATAATGAAGACTCAATTTTAACAAAAATAATTATATTTTCTAAAGTAATAAATCCAAAACAAATGGAAATGATCAAAGTTAGAAAACTAGATTTTCAAATAGTTATAGTTGAAGTCTTGCAAAATAAGGAGTTCCAAATTTTCTTTTACCAAAAATCATCAAGATCATGCATACATGAAACTCATTTCATGTCATTCATGTTAGGAAATCACTCATATTGCATGTATAGCTAATTTATATAGTAGGAACATTACAAACATTTACAAAGCTATTTTTCGGAAATTGAAATTGTTGCTGCCCTAATCTGATCGGAACTTTTCGAAGCCTCAACATTTTCAAAACTTGAAAATAATATTAGAATTAGATAGATATTTCGAAGTAGATAGAAATCGATATATAATTTGCGAGATTCCGAGTTAAAATGACCAAGTTATGGCCGTTTTAAGTTGGAATTCCCGCTTAGGACGCAAATTGCGAATTAGATAGTTTGGATTAGTTAAGTGATGAAATACTTATTAGAGTATTTCTTCCTTTTTAGGAGATCCCAAGATTGACGATTCCCTGCCACCGAATTATTATTACTAGAAGACCGGTGATCTAATGGCCGAGTGAGTTTTCTCCTTGTTTTGTTACCTTGATTGTGATTGTAGTTAGTTGCATTAGAGTTATAGGAACAAGATAAAAATCGATATGAATGGAGATGGGATATATAATGAGACTGTGATGAATGTATGCCAAAGAATACTAAAGCATATCGAAACCATGATTCGATTGGATAACTGCACTGCTCATATTATTTCTGTTATATGTATGATATTGGTTGGTCACTTTAAAGAATGTATAAATATTTTGACCTAAGAAAAAGTTAAACTGGTAATGCATCGCATCAGACATATTGCATTGGTAGCATGCTACTCCTACACAGGTCGATCGGTATGGTCCGTGATGACTCGTTTGGATAACGAGCCCGGTGCCAGAGCTCATTCAGGGGTACTAAGGCGCATGTGGATGCATTCTTGGATGAGCCTAGCCGAGTCGAGTGCTAAGAGCCGAGGGCTTGGGGACTAGATGCGGTCGTGTAGACTCAATACCATTCCTAACCCATGATACGGAGGGCGTAAATCCGTTCTATGTGTGGGTTCCGGATGCTGATGCATAATTGTTTGCTCATGTGTTTGTTCATGCATAGCATATGACTGATTTTAACTTGTTTGTTATGGTACGGAATTAAGAGAATTCTCACTAAACTAGTGTAGCTTATACCCCAATAGTTGTTTAAAAATGAACAGGTTATCAAGAATGCAAAGGGGATCGAATTGGTTGAGCCGGAATGACTCCGGGATTTCAGCAAAGAATACGAATGTTTGAAGTTATCAGCTAGTCTTATGAATTGTCTTGTAATAGTTTATGTAGGGAAGTCTGTGGATGAATGTAATCAAAGTTGAATGATTGTATTATTTGAAGTATAGTAAATTTGTATTTCCTTTACATTATTACTCAATTGTATCAACATAAAATGTATCATTCCGACGTGTCTCCTTTATGTGTTAGACACCTTGTACATAGTATGGAAACCTTCGCGTGACTAAGGTGGTCATTCTTAGGCTTTAATATTGTATACGGCGGACTACCACGTTTAGGCTACCCTTCGGGGCGTGACAATAGTTGTATAGATATACTAGATAGTTATGAACATAAAAACAACATAAGAAAAGTAGATTATGAACAAAAACAAAGTATAAACCTATTGTTGCTTTCCTAACCTTCATGGTTTAGAAAACACACACTAAGTTCATACTAAGTAGATTAACATAAAGAAAACTTGGAGAAAGATTACCTAGAGGATCTAAACTAGAGAGAACTTCTTGGAAGAGAATTCTTGAAGAATTTTTAGAGAGTAACTTTAGTATAGAAGAAGTGTGAAACAAGTGGAAGTATGAAGGGGTATTTATAGGAAAATGTGGAAGATAATTTGTGTTAATTAAATAAATGAAAATTAAAACAATTTGGAGCAAAAAGGAACCGGGGGGGGGATGGGAATTTTTGAGGGAAAAGAGAGAGTAAAATTAATTTTTTTGTCTTTTGATTAATTAAAAGTAAGATACGAAAGATGTGAAGTTGTATTGGAAATGAAAATGTGTAAGAAATAAGTGTATGGGTTATAAGAGTAGGTTGTAAGAAAAAGTAGAGATAGATAAATAGTGTAGAATAGTAGTAAATAGTATAATGTAAAGTAGACATGACAATTAAATACCGGTAGTAAGAAAATACGCGTATAAATGCGATATCTGATATTTTTAACTACCTAAAAATTATGAAATTGATATTTTTGTAAATCTTATATTTTTACAAATCTAACGGTATATTCGGAATATTTTTACCATTTCGAGCTCTGGGACACGTTTTTCAAGAACTGTGTCCAATCGGGTTTAAAATAAGTTTCGATTTTACTAAACTGACCTTTTTAGGCTACCTTAGATAATTACAAACTATTCTACTCACTAAACTCTTTCTTAATCTCTTAGGGTTTCTTAAATGGGAATGTCAGACTTATGCGGTTACGGTAAATGAGGGTTTTGTTTGACTTTAGAAATCCGGTTGACTTCTAATTAGGGTTTAGCTTTAATTTGAATCCAAAACTTCGGGGATTTACAATCTACCCCTTTAAAGAAAGTTTTATCCTCAAAACTTGAAGTTTATACCTGATTCTTCGAGCAAACTTGGATACGTTTGGCGTATGTCGCTTTCAGCCTCCCAAGTTGCTTCCTCATGCGAGTGGTTTCTTCATAGAACCTTCACATACTTGATTTCCTTATTTTGAAGCTTCTGCACCTTGTGATTTAGGATCTGAATCGGGTACTCCTCGTATATGAGATTTTCTTTCAACCGAACTGGTTCTAGCTCTGCAATCCTGGTAGGATCTTACACATGCTTCCATAGAACTAACACATGGAATGCATTGTGAATTCCAGATAGGTTAGAGGGAGTGTCAGACGATAAGCAGGATCTCCTACTCTTTCAAGCACTTCAAAAGGTCCAACATATCGTGGGCTCAATTTTCCTTGTGCCCGAACTCGGTGAATACTGTTGATGGGATTTACCTTTAAGTACACATGGTCCCCAACTTCAAACTCAAGCATACGTCTCTTCATATCTGCCCAGCTGTTTTGTCTATCTTGTGCTTCCTTCATCTTTTGTTGGATGATCCGCACCTTGTTGGCTGCATCTTGTACCAAGTTAGGTCCGATGCTTAAATTTTCTACATCGTCCCAGAACAAAGGTGATCGACATCATCTCCCATACAACGCTTCATAAGGTGGCATCTGGATCGTAGAGTGGTAGCTATTGTTATAGGCAAACTCTACCAAAGGTAGGTGTGCGTCCCAACTTCCTTTAAACTCTATCACACAAGCTCATAGCATATCCTCTAAAGTCTGTATCGTCCTCTCCGATTGACCGTCTGTTTGAGGGTGATAAGTAGTACTGAAGTGTAGCTTTATTCCCATACATCTTTGTAAGCTTGTCCAAAATTTAGACATAAATCTTGGGTCTCGGTCGAAGACTATTCCAGCGAGCACTCCATATAATCGCACTATTTCCCTTATGTATATCCTTGCTAACTTATCCATGGAGTATGTCATGTTGATTGGGAGAAAGTGTGCTGTTTTTATGAATCGGTCCACTATGACCCAAATAGCATCATATCCTACAGAAGTTCTTCGCAATCCGCACACAAAATCCATTATGATTTGATCCCATTTCCACTCGGGTATCGGCAGGGGTTTCAAAAGTCCTCCAGGTCTCTGGCGTTCCACTTTCACTTGTTGGCATGTGGGACACTTTAACACAAATTCTGCCACATCTCTCTTCATTCCGTTCTACCAGTAGTGGCTTTTCAGGTCCTGATACATTTTAGTTCCTCCCGGATGCATGGTATATCCTGAATGATGTGCTTCATTCATGATTTCCTTCCTCATATCCTCATCATCTGGGACACATAACCTTCCTTTCATTCTTACCACTTCATCCTCATCTATGGTAAAGTCGGTGTATTTTCCTTCTTGTACTTCTCTCTTGATCTTCTAAATTGTCTCGTCATATCGCTGGGCCTCCTTGATTCTCTCCACTAAGGTGGGTTCCATGACAAGGCTGGCAATTTCCACTTCTACGCTTTGTCCTATGAATTCGATACTCATTCTTTCAAATTCCTTTATTAGATCCTTCTTATCTGTGAGCAAAGCAGCTACTTCTCCATAATTCTTTCTACTCAGGGCATCTGCAACTGCGTTCACTCTCCCTGGACAGTAGTTTATCCCAAAGTCATAATCTTTGATGAGTTCTAACCACCTCCATTGCCGTATATTCAACTCCTTCTGCGTGAATAGATACTTGAGGCTCTTATGGTCGGTGTAGATCTCGCACCTTTGCCCATACAGGTAATGCCTCCACAACTTAAGTGCGAATACAACGGCGGCTAACTCTAGATCATGAGTGGGGTAATTCTGTTCATGAGGCCTAAGCTGTCATGATGCATAAGCGATCACTTTTCCATCTTGCATCAATACGCATCCAAGACCATTTCTGGAAGCGTCACTGTGTACCGTATAAGGCTTCTCAGGATCTGGTAGAATTAAAATTGGGGTGGACATAAGCCTTTTCTTCAACTCTTGAAAACCTTGTTCTCTCTTATCTGTCCAACTGAACTTCTCATCTTTCTGAGTTAACTGTATGAGGGGTTTGGCGATGGTAGAAAAATTCTTCACAAACTTTCTATAATATCCAGCCAATCCGAGAAAACTTCTCACTTTGGTCACAATCTTAGGTTGCTTCCAATCCATCACTACCTTGATTTTTTTAGGGTCCACCGATATTCCTTCTCCAGATATGACATGTCCTAGGAAAGATATCCTATCCAACCAGAAGTCACACTTAGACAGCTTGGCATACAACTTATGCTCACATAAGGTTTGTAATGCCATTCTTAGGTGTTCCTCATGTTGTTCTTTGGAGTAGATTAGAATATCGTCGATGAAGACTATCACACACTTATCCAACAGAGGCTTATATACTCGATTCATGAGATCCATGAAAGCTGCTGGTGTGTTGGTTAATCCAAAAGGCATTACCAGAAACTCGTAATGTCCGTAGTGAGTTCTGAAAGTTGTCTTCGATACATCCTCAGGTTTAATCCTCAACTGGTGGTATCCAGATCGTAGATCAATCCTTGAAAAGACGTTAGCTCCTTGAAGATGATAAAAAAGATCATCTATCCTTGAGAGTGGGTACTTGTTCTTGATAGTGACTTTATTGAGCTCCCGATAGTCGATGCATAGGTGCATGGAACCATCCTTCTTTTTCACGAATAACACTGGTGCTCCCTAGGGAGATACACTCGACCAGATAAAATCTTGATCTAACAAGTTTTGCAACTGAGTCTTTAGCTCCTTAAGCTCTACTGGTGCCATCCGGTAGGGTACCTTTGATATTGGCTCTATGTTTACCAATAAGTCGATTTCGAAATCGATTTCCCTCTTGGGGGGCAATCTAGGCAATCCATCAGGGAACACATCTGGAAATTCCTTAACCACTTGTATGGATTCTAACTCAGGTTTCTCCCTTTCTTCTTCGTCCATGATACATAAGTTGATCTCTTCATCATCCATTAACTCAAATGAGTTTAACTTCACCGTGGATTCTCCCCTGAACACTATTTCACATCCATTTTGATCCTTGAACTTCACCTCTTTGGGTCTACAATCCACTAGGGCTTTAGCGGATGTTAACTAACTCATTCCTAAGATCACTTCATACTTACTCATTTCCAAGATGATCAGGTCACATTTAGAGTAACTTCCTTGTATCTCCATAGGACAATCCTTAAGCACTTCCTTAGTTGTTACTATGCTTCCGATAGGGGTCTTAACTCGAAAACCGGTAGCGATAGTATCTATAGGTAATCCAGTTTGTTTATCCAGGCTAACGGTGATAAAGGAATGCGTAGCTCCCGTGTCAAACAAAGCATAAGCGGTTTGACTAGCTATGCGTATATGTCCTGCACTTGAATTTTTATACTAATCATGAAGCTTGTATACTTAAGCTATTTGCAGTATAAAACTTTATATTTCTAGCATAGGATTAGAACATAGGGTACTTAATAACTTGCATCAAAGGTAGAGGAGTTTTGATTCTAACCTGTCACTAGTCCAAAATCTGGGCCACAATCTCCATCCATGGCTGCTAACTGCGCTCCTTCATCATCCAACTCTTCACATACCCACTGCCTTTCCAAGTTGTATATCCTCATTCCGTGGACAGCTGCTCCAGTGTCACGCCCCGAGGGTATTCTAATAATGATAATCAAGAACCACTCGCTTACCATTATGAATTTACCTTCTAGGAATGACATGATTTTTTAAAAACAGGATCTTTTAGTTGCTTGGATGGAATAAACAAACATATATAAGATGTAAATTAGTAAACAACTATTACAAACTACCATATTACAGATCATATGCTTTATAAATCCTTACCACTATAGCTGATGATTCTAATGCACTATAAATGCATCACAAGTCTATTACAGATATAGGTATTCTAACCCTATACTAAACTGTAAACTTCTGGCTTCTAATCTCTTACCGGGACCATGCTCCTGCTAGTAACGAGCCAGGGTCGCAAAGTGAACCTGAAAGACTGTGTAAATCCCCGAAATTTTTGGATCTGAATTATAGTTTAAACCCTAATCGAAAGTCGACCGGATTTCCAGAGTCAACCAAACCCTAGTTTAACGTAACCGCTTAAGTCTGGCATTGCCGTTTTCTCAAGCCCTAGAAAACGAAGTTGGGACAATTAGTTGTAATAGTTCGTAATAGCTATAGGTTTTATAAAAATATCATATTGAAGAATTTCGAGTGTCCTTTGAACCCGATCGGATATGATTCTTAAAAAAAAAGTATCCGGAAGCCCGGAATAGGAAAATTATTCCGAATATACCGTTAGACTCGTAAAAATATAAGATTTCCAAAAATATCAATTTCGTAACTTTTCGGTAGCCAGAAATATTAGATATCGCTTTTATACGCGTATTTTTTTACTACCGGTATTTAATTGTCATGTCTACTTTTACATTACACTATTTTCTACTATTCTACACTATTTATCTATCTTTACTTTTTCTTACAACCTACTCTTACAACCCATACACCTATTTCTTACACATTTTCATTTCCAATACAATTTCACATCTTTCATTTCTTACTTTTAATTAACAAAATAACAAAAAAATTAATTTTCCCTCCTCCCCATGCATGAATTGGCGCCGGCCCCCTCTCTCTATTCCTCTAAATTGTTTTATTTTTCAATTATTTAATTTACACAATTTATCTCCCACATTTTCCTATAAATACCCCCTTATACCTTCACTTCTTTCACACCTCTTCTTCTCTAAAGTTACTCTACAAAAATTTCTCTCCAATTTCTCTCAAGAGTTCTTTCAAAAGTCTCCTTAGTTTAGCATCCTTTAGGTGAGAATTTTCTCAAGATTTCTTCATGTTCATCTACTTAGTATGAGCTTAGTGTGTGTTTTCTAAAGACCATGAAGGTTAAGAAAGCAACATTAGGTTCATACTTTGTTTTTGTTCATAATCATAATTCCTCTATGTTCATTTATGTTTCTTTTATGTTCATTACTATCTAACATATCTATATATCTATATATATTATTTAGAGCATATAAGCTCATTGTCTTGCAATTTCTTTATCTTTCATGCAATTTAATTACTTCAATGCAATTTATTTATTTCAAAGTTGTTTTTAAGACTAGTCATTCTAGTCTTAGACTTGTCCTCATCAAGTCAAAACAATTTCTCTTTCTTTTCTTTTCGGGACTAGTCTTCTCTTAGTCCCGGGGTACCTTGATGAAGCTAAGGTCCCAATACTTGATTTACTTTATTATTTACTTAAGCTTTCAAGTTATTATTTTACTTTATATTTCTATAGCTTATGATTCATATTCATGCATGAACATAATGTTTTTGTCTCGACAAAAATAAATGAGAAAGTGTTTTCTTGAATTAAAGATTCTTTCTAAAAGAAATAAATATGGAAAATGGATTTCTTAAAAACCCATGAACATGTATGGGAATGATTTTTCTTACATAAACAAAAGGTTTTATGAAAACTTATCTTTCATCGAAGAAGTAGAAATTCTTTTGGAATCATTACAAAAAATAAAAATGTCATTTTACTACTTTTGAAATCCAAGTTTAGAAAATAAAAACACACTTTAGGAAATTAAAGTAATTACAAGAGATTTCATTTAGAAATAGAATATTCATCTTAATAACTAAAAGATCTTTCAAAAGTAAAATAAATATTCAATAGAATCTCAAGTTCAAAGTCTTTTAAAACCTTACTTTTTATAAGTTGAGACAATTTCATTTACTTCATACATATGTTATGAGTCATTACAAATATATATACCTTTCAAAAGTTTACAAAATAATTGAATTATTTATCTTTTCAAATGAGCTTTGTTTACAAAGAGGAAAACAAGTGTTTACAAATTCGTGGAAAATCTGGTCGCTGTCTTTTCGGAACCTAAACGACCTAGTTTTATGAAAATAAGTTTAGAAATGCGTAGATCTTTCTGAGTAGGTAGAAAACGGTATATTATATGCAAAATTCCGAGTTAAAATGAGCAAGATATGGCCATTTTAAGTTGGAATTTCTCCTTATACGATTTTACCGCGATTTTAAGAAAAGATTAGAATCTTCAAAGAAAAGAAGTTCATGAAATACTTATCTTAAGTATTTTTCTTTCTTTTAGATAATCTCGAGGAGGATTGTTCATATCCTGAAGATTATTACGATTAGTGGAAATCCTGAACGACCCATCCGTTTCAAAGAAGGTGTCATCATGGCTGAGTGAGTTTATTCCCCATTATTTTTCATACTCTTGATTGTGCTTGTAAAATTAGTTACACTAGAATTTAAGAAAAATCAAAAGGAAGTGTATGATAATATGTTGAAAGAATACTAAGTATATCGAAACTCGATTTGTTTGTAATAAAGTTGTATGTGAAGTAATGTCTTGAAATGTTTGAAATTGATTGATCACTTGAAAGAAGTTAAATGTGACTACTAGACTTTAATTAAAGAAATTATTCATGCACTTCATATGTTAAGTCACATTGCATTCACTACTATACAATTGGTGGGACAAGTGTATAATAGTGGTGGTAGACATAACCGGTATATCATGTCAGTGGCGAGTAGGAGGCAGTAAGAACTACTTAAATTGGTGGCTAGTAGGAGCTTGTAATAACTACAAGTTTTTGATGGCGTATAGGAGCCGGTAAGATCTATAAAAGTGTTTTTTTAAAAGCTGTGGCTGTAATTGGCCTGAATACCCAACCCCGAATGAAGGGCGTAATTCATTCAACATATGATTCCCGGAAAGTCATATGTCTTGTATGCTCACATGGTTGTTGCATTTCATATGTTTGAATAATAAACGTGATTGATAATTTTCCTTCGAGTATGAATTTTGGGATTTACTCACTAAGCCATAAGCTTACACCCCGTATAGATATTTGTATTCTCAGGAACATCTGTTTTTGTGCTCGAGGTCCCCCGTATCAGTTAGATTTTATATATTGAAGCTTTTGAAGGAATCTACTCGAAGACTTAGATTTAAATTCCTTTGAAATCTTTAATGTAGTATTTTGGATGTTATAAAGTTTTCACGATCCATGGGATTAACAGGGGTATGTGCCACGCCCCGTAGGGTATCCTAAACGTAACAGCCCGCCACATACTATGTAAGACTCTCGAGTTCCCTACCCGGGGCCTTCGGAAGTCTTAAGTAGATGTAAAGCGTTCCTTTACGACAATAGAATACTTCAACAAATGGAGTAAAATAGTTTAACAAGGCATTCATTAGCCATAGATAATAAATCAAAACGCATAAATTTTAAAGTTTACAAGATCTAAGGGGCATTCCCCCGCAAAAGAATAACAGTTTATTACAGTCATCCAGAGTCCTTAGTTTCCAATGGAAGTCTATACAAAAAGGAATGAATTAAACTTCTATAGGAAACTCCTATCTCCGGTACCTGCGATGTGGCTTGTCTTGGCCTAAGCCATATAAACTCATGCTGCAAAAGATAGAAACTATAGGGGCGTAAGCTAACTAGCTTAGTGAGTAATACTTCCATAACGCAATTAAACATACTTCAGTCAAACAAGTAATTATTCAGGCAAGTGTATGCATAAAAAAATTGAATTCAGCAAACATATGACCAACCGGAAATCATATGTGGATGGACTTACGCCTCCATCCCGGGTTAGCAGATTAATGAATCCTGCGGTACGACGCCGTTTAAGCTCACGGTCAACTAATAATAATTCGTTTTATGGAATCACGATTAACCAACAAGTCGTTTTATGGATCACGATTAACCAATATGCGAATGCTCACCCCATCGTGACATGAATGAATTCAATTTATAGTCGGAGTCGAATAGTCATTAATTCAATTCTTTTAAGTGACCAACAAGTAGTCGCAGATATCATTAAGATTTATGTAAAGCAGTCAATATCTTAACACCCGGTTTCGATATACCTTAAACTCCATTTCACATATCAACAATCAACACATAAATAATTCCCATATACCCCATCATGCTTATACATTTCTTTTATCTTTGCCTACATCACTAGTGCCACTACATTACAATCACAAGCATTAATTGAGAGTGGAAGTAAACTCACTCGGCCATTGGACGCCAACTTCTTAATAATAGTCGGGAGGTAGAGAGTCGTCCTGCTCGGATCACCTACCAAGCAAGAATAATCCTAATGAGATTTCATCATGTAACTAAATCAAACTATCTATAGACTAGTTGAATCGGATTTCTCGCTATTGCGGAAGTTCTGACTTAAAACGGCCATAACTTGGTCATTTAACTCGGAATTTCGCAAATTTTATTCGATCTCTATCTACTTCGAAAGATCTATCTATTTCAAGTTATTATTTTCAAGTTTTGAAAATAGTAAGGCCACGGAACAGTGGGATCAGTTCTGTTCCGCAATTGACCCAATCTGAAAATGCTTTGATTTGTTTTGATAAAGTATTCCTAGATGATGATTCATGCATGAATGATATGGGAATGAATTTCTAATTAAATGCCATGTGATGACCTAATATATACATGGTCATAATAACTTTTGTGGTAATAACTCACATGAACTTTTAAGTATTGAGGAAATTCTCATAAAGACTAATTCTAGGAAGCTATCCTTCCATATTATACTCCTTAGGGTTTCTTTGGTTTTTTTTTTTTTTTTTTATCTTGTAATCTACCTATTATTCAACTAAACATAGGTTCTCAAAGTCTATATTAACCATGGCCTCCATTCATGCATAAAAATTCCCATTTTTCATTTGGTAAACATGTCTTTGAATTAGCCTTTTGTAAAAATCCGAATTTTCTAAATTTCCTTTTCTTACATTTTTCTTAAGGGAAATCTTGTCTAATGCATTAAAATTTGGAGCTTCAATGTATACATTATCTAAGGACTTCATTTAGCTTATAAAACATCCATTTTAGACTTAATAATAGTGTTTATTTAGGCATTACCCAAAATTACGAATTTGACTACACATCTAAAGTCAACATTTTTCCTTCTAACTTCACCTCTTGTTTTCCTTATTTTATTATGCCTAAACTCATCTAAACTCATGAAAATAATTCCTTTAACATGTCTATTACACATACCCTCATTTTTCTTATGAAATATGAGTTTAAAGTTGATTTTGGGGGTCTTTAAGGTAGGGTTTCCATTTCATCCGAATTTTCAACTTTTCATATCTAACAAAGCCCTTCCTTTTTCAATGGTCTTGCCTTCTACATGTTAAGATATACTATCTAGCATCTCTATACATGGACAAGACTTCATTCTTATGGTCATCAAAGCATATAAAACAAAATGAACCTATGATCATGCATGTACATGAAGTTGTGAATGTCTAAACCTTAGATCTACTACATATGATATATAAGGCATGGATCTCATGGCATGAACAACAATATATGTACAAGATCACTACTTTATATGCATGAACAAGATGAAATCTTAACAAAAACACATCTAACACTAGATCCATGTCTTGTGATGGCTTGGTATTCTTGTTCATGTGTTTTCATATCCTTAACAAGAGCTCATTGGGATTTAAATGGGAAAACACCAAGATATAGTCTTGCCATTACAAGATATAGGATAAACAAAGTCCAAAACCAACATACCAAAGGAGGATCTAAGGTAGAAATGGAGGAATTTTGAGTTGAAAGTGCAAGAGGGAGAGGGGGAGGAGTGCTCGGCACAAGGAGGGAGAGAAGAGAGGGTTTTGATCACTTTTGAAAAATTAAAATGAAAGAAATGAGGAGAGAGACAGAACATTTAGTATATATATCAAGTAATTTAGGGTTTAGCGTAAAAATAATTAAATGAGAGGGAGAAATTGAGGGAGGGGCGCCGGCCTCATGTGTGTGTGTGTGTGTGTGTGAGTTTTGAAAAAAAAAATGAAATTTGTAATTTAGTAAATGAAAATGTAATAAATGTAATAATTATTTAAAAGACAAAATTTCTTGGAAAAGAAAATTGAAATGAGTAGTTGTAAGGATGTAAGAATAGGGTATGGGTAGTGTGTAGTGTAGGTTGTACTTGTGAATAGTAGACAAGACATCTACTTTACCGGTTGTTCCGAAAACACGGGAAAAGCTATAACTGTAATCTTTATAGCTCGAAAAATAATGAAATTGATATTTTTGGAATCCTTATAAAATTACGGTTCTAATGAATATTCCGGAACATTTTTCTAAATCCGTGGTCCAGGGCACGCTTTTCCTTAATTGGGCTCCGGAATTGAAAAATTCCCGAATTTAAAGCTTTCAAGGTTTTGAAATGTACTTTGGAACAATAATTCAAATTCATTTATTTCATAATATTTATTTTACTATGAAACCGAAGGAAGGCCGGATCTAGGGTCCCTAGGCTTCATTTACTAAACTCAACCTGATCGGATTAGGGTTTCGCTTACAATTCCTAGGGTCTCCTAGCTACTGAGAATTACCAGGGTTTACAGTATGCCCCTAAGAAGTTATGTAATAGACCTTTGGTTATTCATGATATGATATACTTTATTTCTAGATTCTTGTATGTTTATCTTTACTTGCTTAAACTATGCTTCCCAAAAGCGTCTCCTATTACCGTGTTAGACGCCTTACATATAATACTAAGGCTTTCGCATGACTAAGGTAGCCATTCTTAAGCCTTGATATTATATGTGGCGGACTGCCATGTTTAGGGTACCCTTCGGGGTGTGACAGACTGTGAGAGTGTGAGCTAAAACACAAGCTCAGTGAATAACCAGAACTTATTACATATAACATACAAGTTATTTAACAATCATATGAAATGCATCAATCACACAAATGAACATTACAAGCTTGGATAACCCGGAATCCAAACAGGATGAAGATTTACGCCCTCCCATCGGGGTTGAAGGATCACAATCTATGGTCCACCTACCCAGGAGAGACTTAAGCTTTCAGGAAGTAATAATATCCAATTTAATTATCTCTTTAAGCTTATCATGTTTCATTATTTATTTCCTGTTTTAGCTTTAGAAACTCCACTAAGTGTTAGTTATTCCCATGTAATACCATAAGCGGCGTCCTTCGTTTACCATGTAGTTCCTATGGTATTAACAGAACAAAAGTAATCTTGCAATTAACTAATAGCTCTATGGCCTAGATAATTCAAGCATTACCAGAGATCCGAGAAACTAACACGTAGTAGGCTACCACTTACTCAAATGCTTTTTATGCGTAGTATGTGATGCATGATTACTTTCCATTATGGTACCAGTAGTTTTTAATCAATCTGAAGGTGATTAAGCAATACAGTCACTCAATTAGATACTACATACATTATCAAGATACATGCATTTGTGTTATCACTTATTTTAGAGTGACATGGCAATCAATGGAATACAATACACAACTTTCATATTTCAAACAGTTCACCAATTTTCATTTTCTTTTTATTTAAGGTTCACTACTAGTACAAGCACAACCAATGTAATAAGACTGAGTTACTCACCTGCCCATCCTATTTAATCGTAGTAGTCTTCAAGTAGGTCATCCCCAATACCCGAGTCACCTATTGAGATAAATAATATAATTATTAAAATTTCCAGATTATACAATTTAGTTCCTATGAATATTTAAGTGTCCTAATGGTTTGTTGGGTTTCTGTTTTAGTCTTAACTAGTTCTTTCGAAATAGCCCTAAGTTCTAAATCATTATACTCACAGTTTTATTTTATTGATTCTGGTTGGATACTTGAATCTTTGATTGGGTATTTGGAAAGTTTAATAACTCAGTTAATTTGTTTTATTGTCCAAGACTATTAGTTTTCTTTTTAATTACTTAATAAATTTTTCTTATAGAGTATAAATATTCCTATATTCACAATTTTGGATTATTTAATTTTCCATTGTTATCTATATATGTACAAATATTCAAGTATATATTTAGTATTCACTAAACTCATAATTTATACATATATTTTTCTATAAATTAGTTAAATATCATTTTTATGAAGATATACTCACTAATAAAAGAATTTATTAATTTAATTATAATTATTTTCGAAATTATTTCTCTTTTTTCGTAAATCATAAGGACATTAATAATTATTATTAATAATAATACTAAAAGTAATTATAATATCCATATTACTAATAACAATGATAAAAGTAATAATAACAATTACAATAAAATAATAATAATAATAATAATATAATTTCCGAAATAGATAAGATAGAGTAATTTTATTTTATCACATTAGTAATTATAATAATTGTTTTACACTCTAATTCATATTATTACTAAAATAATTTTAGTCTTATATTTATATTTTTAGAAATAATACTTTCGAAAATTTTACAAAATTCTTTTAATAATATTAAAAATATTAATAATTGTAGTTAGAAAATCTATTACACTTAAATTACTTATTAGAAGTAATTTATATTTCTCAAAATTCTATTTGGATTAATATTAATAGGTTAAATATTTAAACATCACATATTTAATAAAGTCAGAAAATAATTTTATTTTTAAATTTAAATAAATAAATAAATTTCTGATTTTATATTATTAAACTATAATATTACTATTACTATTTCCAGAAAAAAAATAAATGCAGAAATAATAATAAAAATTCTAAAATTACTTATATTATTATTTATTATATAATTACATTTATTTAGTTTCGTTTTTCTTTTTTTTTTTAAATTTGGCCGAGAGGTACACGGGTTAAACACGCCTGTGTACCCAGCCCGTGCTCATCGGGGATCACTGTTCATTATCTCACCGATGAGCCGCGGCCTATTCCGGCGAATCCCGATGTCAAAACATCGGGATTTTGGATCCAAATGACTCCTAGGAACCTAATTAACTTAAATATCCAAGAAAAACAACATAAAAACAACATGTTATCCACGATTTTGGATCATCAAGCTCGGCTAGGGTTTAGGAAAATCACCTTCGTTGTGGCTTCTCGGTGAAATCCGAAGCTCCTAATGGACTTGGTTAGCTTCCTAAGATGTTTAGAAGTCAGTATCAATCCTTAGAATTGAAAGAAAACTCGCGGAATGAGATTGACTTACCTCAAGCTTGTTTTCGAGCGTTTTTCCCAGTTTTTGTTCGAATTTTCGAACTGGGTTGATATGAATGTTTAAAAATCTTTTTCTGGGTTGGTTCAACTCCTAATAGGTTATAGTTGTATTCTGGAAAGTTTGAAAGAATTTGGAGTTCATTTGCCTTTCCATTTAAATTCGTTAAGGTATATATATATATATATAAACGAATGCAATTCTTCGGCCGTATTTCTTGCTTAGATTTGGAACGAATTGCTCCTGTTTGTGTTCATTCATTTCTTTGTTTGATTATCATTAATATGGGGGTGATTTTGTAAGCCCCGAAAATTTCAGTAAAAAATTTCAAGATGAACTTCGAAAATAAACCCTAAAAATCACTCCAAATTAAAACCGAATTTCAACTAGTCTAAAAACACAAACGAATTCGGAAACTTCTTAATCTTGAGATAATGAAAATCTTTAACAATAAAATAAGAACACAGTGGTCTTCAAATTCAAAACCACGACGTACAAAAATTTCCATATTTAACTCCGATTTATAAAATCTGGTAATATAAAGCTCAAAAACAAATTATTAAAAAGCAAATAACAATTGACTTTCGAAAATATAACTCAATTCAAGAATTCCGAAAATATTAAGAGATATTAAATACTTACAAAAATAAAATTTAAAATAAATTTCTCAAATTAAATATGTTGTATAAACATAAATATCAGTTTCCAAATTGGCAAAGGTCTAAACCAGAAAATCACCCGGAAACCATAACCGGAATACAATAGCGTAAGTCCGGCAATCTAGCGCCCCTAACCCTAGAGGCCGAGATGTAGTTTAAATATGTAGAATAGCTCATAGTAATATGGGTTTGTTTAAAAATATCAGATTGGTAAATTTTTGACCTATTTCGAACCCGTTCGGATACAGACTTCGAAAAGCGTGTCTCAGAGCTCGAGATATCAAAAATATACCAATAGTATCGTTAGACTCGTAATTTCATAAGATTTCTAAATATATCAGTTATATAATTTTTCGGGTTATAAAAGTTACAGTTATAACCTTTTTATCGTATTTCCGTTATTATCGGTAATTGATTAGTCATGGTACTATTCATTTTTATTTCATTATAAAATTTTATTATTATTATAAAGCCTTATATTTTTTGATAAATAATTTATATATTATAGAAAATTTTGTTTTTCTAAAAATTAGTTAGTTCGGGCTTTTACGGGATCAGATTCTGTTTAAGACCCGATACTAAAAATAAAATAAATTAATTTAATAATTGGAATATATTTTAAAAATATTTTTATTCTCATAAAATTTTTTTTAGAATTTTTTGGGTTATAAAAATATTATTTATAGCTCATATTCGCGTATTTTGATCATACCGGTAACATATTTGTTAAATTACTAAAATAATTAAAAAATTATTTAATTTTAAATATGAAAAATCTGCTACAAATATTTGGAATAAATTTTCTAATTTTATTTTATTTTAATTTGTTTTATTAAAAAAGTACATTTACAACCCATACCTTCAAGTACACCTTACACATATCACTTCCTTTTCACTTCAATCTTTCTACACATAATCCCACAATTGATGGCAGATTTTTGACCCTATTTATGGCTGTCATTGTCCTTTATCGACTCATATTTTGACTAAAATTAATTATATTTCAATCCTTTTTAAAAAAGTTACATTACACATTAATTACACAATTTAATTCAAGTCAAATTTCAACAATTCCTCTCTCCTTCTCTCCTCATTTCAACGTGCAGCAGCCCCTCCCCTTGGCTGCCTTGTTTTATTTTTTTTTTCTCCTCATTCATTAATTAAAACACTCATTTCTCTCTCTCCTTCATTTATTCACTTTCCCTCTTTCATTCTTTAACCTTTTCTCTCTCTATTTCCTCTCTTTTCTTCTTCTTCTTGTTCATGTTTCTCCAATAAACAAGCTGCCCCCACATCTTCCATGGCTTCCACACTTCATTTTTAAAGATTTTCTAAGCAAATCTTCATCCCAAAGCTCCATAGGTGATATAGGTAACGTATAATGAAGGTTTCATGCATCAAATGAACTTCCATAAGCTTAAAAGCTTAGGATGATGATGCCAAAAATGAAATCTTTCTCTTCTCCACTTTTATTATCTTGTATTATAATTATTTTCTTGTTTAAAGTTATTATTTTGTAGATCTAACTTTTATGGCTTTGATTTTTGTTTATGCCATAGATCTTGTTATTTAAGTTGTTTTTTTGTTATTCCTTATGATTTATGCATAGATCTAGCATTCACATGTCTATCTTAGTGATTTATGCATGTAAAACTAGTTTAGAAAATAGATCTAAAGTTTTGAGTTCATAGATGCATTAGATCTTTGTTTATGTTCATGAACAACTTGCTATAGCTTGATGATGGTAGGAAAGTTGTAGGAAACCCAAGATCTATTTTGTTTTCAACAAAAATCAATTTTAAAAATTCGGATGAAAATGGAACCCTATTTAGAAAAGTGGTTTTTCAACTTTAAAATGTATATTTTTCATTTAAAATGAAGGGCTTAGGGTATAGATACCATAAATGAAAGATTTTGATAAGTGAAGTTTAGATCCATAATGTTTATAGCTTATTACCATGCATTTGTTATATGTTTATGTTCATATTAAGTATAGATCTTAGTTATGAACTCAAACAAAATTGTGAAATTCGTATTTTGGCAAGACCCATATTTAAAAACTACTTTTCAAGTGTCAAAATGTAATTTTTACATAAGAAAATGAAGGCTTAATATATATATAGCATCAAGACTTCATTTTATATGGTTCAAAGATGATTTTCAAAGATTAATTTTCAAAACAAAGTTCTATTCTCGGATTTTTGGCCAAGGCCTAGTGTAAAAACATGTTTTCCAACTCAAAAATAAAGTTTTTATTCAAGAAATGAAGGGCTCTTAAGATATGATACGTAAGGAATGGATTTTTATAAGTTTAGATAGGTTTTATCAAAAGATATGTCCAAAAATGAATTTTATAAATTCGGATCCCAACCAAGACCAATTTTTAAAATCCATTTATCAACATCAAAACTCATGTTTTATGTGAAAAATGAAGTATATAGGTAATAGGTATCATTAAGTAGTGATTTTTATAAGTTGAAATGAGTTTTAATGAGATTAATGTATAAAACAAGAAATAGAATCAAGATGAGAAAATTTTGAGTTAGTAACCAATTTGTGAAATTCGTAATTTTGAGTGAAGGCCATAAGAACACCTATTATCCAAGTTCAAAATGAAAGTTTTATGTATTAAAGTGAAGTCCTTAAGTAATAGGTATCATAAGGTCTTGAATTTTAATGCATTAAACAAGTTTTCTCCAAATGAATCATTCAAAAAGTGGATTTTCTAAAATTCGGATTTTTGAGTAAATCATATTGGAAAACATATTTACAAAGTGTAAAATGGGAATTTTTGTGTAGAAATGAAGGTCATAAGTAGTATATATAATGAAGACTCAATTTTGACAAAAATAATTATATTTTCTTAAGTAACAAATCCAAAACAAATGGAAATGATAAAAGTTAGAAAACTAGATTTTTCATAAGTAAGTTGTCATTATAGTCTTGCAAAATAAAAAGTTATAAAATTTCTTTTTAGCAAAAATCATCAAGATCATGCATACATTGAGCTCATCTCATGTCATTCATATTAGGGAATCATTCATATTGCATGTATAGCTACTCTATATAGTAGGAACATTACAAACATTTACAAAACTATTTTTCGAAAATTGAAATTGTTGCTGACCTAATCTGATCCGAACTTTTCGAAGCTTCAAAGTTTTCAAAACTTGAAAATAATATTAGACTTAGATAGATCTTTCGAAGTAGATAGAAATCGATATATAATTTGCAAGATTCCGAGTTAAAATGACCAAGTTATGGCCGTTTTAAGTTGGAATTCCCGCTTAGGACGAGAATTACGAATTTGATAGTTCGTATAAGATCGTTTAGATTAGTTTGAGTTGAAATACTTATTAGGGTATTTCTTCCTTTTTAGGTGATCCCGAATTCGACGATTCCCTACCACCGGATTACTATTACTAGAAGACCGGTGATCCAATGGCCGAGTGAGTTTTCTCCTTGTTTTGTTATCTTGATTGTGCTTGTAGTTAGTTGCATTAGAATTATAGGAATAAGATAAAATCGATATGAATGGGGATGGGAGATATGATGAGACTGTAATGAATGTATGCCAAAGAATACTAAAGCCTATCGAAACCACGATTTGATTGGATACCTGCACCGTTCATATTATTTCTGTTATATGTGTGATATTGGTTGGTCACTCTAAAGAATGTATAAATATTTTGAACCTAAGCAAAAATTAAAATGGGTCATGCATCGCATCGGACATATTGCATTAGTAGCATGCTACTCCTACGCAGGTCGATCGGTATGGTCCGTTGTTGCCTCGTTTGGATAACGAGCCCGGTGCCAGAGCTCATTCAAGGGTACTAAGGCACATGTGGATGCATTCTTGGATGAGCCTAGCCAAGCCGAGTCGAGTGCTAAGAGCCGAGGGCTTGGGGACTAGATGCGGTCGTGTAGACTCAATACCATTCCTAACCCAAGATACGGAGGGCGTAAATCCGTTCTGTGTGTGGGTTCCGGATACCCATGCATAATTGCTTGCTCATGTGTTTGTTCATGTATAGCATATGATTGATTATAACTTGATTGTTATGGTACGAAACTAAGGGAATCCTCACTAAGCTAGTGTAGCTTATACCCCAATAGTTGTTTAAATGAGCAGGTTATTTCAAGAATGCAAAGTGGGGACCAAATTGGTTGAAGTCGGGAAGGACTTTGGGATTTCGGCAAGGAATACGAATGTTTGAAGTTATCTGCTAGTTTTATGATTTGTCTTGTGATAGTTTATGTAGGGAAGTCTGTGGATGAATGTAATTGAAGTTGAATGATTTATATTATGAAGTATAGTGATTTGTATCTGAGGTATAGTAAATTTGTATTTCCTTTACATTGTTATTCAAGCTATATCAACGTAAAATGTATTACTCCGATGAGCCTCCTCCATGTGTTAGACGCCTTGTACATAGTATGGAAGCCTTCGCGTGACTGAGGTGGTCATTCTTAGGCTTTAATATTGTGTACGGTGGACTGCCACGTTTAGGGTACCCTTCGGGGCGTGACAGATTTGGCCGGTTGGTATTGGCTTAGGTTAGATATATATTGACTTCAATGTAAATTATTGAGAGAAATCCGGCTCACATACTTTAAGAGAATCCCAGCCCTTCAAAATATATATTACGTCTCCTGCAAGTTGTTTTTACACTTGTATATTAATTATATATTAGTTAGATTTTATTTAGTTGAGTTTTCGGGTAGTTTATTACACTATTAGGGTATATTTTAGCTTATATATACCCTAATATATAACAAAGGTCTTTAATGGATCCTAAAATGTTTAATTTAACAAAAAGTACAAATTTAAGTTTTAATAATACGTATCTATTTGTTTAAGAAAAGTTTATCCTACGCGATTTAGGTTTTATAAGCTTTTCGTGTCAATTTTTGTTTCAGTCTCCAAGAGCTTTAGAAAACCCTAATTCGAATATTGGTATGATTCAAATCTGTGTTTGAGGTCTAGATCTCAAGTAATACATCAGTTTATGTTTTGACTAGGTATTTATAATCCTAACAGTTCATCTTGAGATCAAAATTTTCTAACTAAAACCTTATCGAGCCGTTTACTTAATATTACTACTAATATATAGGCTAAATTAGTAATATATATTAGATTTGGATACTCACTATGAAATCTTATCAATGTAGTTTATTACTGACTAGAAATCTCAAATCTTAGGGTTCCAAAGCAAATATAGGTTTGTTACTATACCTTGTTTTAATTCCAGGTCTCTATTGAATACTACAATAATCACTTAATACCCATATTTAGGTTTTCCTATATAACCTGTCTATTTGACAAGGATTCGGGTTTGGGATTTGAAGTTTCCTTTGATCACCATCTTAATTATCAACTCAGAATACAAAATTTCGTTTTTGGAATCTATTGGGGTCAAAGAAGTTCTTTTATGAAGTTTATGAGTCTCAAACCGATCAAATTTAAAGTATCTATCTAAACTAGAGTTTCTGATTAACTCCTAGGGTTACTAGTCAATCCATAATTTCTAATCTAGGGTCGTATCGTATGGTGGAAGTTTTCGGGGTTTACATCCAGAACGGTTTGAGTTATTCCCTCCACTTCCATTCTTCGCTGATGTAGCTCCTCCCGTTGAACCAAACGGTCTAGCTGGGGCATTCTTTCTCTGTGGGCATTCATTGGCAAAGTGCCCAGTTTGCTTACATACGAAGCACATGGTGGAAGCCTTCTTCGAGCAATCGCCTATCTTGTGGCTAGGGTCTCCACAGAAATAGCATTTGTGTTGAAGCAAGGGGCACCTCTTCGGATGGCGCTCCTTCTTACATTTCCAGCATGTTACTTTGACCTCGGATGCCTCCTTGTTACCACTAGCTCTTCCTCTGAAACTGTGGAAAGGTTTAAACTTTTTGTTCTGGAAGCTGGGGTTGTAGCTATCTTGTGCCCTTTTTCCGAACACAAAGGTTCGCTTCTCAGGTGCCCTGCTTTTCCTCTTCTTGGCTCCCTCTATAATACGAGCCCTTTCAGCCAACTCATGGAGGGTCCTTAGATCCAACTCCTCTAAATGCATTCTCAAATCTTCATCTAGGCCACTTAGGAAGACCTGTCTCTTCAGTTCTTCACTATGCCTGAAGGATTCTAGCGCATATTGAAGTATACTACTGAACTCTATCTCGTATTATTCCACCATCCTTCCTATCTAAGATATGTGGAGGAAATCTCGACTGTATTGTACCCTTAAACTTCCAGGAAAATAATTTTCCAGAAATTCCCTTCGGAAGGTCGCCCAGGTTACCGGTAGTAGCAATTCTCTACTTTTTGACTCCCTCCATATTCTAGCATTGAACCTTAACATATATGTGCCATAATCCAAACGAAGATGATGGGGTACTTCATATGCGGCAAACGATCTTTCAATCTATGCTAGCAGTCCTTTGCTTCATCTGGCTTTCCAAAACTTCTGTCAAAGTATCTATTGCTCTTGATGAAGTATGGTAGAGAACTTCAGTAAGGTCGAGGCGGTGGTGGTGCTGGTAAAGGAACAGTTTGAGACTTAGCTTCTGGCGATGCAGGTGCCTCAATTGTCGCTTCTGGTGCATTGGCAGCCGGAGGTGGCATGTTTTGTGCATGCTGAAGTTGTTGACTAGACCAACCAGTTGATTAATTGCAGCCCAAACATCACCTTGTTGGTTTTGTGGGGGATTTGGTGGTGCTGCTTGTTGTCCTGCTAGGAGATTTTTTAGTTCAGTTGGAACATTATTAGAGGCGCGTTGTTCACGTCTTCTACCTCTCCTACCTCGTCTACTAATTACTTTAGTTTTAGACTTTTAAAATCTTTGGAAAGAGATCGGAAATATTAAAATTTGCATAAAAAATATTCAAGGCAATCAAATCTTAAAATCATGAAATCAAACATAGAATACCTTGCATTGAAACAAAAGAAGGTGATATTCCTTACATAATTTGAGAAGGCTAGAACCATTCTCAACAAAAGATAATTATTCAAAATAGGAAATACTTAAAAAACATCATTAAAATAAGAACATTCATGCATTAAAACAAAGATATGCCTATCCTCGAAAAGGCTTGGTTAGACTTGTTGGATTGTGCTCATCTTCCTTCACTTCTTCCTTCTTCAATCTTCCTCTCTAGATGGTGCTGGGTTCATGCTCCGACTAGTGGATCCTCTATGCTTTTTGACAAACTGTCGTAAATACTGGCTCACGGACATCCTTTATCCTCTATACCTTGAGGTGATGTCTGCTTGAGACAGCCATACTTCTTCATGCATGGAAGTCCTTTCTCCTTGAGTGGTGTTGTTTGTTGTCTCTTGTTCTTCTTGATCTCCTCCTTCAAGTGCCATTGCTATGGTAGGGGTTTGAGATCAGCTTCTCAAAAATCCACTTGGATCGAAATCATTCCTCCATTACTGGTCATCTCTTCTTCCTTCTTCCTCTGAATCGGAAATCATTACTGGGTTATTTCTTGCTACTGTTTCCATGGGAAAGTCTTGACTCAACCTTCACGGGGGTACCGGACTGGGAATCAAAGTACTATGTTCCCAAGGAGTTGCGGACGGATTTTCCTCTGGTTCTGGGTTTTCGTTGGGGTCTTCTTTAGGATCATCTTCTGTCTCTCCATTTCCTTCATTCCTTTAGGCATCTTCCATGATAAAATCTTCGTCTGGGATTACTTCCAGCTGCATTCCGATGGAGTTTGGTTGGATGCTACATTCTGATGGCATGGGGACTGTAAACCCCTAGATTTTTTTATAATATTAGCAAACCCTAAGAACCGGAAGTTGAAACGAAACCCTAAAGTTAACCTAGTTATATGATTAGTCTAGTGAATCTAGATCCGGCAATCCCGTGTTCTTAAACCCTAGAAAACGAAATTGAAATAATTGTGGAATATGGTTCGTAATAATATAAGAAAGCCTAAAAATATCAGATTCGAATTTTTCTAGTGTCCTTCGGATCCGATCGGGATCAGTTTTCGAAAACCTTGCCTTGGTGTACCGGATAGCAAAAATATTCCGACAACACCAATAGATTAGTAAAAATATAAGGTTTTCAAAAATATCAGTTTTAGAATTTTTCTGTAACTAAAAATAACAGATATAGGCCTTTTACGCGTATTTTCTCTACTACCGGTATTTTAATTGTCTAGTCTACTATTCATAGTACTTTTCTACTATTCATTATTATTTACTTATCTCTACTTTTCTTACACTCTATTCTTACACTCTACCATACTTATACCTTACAATTTACCTTTCCCATATAACTTTAATCACATCACACCTTACACATTACTTCTTTTAATACAAACAAACAAAACAAATCAATTCTTCCCCCTATCTATGCAAAAACGATGCCTCCCCCTCTCCAATGCATCCCATTTTGTTTTCTTTTTCAATTTATTTTATTACATCTAATTTCCACTCCAAAAATCTATAAATACCCCCTCATACATTCACTTCTTTCACACCACTTCTTTACTAAAGTTACTATACTCAAATTTCGCTCCAAATCTCTCCAAGAAAGTTCTTCCAAGAAGCTCTCTTTAGTTCATCTCTTTTAGGTAAAAATTCTTCAAGAAATTCCTATGTTCATCTACCTAGTATGAACTTAATGTGTGTTTTCCAAAACCATGAAGGTTAAGAAAGCAACAATAGGTTCATACTTTGTTTTTGTTCATAATATCAATTCCTTTATGTTCCTTTATGTTTCTTTATGTTCCTATATGTTCATAACTATCTAAATATCTATACAGCTATATATATATATATATTATATTTAGAGCATATAAGCTCAATGTCTTGTAATTTATTTACCTTTCATGCAATTTATTTACTTCATTTCAATTTATTTAATTTCAAGTTGATTCTTAAGACTAGTCTCTCTAGTCTTAGACTTGTCCATATCAAGTCAAAACAATTTTATTTCTTTGCTTTTCTTTTCTTTTGAGGAGTAGTCTATTCTTAGTCCCGTGATACCTTGATGAAGCTAAGGTTCTCAATACTTGACTTTATTAATGCTCTTATTTTATTTATGTTGTTTTTATATTTTCATAGTTACATATTCTCATTCATACATGAATATGTTGTTATTGTCTCAACCATAATAAAAATGAGTTTTCTTAAGTAAAAAGAATGAACTCTCTTTAAATATAAATTTTGTCACACAAGAAATGATTTTTCTTAAAGACTTGAAATTAGCTCAAGTTTTAGTAATATGTGGTTTTACCAAGAAATACATAAAGTAAAGTTACCACAAATTCTCTTTTCAAACCAATAGAATAAGAAAGATTCTTTAAACTTAGTTCCTTGTTTAAACAAAGGATTTCCTTAAATACAATTGTCGAAGTTCTCTATCAACATTTTAAAATACTAAAGTCTAGATAAGTTTTCAAAAATTAACTTATAAAGATCATTTCTTTTAAGTGGATCTAACTTTAGAAAAGCTATAGGACATATAACCATGAAGTGTTTAGAAAGATTATGTTTTCCAAAACATTAGAAATAAGGTAGTAGAAATTTAAAAGAGATTAAAACTACTTTATTTAAGAAATGGAGTTAAAAGAAGGAGATGCTCACTTTTAGTAAAATAAGAAATTTTCTTAACAAAACTAATTTCTTTACAAAACTTAAGCTTATCTCACTTTCAAAACATATTGTACTACAAGAACATTGTTGAGACAACACCACTAAATTCATGCTTATGGTTTGAGTATATATATGTGTATTCAAGGGATTTTTCAACCATACAATATATCTACATTTTTGTACAAAAGCCCTTGAGTGGATAAAGTTTGAAAACTCTAGTTTTGAAGTTTGGAAAATTCGTATCAAATCTGTACGCTACTATTCTGAGACCGAAATAACTTTTTTGATAAAAATAACCTTAGAAATAGATAGATCTTTTCGAGTAGGTAGAAATCGATATATAATATGCAAAATTCTGAGTTAAAATGAGCAAGTTATGGCCATTTTAAGTTGGAATTTCCATTCCATACGATTTTTACGAATTCTCTAAGATAGAAGTATAGAATTTGAATAGATCTTGATGAAATACTCATGTTGGGTATTTCTTTTGTTTAGGTGTCGAGGATCACGATCTTGTCTTCCTTGAGGATTACTTCGACTCCTAGATCGCTATGGACGAGTGAGTTTCCTTTACGTTTACGTATTCGCGCATGTGCTTGTAGAATAGAGCACTAGATGTTAGGAAAAGATAAAATTGATATGCATGTGGGATGTTATGGGAACTATGAATGTGAATTGTTATGTGCGATCAATGAACAATAAGTATATCGGAATCCAAATTTTGATTGATATAAATGTTTCTATGCATGAATTGTTATGTGTGCAAATATTGTTTGATCGCTTTAAAATGACTTAATGTTATATTGAAATCCCCATATAATAAATTGCTCATGCATATCACTTAGAATATCATTTCAAAGTTTTTGCTACTACTCCTTAGCGTGGGACCGGAAAGGTAAGCTACCTAGCTACATCTCGAGGGTTAGGACGTTTGGGGAATACGGCCTCAAGGTGTAGCCGAGCCGGATCGATCGCTTTGGGTAAGGAAAGCCCGGGGATTAGTAGTACGGTTCGTTGGAACCCCAAGACGCGCACAACTTTAAGGAGGTCGGTCGGGACCCAGTTCAAAGCATTCCCTAACCATCGATGGAGGGGTAAATCCATCAAACATACAAAACCGGATAGTCGTATGTAATGTTTGATCATATGGTTATTGCATTTCATATGCTTGAATTAATAAATTTGGTTGATTGCTTGTTCTGAATACTATTGTGTAAGGAATATCTCACTAAGCTAGTTATGCTTATACTCCTATAGACTTTTGACATTGCAGGATTATCTTTTGCACCCGAGACCGCCTTGATTTCCCCGGGTAGAATCCTTATTTTGAGAAGCTTTTGGAGGAATTTTATTTTGAAGTTACAGAGTAGATTTCTTCTAAAATCTTCTAGCTTCAGTTATGTTATTCAGTAAAACCATGTTGTTATATATTTATCGGGGGAATGCCATTTAGAAGTTGTAAGATCTTATGTTTCTATGATATGTATTAAGTGTTATTTTGTATGTTCCGCCGCCAATATCTTAAAATGCATTACTTCAACGGTCTCCCTTTGTTGTGAATGTACGCCTTATACCAATATGGAAGTTTTCGAGTGACTGAGGTAGTCATTCTTGAGCTTTGATATTGCGTACGGCGGGCTGTTACGTTTAGGATACCTGTTGGGGCGTGACAGGGACAATACATCTGTAGGCGGCGTACCAGTAGAACCGTTCTTCAGCGTCTGCTTTTAGCCAATCGGTGTGATCCGCCAGCTCATCATGTGCATAGATATAAAGGGGTCCTAACTTGTTCCAAGTTCGAAAGTCTGGATCTTGATGGGTTCCTTTTGCCTTTAAGATGAAGGTCATCTCTTGTAGCATGGTTTCTCTATACATAAAAACCATCATTCTTTCTACCACGTATATGACCTCTACGTCACTCCACCTTCGTCTGCTTATGGCATCGAATCGTAGTTCTTTGGGCAAGTTCCTCCATAAGGAATGTTTCAAACATTTCCTCTATAACTTAAACATTTCTTAGGCGGTTATGGGTCTTCCAACTAACGCAAACTCTTCACATAGGACTCTTAGCCTAAGACGGTAGTTCACAAAGGTCTCATCTGGGTCCTTAAGGAAATTGTCAGGATTTTTCCTTAACTTTGGGGAAAGTTAGCTATCAAAATAGAACAAGAAGAGGATCAGATCTTAAGCTTTAGGTTCTAATTTCTTACTATCTAACTTAAAGTCTAATTCTACTATCTTTTATCTAAAACTTGCGTCCTGATACCAACTTAAACTGTTACGCCCTAGAGGGTACCCTAAACGTGACAGTCCGCCGCATATAATATTAAAGCTAATGAATGACAACCTTAGTCATGCGGGAGCTTTGATACCACATGCAAGGAGTGCTTCTAAGATAGTAGGAGGCTCACAGGGGTATTACATTTGAGTAGATAATAAAAGCAAGCAAGAACTTATATAAATAAACATAAGATTTTCATAATAATATCCTTACATCATCTTAGGGGCATTCCCCCCGCTTTAGAAGTCTTTCCAAAATAATAACAACTATAACATAAGCCTACTATAGAGATTTTCCTAGAAGCCTATGTTCAAAACTTAAATACATAAAGCTTCTCCCAAAAACTCATAGTAGCTTATACTCGTACCTGGCATATGGGGCTCCTTGGGGCCAACCAAAGGTAATCGTATTGTAACAAAAAGCTATAAGGTTATAAGCAAAACTAGCTTAGTGAGATAATTCCATCTATAAGACATTTCCATAATTCATAGATGTATTTTAAATCAAACATATGAGAATGCATCAATCATATGATCAAACAAAATACACATGAGTAACCAGAAATCAAGTGTAGCATGGATTTTACGCCCTCTATATTGAGGTTTGGGAGGTAACAGGCCCATGCGACCACCAATATTTGCAGATTTACAGGCTCCTACTTGCCCTGTAGACTTTTCGGCTCCTACTAGCCCATGTAGACTTTCCGGCTCCTACCAGCCACCACTACCTTTTCCTCGTTTCTCCACACGAAGAATAGTAGTGAAACAAGTGACTCATAAGTATGATATGCATGAATTGATTTCAATATAAATTTAACCAAGTAATGTTTAGTTCAAGTTGAAAAGTGATCAACACAATTTCCATCATATCCATACAAAAATCACAATTTATTTATCAAATCATCTTTCGATATTCTTAACTTATATTTAATCCATCATATTCCAAGTCACACAAAATTATTCTTTTTATCTTTTTCTTTAATTGCTAGTACTACTACTTACAAGCACAAAACAAGGAATGTAAACTTAAGTCAAGAATTAACTCACTCCATGTCGATAGATCTAATCGAAGTAATCCTCCGGAAAAGTGATCTCGGGTCCTTCTCCCTAAAAAAGATGAATACCCAAAATGAGTCTTTCATGAAGTTTCTATTCTTGAATATCTTAAACTTTTCTTAAAATCGCGGTAAAATCGTATAAGAGGAAATTCCAACTTAAAATGGCCATAACTTGCTCATTTTAACTCGGAATTTCACATATAATATACCGTTTTCTACCTATTCGAAAAGATCTATCTATTTCTAAACTTATTTTCATCAAACTAAGTCGTTTGAGTTCCAAAAAAGTGGCAGACGGATTCACCACGAATTTTGTAAACTTGTTTTCCTTTTTTTATCCAAAGCTCATTTGAAAAGATAGGTAATATAATAGCTTGTAAAACCTTTGGAAAGTATATTCATGTATTTGTTGACTCATAATAAATGTATGAAGTAAATGAAGTTGTCTCAATTTATGAAAAAGTAAAGTCTTTAAAGATTTTGAAACTTAAGAATTTTTGGAATATTCATTTTGCTTTGAAATCATCTTAATTTGTTTATAATGAGTATCTCTTTTCTTTTCCTAAATTTTCACTTTCGAAATTTCTTCAAATTCCTAAAGAAGGATTTTTATTTCCTATACTTAGCTTTCAATACTTTTTTGAAAGTATTAACACTCTTATATTTAGAGAAATGATTTCTTGGTTTCTTGAGATCATTTTGTTGTAATGAAAATAATTTCTATCATTTGAAGAAAAAGATGAAGTTGTTGTAAAATTCTTGTTTACTTCAAAAAGTCCTTTTTATGTATGTTTATAAAATCTCTTATGAACTCCTCTAAGTTTGTTTAAAATGACTTCTTAGTTTTTAGAAAAACATTAACTTCCTACTTTTATTTCTAGATAAGAATCTTTATTTTAAGAAAACATTTCCTTCATTTATTTTGTTGAGACAAAACCATTATGTTCATGTATGAATATGAATCATAAAGTTATAATAACATAAAGGAACATAATAACTTGAAAGAATAAGACAATAAGAAAATAAATCAAGTATTGGAACCTTAGCTTGTTCAAGGTATCCCGGGACTAAGAAATGACTAGTCCCAAAAGAAAAAGAAAATGTTTTAACTTGATGAGGACAAGTCTAAGACTAGTAAGACTAGTCTTAAAAATAACATGAATGTAAATAAATTGCATGGAAAGTAAATAAATTGCAAAACAATGAGCTTATGTGCTCTAAATAATATATATATTTATATAGATATACTAGATAGTTATAAACATAAAAACAACATAAGAAATGTAGATTATGAACAAAAACAAAGTATGAACCTATTGTTGCTTTCCTAACCTTCATGGTTTAGAAAACACATACTAAGTTCATACTAAATAGATTAACATAAAGAAAACTTGGAGAAAGATTACCTAGTGGATCTAAACTAGAGAGAACTTCTTGAAGAATTTTTAGAGAGTAACTTTAGTATAGAAGAAATGTGAAACAAGTGGAAGTATGAAAGGGTATTTATAGGAAAATGTGGGAGATAATTTGTGTTAATTAAATAAATGAAAATTAAAACAATTTGGAGCAAGAAAGGGGGGGGGGGGGGGGGGGGGGGGGGGGGGGCGCATTCAATTTTGAGGGAAAAGAGAGAGTAAAATTAATTTTTTGTCTTTTGATTAATTAAAAGTAAGATATGAAGAGTGAAGTTGTATTGAAATGAAAATGTGTAAGAAATAGGTGTATGGGTTGTAAGAGTAGGTTGTAAGAAAAAGTAGAGATAATAAATAGTGTAGAATAGTAGTAAATGTGTATGTAATGTAAAGTAGACATGATAATTAAATACCGGTAGTAAGAAAATATGCGTATAAATGCGATATCTGATATTTTTAGCTACCGAAAAATTATGAAATTTATATATTTGAAAATCTTATATTTTTACGAATTTAACGGTATATTCGGAATATTTTTACCATTTCGAGCTCCGGGACACGTTTTTCAAGAACTGTGTCCGATCGGTTTAAAACGAGTTTCGATTTTACTAAACTGACCTTTTTAGGCTACCTTAGATAATTACGAACTATTCTAGTCACTAAACTCTTTCTTACTCTCTTAGGATTTCTTAAACGGGAATGCCAGACTTATGCGGTTATGGTAAACTAGGGCATTGTTTGACTTTATAAATCCGGTTGACTTCTAATTAAGTTTTAAGCTTTAATTTGAATCCAAAACTTCGGGGATTTACATAGGATGTCTACAATGACAAATTTTCTTATGCTAAAGTCAAATGTCGAAGTGTGTGTGTGCATGTGTGTTTGTTAGCGTTGATTTAGAATAGAAGCGTTATTGTCTAACGTTGGAGTCGAACACCTCCAACGTTCCATTGGGTTTTGCCGGCGTATGACGTTCTGAACGATGAGAAGGATTTTTGTTGCACGTCAAACGCTGCCTCCTGGGGATCCTACGCCACCGGCATAGATATCAGATTTGCCAGCGAAGGAATGAAATTCTATAAATATGCAGCATGAACAACGGTTTTTGGCAGACGTTTCTCCTTCGCTTTATTTCTTCCTTTGAGCGTATAGGGTCTGTTCTTGATATCTAAGTGTTAAGGCTTCATCTTAAGGCGAGTTTGATCAAAGGTAAGTGATCCTAATCCATCTACAACATGTTTTTCTCGGATTTATGTAAGATTTTTAGGGTTTTGTTGTGTTTTTGAAGGAAAATGTGGGAAGGATTAAGATCTCGGGTTTAATCTATCTCGGTTGGATAAGGAATGATTTTTGTGGTTTAAACAAGTAAGTATAATGTTCTCATACAAGTTTTATGTGAATTTCATGCAAGTTCTTAGGACTTTGTGGTTGTTTGCATGAAGGAAACCCTAGCTTTGGGTGAGATCCAAATTTGGTAGATGTAGATTGGGTTCTTGATGATCTAAATCGGTAAGTTGTATCTACTCTATGATGGTTTTAATCAATGTATGATTAGATGATCTTTATACGTTCGTTATGTTATGCAAATCTTGTGTTTTTGTGAAATATTTGGTATTTGAGGAGTTTTATGTGGTTCATTGTTGCTCTTGAGGATATTTGCAGGGTTTGATCGGAGTAGACGATATGGATATTGGAGATTTCTTGTCAGGTTAGGGTTTTTGGAGAATTTATGTCTGTTAGGATATATTGATAACGTGTTTATATCTATTGATGTATATATATGTTGTGTAAGCCCAGGAAAAGTTTAGTAAATAATTTCAAGATGAACTTCGAAAATAAACCCTAAAAATCACTCCAAATTAAAACCGAATTTCGACAAGTCCTAAATCACGAACGAATTCAGAAATTTCTTAATCTTGAGAAAATGAAAATCCTTAAAAATAAAATAAGAACTCAACAGTCTTCAATTCCAAAACCACTACGTTCGACAAATTCTATACGTAACTCCGACTTATAAAATCGGGTAATATAGAATGCTAAAACAAATTATTAAAAAGTAAATAACGATTAACTTTCGGAAATGAAACCCAATTCAAGAATTCTGAAAACGTTAAAAGATATTAAATACTTACAAAAATGAAATGTAAAATAAATTTCTCAAATTAAATATGTTGTATAAACATAAAATATCAGTTTCCAAATTGGCAAAGATCTAAACCGGAAAAATCACCCGAAAACCCTAAGTGAAATACAATAGTTTAAGTCCGGCAATCTAGCACCCCTAACCCTAGAGGCCAAGATATAGTTTAAATATGTAGAATAGCTAGTAGTAATATAACTTGTTTAAAAATATAATTTTGGTAAATTTTTGACCTGTTTCGAACCCGTTCGGATACAGACTTCGAAAAGTGTGTCCGGGGCTCGAGATATCAAAAATATACCATTAGTACAGTTAGACTCGTAATTTCATAAGATTTCCAAATATATTAGTTATATAATTTTTCGGGTTATAAAAGTTACAGTTATAACCTTTTTATCGTATTTTCATTACTACCGGTAATTAATTAGTCTTTTGCACTATTCACTTTTATTTCATTACACAATTTTATTATTCCTATAAATCCTTATATTCTTAGATAAATATTTTATATATTATAGAAAATTTTGTTTTTCTAAAATATAGTTAGTTCGGGCTTTTACGGGATCAGATTCTGTTTAAGACCCGATACTAAAAATAAAATAAATTAATTTAATAATTTGAAAATATTTTTATTTTCATAAAATAATTTCTTAGAATTTTTTGGGTTATAAAAATATCATTTATAGCTTATATTCACGTATTTTGATCATACCGGTAACATATTTGTTAAAATACTAAAATAATTTAAATAATTATTTAATTTTAATTATGAAAAATCTGCTACAAATATTTGGAATAAATTTTCTAATTTTATTTTATTTTATTAAGAAAGTACTCGTACAACCCATACTTTCAAGTACACCTTTCACATATCACTTCTTTTTCACTTCAATTTTTTTACACTTCATTATATCACTTCATGGATTTTTCCTTCTTTATGGCTGCCAGTGTCCTTTAATTACTCCTATTTTGACTAAAATAAATATATTCTACTCCTTAAAGAAGCTACATTATACATTTATTATACAATTCAATTTCAAGTCAAATTTCAAACAAACCCTCTCTCTCTAATTCACGCGCAGCATGCTCCACCTTGGCTGCCTTGTTTTATTTTTTTTTCTCCTTTCATTCATTAATATACTCATTTTCTCCCTCTCTCTTTCATTTACTCCTCTTTCCCTCTTTCATTCCTTAACTTTTTCTCTCTTTTTTCCTCTCTTTTCTTTTTCATTTTGTTTTTGTTTCTTCAAGAACACAAGCTGCCCCCTTCTTCTTCTATAAGCTTCCACACATATTTCTTCAAGAATCATGAATAAAACTCTTGTCCAAAGCTTTCATAGGTGATATAGGTGAAGTATAGTGAGAGTTTCATGCATCAAATGATATTCCATTAGCTTAAAAGCTAAGGATGATGATGCCAAAGTGAAACACTCCATTTCTCTATGATTTTTCTCTTGTATTATTCTTATTTTCTTATTTAAAGTAGTTATATTTTGTAGATCTAACTTTTTGTAGCTTTGATTTTTGTTTATGCCTTAGATCTTGTTATTGAAGTTATTATTTTTGTTATTGCTTATGATCTATGCATATATTCATCATCCACATGTTCATCATGGTGTTCATGCATCTACAACTAGTATAATAAACTAGATCTAGTGTTTTGAGTTCATGAAATGCATTAGACTTTTGTTTTATGCTCATAAACAACTTGTAGTAGCATGATGATAGTAGGAAAATTTTAGAAAACTCAAGATCTATTTTATTTTCAACAAAAATCATTTTTGAAAATTCGGATGAAAAATGAACCATATTTAGAAAAGTTATTTTTCAACTTCAAGATGTGTATTTTTCATTTAAAATGAAGGGCTTAGGGTATAGATAACATAAATGAGTGATTTTGATGAGTAAAGTTTAGATCTATGAGTTTATAGTTTACTATCATGGGTTTCTTTTATGTTTATGTTCATATTAAGTGTAGATCTGGTTTTGAACTCAAACAAAATTGTGATATTCGTATTTTGGCAAGACCCCTATTTAAAAACCACTTTCCAAGTGTCAAACTGAAATTTTTACTTAAGATAATGGAGGCTTTATGTATGTATATCATCAAGACTTCTTTTTACAAGAATCAAAGGTGATTTTCAAAAGTTATTTTCAAAATAAAAATCTTATTTTCGGATTTAGGTCAAGACATATTTTAAAAACATGTTTTCCAACTCAAAAATGAAGTTTTTACTCAAGATATGAAGGGCTCTTAGGATAGGATATGTAAGGAATGGATTTTCATACGTTTAGATAGATTTTATCAAAAGATATGTCCAAAAATAAATTTTATAAATTCAGATCTCAACAAAGACCAATTTTAAAAACCCATTATTCAACTTCAAAACAAGATTTTTATTAAGGAAATGGAAGCCTTAAGGGCTAGGTTTGATTAGGAAATGGTTTTTGAAAGACTAAATGAGTTTTACAATGAAAACAAGCTCAAATGAATTTCTCAAAATTCGGATTTGAAAATAGCCACAATTCAAACACCTATTTCCAAATGCTAAAATGATAATTTTGATAGGAAAATGGAAGTCCTAGGGTATATATATAATAAAGACCAAGTTTTGATAAGGATAAAAGGAGTTTGTCAAAATATAACCTTACAACAACAAATGGTTTCCAATAATAGGTTAAACAATGTTTTCATCCTTCAAAATTTTGTAAAATTCGTATTTAGGCAAACCACCTATTTAAACATCTACTTTCTAACCCTAAAGTGAAGGTTTTTATTGAAACAATGAAGATGATGGTTATATAGATCATCAAGGTTGAGTTTGATAAAAGAAAGTATGATTTTACAAGAAGAAAAACTATTTTTCTTAAGTCTAGTATAATTCAAAGTTTTGCAAAGTAAAGGTTTTCAAAAAGAATTCTTGATAATATATGCATACATATAGGTAGATCATCTCATAACCGTCATAACAATAGCTTGTAGGCAATACATATATGCATGATGCATTGTAGAAATAAGGTATGAAAATTGAGTTTATCCAAAACTTGTAAATTCGGATGATTTCAAAGCCATGCCTTAAAAACTCATTTATCAACTCCAAAACTTGTGTTTTATATGAAAAATGAGGAGTTTAGGTCATAGGTATCATCAAGTGATGATTTTGATAAATTAAGATAGGATTTGCTAAGAAAAATATATAGAACAAGGAGTAGAAACAAAGTAGGAAAAATTGAGTTGTTGTCATTTTTAAGAAATTCGTAATAATGAAGTAATGGCATAAAACCCATATTTTTCAAACTCAAATTAGAAGTTTTATTAAAGAAATAAAGTCCTTAGTGGTAAGGCATGATTGAGCCTTAATTTTCTAAGTATCCAATGATTTTTTATATAAAGGAATCACCACAAAAACAAGTTTTGCAAAATTCGGATTTTGGGATGAGCCAATTTTAAAAGCATGTTTACAAAGTATAAAATGAGAATTTTTATGTAGAAATAAAGGTCATAAGTAATAGATATAATGAAGACTCAATTTTAATAAGGACAATTATATTTTCTTGAGAAATAAATCCAAAACAAATAGAGATGACTAAAGTTAGGAAATTAGTTTTCTTAAAAGTAAATAGCCATGGAGTTTTACAAATAAAAAGTTTTTAAAATTCTTTTTAGTAAATACTGTCAAAAGCATGCATGCATCAAGCTCATAACATGCCATTCATGATAGGAAATCATTCATATTGCATGTGTAATTGATTTGTCAAGTCGAAACATTACAAACAATTACAAAACTATTTTTTGGAATTAGAACTTGCTACTATTCCGATCTGATCCGATTTTTTCGAAGCTTCAAAGTTTTCAAAACTTAAAAATAATATTATAATTAGATATATCTTTCTAAGTAGATAGAAATCGATATATAATTTGCGAGATTCCGAGATAAAATGACCAAGTTATGGCCGTTTTAAGTTGGAATTCCCGCTTGGGACGAGAATTACGAATTTGATAGTTTGTATGAGATAGCTTGGACTAGTTAAGTGATGAAATACTTATTAGGGTATTTCCTCCATTTTAGGTACCCCCGATATCGGCGAATCCTTACCACCAGATTACTTGTACTAAGAGACCGGTGATCCAATGCCGAGTGAGTATTACTTCCGATTTCATTTATTATATGTGATTGTAATAATAGTTGCACTAGATATTTGGTAAAGATAAAATGGATATGCATGATGGGGACGGATGGGGACTATGTATGCTTATTGTTGATATGAGAAATGGAATGTAAGAATATCGAAGCCGAGTGATTAACTATTACTTGTATAGATGAATTAGAATTGATTGTCTGCGATTATTGATTGATCACTTAAAAGAATTGGTATAATTGATTATTCGGAATTGAAGATGAAATTGAACTCATTCATATCACGATGGGGATGGAGCATTAGCATTTGTTGGTTTATCGTTGTACCTTAATCGATTTTATAGTTTATAGTTGTCCACAACCTGAAACTGTCTCGATTCGTACCGCGGGATTCGTTAATCTGCTAACCTGGGATGGAGGGTGCAAGTCCATCCACATATGATTTCCAGCAGGTCATATGTTTGTTGAATTCACGTGTTTGATGTATATCACTTGATTGTATGATGTGTTATAAATGCAATCCTGGAAGTTCTTACTCACTAAGCTAGTGTAGTTTATACCGCAATAGATGTTTAAATGAATAGGTTATCTCAAGAATGCTAAGTGGGGACCGTGATGGTTGGAGTCGAGAATGATTCCAGGATTCCGGCAAGGAATAAGAATGCTTGAAGTTATTAGCTAGGTTTTATAATTTGCCTTGTAATAGTTTTATGTAGTGAAATTTTTTAATAAACCGTAATGGAAGTGTAATGTCTTGTATTTGGAGTATAGTAATTGAAATTCCTTTACATTGTTACTCAAGTTATATCAACGTAAAATGTATTACTTCGATGAGTCTCCTCCATGTGTTAGACACCTTGTACATAGTATGTAAGCCTTCGCATAACTGAGGTGGTCATTCTTAGGCTTTAATATTGTGTATGGTGGACTGCCACGTTCAGGGTACCCTTTGGGGCGTGACATGTTGTAACAGGATATTTGGAGTTTGTGGAATTGTTGTTGATGTTGATATAGGAGTTTGTGGAATTCGAGTTTTCTTAGTTGTTGTTGATATCAGATTTGAGTTGTATTCTTGAAATTAAGAAAGGTACGACCAATCCCTGCTTGTTGTTTTTGCTTATAAATTTAGTATTGCTTGATTGGTTGTAGGAACAAACTTCATAATAAACATAATACTATTTGATTTAATAATTGTTTGCTTGGTTGTGCTTGGCTTTGATCAGTAAAGACCTGGCAGACAGTGATACTGGTGAGGTAGGTATCTTGATGATCTTAGTGTGAGGTTGTCCCTAGTAGACTCGTGCTTTGATATGATTCCAGTAGAATTGGAGGGAAATCAAGGATGTTTGGTCAGTACCCACTCATCCATATATGTATATAATTATCTTATTTTCAAAGAGTTGGTTATTTTTCAAGAGGAGTCTGAGTTACTTTAAGTTCGAGATTAGAGTATACATAGTTCTAAATTGTGTTGATTTGCATAATATAAAAAGATAACAAACTAATTGCTTGCATTAAACTTAGTGCATTTGATATATATAGTTGTTGCGTGTGCATTTGCATTTGCTTTTAAGGATTGGAGTTATCATACTAGGCTTCGTAGCTCACTTTTTTCTTTAAATTTCAGGTATAGGTGATAAAGACATTATATATGACCTTTCGGGTTATGATATGATCTTTGATCAAGGGGATGGCAATAGTGGACTTGATTACTCAGCTGAGAGTTAGACTTTTGATTATAGGATTTTGGGAGAAAAGAAGTGCCTAGATATCTTAAAGACTTGATTTTGCTATATTTTGCTTATTATTATGTTTGATGAACAATTATTAGATCATCTATCGTTGGAAGACTAAGTTGTGAATGAAGGTTTTCTCTTGTAGACAAATTTCAGTTGTTATGTTGGATAGTTGGCTTGTGGATATGCCAACTAAGATGTTTGTTTGATTAAATAGGAATGTTACGAAGTTTGCTTGTGTTTCCAGATTATACAGGTTGTGTTGAGTATTCTATGAGATACCCTATGTGTGTTTACAGGTGATATTTGATAATTTATAGATATTAGAGCCTTAGCGTGTTCTATTTCAAGAGAAGATACGTGGCAGGTTGTAATGCCTTATTTTTAGGGCGTTACATCTTGAATGATTTTTCTTATAACTACATAAAGATTCATATTTTAGAAAATAATTAGTTAAAAGAGTTTAACATGAAAAAAGAACATTCATGGGCTCAAAATAAGTATGAAATCATGATTTTATTTAATTAATTCTCACACTTACAAAATCTAAACATTAGAATTTTATTTAAAAAGTTAAACTTAGAAAATTCTTTAAAAAGAAATACATTTGGGTTTTATGTCACAAATAGATAAAACCATATTTTATAAAAATAAATTGTTGCATAAGAATTTGTGAACAATATAAAATCCTTAAGGATTTTAAATTATGACCTTCTTGTTGTTAAGTTACAAATTTACAAAATAGCAAATTAATCACAAGTCAAAGAATGATCATTCACAAAACTCTATCTTTCACAAAATTGTTTATAAACTTTATTTTGAGGCAACATCACTAAAATCATACATACAATATAAGTCTATATATATATACATATTCAAAGGATTTCTCAATCATATGAATATCTATACTTTTGCTTAAGGATTTTTGGATGAAAGAAAGTTTGAAAAATTATGTTTTGAGGACCTAGAATTCATAATGATTTTGTACTCCACTTATAAACCCCCAAAATTTTGTGATCAATTAAGCTCAAAATCCTAATTAGAAGGTCAATCGGAAATCCTAAAGTCAACAAAACCTTAGTTAGACTCAACCGTTCAAATCTGGCAATCTTGTGTCCGTAACCTTAAGTAAGTAAGTGAGAGATTAGTATGTAGAATAGTTTGTAATAATAAGAGAAAGCTTAAAAATATCAAATTAGTTAAACTGCGATTCATTTTAAGCCTGATCGGATACTATAAACCTCTAAAATTTTGTGATCGGTTTTACTTAAACCCTAAATTGGAAAGTCAACCGGGAACCCTAAGGTCAACAAAACCCTAGTTAGATGTAATGGTTAAAGTGCGGTAATTGTCACGCCCCGAGGGGTACCCTAAACGTGGCAGTCCGCCGTACACAATACTAAAGCCTAGGAATGACTACCTTAGTCACGTAAAGGCTTCCATATCATGTACAAGGCGTACATCACAACTAAGGGAACGCATCGGAGTAGCGCAATTTATATCGATAATAAATAAGTAACAAGGCAAAGAGAATATAGAACATAAACATATCACATTTCAATTCTTAAGGGCATATTCTTCTATTATCTTTAAATAAATGTACTCACTAATCATAAAGGTTAGCACATATAAAGAACCTTACAACTTTCTTCATCGTATGATTCCATATCTTAATCGTCCGTCCATGACTTCCTTAATGTCATGATCCTCAATTTTAATCCACGAATATACCTGTTTCAATCAAATCTATAGGGGTATAAGCTACAACTTAGCTTAGTGAGATATTCCTTTTCATTCGCACCACATTTTCAAACAAGTTTATTTATTTAATCACACATATGCATGAATTCAATGCAACAATCACATGATTACGCGAATATATATAGTCGTCCGGAAACCATATATAGAACGGATTTACCCCTCCGTATCAAAGGTTAGGGAATCGGGGTTGAAGGTCCTCGACCTTCTACTGCTAGTCCCCAGGTCCTCACCCACAGCGTTCGGTTGGCTCGGCTCCGAACCTAGAGTCGCTTTCCCGAGCGATTTGGATTCTCCAGGAAGGAACATGGCCCGTGGCACCGCACGATCACAGCCAATCCAACTCTACGCGTAGGAGTAGCAGCCTTCTGAAATAGATGTGACTCGATGGATGCTATGCGTGAACGTTTTATTGTTCTTAGGTCAAACCTTATTAAGGTTTATTAGGGCGATCAATCAATTTAGCAACAATAAACAATCATACAAGTGAAGTAAACAAAATTATTTAAACAAGCAGATCGAAGTTGCGATATTCTTACTTCTCAATTCACGCACAACATAGAATCATATATATAATCCCGAATTCCCCAATATATATCCATTTTTATCTTTTCCTAATATACTAATGCTACTACTTTACAAGCACAAGCAAAGTAACGAATTTAGGAGGAATAACTCACTCGTCCATTTCGCTATCTTCTTAGTCGTAGAAATCCTCGGGTAGGTATTCCGTATCCTTCGTCACCTAGACAAAAGAAATACCCGGGATAAGTCTTCATGATTTCTATTCTTGGAGATTCTAAACTTTACTTAAAATTCGGTAAAATCGTATAAGAAGAAATTCCAACTTAAAATGGCCATAACTTGCTCATTTTAACTCGGAATTTCGCATATGATATACCGTTTTCTACCTATTCGAAAAGTTCTATCCATCTCTAAACTTATCTTGGTCATAAAAGGTCATTTGGGTTCCGAAAACGTCAGGTACAGATTTAAAACGAATTTTCTAAACTTTTGCAAAAATCCATTTTCTAACTCAACTCCATTTTAAAGAAAATCCTTTTGTAACAATATAAATATATATTTGATAAACACTTTGAATATATAGGCATGCTCACTTTATATGCAAAAATCCTAATGGTAGTGTCTCAACAATTTATTTCATAAAATAATTCTTTTAAACTTTAGCTTTGAAAACTTCCTTTCAAGTATTTAAAGAAATTTTATATTTTTCTTTGATTGTATAAATGAGTATAATCTTATTTTATTTTCTTCATTCCTTTTTCCAAAACAAGTTAAATTTTTCCTTAATCCTTTAGTCATGTATTAAATTTTCCTTCTAGTGATTAAAGTTCAAATTCATCAAAATACATTAAGTTGATGAAAACCCTTTTTGTATTTAGGATGGTTTTTAGAAAATGAATCTTGCCTTCTTATATTTATTGCTAAAATATAAGTTTTGCTTTCTAAAACTTGTTCTTTCATTTCTTTGAAAAGAATCATCTTTATTGATAAAATCCATTATTGCTAACCTTACTTTATTTATATTCTTTTGAAAACAAATTCTTTCTTTTAGAATTTTAAAATCATTACTTTTCCTAATGGGTTCTCATGAGTTGATTTTTATTTAACTTTGAAAACTAGTTTGTTCCTTAGTTTAGAAAAGAATTTAAGTTTTCAACATTAACGATTTATTTTTCTTAAAACTTAAATTACCATGAAATATAAAGAAGATATTTATTTCTTATAAAACTATCTTCGTCATTTTAGAAAATCTTGGGAAAGCTTGTAGTGCTTTATTTTTATGTTGTTGATAAAAACTTCATTATTTTGTGACAAACCACAATAGAAAATCTAGTTTTGAGTTCCCTTAATAAAATGAAATTCTACTTTTTAGACTTAGTTGAGACATTAACATTATGTAGATGCAAGTATCATGAGCATATAAAATAATAAGAACATAAGAAATACTAAAAATAATAATGAGCAAGAAAATAAAATATCAAGCATTGGGAACCTTAGCTTCATCAAGGAATCCCGATCAAGTATTGGAGCCTTAGCTTTATCAAGGCATCCCGGGACTAAGAATGGACTAGTCCCGAAAGATTAAAAAAATAATAAAAGTTGTTTTGACTTGATATGAACAAGTCTAAGACTAGAAAGACTAGTCTTAATATCATAAAATAAATAATTGCATAACTTGAAATAAATAAATAACAAATGAGCTTATATGCTCTAAATATAATATACATAATATATATATAAAAATAATAATAACAACATAATAAAGTAGGAAGCTTTATGTACAAGAACAAAACATGAACATGTTGTTGCTTTTACTACTCATATGAGTTTCAAAACAACACCATAGTCATGTTAAGTTACATGACATGGATGAATAATAGATGGAAGAAATATTACCTAAGGTATGTAAGAGATATGAAGATGGTAGATGGAATGGGTATTATGTGAGTAGTGATATGTGGTAGATAGTGAGGCTTTGAAAAGAAACTTTCTTTGGTAATGGAAGAGGAGTGTTTTCTTTTTACAAGAAGTGAGTTCTTGTAAGATTATAAAGAAGAGTTTTTGGAGAGGATTTTGGCATAATTTCTTTGCTTTGGAATGGTGTGAAGAAATGAGAAGGGGAGAGGTGGTATTTATAGAATTTTGTGGAGGAATTAAGAGTGTAATAAAATAAATTGAAAAGAAATAAAAATTAGATGAATGGGGAGGGAGGCGCCGGTTTTGGGTATGTAGAGAGAGAATGATTTGTTTTATTTGATTTGTGTAATAAAGAAGTAATGTGTAAAGTTTGATGTGATTAAAGGTGTATTGGAAATGAAAAAAGTAAGAAAATAGATATGTAGGTGTAAGAAATAGGTGTAAGAAAAAGTAGATAGGTGAATAGTAATGAATAGTAGAAAAGTACTATGAATAGTAGACTAGACAATTAAAGTACCGGTAGTAATAAAAATACGCGTAATAATGCGATATCTGTAATTTTTAGCTACCGAAAAATTCAAAACTGATATTTTTGGAATCCTTGTATTTTTACGAGTCTATTGGTATAAACGGAATATTTTTAATATTCCGAGCTCCGGGACACGCTTTTCGAGAACCGATCCCGTTTGGGTCCGAAGGTCACTCGAATTCGCGAATCTGATATTTTTATGTTACCTATTATTACGAACTATTCTAGGCATTAACTTAATTTCGTTTTCTAGGGTTTGAAAACGCGGGATTGCCGGATCTTAACTACTAGGGTTCGTTATAGGCTTGTTGACTTTTAGGGTTCCGTTTTGAATTCCGTTTTCATCGAGATATTCGTAAGATCGTATAATTTTCGAGTCTTGAGCGTTTTAGAATTTTAGCTCGAAATGTTTATTTCATTTGTGATTATTTAATAGTTTTTAGTTCTCGGAATCATTTAACCGAGTCTAGGTTTATGAGTTGACTCGATTTGACTTTTGTGGAAAATTTGGATTTTGTGATTCTAAAATTTTACTGAAGGAATTAGGACTTTATTATCTCGTTGTTAAGCGGTATTTGGATCTATTGTTTCGATTTGCGTTTTAGGAATTGGGTAGATTATTTAATCGACGTACGGACGTTGATTATATGGTAATTGGACTTTATATTTTATTTCAGGGGTTCTCGTTTTCTCAAGATTGAGAGAACTCGTTTTTGTTCTTATTAAATTTTTAACTGGTTCAACTTTTAGGGTTTCGTTTCCGGTATTTGACTCGGTCTAGAATTGAGTTTTAATCTCAAGTTGATTTTTCGGGTCTTTGATATTTATACTTCTAAAAATTATTTTTAAGGATTATGAAAATTTTTGGGGGTTTACAACCTACCCACCTTAAAGAAAGTTTTGTCCTCAAAACTTGTCATACGTACGTAGGTTGATGAGAAATTGTATATCGTCATTCATCAACATTCGTGATATTTGGAATTTTGTCTTACGTCTATTTGTTGAAAGGGTATTATGATTTCATTATGTCTTTTTCTTAGTTTGACTTTCACAAAAAAGGGTTGGGAAGTCTATCGTTGTTTTTGAATTTCTTCTTTCATATCTATCTGTTCGCATATATTTTTAGACGGTAATATTGGAATGTTGTTAATCTTGTGCGTTTAATATTTTATGCAATATAGCATATATAGAATCAATAAGATTTGGTTTTAGCGATTTTCAACCTTCACTTTGACTCTTTCTGAAGAGTTTCAAACTTAACCAATACAGCAGACGACTGACGACTTGACACTTGACTTGACTCGATCTTAAACTGACATCGACTCGATACGACACTGGTACATTCACTTGACGAAGGAAGGTTGTGAATTCGCTTTCCCATTCTTATGTGAGCATATATATGACATGCATATATAAAATACACAATGTTTATACTTATTCCGTATCGTTGTTTTATTCTTTACGTGGTATCTTGACAAGGTTTGAGGTCAAGATGAAAAATTTGGAATTTGCGTTGAGATTTTATCATTACCGGTTCTAGCTTTTAGGCGGTAATAGTTATGCTTTTGATGTATTTTGGCGTGTTCAAGGTAAAAATTAAATTGCCTTCTTCTTTTGTACATACAAAATTTTGACAATCATATTTTTATTCCATCTGGAGTAAGGTGACGATTACATAATCTACGGTCATTACTGGCAACTATCGGTATAACAAGAATTTTAGCGTCTAAGGGTAGCCTGATATTAACTCGTATTCATGACTATCGTCTTCTTCTAAAACACGAATTCTATTTCTTGGTTGGCTTCCTCGCAAATCCATTGTCCTTGTAGGTTGTACACATGTATTCCTTGTGGGGGTATTGCTGAGTATCTCTCCATATTTTTCTTCTTAGGACACTTCTTGGCAATATGTCCGACTCCTTGCAGATCAGACAAGTGGCAGAGGTTTTCTTTGGGCATCTCATGACTTTGTGATTCGGACTCCGCAGTAGTAACACTTGTGTTGCAACTTAGGACACTGTCTTGGTTGATGTCCTTTTTGCATTTCCAACATTGGGTATCTGGTTTCTTTTTATCCTTCTTTCTACTCGGGCTGACCGATGTTTCGAGCTCATTGACTTTGAGCTTAGCTAGGTTCACTTATAGATTCTTCCTCAATATCAGACATTTCCTTCCGTCTTCTCCTTTTCTTAGCACCATCCACAATCGTGCTCTTTCTACTAGTTCTCGAAATCTTTGATGTCGAATTCTATCAACTTGATACGAAGGTCTTCATTCATCCCTATAAGAAGACTTGTCGTTTTTAGTTCTCGCTATCCTTATATGATTCCGGGGCATTGTAACAGCTTACTGAACTCTGTTTCATATTGTTCAAGACTACGACCTCCTTGAGAAATACTTAGGAAATCTGCACTAAATTGGATTCTCAAGCTTCCAGGGAAAAGGTTCTCCAAGAATTCATGCCTAAATGTCTCCCATGTGATTGGTGGTAGTAGCTCTCTACTTTTGGATTCCCACCATATTCTTGCATTGAACCTTAGCATGAAAGTCCCATATGTAAGCTGAAGATGTTGTGGTACTTCAAAAGCATTGAAAGATCGCTCTACTTGGGCTAACCAATCATCAGCTTCATCCGGTTTTCCAAAAGCTCCATCAAAATACCGGTTACACTTAATGAACTCTGGCAACATACTCTGATAAGGTTTCGGTAAAGGTGGCTCAGCTGGTGTTATTTCAATTGGCGGCGTTGGAACTTCTGGTGCTGCTTCTTGTGCAGGTGCTGGTGTAGGCAAAGCCTGAGCTTGTTGTGCAAAATTCCTTATGAGGTTGGCAAGTTGTTCGATGTTAGCTTGATCCATTCGTGGTTGTTGAGGTTCCTCCGGGTTCTCAGGTTCTACAGGGGGTGTTTCTTGGTTGCGTTGAGCACGAGTACGTCTATTTGTTCTACAGGTTTTATTAAGCTAGCGTGAGATTCTTAAACTTTATTAAGTCTTAGACGTTTTTCGAAAAAAACGATCAAGAAATATGCTAATAGAAATCGAGTACGGAAATGAATAGAAACATTTGAAAATTGACTGAAATCATAATAAAATGGAAATTCATATCATTAAAATAAATACATGGAAACAGAAGGAAGACTTAAATACTTCCTTTACAAAAGTTCAAAGAAAGGATGTAAAACATAATTAAAATTTCAAATCATTACATAAACAACATATACATCTTTGATTAATTCTTTTTACAAAAGCATTTCTCCTATCGGTCTATTAAAGCTTTTACGGAAGGTTTAGCGTCCATTTCTGCTTTGGATTGCTCTTCACAGGGTAGGAATATTTCCTTGATCACTTGATCCCTCGTCTTCATTATCAGTAACTTTTTCTTTTCCTTTGTGGCGAGATTTGGTGGTAGGATCTCCAGACGAAGTCCCACATTCTTCCTTGGATGGGTCATCTCTTTCGGGGACTGAGATGGGGTCGTCCCATAAACCTTGCGTCTTTAGGTCTTCACGTACATAGAGGTACCACACCTTGCACATGTAGCATGTTTCCTTGGCATTTGTAGGGTAATTCTTGGTCCTACAGATGAGACGACTGCATACGTAGCATTTCCTTATTGTGGTTGGGTAATTGTTGGCACTGTGTTTTCTTTTTGCATGACCAGAATAGATAGTACCATTCTTCTTAGGACAATTAAGGATTTTGTGGTCCTTGTTTCCACAGAAGTAACACTTGTTCTGTAGTTGTGGGCAACTTTTGGGGAAATGTCTTCCTTCACACTTCCAGCATCTGACCTTAGGGGTTGCGGAATCCTTAAGATGTTGAAGTCGTTTATGCTTCTTAGCCTGTGGTTCAGGATTGGCCATGAAGGAAGGGACTTGTGCTACTGGTGTTGCTCCGAGTTGACGTCTTATAACAGGAGCGGGTGCAGAGGTTATGGGTATTTGTTGTATATAAGTCCTTATCGTCTCTTCTAGACGTCTTATGGTGGTCAAGAGTTCTTGAGTTAGATCTTGTGGTGGGAGTGCTTCTGTTTCTTGTTGTTCTTCGAGAGGGGTGCTTGATTGTGGCATAACTTCCTCGGGTAGCCTCCTAGAACCGACGAAGCGATCGCATTAGATATTTTCTTTAATACGAGTTTTACGCACAAGCTATTTGTTTTTAAAGAAAAGAGAAGCGTTATAGACTTTTTGTTTGTCTGATTTAAGGTTAACGTAGGTACTTAATGTTATTTACCTAAGGGTCTTACCTGTAAGAGAGGAATTATACTTAAATTGCTCCTTATTGGTCTTGAATGGGGTTACTATGCACTAAGGCTTATCAATCTTGCTAAGGTAGGCTTACTATGTTTATTCTATACCTAGATTCTAAGTATTCTTCATGTTTTCTCCATTTTATTCTACTATGTTCTATCTCCAAGTCATTTCTACTTTTCTCAATCTTGGGTCAACATCTTAGGGTAAATCGTATTCATGCGATACTTCCATTTTGTATTTCACTAAATATCCTCCAATTCATGCATAAGTATTTCCTGCCTTCTTCTAATATTCTCCAAGATAAAGTTCTATTCTTAGACATAAGGATTCTTAGACATAAGATTAAGTTCTACCATTCTATACTTCTAATATCCTCTTTCTTAATTCCCAAAACCTTGTTGCTCTGATACCAACTTAAACTGTCACGCCCCGAGGGGTACCCTAAACGTGGCAGTCCGCCGTACACAATACTAAAGCCTAGGAATGACTACCTTAGTCACGTAAAGGCTTCCATATCATGTACAAGGCGTACATCACAACTAAGGGAATGCATCGGAGTAGCGCAATTTATATCGATAATAAATAAGTAACAAGGCAAAGAGAATATAGAACATAAACATATCACATTTCAATTCTTAAGGGCATATTCTTCTATTATCTTTAACTAAATGTACTTCACTAATCATAAAGGTTAGCACATATAAGAACCTTACAACTTTCTTCATCGTATGATTCCATATCCTTAATCGTCCGTCCAACTTCCTTAATGTCATGATCCTCGAATTTTCATGAATATACCTGTTTCCAATCAAATCTATAGGGGTATAAGCTACAACTTAGCTTAGTGAGATATTCCTTTTCATTCGCACCACATTTTCAAACAAGTTTATTTATTTAATCACATATGCATGAATTCAATGCAACAATCACATGATTACGCGAATATATATAGTCGTCCGGAAACCATATATAGAACGGATTTACCCCTCCGTATCAAAGGTTAGGGAATCGGGGTTGAAGGTCCTCGACCTTCTACTGCTAGTCCCCAGGTCCTCACCCACAGCGTTCGGTTGGCTCGGCTCCGAACCTAGAGTCGCTTTCCCCGAGCGATTTGGATTCTCCAGGAAGGAACATGGCCCGTGGCACCGCACGATCACAGCCAATCCAACTCTACGCGTAGGAGTAGCAGCCTTCTGAAATAGATGTGACTCGATGGATGCTATGCGTGGACGTTTTATTGTTCTTAGGTCAAACCTTATTAAGGTTTATTAGGCGATCAATCAATTTAGCAACAATAAACAATCATACAAGTGAGTAAAAAAATTTTTAAACAAGCAATCGAAGTTGCGATATTCTTACTTCTCAATTCACGCACAACATAGAATCATATATATAATCCCGAATTCCCCAATATATATCCATTTTTATCTTTTCCTAATGTACTAATGCTACTACTTTACAAGCACAAGCAAAGTAACGAATTTAGGAGGAATAACTCACTCGTCCATTTCGCTATCTTCTTAGTCGTAGAAATCCTCGGGTAGGTATTCTCGTATCCTTCGTCACCTAGACAAAAGAAATACCCGGGATAAGTCTTCATGTTCTATTCTTGGAGATTCTAAACTTTACTTAAAATTCGGTAAAATCGTATAAGAAGAAATTCCAACTTAAAATGGCCATAACTTGCTCATTTTAACTCGGAATTTCGCATATGATATACCGTTTTCTACCTATTCGAAAAGTTCTATCCATCTCTAAACTTATCTTGGTCATAAAAGGTCATTTGGGTTCCGAAAACGTCAGGTACAGATTTAAAACGAATTTTCTAAACTTTTGCAAAAATCCATTTTCTAACTCAACTCCATTTTAAAGAAAATCCTTTTGTAACAATATAAATATATATTTGATAAACACTTTGAATATATAGGCATGCTCACTTTATATGCAAAAATCCTAATGGTAGTGTCTCAACAATTTATTTCATAAAATAATTCTTTTAAACTTTAGCTTTGAAAACTTCCTTTCAAGTATTTAAAGAAATTTTATATTTTTCTTTGATTGCTATAAATGAGTATAATCTTTATTTTATTTTCTTCATTCCTTTTTCCAAAACAAGTTAAATTTTTCCTTAAACCTTTAGTCATGTATTAAATTTTCCTTCTAGTGATTAAGGTTCAAATTCATCAAAATGCATTAAGTTGATGAAAACCCTTTTTGTATTTAGGTTGGTTTTTAGAAAATGAATCTTGCCTTCTTATATTTATTGCTAAAATATAAGTTTTTGCTTTCTAAAACTTGTTCTTTCATTTCTTTGAAAAGAATCATCTTTATTGATAAAATCCATTATTGCTAACCTTACTTTATTTATATTCTTTTGAAAACAAATTCTTTCTTTTAGAATTTTTTAAAATCATTACTTTTCCTAAATGGGTTCCTCATGAGTTGATTTTTATTTTAACTTTGAAAACTAGTTTGTTCCTTAGTTTAGAAAAGAATTTAAGTTTTCAACATTAACGATTTATTTTTCTTAAAACTTAAATTACCATGAAATATAAAGAAGATATTTATTTCTTATAAAACTATCTTCGTCATTTTAGAAAAATCTTGGGAAAGCTTGTAGTGCTTTATTTTTATGTTGTTGATAAAAACTTCATTATTTTGTGACAAACCACATAATAGAAAATCTAGTTTTGAGTTCCCTTAATAAAATGAAATTCTACTTTTTAGACTTAGTTGAGACATTAACATTATGTAGATGCAAGTATCATGAGCATATAAAATAATAAGAACATAAGAAATTACTAAAAAAAAATAATTAATGAGCAAGAAAAATAAAATATCAAGCATTGGGAACCTTAGCTTCATCAAGGAATCCCGATCAAGAATTGGAGCCTTAGCTTTATCAAGGCATCCCGGGACTAAGAATAGACTAGTCCCGAAAGATTAAAATAAATAATCAAAAGGTTGTTTTGACTTGATATGGACAAGTCTAAGACTAGAAAGACTAGTCTTAATATCAACATAAAATAAATAAATTGCATAACTTGAAAATAATAAATAACAAATGAGCTTATATGCTCTAAATATATATACATAATACTATATATAAGCAAATATAATAAACAACATAATAAAATAGGAAGCTTATGTACAAGAACAAAACATGAACATGTTGTTGCTTTTACTACTCATATGTTTCAAAACAACACCATAGTCATGTTAAGTTACATGACATGGATGAATAATAGGTGGAAGAAATATTACCTAAGGTATGTAAGAGATATGAAGATGGTAGATGGAATGGGTATTATGTGAGTAGTGATATGTGGTAGATAGTGAGGCTTTGAAAAGAAACTTTCTTTGGTAATGGAAGAGGAGTGTTTTCTTTTTAAAGTGAGTTCTTGTAAGATTATAAAGAAGAGTTTTTGGAGAGGATTTTGGCATAATTTCTTTGCTTTGGAATGGTGTGAAGAAATGAGAAGGGGAGAGGTGGTATTTATAGAATTTTGTGGAGGAATTAAGAGTGTAATAAAATAAATTGAAAAGAAATAAAAATTAGATGAATGGGGGAGGGAATGGCGCCGGTTTTGGGGTATGTAAGAGAGAGATGATTTGTTTTATTGATTTGTGTAATAAAGAAGTAATGTATAAAGTTTGATGTGATTAAAGGTGTATTGGAAATGAAAAAAGTAAGAAAATAGATGTAGGTGTAAGAAATAGGTGTAAGAAAAAGTATAGATAGTGAATAGTAATGAATAGTAGAAAAAGTACTATGAATAGTAGACTAGACAATTAAAGTACCGGTAGTAATAAAAATACGCGTAAAAATGCGATATCTGTAATTTTAGCTACCGAAAAATTCCAAAACTGATATTTTTGGAATCCTTGTATTTTTACGAGTCTATTGGTATAAACGGAATATTTTTAATATTCCGTACTCCGGGACACGCTTTTCGAGAACCGATCCCGTTTGGGTCCGAAGGTCACTCGAATTTCGCGGATCTGATATTTTTATGTTACCCTATGTCATTACGAACTATTCTAAGCCATTAACTTAATTTCGTTTTCTAGGGTTTGAAAACGCGGGATTGCCGGATCTTAACTACTAGGGTTCGTTATAGGCTTGTTGACTTTTAGGGATCCGTTTTGAATTCCGTTTTCATCGAGATATTCGTAAGATCGTATAATTTTCGAGTCTTGAGCGTTTTAGAATTTTAGCTCGAAATTTATTTCATTTGTGATTATTTAATAGTTTTTAGTTCTCGGGATCATTTAACCGAATCTAGGTTTATGAGTTGACTCGATTTGACTTTTGTGGAAAACTTGGATTTTGTGATTCTAAAATTTTACTGAAGGAATTAGGACTTTATTATCTCGTTGTTAAGCGGTATTTGGATCTATTGTTTCGATTTGCGTTTTAGAATTGGGTAGATTATTTAATCGACGTACGGACGTTGATTATATTGGTAATTGGACTTTATATTTTATTTCAGGGGTTCTCGTTTTCTCAAGATTGAGAGAACTCGTTTTTGTTCTTATTAAATTTTTAACTTGGTTCAACTTTTAGGGTTTCGTTTCCGGTATTTGACTCGGTCTAGAATTGAGTTTTAATCTCAAGTTGATTTTTCGGGTCTTTGATATTTATACTTCTAAAAATTATTTTTAAGGATTATGAAAATTTTTGGGGGTTTACAGTAATCCTGTGTTGGCAACACTAAAAAAGTAAGTAAGAGATTAGTATGTAGAATAGTTCACAATTATATAAGGAAGCTTAAAAAGATCATATTAGTAAAACGACAAATTGGTTTAAACCCTAACGGATACAGTTCTTGAAAAACGTGTCCCGAGACTCGAAATAGAAAAAATATTTTGGATATACCGTTAGACTCGTAAAAATATAAGATTTTCAAAAATATCAGTTTTATAATTTTTCGGTAAGTAAAAATATCATATATCGCAATTATACGAGTATTTTCTTACTACCGGTACATTATTAGTCATATCTACTTTGCATTACACTATTCATTACTATTCTACATTATTCTTTTACTTTTTCTAACACCTATTCTTACACCCTATATACCTATTACCTTTACTTTTTACCTTTCTCATAACTTTATTTCACATATACCTTACTTATTATTATATTTAATCAACAAAAATACAAAATAAAACTCTCCTCTCTCTCTTCCATGTAGTGGCTGGTGCCCCCTTGTTCCTCTCTCCCTCATTTTTTATTTATTTAAATCACACAAAAATTTACTCCTCATTTCCTATAAATACTTCCCTTCTCTTTCACTTCTTTTACACAATTACTACCCATAAATTCACTACTAAATCTCTCTCAAATTTTCCTCTCAACACTCTCTCAAAATATTCTCAAACCTCCTTCTACATACACAAACGTCATTCCGACATATTATCACAAAACACTCTTTAGGTAAAAAAAAAAAAAAAAAAATTTCCTTTACCAAATTTTCTTCTCATGTCATATAACTTTACAAGACCATAGTGTGAGTTTCCAAAAACTAAATATTATGAAAGCTACACTATGTTCATGTATTGTTTATGTTCATGAATATCTATTTATTTATTTATGTTGTTACTTTACCTTGTTCATATTATTATTGTTATTATATCTAACTAAGTATCTATATATATATATTATATTCTAGAGCATATAAGCTCACTTGTAATTTATTTACTTCCATGCAAAGTAATTTATTTATTCCTTTTATTACAATTTATTTCATGTTGTTTTAAGACTAGTCTCTAGTCTTAGACTTGTCCTCATCAAGTCAAAACAATATCTTTCTTTTCTTTCTTTTTGGGACTAGTCTACTTCTTAATCCTGGGAGCCTTGAAGAAGCTAAGATTCCCAATACTTGACTTTATTTATTATTTATGTTATTTTTTCTTGTTATTATTTCTCATAATCATGCCCATTAAGATTGCTGTCCAAATTTTTAAAGCTCCAATTATACTTTGACAAAAAGGAGATTTTATCACTTAAGAAGATTTTATATGAAATGTAGAATCTATGGTTTAAAAGTAAATTTATTCTTTTCCAAGTTTTAGGAAGAATTCACTACAATTTTAAAAGCTACTTTCATTTTGAAAAAGCTTTTTAAATCATTTCTATATTACTTTGTTTTCCTAAAAAGAAGATGATTTTGATACTAAAATGATTTCTATAAAAACATAATACAAAGGAAACCTTAGGAGAATTTTCAAATTAAGAGCTTTTCAAATAAATGGACAAAGAAAAATTATATAGAAAACAAATAGGAAAGTGACGCTAATATTGAAAAATTTTGAAAAGAAGAAAATTTATTTTTATCAAAAGTCCTTTAAGAATAAGATAAACATGATATAATTCTTTTGAAAAAGAATCAAAATATTCATTTTAAAAGGAGTAGTAAAAAAAAAAAATGGATTCCTTGTAAACTTTTAATTTTGTTTTACTCAAGAAATTTTAATGGACAACAAATACTTGAGCATGGATAAAATATGAGCTATATATCTATGAAAAAGGAATTTTTCAACTATATAGATAACTAAGGATTTATTAAAGCAATTTTTGGATGGTTTAATGTTTGAAACAAATTGCTTTTGGGAAGAGAAAATTCGTGGTGAATCTAACACCACTGTTTCAGAGCCTCAATGATCTAATTTGATGAAAATAGTTTTATAAATGAATAGATATTTTTGAATAGGTAGAAATCGGTATATTATATGCGCAATTCCCAGTTTAAATGGTCAAGTTATGGCCATTTTAAACTATAATCATCCTTTATACGAACTTTGACGTTCTTATTGGCATAATTTAGACAAGTTTCATGAAAGTTATCAATAAATACTCATTTTGGGTATTTTCCTTAACTAGGTGATTCTAAGGAAGAATACTCGTATCCCGAGGATTATTGCAACTAAGTGGATTGTTTGAACGACTCATCCACTTAGAAGAAGTGTCGACATGGCATTGTGAGTTTATTTCCTTAAAAAAACTTTACTTGCTTATGCTTGTAGTTTAGTCGCACTAGAATTAAGTAAAGATAACTTGATATGTATGTAAAAATTGTTGAAAGTACTATAAGAATATCGAGACAAGAATTGATTGTAAGTAATTGTTTGTTTTAGTATAGTATTTGATATGTATGAAATTGTATGATCACCTTAAAATTATTAATAATGATGCTATGATAATTTAAATAAATTGATTCATGCATAACATGATTTGAGTCATATTGCATGGGGTTATTATCCTTAGGTGAGAAGGATGGTAGCTCGGTCGAAAGACATACTTGGCGGTTATGATCGAAAGCGATTGCTTGGCGACATGGAATTAAATGCTTGGCGGAAATCCGAAAGCATGGCTCAAATCGAGTAAACTTAATATGCTTGGCGGTACTGATCGAAAGCATAATTTAACTAAAACTATTCGTTTAAGGTTACGTATCACCAAACCCCGAATGGAGGGCATAAATCCATTCAACATATAGTTCCCGGAAAACAATATGCCTTATTTGCCCATGTGTATGTTGCATTTTACTTGACTACTTAGATAACTTGTTTGAATTTCATTACACAAGAAGTTTATTTATGGAAATAGTTCTCACTATACTTTTAGCTTATACCCCTATAGATATCTGTCACGCCCCAAAGGGTACACTAAACGTGGCAGTCCACCACATATAATATCAAGGCTTAATAATGGCTACCTTAGTCATGCGAAAGCCTTAGTATTATATGTAAGGCGTCTAACACGGTAATAGGAGACGCTTTTGGGAAGCATAGTTTAAGCAAGTAAAGATAAACATACAAGCATCCAGAAATAAAGTATATCATATCATTAATAACCAAAGGTCTGTTACATAACTCCTTAGGGGCATACCCTCGCTAATCCCATGGATCGTGATAAACTTTATAACATCCAAAATACTACATTAAAGATTTCAAAGGAATTCTAATCTAAGTCTTCGAGTAGATTTCCTCCAAAATCTTCAATATACAAAACCTACACTGATACGGGGAGACCTCGGGCACAAAAACAGGTGTTCCTGAGAATACAAATATCTATAGGGGTGTAAGCTTATGGGCTTAGTGAGAAAATCCCAAAATTTATACTCGAAGGAAAATTATCAATCACGTTTATTATTCAAACATATGAAATGCAACAACCACGTGAGCATACAAAACATATGACTTTCCGGGAATCATATATTGAATGAATTACACCCTTCATTCGGGGTTGGGTATTAAGGCCAATTACAGCCATAACTTTTAAAAACACTTTTATAGATCTTACCCGCTCCTATAAGCCATCAAAATCTTGTAGTTATTACAGGCTCCTACTAGCCACCAATTTAAGTAGTTCTTACTGGTTTCTACTCGCCACTGACATGATATATCGGTTATGTCTACCACCACTATTATACACTTGTCCCACCAATTGTATAGTAGTGAATGCAATGTGACTCAACATATGAAGTGCATGAATAATTTCTTTAATTAAAGTCTAGTAGTTACATTTAACTTCTTTCAAGTGATCAATCAATTTCAAACATTTCAAGATATTAATTCACATACAACTTTATTACAAACAAATCGAGTTTCGATATTCTTAGCATTCTTTCAACATATTATCATACAGCTCCTTTTGATTTTTCTTAAATTCTAGTGCAACTAATTTTACAAGAACAATCAAGAGTTTGAAGAATAACGGGGAATAAACTCACTCAGCCATGATGACACCTTCTTTGAAATGGATGAGTCGTTCGGGATTTCCACTAATCGTAATAATCTTCGGGATATGAACAGTCCTCCTCGAGATTATCTAAAAGAAAGAAAAATACTTAAGATAAGTATTTCATGAACTTCTTTTCTTGAAGATTCTAATCTTTTCTTAAAATCGCGGTAAAATCGTATAAGAGGAAATTTCAACTTAAAATGGCCATAACTTGCTCATTTTAACTCGGAATTTCGCGTATAATATACCGTTTTCTACCTACTCGAAAAGATCTACGCATTTCTAAACTTATTTTCATAAAACTAGGTCATTTGGGTTCTGAAAAGATAGCGACCAGGTTTGCCACGAATTTGCAAACACTTGTTTTCCTCTTTGTAAACAAAGCTCATTTGAAAAGATAAATATTTCAATTATTTTGTAAACTTTTGAAAGGTATATCTATATTTGTAATGACTCATAACAAATGTATGAAGTAAATGAAGTTATCTCGACTTATAAAGAGTAAGGTTTTAAAGGCTTTGAACTTGATATTCTATTGAATATTTATTTTACTTTTGAAAGATCTTGAGTTATTAAGATGAATATTCTATTTCTAAATTTAATCTCTCGTAATTTCTTTAAATTCCTAAGGTGTGGTTTTATTTTCAAAACTTGGATTCAAAAAGTAATAAAATGGCAATTTTTGTTTCTTGTAATGATTCCAAAAGAATATTTCTTGATGAAAGATAAGTTTTCATAAAACCTTTTGTTTATGTAAGAAAAACCATTCTCATGCATGTTCATGGGTTTTTAAGAAATCCATTTTCCTTATTTATTTCTTTAGAAAGAATCTTTAATTCAAGAAAACACTTTCTCATTTATTTTTTGTCGAGACAAAAACATTATGTTCATGCATGAATATGAATCATAAGCTATAGAAATATAAAGTAAAATAATAACTTGAAAGCTTAAGTAAATAATAATGTAAATCAATTGGGATTAGCTTCATCAAGGTACCCCGGGACTAAGAGAAGACTAGTGCCGAAAAGAAAAGAAAGAGAAATTGTTTTGACTTGATGAGGACAAGTCTAAGACTAGAATGACTAGTCTTAAAAACAACTTTGAAATAAATAAATTGCATTGAAGTAATTAATTGCAGGAAAGATAAAGAAATTGCAAGACAATGAGCTTATATGCTCTAAATAATTATATAGATATATAGATTGTTAGATAGTAATGACATAAAAGAAACATAAATGAACATAGAGGAATTATGATTATGAACAAAACAAAGCATGAACCTAATGTTGCTTTCTTAACCTTCATGGTCTTTAGAAAACACACACTAAGCTCATACAAGTAGATGAACATGAAGAAATCTTGAAAAATTCTCACCTAAAGGATGCTAAACTAAGGAGACCTCTTGAAAGAATTTTGAGAGAAATTGGAGAGAAATTTTTGTAGAGTAACTTTAGAGAAGAAGAGGTGTGAAAGAAGTGAAGGTATGAGGGGGTATTTATAGGAAAAGGTGGGGGATAATTTGTGTTAATTAAATAATTGAAAAATAAACAATTTGAGGCATAGAGAGGGAGGGGCGGCGCCATTTGATGCATGGGGAAGAGAAAATTTTAATTTTTTGTTATTTTGTTAATTAAAAGTAAGAAATGAAAGATGTGGTTGTATTGGAAATGAAAATGTGTAAGAAATAGGGTATGGTTGTAAGAATAGGTTGTAAGAAAAAGTAGAGATAGATGAATAGTGTAGAATAGTAGAAAATAGTGTAATGTAAAAGTAGACATGACAATTAATACGTAGTAAGAAAATACGCGTATAAAAGCGATATCTGATATTTCTAGCTACCGAAAAATTACGAAATTGATATTTTTGGAAATCTTATATTTTTACGAGTCTAACGGTATATTCGGAATAATTTTCCTATTCGGGCTTCCGGATACGTTTTTCAAGAATCATGTCCGATCGGGTTCAAAGGACACTCGAAATTCTTTAATCTGATATTTTTATAAAACCTATAGCTATTACGAACTATTACAACTATTTTTCCCAACTTTGTTTTCTAGGGCTTGAGAAAACGGCAATGCCGGACTTAAGCGGTTACGGTAAACTAGGGTTTGGTTGACTCTGGAAATCCGGTCGACTTTCGATTTAGGGTTTAAACTATAATTCGGATCCAAAAATTTCGAGATTTACAACCTACCCCCCTTAAAGAAAGTTTTGTCCTCAAAACTTGAATTTGCAACTTGAAATTCGTATCTGATTCTTCAAAGAGATTTGGATATTTCTTTCGGATCTCATCCTCGGCTTCCTAAGTAGCCTCTTCTCGTGAATGATTCCTCCATAACACCTTGACATATCGGATTTCCTTGTTTCTCAGCTTTTGAACCTTTTGATCCAAAATTTGAACTGGGTGTCCTCATAAGTCAAGTTCTCTTTCAGCCTGACTGGTTCAAGCTCACAATCCGATCAGGGTGGGATGCTTTTTAGCACTGAGACATGGAAGACATTATGTACTCCCGAGGTTTGGTGGTAATGCAGCGATAAGCCAAATCTCCTACTCGTTGAGGATTTCGAAAGGTCCGATATACCTTGGGCTTAGCTTTCCTCGAGCCCGTACACGATGAATACTCTTTATCGGATTCACTTTCAGATACACATGATCACCAACGTTAAACTCAAGGATTCGTCGTTTTTGATCTGCCCAACTTTTCTGTCTATCTTGGGCCTCTTTCATCCTTTGCTGAATAATCTGACTTTATTGAGGCGTCTTGGATAAGATCTGGTCCAATTGTTAATTTTTCCACATCATCCCAAAAGAGGTGATCTACACCTTCTTCCATACAAAGCTTCATACGGTGGCATCTTAATTGTTGAATGATAGCTGTTGTTGTAAGCAAACTCTCCAAAGGTAGGTGTACTTCCCAGCTTCCTTTGAATTCCATAACACAAGCTTTAACATGTCTTCCAAGGTCTGGATAGTTCTCTGATTGTCCATCAGTTTGTGGATGATAAGCTGTACTGAAATGTAACTTAGTTCCATACACTTCTGAAGATCATCCAGAATTTTGACACGAATCGGGGTTTCGATCCGATACAATTCGTGGAACTCCATGCAGTCTCACAATCTCCTTACATATAGCGGGCCAATTTTTCCATTGAGTAGGTCATGTTGATGGGATGAAGTGTGCTGACTTGGAAAGTCGATCCACAATTACCCATATAGCACTTATCCAGCTGATGTTCGGGGCAATCCACATACGAAATCCATGGTAATTTGGTCCCATTTCATTCTGGTATGGTCAATGGTTTCAAAAGCTCCTAGCCTTTGGTGTTCAATCTTTACTTGTTGACATATGGGACACTTCATTATGAATTCAGCTACGTCCCTTTTCATACCATTCCACCAAAAGTGACTCTTAAGGTCTTGGTACATCTTGGTACCACGGGGTACATGGTATATCCCGAGTTATGTGCCTTCCTCATATAATTTCCTTTTTCATCTCTCATTGGTACACATAATCTCCCTTTCATTCTTACTTCTCCTCATCTATCTCAAAAATCATATACTTTCCTCTTATATCTCACTTTTCAACTTTTGTATGACTTCATCAATCGCGTGAGATTCTTTGATTCTTTCTATCAGAGTTGGCTCCATTACCAAATGGGAAATTTCTACTTCTGTGCTTTGTCCTACAAATTCGATGCTCAATCTTTCGAATTCTTTTATAAGTTCTTTTTGAGTTGTGAGCATGGCTGCAACTTCTCATGGTTCTTTCGACTCAAAGCGTCTGCTACCGCATTCACTCTTCAGGGCAATAATTTATTCCAAGATCATAGTCTTTGATCAACTCCAACCATCTCCTTTGCCTCATATTCAATTCTTTTTGTGTGAATAATACTTGAGGCTCTTATGGTCGTATAAATCTCGCATCTTGTCCATATAGGTAGTGCCTCCAAAGCTGAGAGCAAAGACAATGCGGCTAACTCAAGATCATGCGTCGGGTAATTTTGTTCATGCGGCCTCAACTGCCGTGAGCATAAGCAATTACTTTCCCTTTTGCATAAGCACGCATCCTAAGCCATTTCTTGACGCATCACTATGGACGGTATATGGTTTTTCGGATCAGGTAAAGTTAATCAGAGCAGATACAACCGTTGCTTTAACTCTTGGAAACTTTTCCCTCTTCTCATTCCAAATAAATCTTTCATTCTTCTAGGTCAACTGAGTTAGTGGCTTAGTATTTTCGAGAAATCTTGCACAAACTTCTGTAATAGCCAGCTAATCCAAGAAAACTTCTAATCTCAGTCACCGTCCTTGGTTGTTTCCATTCCATTGGCCTTATCTTTTCAGGATCTATGATATTCCTTTCCCTGAGATAACATGTCCTAGAAAAGATATTTGGTCCAACCAAAAGTCACACTTGGTAATTTGGCATATGCTTGTGCTCCTTAAGGTTTGTAATGCCATTCTCAGATGTTCTTTGTGCTGCTCCGTGTTTTAGAATAGACCAAAATTCATCAATGAAGACAATCACGCATTTATCTAAGAGCGGCTTATATACCCGATTCATCAAGTCCATGAAAGCAGTGGTGCATTAGTCAATCAAAGGGCATGACCATGAACTCATAGTGTCCATACGAGTTCTAAAAGCGGTTTTGACACATCCTCTGGTTTTATCCTCGGCTGGTGGTATCCAGATCTCAAATCGATGCGTGAGAATACACTTGCTCCTTGTAGTTGGTCAAAGAGATCGTTCAATCCTTGGCAATGGATACTTATTTGATTGTGACCTTATTGAGTCTCGATAGTCAATACAAATCTATCGATCCATCCTTCTTTTTTTACTAATATACCGGAGCTCCAAGGCGAGACACTGGTCTATAATCTTGGTAGCAATTTGTAATTGCTTTAAGTTCCTTGAGCTCAACGGTGCCATTCGGTATGGTGCTTGGATTATAGGTTCTGTTTTTGGCCATCAAATCGATCTCAAAATCGATTTCTCGTTTTGGGGGTAACCCAGGCAATTCTTCTGGAAAAACATCAGAGAATTCATTAACGATGGGGATGTCGTCAATGTTGGGTCTTTCCTTATCCTCCTCCGTACTTCCTACATAACTTTCAACTCCTTCCTCAACCTCTTCAATTACCTCGAATGAACTTAACTCCAAACTTTTAGAAGTTGCGGATTCTCCCAAAAATGTAGCTTTCTTCCTGTCTTGTCCCATGAATTCCACCTTTTTATTTCTACAATCCACCTTTGCTTCCACCGTGGACAACCAACTCATTCTGAGAATCACTTCGTATTTGCTGATTTCCATTACTATAAGATCGGTAGTTATTTCATGGCCTTATATCTTCATAGGGCAATTCCTTATTACTTCTTTGGTAGTCACCACACTACCGGTGGGGGTTTTTATACGAAAACTTGTTGTGGTCGTGGTGATAGGTAAACCGATCTTCCAGGCTATACTAGTGGCAACAAAGGAATGTATTGCACCGGTATCGAAGAGGGTATAAGCGGTTAGGTCCCCTATTTGTATGGTTCCTGCGTTCAAGACGCATGTGTTACTATTCTTATTGTCCTTATAAGGTTCCCTAGACATCTACTATTCCCAACATACATCATAACTTTATACTCAACAGATATCAAAACAAACATATATTTTAAAGGTTGAGGCTAACCTGTAACCAAGCTATAGTCATACTCCTCTCCATGGTCCAGGGCAGCCAACTCTACTCCTTCTTCGGCATCCTCCTCACAGACCCATTGCCCTTCAAGGTTGTAAATTCTTAGCCCATGCATAGATGATGCCGAGGGACTTCCGCTTCCATTCCCACTCCTTTTCGGGGCTAGTCCTCCTGAAGATCCAACAGGTCGATTGGTTGTGAGATTCCTTTGGGACACTCGTTGGCAAAGTGTCCCATTTGCTTACATACGAAACAAGTCATAGAAGCTTTCTTTGGGCATTCCGGAATCTTATGGCTCGGGTCACCACAGAAATAACACTTGTTCTGGAGAAGGGGGCATCTCTTCGGATAGTGCGCCCCTTTGCATTTCCAACAACTTACTGTTGCCTTGGAATTATCCTTTTGTCCAACGAAATTTCCCTTAAAGTTGCTAATTGGTTTAAACCTCTTGGAAGGGAAATTGGAGCTCGTTCCTGGTTGAAATTTCCTTCCAAACACATGCACTTTCTTCTCAGAAGTCCCCGCCTTCCTTTTCTTGGCCCCTTCAACAATTCTTGCTCTCTCAGCCATTTCTCTGAAGGTATAGATGTCAAACTCTTCTAACCGCATCCTCAAGTCCTCATCTAACCCATTTAGGAACACTTGTCGTTTCAGCTCCTCACTATACTTATAAGAACCCGGAGCATACTGAAGGAGTCGGCTGAATTCCATCTCATATTGTTCTATAGATTTTCCTTTCTAGGATATGTGCAAGAAATCTGCACTATACCTTACTCTTAAACTTCCAGGGAAATAATTTTCTAGAAACTCATTCCGAAACATGTCTCAGGTGATGGGTAGCGGCAATTCCCTACTCTTGGACTCCCACCAGATGCGGGCGTTGAACCTCAACATATAAGTACCATAGCTTATTCGAAGATGATGAGGAACTTCATAGGCGGCAAAATATCGTTCTACCTGCGCGAGCCAATCTTCAGCCTCATCTGGTTTCCCAAAAGCTCCGTCAAAGTAACGGTTACTTTTGATAAAATCTGGGAGTGAAGTTCTGTATGGTCGAGGTGGTGGCGGAGGCGGCAGGGGTGCTGTATGCGATTGAGCATCAGATGCTGCTGGTCCATGTACAGATGCTTGGGGTGCTTGCTGGGGTGGCGCTTGTGCTGGTGCCTGAGGTGGCATATTCCTCTGTTGTTGTTGAACTAACACATTAAGAAGCCGTGTTAACTGACCCAAAGTGGCTTGAAGATTGCCTTGCTGGTCTGGGGCAGGAGCCACAGGGGGCACTTCTGGTTGGTTAACTTCCTCAGGCGGGTTATTCGATGCCTGCCTCATCCTCGGTCGTCCCCTTCTAGGTCGGCTGTTTTAATCGTTTACGTAAATACTAGATTATTAAGTCTTTTACATACTAAGTTACGGAAATTGCGGAAATTTTCAAAGAATTATACATGTAAAGAGAAATATCACACAAGAGAAGTTTAAGCAACTAAATCAAGAGATGAAATTTGTTTAAACCAAAATATAAAAAAAAAAAAAAAAACATAGAAGGGAATAAAATCTTATAAAGAAATCAAGGTTACAAAAGAAATTCAAAATACAACAAATGTTAAACACTTTTTCAAAAACATAAATTAAACTACTAATCGATCCTATATCCTAAGTCGATCTGGTTACGAAATTCTGGTTGGACACATGGGATTGCTCATGTGGGTCCTTCCTTCTTTCTTTGATCTTTTCTTCCTGGTGAGGGAGATGCATTACGGTGGTTGGGTCTAGAAGTCGTCCTTAGCCATCTTAGTTACGAACAACTTTAAGTTGCTTCGGTCCATCATTCTTTTTCCCTTGCGGGAGGGTTGATTTCTAGACGTGCTTGGCTCCCGTTGATCAAACTTCGTCTGTGCTGCATGCTCCTCATCGGATACTTCCGTCACTTCTTTCTCGATCAGGTTTCTTACGCAAGATCATCTTTGATTCGGGATATTCTCATCAGGCCATTTGAAATCTTGACTGGTCTCATGTTGGTTGGAAATATCCTTATCTCGTCCATGATTTGCTGGCTCATCGTGGGCATAGATATATATAATCGGTCTATGGAATTCCAAGTTCAAAAATTGCTTCGGGAAGTGAACTTAGCTTCTTGGAGTATAGAGTTGTGGTTGTAATGGCACGTGGGCCGTTCCCTTACCGTAAGGAAACTTCTAAGTTAATCCAATAGGGCAACTCCTTACATAGGCTTCTTACTTTTAACTGGTAGTACACAAGGGTTTCACCATTTCTTAAGTTCAAACATTGGGCCCTAACTCTAACTTCTCCAAGAGTAAGTTATAAAGGACAAGGGACGTCATTAATTCTCCTTTTTGAGAATTTCTGAACTTGTTTAATCCTATCTAAGTCCTTTCATAAACACATCTATCTTTTTCTATTCTAGATTTATTCCTATTACCTTTATTTCTATAAACTTGTTGCTCTGATACCAACTTTAACTGTCACACCACGAAGGGTACCCTAAACGTGGCAGTCCGCCACATATAATATCAAAGCTTAAGAATGGCTACCTTAGTCATGCGAAAGCCTTAGTATTATATGTAAGGCGTCTAACACGGTAATAGGAGACGCTTTTGGGAAGCATAGTTTAAGAAAGTAAAGATAAACATACAAGAATCCATAAATAAAGTATATCATATCATTAATAACCAAAGGTCTGTTACATAACTCCTTAGGGGCATACCCCCGCTAATCCCATGGATCGTGATAAACTTTATAACATCCAAAATACTACATTAAAGATTTCAAAGGATTTCTAATCTAAGTCTTCGAGTAGATTTCCTCCAAAAGCTTCAATATACAAAACCTACACTGATACGGGGAGACCTCGGGCACAAAAACAGGTGTTCCTGAGAATACAAATATCTATAGGGGTGTAAGCTTATGGGCTTAGTGAGTAAATCCCAAAATTCATACTCGAAGGAAAATTATCAATCACGTTTATTATTCAAACATATGAAATGTAACAACTACGTGAGCATACAAGACATATGACTTTCCAGGAATCATATATTGAATGAATTATGCCCTTCATTCGGGGTTGGGTATTCAGGCCAATTACAGCCACTTTTAAAAACACTTTTATAGATCTTACCGGCTCCTATACGCCATCAAAATCTTGTAGTTCTTACTGGCTCCTACTCGCCACTGACATGATATACCGGTTATGTCTACCACCACTATTATACATTTGTCCCACCAATTGTATAGTAGTGAATGCAATGTGACTCAACATATGAAGTGCATGAATAATTTCTTTAATTAAAGTCTAGTAGTTACATTTAACTTCTTTCAAGTGATCAATCAATTTCAAACATTCAAGATATTAATTCACATACAACTTTATTACAAACAAATCGAGTTTCGATATACTTAGTATTCTTTCAACATATTATCATACACTTCCTTTTGATTTTTCTTAAATTCTAGTGCAACTAATTTTACAAGCACAATCAAGAGTATGAAGAATAACGGGAATAAACTCACTCAGCCATGATGACACCTTCTTGAAATGGATGAGTCGTTCGGATTTCCACTAATCGTAATAATCTCGGGATATGAACAATCCTCCTCGATTATCTAAAAGAAAGAAAAATACTTAAGATGAGTATTTCATGAACTTCTTTTCTTGAAGATTCTAATCTTTTCTTAAAATCGCGGTAAAATCGTATAAGGGGAAATTCCAACTTAAAATGGCCATAACTTGCTCATTTTAACTCGGAATTTGCGTATAATATACCGTTTTCTACCTACTCGAAAGATCTACGCATTTCTAAACTTATTTTCATAAAACTAGTCGTTTGGGTTCCGAAAAGACAGCGACCAGATTTGCCACGAATTTGCAAACACTTGTTTTCCTCTTGTAAACAAAGCTCATTTGAAAAGATAAATATTTCAATTATTTTGTAAACTTTTGAAAGGTATATATATATTTGTAATGACTCATAACAAATGTATGAAGTAAATGAAGTTGTCTCAACTTATAAAAAGTAAGGTTTTAAAAGACTTTGAACTTGAGATTCTATTGAATATTTATTTTACTTTTGAAAGATCTTGAGTTATTAAGATGAATATTCTATTTCTAAATTTAATCTCTTGTAATTCTTTAAATTCCTAAGTGTGGTTTTATTTTCAAACTTGGATTCAAAAGTAATAAAATGACATTTTTTTTCTTGTAATGATTCCAAAAGAATATTCTTGATGAAAGATAAGTTTTCATAAAACCTTTTGTTTATGTAAGAAAAATCATTCCCATGCATGTTCATGGTTTTTAAGAAATCCATTTTCCATATTTATTTCTTTAGAAAGAATCTTTAATTCAAGAAAACACTTTCTCATTTATTTTTGTTGAGACAAAAACATTATGTTCATGCATGAATATGAATCATAAGCTATAGAATATAGTAAAATAATAACTTGAAAGCTTAAGTAAATAATAAAGTAAATCAAGTATTGGGACCTTAGCTTCATCAAGGTACCCCGGGACTAAGAAAAGACTAGTCCGAAAAGAAAAGAAAGAGAAATTGTTTTGACTTGATGAGGACAAGTCTAAGACTAGAATGACTAGTCTTAAAATCAACTTGAAATAAATAAATTGCATAAGTAATAAATTGCATGAAAGATAAAAATTGCAAGACAATGAGCTTATATGCTCTAAATAATATATATAGTATATAGATATTTAGATAGTAATGAACATAAAAAAACATAAATGAACATAGAGGAATTATGATTATGAACAAAAACAAAGCATGAACCTAATGTTGCTTTCTTAACCTTCATGGTTTTAGAAAACACACACTAAGCTCATACTAAGTAGATGAACATGAAGAATCTTGAGAAATTCTTACCTAAAGGAAGCTAAACTAAGAGACTTCTTGAAAAACTCTTGAGAGAAATTGGAGAGAAATTTTTGTAGAGTAACTTTAGAGAAGAAGAGGTGTGAAAGAAGTGAAGGTATGAGGGGGTATTTATAGGAAAATGTGGGAGATAATTTGTGTTAATTAAATAATTGAAAATAAAACAATTGAGGCATAGAGAGGAGGGCCGGCGCCATTTGTGCATGGGGAAGAGAAAATTTTTTTTTTGTTATTTTGTTAATTAAAAGTAAGAAATGAAAGATGTGAAGTTGTATTGGAAATGAAAATGTGTAAGAAATAGGTGTATGGTTGTAAGAATAGGTTGTAAGAAAAAGTAGAGATAGATGAATAGTGTAGAATAGTAGAAAATAGTGTAATGTAAAAGTAGACATGACAATTAAATACCGGTAGTAAGAAAATACGCGTATAAAAGCGATATCTGATATTTCTAGCTACCGAAAAATTACGAAATTGATATTTTTGGAAATCTTATATTTTTACGAGTCTAACGGTATATTCGGAATATTTTCCTATTCCGGGCTTCCGGACACGTTTTTCAAGAATCATGTCCGATCGGGTTCAAAGGACACTCGAAATTCTTCAATCTGATATTTTTATAAAACCTATAGCTATTACGAACTATTACAACTAATTTTTCCAACTTCGTTTTCTAGGGCTTGAGAAAACGGCAATGCCGGACTTAAGCGGTTACGGTAAACTAGGGTTTGGTTGACTCTGGAAATCCGGTTGACTTCGATTAGGGTTTAAACTATAATTCGGATCCAAAAATTTCGGGATTTACAACCTACCCCCCCTTAAAGAAAGTTTTGTCCTCAAAACTTGAAATTTGCAACTTGAAATTCGTACCTGATTCTTCAAAGAGATTTGGATATTTCTTTCGGATCTCATCCTCGGCTTCCCAAGTAGCCTCTTCTCGAATGATTCCTCCATAACACCTTGACATATCGGATTTCCTTGTTTCTCAGCTTTTGAACCTTTTGATCCAGAATTTGAACTGGGTGCTCCTCATAAGTCAAGTTCTCTTTCAGCCTGACTGGTTCAAGCTCCACAATCCGATCAGGGTCGGGGATATGCTTTCTTAGCACTGAGACATGGAAGACATTATGTACTCCCGACAGGTTTGGTGGTAATGCCAAGCGATAAGCCAAATCTCCTACTCGTTCGAGGATTTCGAAAGGTCCGATATACCTTGGGCTTAGCTTTCCTCGAGCCCGTACACGATGAATACTCTTTATCGGATTCACTTTCAGATACACATGATCACCAACGTTAAACTCAAGGATTCGTCGTTTTTGATCTGCCCAACTTTTCTGTCTATCTTGGGCCTCTTTCATCCTTTGCTGAATAATCCTGACTTTATCTGAGGCGTCTTGGATGAGATCTGGTCCAATTGTTAATTTTTCCACATCATCCCAAAATAGAGGCGATCTACACCTTCTTCCATACAAAGCTTCGTACGGTGGCATCTTAATTGTTGAATGATAGCTGTTGTTGTAAGCAAACTCTACCAAAGGTAGGTGTACTTCCCAGCTTCCTTTGAATTCCATAACACAAGCTCTTAACATGTCTTCCAAGTCTGGATAGTTCGCTCTGATTGTCCATCAGTTTGTGGATGATAAGCTGTACTGAAATGTAACTTGGTCCCATACACTTCTGAAGGCTCATCCAGAATTTTGACACGAATCGAGGATCGATCCGATACAATCCCTGCTGGAACTCCATGCAGTCTCACAATCTCCCTTACATATAGCCGGGCCAACTTTTCCATCGAGTAGGTCATGTTGATGGGGATGAAGTGTGCTGACTTGGTAAGTCGATCCACAATTACCCATATAGCATCATATCCGCTGATGTTCGGGGCAATCCACATACGAAATCCATGGTAATTTGGTCCCATTTCCATTCTGGTATGGCAATGGTTTCAAAAGTCCTCCTGGCCTTTGGTGTTCAATCTTTACTTGTTGACATATGGGACACTTCATTAAATTCAGCTACGTCCTTTTTCATACCATTCCACCAAAAGCGACTCTTAAGGTCTTGGTACATCTTGGTACCACCGGGGTGCATGGTATATCCCGAGTTATGTGCCTCCTCATAATTTCCTTTTTCATCTCCTCATCATTCGGTACACATAATCTCCCTTTCATTCTTACTACATCCTCTCATCTATCTCAAAATCATCATACTTCCTCCTTGTATCTCACTTTTCAACTTTTGTATGACTTCATCATATCGTGAGATTCTTTGATTCTTTCTATCAGAGTTGGCTCCATTACCAAATGGGAAATTTCTATTTCCGTGCTTTGCCCTACAAATTCGATGCTCAATCTCTCGAATTCTTTATAAGTTCTTTTTGAGTTGTGAGCATGGCTGCAACTTCTCCATGGTTCTTTCGACTCAAAGCGTCTGCTACCGCATTCACTCTTCCAGGGCAATAATTTATTCCAAGATCATAGTCTTTGATCAACTCCAACCATCTCCTTTGCCTCATATTCAATTCTTTTTGTGTGAATAAATACTTGAGGCTCTTATGGTCTGTATAAATCTCGCATCTCTGTCCATATAGGTAGTGCCTCCAAAGCTTGAGAGCAAAGACAACTGCGGCTAACTCAAGATCATGCGTCGGGTAATTTTGTTCATGCGGCCTCAACTGCCGTGAAGCATAAGCAATTACTTTCCCTTCTTGCATAAGCACGCATCCTAAGCCATTTCTTGACGCATCACTATGGACGGTATATGGTTTTTCCGGATCAGGTAAAGTTAAAATCAGAGCAGATACCAACCGTTGCTTTAACTCTTGGAAACTTTATTCCCTCTTCTCATTCCAAATAAATCTTTCATTCTTCTAGGTCAACTGAGTTAGTGGCTTAGCTATTTTCGAGAAATCTTGCACAAACTTCCTGTAATAGCCAGCTACTCCAAGAAAACTTCTAATCTCAGTCACCGTCCTTGGTTGTTTCCATTCCATTATGGCCTTAATCTTTTCAGGATCTACTGATATTCCTTTCCCTGAGATAACATGTCCTAGAAAAGATATTTGGTCCAACCAAAAATCACACTTGGATAATTTGGCATACAGCTTGTGCTCCCTTAAGGTTTGTAATGCCATTCTCAGATGTTCTTTGTGCTGCTCCCGTGTTTTAGAATAGACCAAAATATCATCAATGAAGACAATCACGCATTTATCTAAGAGCGGCTTATATACCCGATTCATCAAGTCCATGAAAGCAGTTGGTGCATTAGTCAATCCAAAGGGCATGACCATGAACTCATAGTGTCCATACCGAGTTCTAAAAGCGGTTTTTGACACATCCTCTGGTTTTATCCTCGGCTGGTGGTATCCAGATCTCAAATCGATGCGTGAGAATACACTTGCTCCTTGTAGTTGGTCAAAGAGATCGTCAATCCTTGGCAATGGATACTTATTCTTGATAGTGACCTTATTGAGTTCTCGATAGTCAATACACAACCTCATCATCCATCCTTCTTTTTTACGAATAATACCGGAGCTCCCCAAGGCGAGACACTTGGTCTAACAAATCCTTGGTCAAGCAATTCTTGTAATTGCTTCTTAAGTTCCTTGAGCTCAACAGGTGCCATTCGGTATGGTGCCTTGGATATAGGTTCTGTTTTTGGCATCAAATCGATCTCAAAATCGATTTCTCGTTTTGGGGGTAACCCAGGCAATTCTTCTGGAAAAACACATCATAATTCATTAACGATGGGGATGTCGTCAATGTTGGGTCTTTCCTTATCCTCCTCCGTACTTCCCAGATAACTTTCAACTCCTTCCTCAACCTCTTCAATTACCTCGAACGAACTTAACTCCAAACTTTTAGAAGTTGCGGATTCTCCCAAAAATGTAGCTTTCTTCCTGTCTTGTCCCATGAATTCCACCTTTTTATTTCTACAATCTACCTTTGCTTCCACCGTGGACAACCAACTCATTCCGAGAATCACTTCGTATTTGCTGATTTCTATTACTATAAGATCGGTAGTTATTTCATGGCCTTATATCTTCATAGGGCAATTCCTTATTACTTCTTTGGTAGTCACCACACTACCGGTGGGGGTTTTTATACGAAAACTTGTTGTGGTCGTGGTGATAGGTAAACCGATCTTCAGGCTATACTAGTGGCAACAAAGGAATGTATTGCACCGGTATCGAAGAGGGTATAAGCGGTTAGGTCCCCTATTTGTATGGTTCCTCTGCGTTCAAGACGCATGTGTTACTATTCTTATTGTCCTTATAAGGTTCCCTAGACATCTACTATTCCCAACATACATCATAACTTTATACTCAACAGACATCAAAACAAACATATATTTTAAAGGTTGAGGCTAACCTGTAACCAAGCTATAGTCATACTCCTCTCCATGGTCCAGGGCAGCCAACTCTACTCCTTCTTCGGCATCCTCCTCACAGACCCATTGCCCTTCAAGGTTGTAAATTCTTAGCCCATGCATAGATGATGCCGAGGGACTTCCGCTTCCATTCCCACTCCTTTTCGGGGCTAGTCCTCCTGAAGATCCAACAGGTCGATTGGTTGTGAGATTCCTTTGGGGACACTCGTTGGCAAAATGTCCCATTTGCTTACATACGAAACAAGTCATAGAAGCTTTCTTTGGGCATTCCGGAATCTTATGGCTCGGGTCACCACAGAAATAACACTTGTTCTGGATAGGGGGGCATCTCTTCGGATAGTGCGCCCCTTTGCATTTCCAACAACTTACTGTTGCCTTGGAATTATCCTTTTGTCCAACGAAATTTCCCTTAAAGTTGCTAATTGGTTTAAACCTCTTGGAAGGGAAATTGGAGCTCGTTCTTGGTTGAAATTTCCTTCCAAACACATGCACTTTCTTCTCAGAAGTCCCGCCTTCCTTTTCTTGGCCCCTTCAACAATTCTTGCTCTCTCAGCCATTTCTCTGAAGGTACAGATGTTAAACTCTTCTAACCGCATCCTCAAGTCCTCATCTAACCCATTCAGGAACACTTGTCGTTTCAGCTCCTCACTGTTGAGCCTAGATTTTGAAAACTATCCGGTTCATTTCTTTTAACCCGATTCACATTAAACCCTTAACCCATTCAATATGAATCCTCGACTAGGGATTAAAAGAAATTTACTTTTGAAAATATTTTGGAGTCGCCACCTGATAAAAATCGGAAAAAAATGAAAGCCATGATTAATGGGTCGGTTAATCCTAACTTAGCCACTAGTCTGCGAAAAGTTTGATTTAAAAATCAAACTTTAAAAAATACTAGATATCTGAGTCCGGGGGCTAACCTATTAAAACCTAAGCGGTTACCACTTTAAATTTAAAATTTAGAATTTATCCTTTTCTATACTAAAAAATTCAAACAAAACATTTATAAAACAAATATCTACAAGTTTAATCATTCATTTTTATTTTTATGTATTTTTTCTTAGGATTTAAATATCAACAAATATTTGTATTTTTCCTTTTCAAAAAAAAAAAAAATCTTATAATATGTACAAAATGATTATTTCAAACTATCAAAACAAAATATATTTTTTCTAATTTTATTGTCGCCCCGTAGGTGCCTACTACTCGCTAATCGAGATCAGACAAAACGTAGTTCTTTTATAAAGAACTTAGTTTGTTGATCAATTTTTATATTTTTAAAATATTCTCACTTTAAGTTCATTAAATTTTGAATTTTTATGAAAACCAATTTTGATGATCCCATGATCTAATCAATTGATTTTTATTTCATAAAAAATAGATTTTTCTAAGTTCAAAAATCATTAATTTCTAACAATTCATGGCTAATTTAATGCTACATGAAAATCAATTTTAATTAAACAATATTAAATATTTTCATAGTAAATTTATGAAAACATTTTTGAACAACTTTAATTATTTTCAAAGTCAATTTATGAAAATAATTTTGAAAACTTTGAATATTATCTTCATAGCAAATTTATAAAGATAATTTTGATAAAAAAAACTTGATTAATATCTTTATAGTAAATTTATGAAGATAAATTTTGATAAAAAACTTGATCAATATCATGATTCTCAAAAACAATTTTTATCGTTATTATTCAACAACAATTTTGGTTTTAAAAAAAATCCATTTACAATTTATTATTTTTCAAAATTCAATAATCATCACATATGCTCAGAACATATTCAAAATATATCATAACAGAATTAAAATACGAAAACAAAACATCTCATGCATCAAATATATATTTAAAGATCCATTTATATGCAAATACATATTCAAAAATATCCAAAAATATCAAAAATTGTTAAAACATGTAAATTTACATTAAAAATAATTTTTCTAATTTTTCTGGATTTTTCTGAATTTTTCTAGATTTTTTACGAATTTTTATTAATTTTTTCCTATTTTCCGAAATTAAATATATAATAAATAAATAATTTAATAATACAGACTAACCTGGACCGTTGGATTTTCTCGGATCAGATCTCAACCGTCTGATCGGTGGACCAAATCTGACCGTCTGATGGAATTGACCAAGTCTGGGGCGTTGATCAAGATGATTAAATCAGGAGCGTTAGATCTACTAATCAAATCTGGAGCGTAGGATCTGCTGATCAAATCTGGACCGTAGGATCCTCTGATCAAATCTGGACCACAGGATCTGCTGACTTTTGATCGACGACCGTTGACCGACGTTGACCGATGACCGACCGGGTTGGATTTCGGATTTCGGACGGATCTGGATACCCGTCGGGCGAAGAAGACGATCACGCTACCTTTCGAGCGTTCCTCGGCCGCTCCTGGTGGTTTTCGAAGCCTGCAACCTTGTCGGCCCGACGTGGATTGAGGTGCTGCAGCGGCTAGTGGTGGTGGTTCACTCCCAGAACCACCAGAAGTGGCGGTTCGTGTGGTGACCCAACGGAGGTGCAAAAATAGAAAATTCCCAAAAATTTTCAGTACTTCCAATTGCAAATTCGAGCAATTCTAAACACTATAATCAATCAAAAACACTTCCTAAATGATCCTAACACTCTTTAATTGGATCGAAATCCTCCCGATCACTTCGAATTTGCAATTTTTGCAATTCGAACACTTTCTAATCTATTTTCAGATCTCGATCTTGTAGTGTGTATTTTGCGAAATTGAATTGTGCTTTCTACTTGTGGGGTGATCCTATTTATAGAGTTCGAAACAATTTGTCGTTTTGAAGCTTTGTAATGGTTCAATTTTTGAATCACGAATCATTATACTTTTTCAAATAAGAACGATTCAAAATTGGGACTCGATTCGTGATTGTTGGTTCAAATTGATCACGAATCTTATGTTTACAGATCATGACTCCTTGATTAAGTGTATTTAATTTGATCAATTGATGCAATTCGGCCAATTTTGAAATTTGAAAAATCATGTCCATTCGAATTTTTTCCCGATTTTCATGACTTAATTAAAATGCCTTTTGGGATGAAATAATGCATGAATTGTGTATAGATGTGATGTATCCCATGCCTAGTTTGTGTCTGTATAGTTAATTTTGAAAAAATACAAAGATTCATTGATCAAATGGTGTCTCAAAGTGGATGAACCGATGTGTCTTTTGGGAAAAAAAATTGATCAAAAGGAGGCAAAATCTGCCTTGGGCTAGATCGAACTCGGTCCCCTTGCTCCTGTATCCATGGTCTGAACCGTTAGGCCGTTGCCTGTGCCTTGGTCATATAGCTAACCCACTAATACTTAACGCTAATAAATATATGTTATATTGAGCTCAAATAATATTTATTTTAATTTTTCTTACATATATTTTATTTACATTACTATTATTCATTTAATTATATTATTATTTTATTATACTTATTTTATTTTTCTATTTTCTCTTATTCTATTTATTATTATTATTATATTTTTTATGAACTCAACATGACATTAATTTATTATAAACTTAAGCCTATTTTTTAATTGGGCAAAAATTGGGTGTCTACAGCTGCCCCTCTTTGTGGTAAAGTTTGAACAAAACTTTTGCCACAAAGACAAAATAGTCAATTTTGCTTAATTTCTCCTGCCAAATTTTATTTTTAACAAAGAGATTTTTATCTTGTGCTAAACCATCTGTCGAGTTTAGACTTTAAGATTTGCTAGGTCAACTGTCGGGCTTAGGCTTTGGAAAAATGATAGGCCATCTGTCAGGCCTAGATTTAGAAAACGATAGGCCATCTGTCGGGCCTAGACTAGAAAACTGATAGACCGTCTGTCGGGTCTAGATTATAGAAAACTGCTAGGTCATCTGTCGAACCTAAGTTTGGTCATTTGCTGGACCTATGGGCTTTGGTTTGGTCATTTGCCGGACCTCTGGGCTTTGGTTTGGTCATTTGCTGGACCTATGGGCTTTAGTTTACTGGGGATTTTTGAAACCATAAAGATTTGGTTTCTTGATCCATTTGGGAATTTTTGATCTTCCAGGTAACTTGATCTTCTAAGAAACTTGATCCTTTGATCCACTTGGGAATTCTTGATTTTCTTGGAAACTTAACTTGCTGATCCATTTGAGGAAACTTGATCTTTTTGATTCCTTGAGGAAACTTGATCTTCTATTCACTTGAGGAACTTGATCTTTTCAGAAACTTGACTTGATCTTTCTTGATCCACTTGAGGAAACTTGATCTTTCTTGATCTATTGGGGAATCTTGATTTCTCAAAACTTGACTTATGATTCATTTGGGAAAACTTATCTTTCTTGATCCACTCGGGGACTCTAAACTTCTTGATCCATTTGAAGAATCTTGGTCTTTCGGTTAATGTGTTTAGGGCTTTTCCGTTGTTCACATAACCGTGTTCAAAAACTAGTTACCTTGTGCAATATAATCACCAGATAAAATTGCATATATGCATTTTAAGGCCATATGGATGCTCAAATTACTTTCTAACAGTTTTATTTGGGTTTGGGAATTTGTTTAAGTGATAGGTTGAGATTTGATCTGGTTTGAGAATTTATTTATTTGGTTGAATGGGATGAGATTTGGTCTGATTTGAGAATTTTTGGAAATTTGTTTGAATGATTTAATTAACGGGTTGAGATTTGACTTGAGTTCAAAGTTTTTGGAATATCAACTTTGCTTGTAAAAACTAAAAATGAAATCAACTGAACACAGAAAATGACAAATTTTATTGATCATTCATAATACATCTTTACAGCATCTGAGTTTACAGGATCCTTTAAATCAGGTCCATCCATTTGGGAAAGAATCAATGCTCCTCCCGACAATACTTTTCTAACTACATACGGTCCTTCGTAATTTGGTGTGAACTTTCCTCTGGAGTCTTGTACATTTGGCAGCATCTTTCTCAAAACCAAATCACCTTCTTGGAAGCTTCTTGGCTTGACCTTCTTGTTGAATGCTTAGCCATTCTTTGCTGATATAACTGGCCGTGACACATTGCAGTCAGCCTCTTTTCATCTAACAGATTCAACTGTTCAAATCTTTGTTTTATCCACTCAGCTTCATCGAGTTTGGTTTCTACTAATATACGAAGTGATGGAATTTCAACTTCTACAGGTAAAACAGCTTCAGTTCCGTATACCAAGGAATATGGTGTTGCCCCGGTTGATGTTCTTACAGACGTTCGATACGCCATTAATGCGAGCGGTAACATTTCATGCCAATCTTTATAGACAATGGTCATCTTCTCAATAATTCTCTTGATGTTCTTATTGGCGGCTTCAACTGCCCCATTCATCTGTGGCCGATACGGAGTAATTCCGATGCTTGATCTTGAATTGCTGACACAAATTTGTTACTTCTTTGTTGTTCAAATTCGTACCATTATCAGTGATGATACTTTCCGGAGTTCCATATCTAGTGATGATGTCTCTTTTGATAAACCGCACAACCACGGACTTCGTTACACTTGCATAGGAAGCGGCTTCTACCCATTTAGTGAAGTAATCGATTGCAACCAATATGAACCGATGACCGTTTGAAGCTTTAGGTGAAATTGGCCCAATAACATCTATCCCCCATGTTGAGAAAGGCCATGGGGTTGACATTAACTGTAATTCTTTTGGAGGGGCACTTATCTTGTTTGCATAGATCTGGCATAAATGACAAGATCTCACATGTTTGATACAGTCTGATTCCATAGTTAACCAAAAGTATCCTAATCTCATAATCTTTTTGGCTAACATGTAACCACTCATATGAGGACCACAAATTCCTTCGTGAACTTCTTCCATGAGCTTCTGGGCCTCTTTTTCATCTACACATCTTAACAAAGTCGTGTCGAATGATCTTCTGTATAACGTATTTCCACTTAGCAAAAAATGACTGGCCAAACGCCTCAGTGACTTCTGATCTTTCTTGGTAGCACCTTCAGGATAATTACCCGTTTGCAAAAGAACTTTAATATCTTGGAACCAGGGTTCATCTGATTCAATCATGGCAGAATGCGGGTTCACTTCTCACCCGGACTTGCAAAGGTTGGATTCTTGCTCCTTCAGTAAACTGAATTAATGAGGCCAAAGTAGCCAGAGCATCAGCAAACTGATTTTGAGTTCTTGGCACATATACAAAGGAGATTTCCCTGAATCTTTCTATCAATTCTGCCAAGTGATTATGATAAGGAATCAACTTGGGATCCTTTGTTTTAAAATCTCCTTGAGTTTTGAAAATAATAAGTGATGAATCTCCAAAAACTCGAGCTCTTGAATTTCCATTTGGATTGCCATCTCTAACCCAAAATGCATGCTTCATATTCTCTATATTATTCGTAAAGGGAACGTTAATCTGGCCGCTGTTGGGTATTGGTTTCCTTCAGGTGAAATTAGAACTGCCCCTAATCCACATCCATACACATTAGCTGCTCCATCAAAATACAGTTTCCAATTAGGCATTCTTTCTTCTTCTGTTTGTGTTACCCGAATCCCTTCATCGGGGAATTGATCTTGCTCTTTTAGTTCCTCATCAACCGGGCTTTCAGCTAGTTGATCAGCCAAGGCTTGTCCTTTAATCGAATTTTGTTTAACATAGGTAATATCAAACTCAGACAGCAACATTTGCCATTTTGAAATTCGACCGACCAAGGCAGGCTTATTTGCCAGATACCTCAAGGGATCATGCTTTGTAATCAACTCGATTGAGTAGAAGAGCGTGTATTGCCTGAGTCTATGCATAGTCCATACTAATGCACAGCAAGTTCTTTCTATCTTTGAATACTTTTGCTCTCCATTTGAGAATTTTTTGCTCAAGTAATAAATAGCTCTTTCTTTTCCATCTTCATCTTTTTGCCCGAGTACACAACCCATGGATTCTGAAAAAATTGTCAAGTATAAGAACAAAGGCTTTTCGGGTACTGGAGTGATCAAAATCGGGGGATTTGTCAGATACTGCTTAATTCGGTTAAAGGCTTCTTCACATTCTTCATTCCATTCAATTTGGGCATTTTTTCTCAATAATTTAAACAATGGTTGACATTTATCTGTCAACTGGGAAATGAATCGAGCAATGTAATTTATCTCCCCAAAAGACCTCTAATTTCTTTCAATGTTGTTGGGGAGTAATTCTTGAATTGCTTTGACCTTATCAGATCAATTTCTATTCCTCTTTGACTGATCACAAATCCCAATAGTTTCCCAGAAGTTACTCCGAAAATGCATTTTTCTGGGTTTAATTTTAATTGAAACTTTCTCAATCTTTCAAAAAGTTTCCTTAATACTTCCACATGATCTTCTTCTTCTTTTGATTTGGCAATCATGTCATCAACATATACTTCCACCTCTCTATGCATCATGTCATGCAATATGGTCTGCATTGCTCGCTGATAAGTTGCTCCGGCATTCTTGAGACCAAATGGCATGACTTATAGCAAAAAGTTCCCCAGCTGTGACAAATGTGGTTTTGACCTTGTCCTCTTTGGCCATCAATATTTGATTGTATCCCGAAAATCCATCCTAAATGAGAATAGATGGTTTCCACTGTATTGTCTACCAAGACATCAATATGTGGCAACGGGAAATTATCTTTTGGGGTCGCTTGATTCAAGTCTCTAAAGTCCACACAGATTCTAAATTTCCCATTTTTCTTAAGCACTGGTACTATGTTTGATACCCAATCTAAGTAATCCGAAACTTCAATGAATCCAACTTTGAGTAATTTCTTGACCTCATCTTTAATTTAAGTAGCAAATCGGGTCTAAATCGCCTTAGTTTTGCTTCTTAGGCTTAATGCCTTCTTGGTTGGCAATTTATGGACCACAATTGACGGATCTAAACCGGGCATATCACTATATGACCATGCAAAAACATCCAAATACTCTGCTAGTAACTTAATCAAACCCTTGTTGTATCTTCTGGCAATTTACCCCCCAATTCTCAAATTCCTAGATCTTCACTTGTTCCCAAATTAACCAATTTAGTGGGTTCAGGGTTTCAATCCTTTCATGGTCAAAGTTTTGCCAATTTTCTTGTGTTTTCAATTGATAATCGATGTCATCTTCAACGACTAACCCAGTAGGTTGGAGTGATATCGATATTTTCAGTATTTACAGACGCGAGATATCCCGGAACCTCATTACAAAAGTCGGATCTGGTAGAATATGAATGGGGAAAGAATAAGAATATGGAAAAAAACATAAAAGAAGTTTATTAAATTTGAAATGGTGTTTAAGTACACTTATTTGAGCAACACATAAAGCAGAAAAATACAAAACGCAATCTAATATCGGTCCTTACTTAAGAAAATTAAAACTAGCACAAGGTATGGAAAGCCAATTCTTCAAAGCTATCTTCTTGGGTGGATCATCTTCCTTGGAGTCATCTGTCTTCTGGACATGATGAGGCTTTGGAAAGGAGCTCCTGATGTGGGGGATTTCGATGTCTGGATCATACTCTTTATTAAGCTTCTTTGTTCTCATCTTATTCTTCATCTCTGCTACCTCTGTTTGAGTAGGAGAATATCCTAGGCCAAAAGTTCCTATCTGAGCTTCTTTTCCTTCATTTATTACACAGACTTCTTCAAATATTTGGAGATGATAAAAAATATCATCTATCCTTAAGAGTGGGTACTTGTTCTTGATAGTGACTTTATTGAGCTCCCGATAGTCGATGCATAGGTGCATGGAACCATCCTTCTTTTTCACGAATAACACTGGTGCTCCCTAGGGAGATACACTCGATCAGATAAAATCTTGATCTAACAAGTTTTGCAACTGAGTCTTTAGCTCCTTAAGCTCTACTGGTGCCATCCGGTAGGGTACCTTTGATATTGGCTCTATGTTTACCAATAAGTCGATTTCGAAATCGATTTCCCTCTTGGGGGGCAATCTAGGCAATCCATCAGGTGAACACATCTGGAAATTCCTTAACCACTTGTATGGATTCTAACTCAGGTTTCTCCCTTTCTTCTTCGTCCATGATACATAAGTTGATCTCTTCATCATCCATTAACTCAAATGAGTTTAACTTCACCGTGGATTCTCCCCTGAACACTATTTCACATCCATTTTGATCCTTGAACTTCACCTCTTTGGGTCTACAATCCACTAGGGCTTTAGCGGATGTTAACTAACTCATTCCTAAGATCACTTCATACTTACTCATTTCCAAGATGATCAGGTCACATTTAGAGTAACTTCCTTGTATCTCCATAGGACAATCCTTAAGCACTTCCTTAGTTGTTACTATGCTTCCGATAGGGTCTTAACTTAAAACCGTAGCGATAGTATCTATAGGTAATCCAGTTTGTTTATCCAGGCTAACGGTGATAAAGGAATGCGTAGCTCCCGTGTCGAACAAAGCATAAGCGGTTTGACTAGCTATGCGTATATGTCCTGCACTTGAATTTTTATACTAATCATGAAGCTTGTATACTTAAGCTATTTGCAGTATAAAACTTTATATTTCTAGCATAGGATTAGAGCATAGGGTACTTAATAACTTGCATCAAAGGTAGAGGAGTTTTGATTCTAACCTGTCACTAGTCCAAAATCTGGGCCACAATCTCCATCCATGGCTGCTAACTCCGCTCCTTCATCATCCAACTCTTCACATACCCACTGCCTTTCCAAGTTGTATATCCTCATTCCGTGGACAGCTGCTCCAGTGTCACGCCCCGAGGGTATTCTAATAATGATAATCAAGAACCACTCGCTTACCATTATGAATTTACCTTCTAGGAATGACATGATTTTTTAAAAACAGGATCTTTTAGTTGCTTGGATGGAATAAACAAACATATATAAGATGTAAATTAGTAAACAACTATTACAAACTACAATATTACAGATCATATGCTTTATAAATCCTTACCACTATAGCTGATGATTCTAATGCACCATAAATGCATCACAAGTCTATTACAGATATAGGTATTCTAACCCTATACTAAACTGTAAACTTCTGGCTTCTAATCTCTTACCGGGACCATGCTCCTGCTAGTAACGAGCCAGGGTCGCAAAGTGAACCTGAAAGGACTGTGTAAATCCCCGAAATTTTTGGATCTGAATTATAGTTTAAACCCTAATCGAAAGTCGACCGGATTTCCAGAGTCAACCAAACCCTAGTTTACCGTAACCGCTTAAGTCCGGCATTGCCGTTTTCTCAAGCCCTAGAAAACGAAGTTGGGATAATTAGTTGTAATAGTTCGTAATAGCTATAGGTTTTATAAAAATATCAGATTGAAGAATTTCGAGTGTCCTTTGAACCCGATCGGATATGATTCTTAAAAAAAAAACGTATCCGGAAGCCCAGAATAGGAAAATTATTCCGAATATACCGTTAGACTCGTAAAAATATAAGATTTCCAAAAATATCAATTTCATAACTTTTCGGTAGCCAGAAATATCAGATATCGCTTTTATACGCGTATTTTCTTACTACCGGTATTTAATTGTCATGTCTACTTTTACATTACACTATTTTCTACTATTCTACACTATTCATCTATCTCTACTTTTTCTTACAACCTACTTTTACAACCCATACACCTATTTCTTACACATTTTCATTTCCAATACAATTTCACATCTTTCATTTCTTACTTTTAATTAACAAAATAACAAAAAAATTAATTTTCCCTCCTCCCCATGCATGAATTGGCGCCGGCCCCCTCTCTCTGTTCCTCTAAATTGTTTTATTTTTCAATTATTTAATTTACACAATTTATCTCCCACATTTTCCTATAAATACCCCCTTATACCTTCACTTCTTTCACACCTCTTCTTCTCTAAAGTTACTCTACAAAAATTTCTCTCCAATTTCTCTCAAGAGTTCTTTCAAGAAGTCTCCTTAGTTTAGCATCCTTTAGGTGAGAATTTTCTCAAGATTTCTTCATGTTCATCTACTTAGTATGAGCTTAGTGTGTGTTTTCTAAAGACCATGAAGGTTAAGAAAGCAACATTAGGTTCATGCTTTGTTTTTGTTCATAATCATAATTCCTCTATGTTCATTTATGTTTCTTTTATGTTCATTACTATCTAACATATCTATATATCTATATATATTATTTAGAGCATATAAGCTCACTGTCTTGCAATTTCTTTATCTTTCATGCAATTTAATTACTTCAATGCAATTTATTTATTTCAAAGTTGTTTTTAAGACTAGTCATTCTAGTCTTAGACTTGTCCTCATCAAGTCAAAACAATTTCTCTTTCTTTTCTTTTCGGGACTAGTCTTCTCTTAGTCCCGGGGTACCTTGATGAAGCTAAGGTCCCAATACTTGATTTACTTTATTATTTACTTAAGCTTTCAAGTTATTATTTTACTTTATATTTCTATAGCTTATGATTCATATTCATGCATGAACATAATGTTTTTGTCTCGACAAAAATAAATGAGAAAGTGTTTTCTTGAATTAAAGATTCTTTCTAAAAGAAATAAATATAGAAAATGGATTTCTTAAAAACCCATGAACATGTATGGGAATGATTTTTCTTACATAAACAAAAGGTTTTATGAAAACTTATCTTTCATCGAAGAAGTAGAAATTCTTTTGGAATCATTGCAAAAAATAAAAATGTCATTTTACTACTTTTGAAATCCAAGTTTAGAAAATAAAAACACACTTTAGGAAATTAAAGTAATTACAAGAGATTTCATTTAGAAATAGAATATTCATCTTAATAACTAAAAGATCTTTCAAAAGTAAAATAAATATTCAATAGAATCTCAAGTTCAAAGTCTTTTAAAACCTTACTTTTTATAAGTTGAGACAATTTCATTTACTTCATACATATGTTATGAGTCATTACATATATATATATACCTTTCAAAAGTTTACAAAATAATTGAATTATTTATCTTTTCAAATGAGCTTTATTTACAAAGAGGAAAACAAGTGTTTACAAATTCGTGGAAAATCTGGTCGCTGTCTTTTCGGAACATAAACGACCTAGTTTTATGAAAATAAGTTTAGAAATGCGTAGATCTTTCTGAGTAGGTAGAAAACGGTATATAATATGCAAAATTCCGAGTTAAAATGAGCAAGATATGGCCATTTTAAGTTGAAATTTCTCCTTATACGATTTTACCGCGATTTTAAGAAAAGATTAGAATCTTCAAAGAAAAGAAGGTCATGAAATACTTATCTTAAGTATTTTTCTTTCTTTTAGATAATCTCGAGGAGGATTGTTCATATCCCGAAGATTATTACGATTAGTGGAAATCCCGAACGACCCATCCGTTTCAAAGAAGGTGTCATCATGGCTGAGTGAGTTTATTCCCGTTATTTTTCATACTCTTGATTGTCTTGAAAATTAGTCACACTAGAATTTAAGAAAAATCAAAAGGAAGTGTATGATAATATTTGAAAGAATACTAAAGTATATCGAAACTCGATTTGTTTGTAATAAAGTTGTATGTGAAGTAATGTCTTGAAATGTTTGAAATTGATTGATCACTTGAAAGAAGTTAAATGTGACTACTAGACTTTAATTAAAGAAATTATTCATGCACTTCATATGTTGAGTCACATTACATTCACTACTATACAATTGGGGACAAGTGTATAATAGTGTGGTAGACATAACCTATATCATGTCAGTGGCGAGTAGGAGCCAGTAAGAACTACTTAAATTGGTGGCTAGTAGGAGCTTGTAATAACTACAAGTTTTTGATGACGTATAGGAGCCGGTAAGATCTATAAAAGTGTTTTTTTTTAAAAGCTGTGGCTGTAATTGGCCTGAATACCCAACCCCGAATGAAGGGTGTAATTCATTCAACATATGATTCCCAGAAAGTCATATGTCTTGTATGCTCACATGGTTGTTGCATTCATATGTTTGAATAATAAACGTGATTGATAATTTTCCTTCGTATGATTTTTGGGATTTACTCACTAAGCCCATAAGCTTACACACCTATAGATATTTGTATTCTCAGGAACATCTGTTTTGTGCTCGAGGTCTCCCCTATCAGTGTAGATTTTATATATTGAAGCTTTTGAAGGAAATCTACTCGAAGACTTAGATTAAATTCCTTGAAATCTTTAATGTAGTATTTTGGATGTTATAAAGTTTTTCACGATCCATGGGATTAACAGGGGTATGTGTCACGCCCCGTAGGGTATCTAAACGTAACAGCCCGCCACATACTAAGTAAGACTCTCGAGTTCCCTACCGGGGCCTTCGGAAGTCTTAAGTAGATGTAAAGCGTTCCTTTACGACAATGAATACTTCAACAAATGGAGTTAAACAGTTTAACAAGGCATTCATTAGCCATAGATAATAAATCAAAACGCATAAATTTTAAAGTTTACAAGATCTAAGGGCATTCCCCCGCAAAAGAATAACAGTCTATTACAGTCATCCAGAGTCCTTAGTTTCCAATGGAAGTCTATACAAAAAGGAATGAATTAAACTTCTATAGGAAACTCCTATCTCCGGTACCTGCGCTGTGGCTTGTCTTGGCCTAAGCCATATAAACTCATGCTGCAAAAGATAGAAACTATAGGGGCGTAAGCTAACTAGCTTAGTGAGCAATACTTCCATAACGCAATTAAACATACTTCAGTCAAACAAGTAATTATTCAGGCAAGTGTATGCATCAAAAATGAATTCAGCAAACATATGACCAACCGGAAATCATATGTGGATGGACTTACGCCCTCCATCCCGGGTTAGCAGATTAACGAATCCTGCGGTACGACGCCGTTTAAGCTCACGGTCAACTAATAATAATTCGTTTTATGGATCACGATTAACCAACAAGTCGTTTTATATCACGATTAACCAACAATGCGAATGCTCCAACCCCATCGTGACATGAATGAATTCAATTTATAGTCGGAGTCGAATAGTCATTAATTCAATTCTTTTAAGTGACCAACAAGTAGTCGCAGACATTCATCATAAGATTCTAGTAAAGCAGTCAATATCTTAACACCCGGTTTCGATATACCTTAAACTCCATTCACTATCAACAATCAACAACATAAATAATTCCCATATACCCCATCATGCTTATACAATTTCTTTTATCTTTGCCTACATCACTAGTGCCACTACATTACAATCACAAGCATTAATTGAGAGTGGAAGTAAACTCACTCGGCCATTGGACGCCAACTCTTAATAATAATAGTCGGGAGGTAGAGAGTCGTCCTGCTCGGGATCACCTACCAAGCAAGAATAATCCTAATGAGATTCTCATCATGTAACTAAATCAAACTATACATCTAGACTAGTTGAATTCGGATTTCTCGCTATTTGCGGAAGTTCTGACTTAAACGGCCATAACTTGGTCATTTTAACTCGGAATTTCGCAAATTTTATATCGATCTCTATCTACTTCGAAAGATCTATCTATTTCAAGTATTATTTTCAAGTTTTGAAAATAGTAAGGCCACGGAACAGTGGGATCAGTTCTGTTCCGCAATTGATCCAATCGAAAATTTGCTTTGCTTTTGATGAAAAGTATTCCTAGATGATGATTCATGCATGAATGATATGGGAATGAATTTCTAATATAATGCCATGTGATAGACCTAATATATACATGGTCATAATAACTTTTGTGGTAATAACTCACATGAACTTTTAAGTATTGAGGAAATTCTCATAAAGACTAATTCTAGGAAGCTATCCTTCCATATTATACTCCTTAGGTTTCTTTGGTTTTTAATCTTGTAATCTACCATTATTCAACTAAAAATAGGTTCTCAAGTCTATATTAACCATGGCCTCCATTCATGCATAAAAATTCCCATTTTTCATTTGGTAAACATGTCTTTGAATTAGCTTTTGTAAAAATCCGAATTTTCAAATTTCCTTTTCTTACATTTTTCTTAAGGGAAATCTTGTCTAATGCATTAAAAATTGGAGCTTCAATGTATACATTATCTAAGGACTTCATTTAGCTTATAAAACATCCATTTTAGACTTAAATACTAAGTGTTTATTTAGGCATTACCCAAAATTACGAATTTGACTACACATTAAAGTCAACATTTTTCTTCTAACTTCACCTCTTGTTTTCCTTATTTTTATTATGCCTAAACTCATCTAAACTCATGAAAATAATTCCTTTAACATGTCTATTACACATACCCTCCTTTTTTCTTATGAAATATGAGTTTAAAGTTGATTTTGGGGGTCTTTAAGGTAGGGTTTCCATTTCATCCGAATTTTCAACTTTTCATATCTAACAAAGCCCTTCCTTTTTCAATGTCTTGCCTTCTACATGAGATATACTATCTAACATCTCTATACATGAACAAGACTTCATTCTTATGATCATCAAAGCATAAAACAAAATGAACCTATGATCATGCATGTACATGAAGTTGTGAATGTCTAAACCTTAGATCTACTACATATGATATATAAAGCATGGATCTCATGGCATGAACAACAATATATGTGCAAGATCACTACTTTACATGCATGAACAAGATGAGATCTTAACAAAAACACATCTAAACATTAGATCCATGTCTTGTGATGGCTTGACATTCTTGTTCATGTGTTTCCATGCCCCTAGCATTAGCTCATTGGGATTTAGTGAGGAAATACACAAGATATGGTCTTGCCATTACAAGAACTAGGAAGAACAAGGCTTGAATCAACATACCAAAGGAGGATCTAAGGTAGAAATGGAGGAGTTTTGAGTTGAAGTGCAAGAGGGAGGGGGAGGAGTGCTCGGCACAGGAGAGGAGAGAAGAGAGGTTTTGATCCTTTTGAAAAATTAAAATGAAAGAAATGAGGAGGAGAGAGAACATTTAGTATATATATCAAGTAATTTAGGGTTTAGCTTTAATAAAAGAGTAAAAATAATTAAATGAGAGGGAGAAATTGAGGGAGGGGCGCCGGCCTCATGTGTGTGTGTGTGTGTGAGTTTTGAAAAAAAATGAAATTTGTAATTTAGTAAATGAAAATGTAATAAATGTAATAATTATTTAAAAGACAAAATTTCTTGGAAAAGAAAATTGAAATGAGTAGTTGTAAGGATGTAAGAATAGGGTATGGGTAGTGTGTAGTGTAGGTTGTACTTGTGAATAGTAGACAAGACATCTACTTTACCGGTTGTTCCGAAAACACGGGAAAAGCTATAACTGTAATTTATAGCTCGGAAAATTATGAAATTGATATTTTTGGAATCCTTATAAAATTACGGTTCTAATGAATATTCCGGAACATTTTTCTGAATCCGTGGCCCGGGGCACGCTTTTCCGTAATTGGGCTCGGGAAGGCCCGGAATTGAAAAATTCCCGAATTTAAAACTTTCAAAGGTTTGAAATGTACTTTGGAACAACAATTCAAATTCATTTACTCATAATATTTATTTTACTATGAAACCGAAGGAAAGCCGGATTTAGGGTTCCTAGGCTTCATTACTACTCAACCTGATCGGATTAGGGTTTCGCTTCCAACTCCGGGGTTTTCTAGCTACTGAGAATTACCGGGGTTTACAACCTCCCCACCTTAAATAAAGTTTTGTCCTCAAAACGGAACTGACGTACCTTGTCCTTCAAATATCTCGGGGTACTTTCTCCGGATTTCATCTTCCGCTTCCCAGGTTGCTTCTTCAAAGGCATGATTCCTCCATAACACTTTCACGTAGTGAATGTCTTTGTTTCGTAGCCTTTGAGTTTTCTTATCCAATATCTTTACTGGGTGTTCTTCATATGTCAGGTTTTCCTTCAACTGGATTGGTTCCAATTCCAGAATCCTTCTGGGTCGGCAACATATCTCCTCAAAACTGACACATGGAACACATTGTGAATCCCGGACAAATTAGGTGGTAGGGCTAGCCGATACGCCAGGTCTCCGACTCTTTCCAAGATCTCAAAAGGTCCAATGTATCTCGGGCTTAATTTCCCTTGTGTACGCATCCTCTTGATACTTTTAATCGGGTTTATCTTCAGGTACACATGATCACCCACTTTAAATTCAAGCTCCGTCTTTTCAAGTCTGCCCAGCTCTTTTGTCGATCCTGGGCTTCCTTCATTTTCCGCTGAATCAACCTCACTTATCCGCGGCTTCCTGTACCAATTCCGGCCCAATTGCTACCTTTTCCACTTCATCCCAAAACAAAGGGGACCTACAACGCCGTCCATACAAAGCTTCATACGGAGGCATCTGGATAGTGGAGTGATAGCTGTTATTATAGGCAAACTCGATTAGGTGTACATGACTATCCCAATTCCCTTTGAATTCCAGGGCACACGCCCTTAACATGTCTTCTAGGTTTGGATCGTCCGCTCAGACTGTCCGTCGGTCTGAGGATGGTAAGCCGTACTGAAATGCAATTTAGTACCCAAGCTCTTCTGCAAGCTCGTCCAAAACTTGGACACAAATCTCGGGTCTCTATCTGAGATGATCCCTGCAGGTATGCCATGTAATCTTACGATCTCTCTGATATAAATCTTGGCTAACCTTTCCATTGAATAGGTCATATTTATGGGTAGGAAATGCGCCGACTTAGTTAACCGATCCACTATTACCCATATTGCATCACAACCCGATGGAGTCTTGGGAAAGCCACAAACAAAATCCATGGATATTTGATCCCACTTCCATTCAGGAATGGGTAAGGGCTTTAGCAATCCGGTCTCTGGTGCTCTACCTTCACCTGTTGGCATACTGCGCACTTCATTACATAATCTGCCACATCTCGCTTCATCCCATTCCACCAATAGCAACTTTTCAAATCTTGGTACATTTTGGTGCCTCCCGGATGCATGGTATACCCGGAGTTATGTGCCTCACTCATTATTTCCTTCTTCAACTCCTCATCCTCTGGTACGCACAGCCTTCCGTTCATCGGATCACGTCTTCCTCATCCACGGCAAAGTCAAGGTACTTTCCCGCTTGGGTTTCCCTTTTTATCTTTTGTATCACTTCGTCATACCTTGTGCTTCTTTGATTCTTTCTACGAGGGTTGGTTCCAGCACCAAGTTAGATATCTCAAGCTCAGCACTTCGATCTATGAACTCGATCCTTAATTTCTCAAATTCCTTAATCAACTCCTTCTGGCTTGTAATCAAAGCGGCTACTCCCCGTGATTCTTCCGACTTAGGGCATCCGCGACTGCATTTACTCTCCCTGGACAGTAATTTATCCCCAGGTCATAATCTTTTATTAATTCCAGCCACCTCCTTTGCCGCATGTTCAACTCCTTCTGTGTGAACAGGTATTTAAGGCTTTTATGATCTGTGTATATCTCACACCGTTGTCCATACAGATAATGTCGCCATAACTTCAAGGCAAAGACAACTGCAGCTAGTTCCAAATCATGCGTAGGGTAATTCTGCTCATGCGGTCTCAATTGCCGAGAAGCATACGCAATGACCTTCCGTTCTTGCATCAAGACGCATCCAAGACCATTTCTCGAAGCATCACTATGTACCGTGTAAGACTTTTCCGGATCTGGTAAAACCAAAATCGGTGCCGAGACCAGTCGTCGCTTTAGTTCCTGAAAACTTTGTTCTCTCTTGTCTGTCCAAATGAATTTTTCGTTCTTTTGAGTCAATTGAGTCAGCGGCTTAGCTATCTTGAAAAATCCTTCACAAATTTGCGATAGTAGCCAGCCAATCCCAAGAAACTCCTTACTTCAGTAACTGTTTGTGGTGGCTTCCAATCCACTATCGCCTTGATCTTTTCGGGATCAACTGATATCCCATCACCCGTTACCACATGTCCGAGGAAGGATATCCTGTCTAACCAAAAGTCACACTTGGACAGCTTGGCGTACAGCTTGTTATCTCGTAAGGTTTGCAATGCCAAACGGAGATGCTCCTCATGTTGCTCTTGGTCTTTGAATATATGAGGATGTCGTCTATAAAGACTATCACACTTATCCAAAAGCGGCTTATAGACTCTATTCATTAAGTCCATAAATGCAGCCGGTGCATTAGTCAGTCCAAATGACATTACCAGAAACTCGTAGTGCCCATAACGAGTACGAAAAGCTGTCTTAGGCACATCCTCAGGCTTAATCCTTAGCTGATGATACCCCGAACGTAAGTCAATACGTGAGAACACACAAGCTCCTTGCAGCTGGTCAAACAAATCATCGATTCTTGGCAAGGGATATCGATTTTTGACAGTCACCTTATTCAATTCCCGGTAGTCGATACACAACCTCATCGATCCGTCCTTCTTCTTCACAAACAAGACGGGTGCGCCCCATGGCGATACACTTGGTCTTATAAATTTCTGGTCCAGAAGTTCTTGTAACTGCGTCTTTAGCTCCTTCAACTCAGCCGGTGCCATCCGGTATGGCGCTTTAGATATGGTTCGGTATTTGGAGCCAACACAATCTCAAAGTCAATCTCTTCTTGGCGGTAATCCCGGCAAAATTTCTGGGAACACATCCAAGTATTCATTCACCACTGGAATATTCTTTTCCTCACGGTTTCCCCTTCATCCAAGACATCCTCAATCGGTATCATTCCTCATCCTCCATCATCAACTCGAACGAGCTTAGATCAACCTTCTTGGGACTAAGGCCTCTCCCATAAATTCTACTTTTTCTCCCGATTGATCATAAAAACATACAGTCCTCTTTGGCAATCCACTATTGCCTTTACTCTACTTAGCCAATTCATCCCGAGGATAACTTCGTATTTATTCATTTCCAACACAATTAAATCACTTTTGGAGTGGCGACCAGGATTCCAATGGACAGTCTTTTATCAGATCTCGGGTCGACACAACACCCCGTGGGGGTCTTAATCCTCAAGCTAACCGTGGTTGTGGCTATGGGCAATCCGAGTCGGTTGGCCAAACTATAGGTGATGAACGAGTGGGTCGCTCCCGTGTCAAACAAAGCATAGGCTTCCACGCTATTTACTTGTATGTGTCCTGAGGTCAACAAACACCCATCACATATGAACCTTAAAATATTCTTAAGGCTATCCACATAGGGTCTCTACTTCCAGCTTTCCATAATATTACAATTTCATTTAAACAATAAATCAATTTAAACAACTTAATTTCAACTTAGGAGGGGTTTCGTTACTAACCTGTCACCAGGCCACCATCAGTATTCTCGCTTTGATCCAAAGCTGCCAACTCTTCCTCATCTTCGTCTTCTTCCACCATCCATTGGCCTTCCAAATTGTACAGCCTCATCCCGTGCATCGCGGAAGCTGCTCGACTTCCGCTCTTGTTACCAGACCTCAAGGGGTTGGTATTACTCGAGGCTCCGAAGGGTCGGGTGGCCACGCTCTTTCGTTGTGAACATTCGGAAGCTAAGTGCCCTTTTTCCTTGCAAATGAAGCAAGTTACTGCCAGTTTCTTCGGGCACGTAAAAACCATGTGGCCAGCATCGCCACAAAATAGCACTTGTTCCTCAACTGCGGGCATTGCCTAGGTGCATGTGTCCCCTTACATTTCCAACATGTGACATTGGTCTTGAACTGGGTCGGCTTGCTGCTAGACTCCTCTTTAAACCCTTGGTACGGCCTGTACCGTTTACCTTTGAACCCTGAGCTCGAGGCATCAAACGGCCTCTTCCCGAATACTCTCTTTTCGGGCTCCTGATACTTCCTTTTCCTAGCCCCTTCAATGACCCGAGCCTTTTCTACCATCTCGGGATAGGTTCTTACTCCGAACTCTTCCAGCTTGATTCGCAGTTCCTCGTCCAAGCCTCCCAGAAATACCTGCTTCTTTAATTCCTCACTATCCCTGAAAGATTCAGGGGCATACTGCAGCAAGTGAACAAACTCAGTTTCATATTGCTCTACTGTTCTCCCTTTCTGCTTTACATGAAGGAAATCCGCACTATACTTCACCCTCAAGCTAGAGGGAAAATAATTATTCAAGAATTCCCGGCGAAAGGTTTCCCAGGTGGCCGGGGAGTCAAATTCCTTCTCTTGGAGTCCCACCAGACTCGAGCATTGTATCTTAACATATACGTCCCATTCTAGCTGCAATAAGGTGGAATCTCGTATGCAGCAAAAGAACGTTCCACTTGAGCCAACCAATCCTCAGCTTCATCCGGCTTGCCGAATGCCCCATCAAATACCGGTTGCTCTTAATGAAGTCCGGTAAAGAGCTTCGGTGGGGTCTCCTGTATGGCGGGGGTGGCGGCAACTGCACATTATAGGAATGCTCCTCTTGTGGAGCAGGTGCCTCTGCAGTCATTTCCGATGATCTGCGGGCGGCGGATGTGGTGCTGAATCCCGGCACTTGACCTGGGTGTGGGTTCTGTACTGGATTTTGATTCTGGATGAAGGTGTTAAGAGATTGGCCAATTGCCCAATCATTTAGCACATCGCCCTGTTGGTTTTGGGTGCTACTCCTTGGGGGTCAGGTTGTTGTATAGCCGGTTGATCGGCTTCATTAGGATTAGACCCTTGTCCTTGGTTCCGAGTTCGTCGGTTTCGTCTGTTTACACAATGTTTAATGGATTTTTAGTATCTTTAGGGGTTTTAGGTTTCAAGGAATAAGATTAATAACAAGCTCAGAAGTTGCGAGAATCTGGAATTTAAACTTAGAAGGAAAAAGGAATACATAATTCCATAAAGTCATAAGATGAGTCATAATATCAATCCATAAAAGAAAATAAGGAATAATTAAAGAACCACAAGGAAATAGAAGAATCCACACATAGTGTAACCAATTGATATTTCACAACAATAATGCGAATGAGTGAATGCTTATGCAATCTATATGCAGTTAATGTTCTCTTATGTATCATGACTAGAATGCGTACTTTTCACAACTCCATTTCTTTAAAACAAAAGTGATCCTTTTCATTTCTTTAGCGAGCCATACAAATATTACATCAACTTTTAGTTCCCAAAATTTGGCTAGCTAAGCTCCCTTCCTATTCTAATCAATTTCCCTATTCCCGAAAACATGACAAAATACAGGGAAAAAGAACAAATAAAATACTAACTATCCTGAAATCCTAAGGCAATTGGCATCCCGCATTGCCTACTACAAAAATAAGAAAATCAGGACTCCGCTTGGACTTTATGGGTTAGCTAACATCCCGTCTCTACTCATCACTAGAGTGTCGGGGGTCGGGCTAGGAGGTCGTCTCCTGCTGGTAGAACCACCATCGTCCTGTCGGACGAACAAGCTAAGATACTCCCTGGTGGTCATCCTCCGCTTCCTAGCGGGTCGGACTAGAGGCTCCGGATCCTCACTTTCTTTCTTCTTCTTCTTCTTCAGTCCCTTGCCCCTCTTGCGGGCTTACTTTCTTCCTCACCTCCTATCTCGGGCTCACCTAGGTTCACCTCTACTTCAGGCTCTCTCACAGGCTCATCTGCCACATTTTCAGTCTCCATAGGCACTGGGGCCTGGTTCTACTACTGCTAGGTCAAGCACAGGTGGGTTCTCACCCTCCACATACACATCTCTCCATAGCCTGGAATCTACCTCGGGTTCTACCCTCCCACTCTCTGGTATCTCCAACATCCGGTTAAAATCCCATATAATTTGATCGGGTTCTGGGTTTACCTGCACTTCTGGTTCGACAGGGGGGTAGGGGTCCTAGGTACCTCATTTTGTTCCCAGTTCGGATCCTCCTCGGGATCCTCCTCCTCCTTTCTTCCTCTTCATCCTCTCCAATCACAGGTGCTCCATTCAGCTGCATACCTATATCAATAGCTGGAGGTGGAGCTATTACTCGGGGGGGGGGGGGGGGGAGGATGTCTAAATAGATTGCATGCCAGGTGATGTGATTCCATGCATCAGCTAATTCCAGTCAGGGTGATCATATAAGTTATCATGAGCATAAACATATAAGGGTCCTATGGGGATCCATACCTAAAATCTGGAGGGGTTCGGGTTCCTCCACCTTTCAAGATAAATGTGGCTTCTCTCGTCATGGGCTCACGCCCGTAATCAACCATGATCCTCTCTAGAGTATAGATTGTCTCTAACTTTGTCCAGCTCCTTCTTCCCATAGGATAACTCAATTGATCCACTACTGAAGCCCATCTGGTATATCTCAGCCCATCCTTCCATAACCTGTACATTTCCCCTAGGGTCCGGGGATGTCGGGCTAAGGCAAAATCCTCACACATTCTCTTAGCCTCAGTCTTATTCTACCATCGTTTCATCTTCTCTTGTAAAATTCCTTGCCCTCCCTAGTCTCAAGAGAGACCTACATCAAACAATACTACTAATTAGACAGCAGAAAACGTTTTTAACTCCATTTAACCTATTATTAGATTTCTAGGTCCGGTTTCTTTTAATTCTATTGTCTTGTTTTATAACCTAGTGCTGATACCAACTTAAACTGTCACACCCCGTAGGGTATCCTAAACGTAACAGCCCGCCACATACTAAGTAAGACTCTCGAGTTCCCTATCCGGGGCCTTCGGAAGTCTTAAGTAGATGTAAAGCGTTCCTTTACGACAATAGAATACTTCAACAAATGGAGTTAAACAGTTTAACAAGGCATTCATTAGCCATAGATAATAAATCAAAACGCATAAATTTTAAAGTTTACAAAATCTAAGGGGCATTCCCCCGCAAAAGAATAACAGTCTATTACAGTCATCCAGAGTCCTTAGTTTCCAATGGAAGTCTATACAAAAAGGAATGAATTAAACTTCTATACGGGAAACTCCTATCTCCGGTACCTGCGCTGTGGCTTGTCTTGGCCTAAGCCATATAAACTCATGCTGCAAAGATAGAAACTATAGGGGCGTAAGCTAACTAGCTTAGTGAGCAATACTTCCATAACGCAATTAAACATACTTCAGTCAAACAAGTAATTATTCAGGCAAGTGTATGCATCAAAAAATGAATTCAAAAAACATATGACCAATCGGAAATCATATGTGGATGGACTTGCGCCCTCCATCCGGGTTAGCAGATTAACGAATCCTGCGGTACGATGCCGTTTAAGCTCACGGTCAACTAATAATAATTCGTTTTATGGATCACGATTAACCAACAAGTCGTTTTTATGGATCACGATTAACACAAGTCGTTTTATGGATCACGATTAACCAACAATGCGAATGCTCCAACCCCATCGTGACATGATTGAATTCAATTTATAGTTGGAGTCGAATAGTCATTAATTCAATTCCTTTAAGTGACCAACAAGTAGTCGCAGACATTCATCATAAGATTCTAGTAAAGAAGTCAATATCTTAACACCCGTTTCGATATACCTTAAGCTCCAATTCACATATCAATAATCAACAACATAAATAATTCCCATATACCCCATCATGCTTATACAATTTTTATCTTGTGCTACATCACTAGTGCCACTACATTAAATCACAAGCATTAATTGAGAGTGGAAGTAAACTCATCGGCCTTGGACGCCAACCTCTTAATAATAATAGTCGGGAGGTAGAGAGTCGTCCTGCTCGGATCACCTACCAAGCAAGAATAATCCTAATGAGATTCTCATCAGTAACTAAATCAGACTAAACATCTAGACTAGTTGAATTCGGATTTCTCGTTTGCGGAAGTTCTGACTTAAAACGGAAATCTTGGTCATTTAAACTCGGGAATTTCGCAATTTTATCGATCTCTATCTACTTCGAAAGATCTATCTATTTCAAGTATTATTTTCAAGTTTTGAAAATAGTAAGGCCACGGAACAGGGATCAGTTCTGTTCCGCAATTGATCCAAACCTCGAAAATTTGCTTGCTTTTGATGAAAAGTATTCCTAGATGATGATTCATGCATGAATGATATGGGAAATGAATTTCTATATAGATGCCATGTTAGACCTAATATATACATGGTCAATAACTTTTGTGGTAATACTCACATGAACTTTTAAGTATTGAGGAAATTCTCATAAAGACTAATTCTAGGAAGCTATCCTTCCATATTATACTCCTTAAGGTTCTTTGGTCTTTAATCTGTAATAACCCATTATTCAACTAAAAATAGGTTCTCCAGTCTATATTAACCATGGCCTCCATTCATGCATAAAAATTCCATTTTTCATTTGGTAAACATGTCTTTGAATTAGCTTTTTGTAAAAATCCGAATTTTCTAAATTTCCTTTTCTACATTTTTCTTAAGGGAATCTTGTCTAATGCATTAAAAATTGGAGCTTCAATGTATACATTATCTAAGGACTTCTTTTAGCTTATAAAACATCCATTTTAGACTTAAATACTAAGTGTTTATTTAGCCATTACCCAAAATTACGAATTTGACTACACATCTAAAGTCAACATTTTTCCTTCTAACTCCACCTTTGTTTCCTTGTTTTTATTATGCCTAAACTCATCTAAACTCATGAAAAAATTCCTTTAACATGTCTATTACACATCCTCCATTTTTCTTATGAAATATGAGTTTAAAGTTGATTTTGGGGGTCTTTAAGGTAGGGTTTCCATTTCATCCGAATTTCAATTTTCATATTTAACAAGCCCTTCCTTTTTCAATGTTCTTGCCATCTATAAGTGGAGATATACTATCTAACATCTCTATACATGAACAAGACTTCATTTTATGATCATCAAGCATATAAAACAAAATGAACCTATGATCATGCATGTACATGAAGTTATGAATGTCTAACCTTAGATCTACTACATTGATATTAAAGCATGGATCTCATGGCATGAACCACAATATATGTGCAAGATCACTACTTTACATGCATGAACAAGATGAGATCTTAACAAAAACACATTTAAACATTAGATCCATATCTTGTGATGGCTTGACATTCTTGTTCAGTGTTTTCCATGCCCCTAGCATTAGCTCATTGGGATTTAGTGAGAAATACACAAGATATGGTATTGCCATTACAAGAACTAGAAGAACAATGCTTGAATCAACATACCAAAGGAGGATCTAAGGTAGAAATGGAGGAGTTTTGAGTTGAAGATGCAAGAGGGAGAGGGGGAGGAGTGCTCGGCACTTTGAGAGAGAGAAGAGGGATTTTGATCCCTTTTGAAAAATTAAAATGAAGAAATGAGGAGAGAGAGAGAACATTTAGTTATATATCAATAATTTAGGGTTTAGCTTAATAAAAGGAGTAAAATTGATTAAATGAGAGGGAGAATTTGAGGGAGGGGAGCCGGCCTCTTGTGTGTGGGTGTGTGTGTGTGAGTTTTGAAAAAGAAATGAAATTTGTAATTTAGTAAATGAAAATGTAATAATGTAATAATTATTTAAAAGAAAAAATTTCTTGGAAAAGAAAATTGAAATGAGTAGTTGTAAGGATGTAAGAATAGTATGGGTAGTGTATAGTGTAGGTTGTACTTGTGAATAGTAGACAAGACATCTACTTTACCGGTTGTTCCGAAAACACGGGAAAAGCTATAACTGTAATCTTTATAGCTCGGAAATTATGAATTGATATTTTTGGAATCCTTATAAAATTACGGTTTCTAATGAATATTCCGGAAATTTTTCTGAATCCGTGGTCTGGGGCACGCTTTTCCGTAATTGGGCTCGGAAGGCCCGGAATTGAAAAATTCCCGAATTTAAAACTTTCAATGGTTTGAAAAGTACTTTGGAACAACAATTCAAATTCATTTACTTCATAATATTTATTTTACTATGAAACCGAAGGAAAGCCGGATTTAGGGTTCCTAGGCTTCATTCACTATACTCAACCTGATCGGATTAGGGTTTCGCTTCCATTCTCGGGGTTTCCTAGCTACTGAGAATTACCGGGGTTTACACTACCTCTCTAAGGTTCGGGATTGCAAGACCATCGCTATCTCAGTTAAGTTTTCCTAGTGGAGCAAAAGCTCCAAATGCTAGGTAGATGCTCTTAAGGGCAAAAATTGGGCATCTCTTTGTCTTTGTGGCGATGTTTTACCCAAACTTTGTCACAAAGAGGAGTAGTTGTAGACACCTTATTTTTGCCCCCGAAACAATATATGTAATAATAATTATAAAGAAAAATGAAAAAGAAAAAAGAAAAAAGTGGTAACTAGAATATTTATACAAGAAAAATAAAATGTGGTTCAAAATATATAAGGAAAAAATATATAATAATTAAAAAAAGAAAAAATTTATAAAAATAAAATATACAAAAGTGTAAAATATGATTCAAAGGAAAAGAAAAAAAATTAATTTTAAAATTTTAAAATATAACATTTTGGCCTTGGTCCAAGTCCGTCAAAATATTATTTGAGTAATCATATGATCGAGACACAAGCCAACGACTTGTTGGATAAATGCATACATACATTACAACTAGGAATAGGGTTCGATTTGCATTGGAGGAAATTTTTTTTCTGTATGGCGCATGTAATACACTTACATGTGCATGTCATGCGTATGTCACGCATGTCGTTTCTTCTTCTTCAGTTCTCTACTTTTTTTTCTACGCAAGACAGTCATTTCGAGCTCGATTTTGATCCATTTTTCATCTGATTTGAACCAAATTGATGGAAGGATTTGAAGTAGACATGGGATACTTCAGATTTGAATAAAAAAAACAACCTTAAAGCTATTGGTTTGACACTCGATTTTGAATCCAATGTTTACAAAAAAATTGTTTTACTTGCAAATACAAATTTCAAAATTCAAATCCAACCTACCTTAGCTTCTAGAAATCCTTATATGAGCTCATTGTCATCCTTCTAGAAGTTCATTAAAGGTCGGAGTTCATGGAACGTGTTCAAGAACTCGAATTTGCGTACGCACCACCTTCCCATTTCTCGAAATGACCCATTTAATTCGACCCCTAAATAGTATAAATAGAGGTCGAGTTTTCTGTTCATGACATCCATAACCATCAATTCCATTTAGAAACAACAAAAAACTCTTTAAAAGCATCGAATTAAGCTTTAAGCTCCTAGAGTTGATTTTGAATTTTCTCCGATTACTCTTCATAGAGATCAAATTGGAGCAAATTAAGGCTATAGTAGATTTAGGGGAGGTGAAAGCTTTAGCTAGTAGCTTTCCCCTTCATCCTAAAGCCTCTGATCAATTACCACTTACAACCACCACCGACCGCCGCTTGTAGGAGCTTGAACACCAACCTACGGCCACATTCCAGCCAATCCACTACCATCGGAGCCTTCCTCATCCTCCATAGCCTTCATCTAATATGGCTAAGATCACCTAGAACTGCTCGATCGTTACTAGCAAGCTTCGCAGATCAACTACACTACACAACCTAAATGAGATACATACCCAGATCCACACCGAAACCTGTTCCAAATCCCTTATCCAACTCGCTAGCCCAAAATAGGTAAATCCATTCCTTTTTTTATTTTTTTTTATTTTATTTTTCTTTTTGTTTAAATGTTAAAGAAAAAAAATGAAAAAAGAAAGAAAGAATATATGAAATTTAGTAATAAATAAAATTTTTCAAAGTGATGAATTTTAAAAATTATATGTATGTAGTGTGGGCATATTAACATATATATATATATATATATAACAAAACTAAAAAATAATAATAATAAATATTTCTTAAAAAAAGGTCTTTTAGATCTTAGAAAATCCTATTTTCTAAAATAAAAAAAAATTAACTTGATAGCCTATAAGGTTATATACAAAAAAGAAGAATTTTACAAAAATTGAAGAATTAAAGAACTTAAATGGAAAATTGTTCAAAAAAAAGAAAAAAAGAAAGAAAACAACACACTAAAGTTTTCTAAAAGAGTTATGTAAAGTCTGATCCCGATTAGTGGATACATAGGCACTTGCAGGATGACATAAAATCTAGAAAAATATTTTTTCGATCACATTTCATTTGTAAATTTTGAAATAATTAATTAGTTGTAAATAATAAATGATTTTTCCATCAATTTTTAAATAAAGCTGTAACTTTAAAAATTCATAAGATTTGATTTATTTTTTTAGCATTAAAAGGATAAAATTTTAAATTATGAATTTTAAGTGGTAATCATATGGTTTTAATAGTATAGCCCCTGAATCAAAAAAATTCTTATTTATAAAATTTGGTTTTAAATCAATTTTTTTGCAGACTAGTAGCTAAGTTAGGATTAACCAACCCATTGATCCTAACTTTTTTTTCCCTGACTGTAGTTGGGTGGCGACTCCAAATGTTTTCAAAAATTGAATTTCTTTTAATCCTTAGTCGGGGTGTTTGTATCAAATGGGTCAGGGTTTGGTACAAATTGGATTAAAAGAAATAAAACAAGAAAATGAAAAATCTAAGCTCGACATATGTGACACCTTTAAAATCAATGGAGCCTTTGATGATGTCATTAGACTTAGATTGTTTCCTTTCTCTTTAAAAGGTAATGCAAAGAAATGGCTCAATAGTCTGCCTAAAAGTCTATAAACCACCTGGCAACAAATGGTTGAAAATTTTATGAGAAAGTATTTCCCACCCTCTAGAACTGAAAAGCTAAGAGTAGATATAGCTTCATTCCACTAGTCGGAATGTGAGACTCTCTATGAAGCTTTTGAAAGGTGGAACGAGTTGTTAGGTAGATGCCCACATCATGGATTACCAAAATTGACCCAAGTTCAAACTTTTTGCAATGAGCTTAACTATTGCACTAGGTAGCTAATTGATGCAACAATAGGAGGCAGCTTGAACAACAAATCCCCTGATGAATGTTTGAACCTTTTTGAGGACATGACCAATAACCACTACCAATGGTAATCTATTAAGGCTAGGAAGGACAAGAAAGGAGGAGCTTTTGAACTTGATGTTGTGACAAATTTTACCTTTAAGATAGGAGCCTTGACTAGGAAGGTAGATATAATGACCATGGAGACTGGCTAAGTGAACATGATAGATGGGAGTTTTGGATAGAGTCTAAGGGTTTAACTTCTTAAAATGTGGATTATGTGAACAATTTTAATGGACCCAAGAATGGCCCTTACAACAATACTTATCATCCTAGCTAGAAGAACCATCCAAACTTTAGTAAAGCAACAACAACTTCTAAAAATTTGGTTTTAAACCCACCTAACTTTTAGAAACAGTAGGGTCAAGGGTTAAATGTCTCCTAAGGTAACAAGAATTCTTTGGAGGAATTAATTCCTCACTTCATTAAAGCCTCTGAGGCTAGGCAATAGATCATTTATACTACTTTGAGAAATCATTCAACTGCAATTCATAACCTGGAGACATAGCTAGGTCAAATTTCAAAACTCCTTTCAGAAAGACCTCAAGAAACCTTACCAGCTAATATAGAAGCTAACCTAAAAGATCAAGTCAAGAATTGAAGAAGAAAGACTCTTAGGATAATTTATCCTACCTTTCTTTTTGTTTGTTTAAAGTTTTGAAAGACCTTTGTTTTGAGAATTATTAAGTTTTGATGATGATGGATATTTTGAGTAAGACAATTGATATCTTTGATGTTTTAAATGGTTTGTATAGACTTTTAACAGGTTTTGTTGAGAACTTGATTTGATGTTTAGTTAATTTGTGTAAATATGGATGATGATGTTGAAGTTTGACGAATGAATTTATGATGTTTTTCATGAAATTCTTTGTTTGGGAGATGAATGATAGAGAAACAATTGCCTTTGTGTTGCATTTCACACTCTAAGGTTTGTTTTGAAGTGTTTTTGCAGAGATCCACTTGATAATTTTAGCTGCAAGCCTACCTACGGTTAGAAAAAAGGAAGAATAATTTTGGCCACAGTTTCAATTGCAGCTTGAATTGACCTGTGATTGCATCGACAGTTCCTTTAATTCTTTATTTTGCTTTACACAGGTTTAATAAAGCCTAAATCGATGCCTTGGTTCTTTATTCTTTAATTCTTTAATATTTTAGAGTTTAAGTTGCGATTAAAATAAAACGTGATTCTTTAATTCTTTTTGTGTTGGTACCGAAAACATAACCAAGAGGGGGGTGAATTGGTTATAAAATTTACTTTTCAAAATTTAAAACAAATTTCACACCACTTGGTTATTCAACTAAAATGGATTTAAAACTTTCTTGAAACAGTAATCTTAACAAATAAAAGCTTTAAATAAAAATTCGGATCAAAGGTGAATCAAGACTTTCACACTTAGAAACCTTCTGCTTAACTCTCTGAATAAAAAAATATGAATGATTTACTCTCTGATTAACCTTCTGAGTAAATATCACATATATAAAACATAAATGATTAAACATCAAAATAAAGAGAGACAAAGAGAAGAAATTGCAAATCGATGTATACAGGTTCCGCCTTGTGCGTCAATCCTCTCTTCCAACTCCAAGCTAGGTCCCGGTACTCCTCACCGGTTGTGTTCCACTATCCAATAAAATCAATGAAGTTATAAGAAGTATTTGCCAAACTTTTGGCTACAATTCACTTAGCTTGATTCTCACAAACAATCAATCAACTAAGCCTACTTGTAACTCTCAACACACAAAAAATAAAATCAAATCACGAGGAATGTAAGAATTTAATTTCCTCAACTATTTGCTCAATGAACAGTAAAATTAAAATATGACAGTTTTCGAATGCTTTGAACTTTCTGAGTTTTTCATGTTCTGTTGTTCTATTGTTCTGTGTTCCTTCTGCCTTGTTCTCTTTCTTTTTATTTTAGATACTGCAACGGTTAGAAGCACAATTGGATCAACTCTGCCAATTTCTCGCGCGTAGGACGAGTTCTTCAGTTTCCGAGATATCAGCTTCAATTTATCTATCAATTGACTCAATTTGAATTTGAATACTTGAATTTATCTTAGTAATCCAGCATCAGATGATGATTCGAATATGTTACAACTGATATGATTATCTCTAAGCTGAAATTTCGGACTTGAACTTGACCGTTGTTGAATCACTGCTCGTTATTTACTGTTCATGCTCATCTTCCTTCTTTGCGTGAATAATTTAGACACAATCCATAAAATTCTGACCTTGTAAATTCTTCACACTAACTTTCTCTTCAAAATAATTTTATTCTTGATAAAAATCATTTTGAGCTTTCCGAATTGAACTTGTATTTCCTTCAACAGAATTTTCGTGTTCCTTCAACCAATTTTAAATTCTAAAAATAAATCCTGTGGATTTAATCCAACTTTGTGGAACACATTGAGTATAACACCCAATTTATACTCAACATTTGGAGCTAGGTCTTCAAAATCTAAATCGCGTTTGAAAAACACTTGATTTTTGTGCAGTTCATGTACCTTCTGAGTTTCCCTCTGAGTACTAAAAGCAACACTGTAGATCTTATACCACCTTCTGAGTAACCTTCTGAAGGGTTACTTTCTCTATTCCAAGTCTCTGAGTTACCTTCTGATGTTATCATACTTAAAAAAGAACTTTCAATCTTCTGATAGACTTTAACATTCATTGCTGCACACTTAAACAAATTATATGATAAACATTTAACTCTTTTTGTTATCATCAAAATCATCTCTTGAGAGAAATCAACATTCTCCCCCTTTTTGATGATAACAAAATCCATAAAAAATATTTTTGTTGAATCAAATAATTGTGATAAACTCAGCTTATAAAAAAAATCATAGTGCAAAATATTCCAAATATTTCAGCCATCACTACAAATATCACAGATTACAAAAATTCAGTAAATCATCATCAGCAGCAAATCATCCAACATCAGCAGTAATCATCACATCAGCAAAAAATATTTTTAATTTTCTCTAGCCATTCTCCCCCTTTTTGTTAGCATCACAAAAGAGATTAAAAAGAGAAATATGCATATGAAATGAGCATCAAGAAGTCAAATATTACAGACCGAAACGAAATATAAGTCTTGAAACAAAGTCATAAAAGAAACAGAGTAATTAGTCTTTCTTATAAGGAAGGTAAAATCCTTTCTTTTGAGCTTTCATTTTTCTTCTTTGTCGAAAAACTTGTCTTGCTGGAGGGATTATTGGTGGAATCTGAGTTGAGACCAGATTGTGGAGTTGAAGAAAGTTTAGAACTGATGTTATCACCTCCACTTCAGATGGTTGATAAGAGGAAGAATAATCTGCAGATGGATTAGAAGGAAGAATAGCCAGGGGAGTGAGAGAATCCTTAGCAGAAAAGAAAACGAAGCAGCTGGCTCAGCTTGAATTGTTGCACTCTCGAATTGATCAGAAGGAGATTGATCATAGGCAACATCTTCTTGTATAGGAGAAGAATGCAGATCAGTTTGTTCAGCAGGGGAGACATACTCAGGTTGAGCTTGAGGTGAGGAAGGATGAGGATGACTAGGCTCACAATCAACACAAAAATCTTTAATAGAATCAAGAATAGATTCTATCAGAGATTGCTTGATTGACTCGAAGTGTTTACTGATGAGCTTTTCAACTATCATCCGAACCGAGGACTGTGAAGATTCACCTCTCGGATCAAGGTAAGTCCTACCCTCTGACTCACTTTCTGAGTCACTATCATGATTCCTCCTTTCACCTTCTTTGATCTCGAACTTGCCTCCTGTTCTTATGGAGTATCTTCTGCCCTTCTCTGCCATTTGTGCTTTTCCCTTCCTTTTTGAGGTTTTCTCCTTATCTTCCTTTGCCTTGGTTCCTTCTGAGGAACCTTCTGCTTGATAAACTATCTCCCCCTCAGCGATAGATCTAATCTTTTCCCAATCAAATTTACCTTTGCTATACTGAGGATTAAGATACCATGAGCCATCTTTGGAAAACCAAAAATAATCTACCACTTGGATTCCCATTTTCTTTAAATTAGTTTCACCTATCTTCTTTAATGAAATAGGAACTTTGGATTTTTGGAAATATGTATTTTCTTGAACTCAAATAACCTCATCAACATATTTCCATATGGCCTATTATTCCTAGTTCTCCAAATATGACGCAGAATCATCCCTGCCATATCAAGCTTCAAATTTTTCTTCATGGCCAATATAACAATGGCCTCCTCTTTCGAAATGGTTGTTGTACTGCCATTCTTAGGAAGAATGCAGTCAACAACGAGCTTGTGAAGCAAAGCACAATTAATTCAAACTCAGTTGAGAATATGTCTTTCTCCACAAAATCGCCAACCCCATCATTTAGCTCTTTATACAATGATTTTCGATCATATTGCAGTATCCTTGTGTCATCTTTTTGATCACTCATCTCAAAACACTTTATCAAAATGTCCTATTGAGAGAAAAAGTTTTTCCTCTTACTTTAGTTTTCAGAACAGACTCTTCCAGTTGTTGTAGATTATCATAAAATTCATGAATCAAAGAACCATCTACCATATCAGAAAGACTACATAGATTCTGACACCCTATTCGACCAAGCCATTCTTCACAAATAAAACCATGTTCCCTAAAAAATTTAAGATCAACAAAAGCACTCTAGAATCTTACTTGTGGTAAGCTTCTGTCTTTTGATAAGAGGAGATTTCTTGGATGTTCGAGGAACTGACTTCCTTTTCCGTTGTGATTTGGAGCAAAATGAGTAGTCTCTGAACTACTTCTGAATAGAAGTCAGAGGAAGCTACGGGTTCCTCTGAGGAAGTATCCTCTACCTTTCTTTCTTTTTCTTGTTCCTCATTTTTGGATTGTTGATCTTGCTCAAACTTAGATCTTTTCTCTCTTCGATTGCCTTCTTTTGTCAAAGTTTCTAGGGTTTCTTCTGAGTCTGAGGGATCATCCTCCACGGAGATGGTTCCCTCTACTGGTTTTGTTTTAAACCCCTTAGAAGCTAAACGAAATGACTTTCTTGAAGACATGTTAAAGATTTTTGAAGAACGATGGAGAACAAGATGATCAAGAACAAAGATGGAGAAAAGGAGAGTAAAGATGAGATTTTTAATTTGATCAGAGGATGACGTTTGAGTAGAAGAACGTTGGGAATGATAGACTTCATCTGCATGTTCCCAAGGAAAAGAAATACCGCCAATTTTCCTCCTTTTTTTTAATGAAAATTCAAATTTGATTTTTAACTTTTGAAATCATTAATTAAAAGGATTACATATTCCAATTTCATTTCGTAAAAATTCAAATCTCATTTTATCCAGAGGTTTGGTAAATATATCAGCATATTGATTTTCAGTTGGGACAAATTCTATATTAATATTCCCATTATTTACATGATCCCTTATAAAATGATGTCTAATTTCTATATGTTTAGTCCTAGAATGATGTACGGGATTTTTTGTTAAATTTATTGCACTTGTATTATCACACTTAATTGAAATATTTTTATATTTTAAACCAAAATCTTGTAATTGTTGTTTTATCCAAAGAATCTGTGCACAACAATTTCCAATTGAGACATATTCAGCTTCTGCTGTAGATAAAGCAACTGAATTTTGTTTCTTGGAAGACCAAGAAATTAATTTGTTTCCCAAAAATTGACAAGTTCTAGAAGTACTTTTTCTATCAATTTTACATCCTGCATAATTAGCATCTGAATATCCTATTAATTCAAAATTTTCATTTTTAGGATACCAAATTCCTAATTTTACAGTAACAGCAATATACTTGAAAATTCTTTTGACAGCTTTTGAATGAGTTTCAGTAGGATTACTTTGAAATCTTGCACAAATACATACAGAAAACAATATATCTGGCCTAGATGCAGTCAAATACAAAAGAGAACCAATTAAACTTCTATAAAGTTTTTCATTAATTTTCTTACCTTTGGAATCACTATCTAACCTTATAGATGAACTCATTGGTGTAGCAGCTTCTTTTGGATTCTCAAACCCAAACTTTTTCAGAATTTGTTTGGTATATTTCTCTTGATGAATGAAGATTCCATCATTTGTTTGCTTGATTTGTAATCCCAAAAAGAAATTTAATTCTCCCATCATGGACATTTCAAATTCAGCCTGCATAAGCTTTACAAATTCATGACAAGATTTTTCATTAGTAGATCCAAAAATTATATCATCAACATATATTTCCACAACAATTATATCATCATTGTATTATTTTAAGAATAAAGTAGTGTCAATAGTACTTCTTTGATAAACTAGTTATGAGATATTCACTAAGTCTCTCATACCATGCTCTTGGTGCTTGTTTTAATTCATATAAAGCTTTTCTTAATTTAAAAACATGATCAAGTTTAAATGTATCTTCAAATCCAGGTGGTTGTTCAACATACACTTCTTCTTTAATATAACCATTCAAAAATGCACTTTTTACATCCATTTGAAATAATTTAAAATTTTTATAATATGCAAAAGCTAGCAATAATCTTATAGATTCCAATCTAGCAACTAGTGCATAAGTTTCATCATAGTCTATTCCTTCTTCTTGAGAATATCCTTTAGCTACAAGCCTTGCTTTATTTCTAACAATTTTACCATTTTCATCCAATTTATTCTTATATACCCATTTAGTTCCTATAATTGATTTGTCTTCAGGTCTAGGAACTAAATTCCAAACATTATTCCTTTCTTGGTTCTATTTCAGATATCAAAGCAAAATGATTTTCAAGCTCTTGTAACTTAGATCTAGTTCTAGTTCCACAGTCAATATCACCTATAATTAAACTCGGTGGATGTGAAGATTTATATTTCTAAGCCTTTGAACTTTCAAGATTATCAAGATTAATCTTTAGGTTACCTTCTGCCTTACCTTCTGCCTCAGTAGATCCTTGTAGAATTTCGTTATTTTATATATCAGCTGTATCAACCTTCTTCTCATTCACATTATTAGTTTTATTCTCAAAAGCAAGTACATTATCATCATCAAGATCATCTTTTACATCAATAAACCTTACATTTATGGATTCTTCAACTATTTTTGTTGTTTTGTTAAACACACGATATGCTTTACTATTTTGTGAATATCTAAGAAAAATTGCTTCATCTGATCTTTCATCAAATTTTCTAAGGTTATGTGCATTCTTTTTCACAAAACATGTACAACCAAACACATGAAAGTATGAAACGGATGGTTTTCTACCACGAAATAATTCATAAGATGTTTTTGTAGTATGAGGTCTAATGTATACTCTATTCATGATATAGCATGCAGTTGCAACAGCTTCAGCCCAAAAATGTTTAGCTATTTTACTTTCATTCAACATAGAACGTGTCATCTCTTGTATTGTTCTATTCTTTCTTTCAACTACTCCATTTTGTTGAGGTGTATATGGAGCAGAAAAGTTATGTTGTATTCCATGTTCTTCACAAAAAGATATAAATGATGCATTATCAAATTCTGTACCATGATCAGTTCTTAAAGAAACAATGGAAAGACCTTTTTCATTTTGTATTTGTTTAGTAAATCTTTGAAAAATCTCAAAAGTTTTCTGATTTATGCTTTAAAAAGAACACCATGTATATCTTGAAAAATCATCCACTATTACAAGACCATATTTGCTTCCTCCTAGACTCAATGTTCTAGTAGGTCCAAATAAGTCAAGATGTAAGAGTTCAAGTGGTCTTTTAGTTGACATTAAATTGATGCTTTTGTGTGAAATTGAGACCATTTTATTCTTTAAACAAGTTGAACATTTAATATCATGCTTTATATTGATTTTGGGTAAACCAACAACATTATTCTTTTTAGATAATTTTTCCAAGTGATTGAAATTTACATGTCCTAGTTTTTTGTGCCATACATAAATGCTATCATTCATAGTCAAAAAGCAACATTCAACATTCATATCAGATGGAGTAATTAAATATACATTTCTTTTTTTATATCCTTCAAATAATTTAATTCCATCGAAATTATATGCAAAACATTTGTTTTTCTCAAAATTCATTTGATAGCCTTTATCACATAATTGACTTATGCTTAAAAGATTGTGTTTTAATCCTTTGACCAAAGAATCATTTTCAATCATATATGGGGGATAACCAATTGTACCTGTTCCAATGATTTTACCACGGCTGTCATCACCAAATCTTACATACCCTTTTTCTTTCCAAACTATGCTTGTGAACAAGAAAGGATCTCCAGTCATATGGCCTGAACATCCACTATCCAAGTACCATGTTCCTTTTATTTTTGCTTCTTGTTCCTGCAAATGAAAATAAGGTGATCAAACCTTTTTATGGATTTATGTAATACCTTTGATTCGATTTTTGATAATCATTTTGTTTTGAATAATTATTATACTCATAACTGTACCCTCTGCTATACCTTCTGATAGGGTATTTTTGAGAAGCAAACTTTCTGACATTTCCTCTGCCGTAGCTGTTCTTAATGTTTTTAAGAGGATGAACAGTGTTTTCGTCATTTCTAGATCTCTAGGCTTTAACAAAAGTTGCCTTTTTCACATTATTTGAAGAACTCCCAGATTCGAATCCAATCCCAAACTTTATACAAGAAGGTCCTTGACTATTTATTAACATATTTAATTTCTTATCACTCTCATTAAATTTGGTGAACGTGTTCTTGATAGATTGTGACAGATCTTCCACTCGACCATTCAGTTCTTTGATTTCGTTTTTCAAGACATCATTTTCTTTTCTTAAAGCATCAGTTTTGACAAACAACTTCTCATTATCGTTCTTTAACATGTCATTCTCATCAATGATCAATTTATTAGTTTGACGCAAGATATCCTTCTCGTTATTTAACGCCTTATTCTCAATATCTAACTTAGATATCTTTGAATCCGCCTTTTTAAGAGCTCTAAGTAACTTTTTCATTTCTGAATACATATCAGTTTCATTTAGTTCTTCCTCAGAATCAGTACTTACCTCGGAAGTTGCCATAAGACACAAGTTGACTTCTTCTTCATTCTCACTTTGACTTTCTGATTCACTCTCTGATGCATCCAGATCACTCCATGTAGCCATCATTGCGTGACTTTCTTTTTGAATTTCTTCATCTTCTTCTTTAGAATCGGACATTCATATTTAATATGGCCTGGTTGCTTGCATTCATAGCAAACAATTTCCTTCTTTTCCTTGAAGTTCTTCCCTGAACCAAACTTGTTAGCTTTATTGAAATTTTTAAATTTCTTACCTCTAAAGAACTTGTTCAGTCTTTTTGCAAGCATGCCAATGTTTTCTTCAATGTTGTCATCATCGGAATCGGTTTCATCAGTTATGACTTTTCTTGCTTTGAATGCTATTGCTCTTGAACTTCCTTCTGCTTCCTCAGTTGTGTTGATGTGTGACTCACAGCTAGTAATTTCTCCCTTAGTTGACTAAGAGTTAGCTTGTTCAGGTCTTGGGCTTCTTCAATTGCTGTCTTTTTAGCATCCCATGACTTTGGCAATATTCTGAGTATCTTCCTGACTAAATCAGAATCATCCATTTTCTTTCCAAGAGAGGTTAGTTCATTTGTCACAGCAGTAAAACGATTAAAAGCATCTTTTATTTTCTCATCAGGTTTAATCTTAAATAATTCATATTGTTGTAACAAGGAATTAATCTTTGTTTCCTTAATAGTATTAGTTCCTTCATAGGTTTTGGACAAGGTATCCCAAATGTCTTTTGCAGTTTCACAAGAAGAAATTAAATAAAATTCAGAAGGAGCTATAGTGGTGAGTAAAAGATTCTTAGCCTTATTATTCTTCTCAATGAGCTTTAGTTCCTCATCATTGAAGTTGGCATCATCAGTCAATGTCACTTGTGAATCTCCAAAAGCAATTACCTACCAAGAACCATAGTCATTAGCTTTTATATAAATGGACATAAGCATTTTCCAGTAGAGATAGTTTGTTTCATCAAAATATGGAGCTCGGTTAATAGCAATATTGTTATCAGCCATTTGTAAAGATCACTTAAGAAAAGTATAAGAACACTGCTCTGATACCAATTGTTGGTCCCAAAAAGATAACCAAGAGGGGGGGTGAATTGGTTATAAAATTTACTTTTCAAAATTTAGAACAAATTTCACACCACTTGGTTATTCGACTAAAATGGATTTAAAACTTTCTTGAAACAGTAATCTTAACAAATAAAAGCTTTAAACAAAAATTCGGATCAAAGGTGAATCAAGACTTTCACACTTAGAAACCTTCTGCTTAACTCTCTGAATAAGAAAATATGAATGATTTACTCTCTGATTAACCTTCTGAGTAAATATCACATATATAAAACATAAACGATTAAACATCAAAATAAAGAGAGACAAGGAGAAGAAATTGCAAATCGATGTATAGAGGTTCTGCCTTGTGCGTCAATCCTCTCTTCCAGCTCTAAGCTAGGTCCCGGTACTCCTCACCGGTTGTGTTCCACTATCCAATCAAATCAATGAAGTTACAAGAAGTATTTGCCAAACTTTTGGCTACAATTCACTTAGCTTGATTCTCACAAACAATCAATCAACTAAGCCTACTTGTAACTCTCAACTCACAAAAAATAAAATCAAATCACGAGGAATGTAAGAATTTAATTTCCTCAACTATTTGCTCAATGAACAGTAAAATTAAAATATGACAGTTTTCGAATGCTTTGAACTTTCTGAGTTTTTCGTGTTCTATTGTTCTATTGTTCTGTGTTCCCTCTGCCTCGTTCTCTTTCTTTTTATTTTAGATACTGCAACGGTTAGAAGCACAATTGGATCAACTCTGCCAGATTTCTCGCGCGTAGGACAAGTTCTTCAGTTTCCGAGATATCAGCTTCAATTTATCTATCAATTGACTCAATTTGAATTTGAATACTTGAATTTATCTTAGTAATCCAGCATCAGATGATGATTCGAATATGTTACAACTGATATGTTTATCTCTAAGCTGAAATTTTGGACTTGAACTTGACTGTTGTTGAATCACTGCTCGTCATTTACTGTTCATGCTCATCTTCCTTCTTTGCGTGAATAATTTAGACACAATCCATAAAATTCTGACCTTGTAAATTCTTCACACTAACTTTCTCTTCAAAATAATTTTATTCTTGATAAAAATAATTTTGAGCTTTCCGAATTGAACTTGTATTTCCTTCAACAGAATTTTCGTGTTCCTTCAACCAATTTTAAATTCTAAAAATAAATTCTGTGGATTTAATCCAACTTTGTGGAACACATTGAGTATAAGACCCAATTTATACTCAACATTTGGAGTTAGGTCTTCAAAATCTAAATCGCGTTTGAAAAACACTTGATTTTTGTGTAGTTCATGTACCTTCTGAGTTTCTCTCTGAGTACTAAAAGCAACACTATAGATCTTATACGCACCTTTTGAGTAACCTTCTGAAGGGTTACTTTCTCTATGTCCAAGTCTCTGAGTTAGCTTCTGATGTATTATCATACTTAAATAAAGAACTTTCAATCTTCTGATAGACTTTAACATTCATTGCTGCACACTTAAACAAATTATATGATAAACATTTAACTCTTTTTGTTATTATCAAAATCATCTCTTGAGAGAAATCAACATTTTATCTTTTCTTAATAAATTAAAAACCGCATTCTAAACCGTGCTCACATTTATACCTGCAATTGGATTTTCATAAAAACCTTAACGCTGTTGTTTCCCTCTCATTCACTGCTTCATTCAAAATTATAACAAACCCAATGAACACTCTCAAACCCTCGATTCACTTTCATTTACCATTGATAAAAAAAAAAAAAATCATCTCTTTTACAGCATTTGTAGCATCAAATTGTTAAGGTGAGCTCATTTATACTTTTTCTTTATTTTTGCTAGTTTATAAGAATACAAATGCTATGTTAATTTTTGTATTTTTACGGTTTCAGTTTTTATGAATTATATGTTGTTTTTGATAAAAAGTAACTTGATGATGAAAACGAGTTAAGATATATGTTTTTCACATGTTTCTTGCTCAGAATGAAAGGGTTTCTTTAATAAACTATAACAACTTTGTCATGACTTTTGAATTCTTATGGAAGTTGAAATGAACTTAGTTCGTCTCAAAATGCTTAAAAAGCTAATGGTTCAACTATATTCTTCTCAAGATATTAAAATAAATTTATCATAAGTTTGAAATGTTGATAATTCTTCGTTATGAAATAAAATTGGTAGACAACTTAAAGAACCGAATTTTAAGAAGTAAATTTATTTTTAAGAAGTTTATAAAATATACAATTAATAGATAAAATGGGTAGGTACTCCTTTATAACAAACTCAAGATTTTAATTTTCTTTCCGACAACTTAAAAAGAGATTTTGTAAACTTTATTTTTCAAACTCCTAAAATAAATTATTTTATAAAAAATCATTATTAGGGCAACACCATTAGAATCATGCATATAATATAAATTTATATGTATTGGATGGATTTATCAACTATATAAATATCTATGTACTTGTTATAGAATGTTTGGATGATGTAGAACTTGGGAAAATTACAATTTGAGGGCTGGAATTTTGTGCTAAATCTGTACTAACCGTTTTAAAACCTAAATGGATCTAAATGTTAAAAATAACCTTAAAAACAGATAGATTTTTTCGAGTTGATAGAAAACAACATTTAATACGCAAAATTCTAAGTTAAAATGAGCAAGTTATGGTTGTTTTAAGTTGAAATTTCACATAATCAGAATTTTAATGAGAATAATGAAATAGAATTAGAAAATTTAAGTAGAATTAATATGAAATACTTATTCCGGGTATTTCTTTTGTTTAGGTAACTAGAAATTCGACATACCTTTCCCCAAAACCACTCCAACTAAGGGTTATACTAATAATGAGTGAGTTTACTTTCTAAATTCCATACTTATGTATTTGCTTGTAAAATAGTCACATTAGAGTTAGGAAAAGATAAAATGGGAAATGCATGTGCTTTATTTAAGTGGTTGAATTTATGTCAAGTATATTAAGGCAGGAATTTTCTATAATCAATTATTGATTTAATATAGTAATGATATGTCTGCAAATTCTATGATCATGCTTAAATTATCTAATGCTATGCTATGAGTACTTAATTAAATTGATTCATGCATAACACGAAGAGAATCACATTACATTCACTACTATATCCTTGGTGGGACAAGAGTATAGTAGTGAGATATGCAGAGGCCCGAAAATTTGCATTAATATTAACGGCAAGGAGTAGCCCATATGAACTACATTTTAACTGCGAGTAGTAGCCTGAATGAACTATAAAAATTTTATTTGCGAACTACGGTCATATGGGCACTGGAACGCCTAACCCCGAATAGAGGGAGTAAATTCATTCATCGTATGATTTCCAGTTAATTATGTGTATTATTTGCTTACGTGTTTGATGCATCTCATATGTTTGTTTAATAACTTGATTGTTTTACTTCTATGAGTAATTAATACCAGAATATTCTTACTAAGCTAGTTGTGCTTATCCTCCAATAGTTTGTTTTTGTAGGAAATTCATAAAGTTGGGGTTGGTATAGGAACCGAGCACATAGCATATCAAAGATCAAGTCAAGGATTAGAATGTTGATGAATTAAACTTAGTTGAGAGAAAGGACTTCAAACTTGATTTATTTCTTTTGTAATCTCCTTCAGTTACGGATGATAGATAACCTAAATTGCTTTATTCAGTTTCATTTTTTATAGGATATTTGATTCTTTGCGATCTTTGTGATTTGTTGAAATATCGGTATCCTAAACCATTTTTTTTAAATATCTATATGTGTATAACATATTTAGAGAATAAGTAATTAGAGCCTTGCAATCTCTTGACTTGCAAGGTGATCTTCATGCTGTGGTGTACACGTGATATGATGACTTTAAAGTAAACCTATTAGGTCCTATTAAGGGTCATGACAATCCCAAACACAACCCCAAAGAAACCCAAAAGGGCTAGAGTTGAATCTATGCCCCTTGTGCAAATCCTCAACCCCTTATAGGATTAACTATTAAGGATAAAGAGAAATTTTAATTTTTTTTGGTTAAGAAACAAGTTGTGGCAAATGTTGTTATGGATTGGGATGTTTTACGAAGTTATGGTTTAGAAGGAGAATTTAGGGAGTGCTTTGAAGATCAACGATAGAGAAAAGTTTTTGAGATCAGAGAAGAAGTTTTTGGAGGAGTAAATCTATTGTTCATGGCAAGTTTTAGGACTGGAATGCAAGTGCCAGACATGGGATAATATAGTTAGTTTCAGTGCATTTGGAGAATATAGGAGTGTGATAATGAGATAGTTTATATCTGCCATGGATTTGTATGATGAAGAAAAGGATCTTTATAGAGAAGAGTTTAGAAATCCGCCTACATAAATATCAAAGGTAGATTTGAAGAAATTTGTAGTTGAAGAGATTGAAGGCAAATCCTTCCCCTTGAAAACTACTGGTTCCAACATCAAGAAGAAAAGTGCTACAATGTTGCACTACATGCTCACTAGGAGCATTTTCTCTAAGATAGAGGGGGCAACCATAATAACTAAAGTTGAATTTTATCCTTTGTATAGTATGATGACGAAGAAAAGAATGAATGTAGGGCTTATGGTAGCTTAGAGAATCCAGCATGAAGCCAGAAAACAAGGCAAAGGAATATTTCTGGGTAGGCTTGTCGCTGGAATTTTGAAGAATATGAAATTATGCGCAAAACCAGGGCCTGTTGATGTAGTATGTAAGTTCAAGAGCTTGAATAAGAAGGCCTTCTCAAGCTGGGATTTGATAAAATTTGAGAATTAAACCACTGTTGCACAAACAACAGGCTAAACACCTGCTACACCACCTATTCCTGTTGCCACTGCCCAAGACACATCTACTACTGCCATTATGCAAAAGCCAGAACACCTTTGTGAGCTATAACCAGAAGCTCCAACCAAACCCTTTGTAGCTAGCTTCAACAAACTGGATTTTGAAGTGAAAGATCTGAAAGAGAAGCTAGCTACCTTGGAGAAAAGGTATAATGAAGATATGAGTGACATGAAGGAAAATATAAAGAAGATTATGCAGATGCTCACTCATGGTCCTCAACCACCCTCCTCAACCACCCAAACAATCCAAATTACCACCTCTGAACCTGCTTTGACTAAGTCAGACCACTACGATGATCATCATGATGATGACAATGAAGCTAGACCACCCTCACCATTCACATACATACCTTCCTCACCACATTTTACACATACCATCTCCCCCATTAACCTAAACACAAACCTCCCCACCAATCTCCCTTATACATACATGCCCATCAAGCCATCACTACCTAAAGAACCCCAAACATAACCATCATCTTTTGAACCAATGGTCGAGTCGCTTACTTACTATCAAAGTGAGGACAATGAAGCTATTCCCTAAACACATGCCTGTCTCCACCACAACATGGCTCTCTAATTTGGAGTCCATCCCCAAAACTACTCTAGCACCCATCCCACAAACATAAACCTTACCCAGACCTACATCAAAACCAAAAAGTCAGCTCTAAGTAAATCCTTTGATGAAGAGTATGACTTTGGTGCTGGTAGTACTCCAACTGCCATGCGTAAAAAGGGTGAGGCTGTTGAAGAAAATAATTCGAGTGGCATTGATCTGAATGTTGCACACCTGAGGTAGTCGATACCAATAATAAACTGCAGGACTCAGCAGTAGAGGAGGAAGTTCTTAAAGATATCTCCTATGAAACTGCCAACATGGTAATAGAAGGGATGTGGGAAGACCGTTCTGAAGTTTAGCTAGTGCAAACACCTTGCACTAAGAAAGCCAAAAGGATAAAAAGATGTGCTCAAAAGCACATTTTCAAAAAGAGAAGAAAGGCAATGTGAGATAGAAAAAGAAAGAAAAAGGGAGAAGGAGGCTAGGCAACAAGCAGATAAACAAATCTCCGAGGCAATATCTCTGGAAATTATGGATATTGTTCTTTCTAAACATCCACTATTTTTTTGAAATAAAAGAAGAAAAGGGCCACACAAAGTGCACATAGAATGGCAAGTTGTCCCTTATGCCCCAAGAACTGAACATGATACTACCACAATCCCTATTGATAGTGTTATGGGATAATAGGAAGAAGAAAGAGAAGGTACCACCCCTACTACTCCTACAAAAGAAGAAAGCAATGCCACATATCCTAGTGGCATTGACCTTAATGTTGAGACTATGGAAGAAATTGACCAACTTCAAGTGGCTCATAACATTGATGACCATATAGCAAAAATGGCTGTTGAAGTTGAGGATTTGAAATGTAGGATAAATGCATATATGAAAGAGAAGCTGAAGAAAAAGGCTAAAATGGAAGCCTATAACAACAAAATGGAGGCACTACTGAAATAAAATAGAAGATTGAAAAAGCTCAGGAGGCAAAGAATAGCAAATGCCACCTAACACAGAAACTACCATCTATAGTAAAGAGAAAAGAAGCAAGAAGGCAAGATGGCCAGTTGGTAGAAGAGGAAGATGATAGTGATTTTACTCTCTCTAATAGTGATGATGAAGATGACATTCTTACCATTCAAACCTTAATGACCAAAGATTGAAAGTAAACCTTAAGGCACTAGTCCCCCATACTATTGAAGAAGACACTTCTATTGAAAAAGATAGAGAAGAACCTCCTAAAGAAGCACCTCCTAGCGAAGCAAAGAAAAAGAAAGATGAATTTAAACACTGAGCAACGTAAATAGATAAAGAGCTTCTAGCTATAAAGGAAGCCAAGTTGCACAAAATACAAGAAAGAGAACTTGCCTTAAAGCAACTTGAGGAAATAGAAAAGAAACAGGAGGAAGAAAGGAAAAAACATGAGGTGGAGGAATAGAGACAGAGATACGAGCTAAAGAAAAAGAGGAATGGTGATTTCTAGGCAAGACAAGCTGTAGAAATGAAGAACTATATGGAAAACACCAAGGGCATGACAGAGCAAGAAATGAATTATTATCTCTATGCCCTTCAATTGTAGCAGCAGCTAAAAGAGGAAGAGTATAGACAAGAGGAATCCATAGAATGGAAAAAGAAAAAAAAGGAAGAAAAGGGCTGGTACTTCAAGAAAAGCACCAAAAAGAAGGGTCAATGGCAAAACCACAATGAACATCCAAGGGAGCACATACAGATAAGAGAGGGGCGAGCTGAACTAAGAATACAGACACTAACTAGAAGATAGATACCTCCCCCAAGAAAAAACAGACCCAATAGAGATGCTAGACCATCAAAAGGTGGTAGAGCTGAAAGAGGTGTACAGTTGTTAGGGTGAAAGAAGGAAAAAAGAAAGTAGGAGTTGGAGATATTGGCTTGGAGTAAAAGGTTAGGAACTCTTGGCTTCCTTAACCTTAAAATAATTACAAATTTTATATTCATTTTATTCTTAAATATTCTTTAAAATTCTTACATTCTTATACTCTTTCATTGTTTAATATCCTTTACAGTAGTTTAGAGTCTAGAACATGCTAGTTTTAAGTCTAGAACATATTCTTTTCATAGCTTAGTTTAAATTCTTTAATTCTTCATTCATTATTCTTTGTAGATAAATAAGATTCTTTGTGGTAGAATAAATCTGACTTAATGCAGAGTCCAAGTTTAAGTATGCTAGATATAGCTTAAGCAGCTAATAACTTAAATAAATTTTTACCCAAATATCAGCCATGGCTCCAATCAAGTCTACAGTCACTACTGACGATTTGCCTTGTTCAATTTTCAAATAGTTTAAATATAGAAGGCAATCGGGCCTAAGTTTCTAGTTTGACTTAAACCCATGATCCTAAATAGATAATTTTCTAAACTTCTAATTCTAAACTTTGCTTGGTAATATTCCCTGTTTGTTTGATCATGTTTTCTAAAACATTGAGGACAATATTTCAATTAAGTGTGGGGGAAGGAATTAAGCAAGATGTGTTGAAACTAATAAGAAATGATTGATAATATAGTACATATGCTTTATCTGATCGTTTTTCTCCACAAACTTAAGGAATAATGAAATGGTTAACATTTGACCAAAATTTTTAAAAAATTTTAGACAAAAAGTCACCAAATAACTCAATTGAACTAATAATGAAAAACATCATCCTATGATTGAGTTAACTTTACGATGTTTAAATCACTTTACAATATCAATGTAGAGTAATTTTACTTGTTATTTAATCTGGAAATCTAAAGCTAAAATTAGCTTAAGGTCTCTAGTAAGACTACTCAATTGATTTTTAAAAGCTTAAATGATCTGTATGCTTTTCAATTTAGTCATTTCAAGAGTTTTGTAGTCTCTATTGAAGGTTCAAATAATGTTGGTAACTTGATGATTTTTCCTCATGCTTTGTCTAAAATTAAAAGTAAAAATTAAAATGAAAATAGTCATGCACTTAAGGTTGAAATGGATAGGGGTTAGTCCATCAGAAGAGCAATTTTTGACAACTCTATTAATTTTAAATAAGCCATGAACCTAATCTATTAAAAAAAAGAAAAAGAAAAGAGCAAAAAGATAGGGGCAAAAATTCCTCAAGAGGAAAAAGTAAAGAAGAAGACAAAAGCATTCCCTTCTGTAGGGAATGAACCGATGTGTATGCCTTCATTTTTGGGTATGATGCTTAGAGAGATAATTAAGAAACTTCATACCTATATGTATAAGGGGATAAAGTTGATTGAGTTCCTCTTAATTTGTTTGATCTTTTAAATACTGTTTTTCTTTAAAATTCTTAATTAAACAATAAGGTAAAAGATGATCTATTTAGATAAGTTTAGTGATTTTAACAAAAGTAACTTTAGCACAATTTAGTGAGACTAATTGAATATAAAGTATTGAGTTTAATAGGTGAATTGAGCTTAATTGATTGTGTTGATATGATATTTTTCTTGAGGACAAGAAAAGGCTTAAGTGTGGGAGAATTAGATGAGTCTGTTATACCCTATTCCATTCATAGGAATTTAGGCTTGATTTGATCCCTTTTTAGATAAATTTCCATGAATTTTGTGATTTTATTACTTAAATGTTGTTTTTTAGCTCCTAAGATCAAGAAAAGAAGAAACAAGGTGCTTAAGATCAGATTTGGAGGAAAACAACATGAATGAGTAAAGACAAACTTTATTGTGGTTGCTAAAGATGCCAACAAGGGCAAAAGACAAGGAAAAATTCTCAATCGCGCCTAAAACCAGGCCCTCGATTACAGCCGTAGTTCGCAATGACATAACTACACTTGCAATGCAAAGTACAAGATCAATCATGGCCCAAAGTCGAGCCTATGATTATACCCGCAGTTGAAGCTAAGCCTAAGATCACGATTTCTACGAAGAATTCACAACGTAGATCGAGTCCAACCTTTGAGGCCTTGATTAAACCCATGAAAGGTGATCCTGTTTAGGTTGTCATGAACACATTGCCCTAATTTGGAGCGTATGAGAAGAAGGATAGAGTTTGTCATAAAGAATTTGTCACATTAGCAAATAAAATCTTCATGATAAATGTGATTGTAGCCCATAAATAAATGTACACAGACATCCAATAAGGAGAGTATCATATGTAACCAATTACTAACTTTTTAGTAAGAGATTTTTAGCAAAAAAATTGTTTCTTCTTACTAGAGATTCTAAGTTTTGTAAGTAGCTTCATTTTAAATCCAAGTTTGTTTTTGCAAGACCCATTTGTGCTTAATCTATAATATTCATTTGTATTTTCATATTATTTCTCTTGAACCCGTACTCAATGCTTACATCTATGAAATCCAAAACTCGATTCATGTGATTTCGAAATATGTTTTAATTGAATATTCATTGGGTATTTGTTTATAGTAGTTCAAACTTAACTTCGTGTGTCTAAATACATGGTGCACCTTGTAGATCTATGTCTCATTTCAACCGAATAGATCAAGATATCACTCTTTTGAATAGATCTAGATCGAGAGATCACTCTTTTGAATAGATCTAGACTACTAATAAAGTTGCTCATAATTGCTTTGAGGATGATGAAACTTTTTGTCACTTTTTTTTAAATTTCCATAATGGGTTGTTAAACAGAGGATTCTTAAACTTTATACAGATCTAGATTGTTTATAGCTTGTGAAGAGATTCCAGTGGTAAGAGTTTCTGACCTTAAAAGAGGCTTTAGCTTACCTTAATGAACCTGACATTACAAATATACCTAGGAAACAACTCTCTAAGTTTGTTAAGAAATCACATGATAAGGAATTAGTGAAGCAAATTCCAAGTCCTTTCTTGTATTTACAAAGTTATACTCTATATTTTACCCTAAAAGCGTGTACATACTCTTAGCATGAACCCTAGCCTAGTTTCTATTTGTGCTATGTTTTGCTAAATTTTTGTTTAGCTAAACAATAGATAAAAAGGGATTACGATAGATACCCACAATCCCTAAGGAATACGACCTAATATTTTCTATGTTATTTCGGTACTTATTAGTATTTTATATAAATATTTGAAACACTTCAACTTCGTGTTTGCCTATATATAAATAGTTTTAACACGCCAACCAAGTCACTGCCACGTTAGCGAATAAAATTCATGATTTTTATGCCTTGTCACTTATAAATAAACATGTATAGACTTTGTAAAGCATATTTACCATATGTAATAAATTTTTGACATAGCAAAGAGTAGAGAGAGAATTTTTAGTAGGAAAAATATTTCTTCTTGCTAGAGATTCGGGTAAATATATTTTTAACCTGGCGTTCTTGCAAATCCGTGCGCTTAATTTGCAATATTCATCTTTAGTTTCATATTATTTCTCTTGAACCTATGTATAATATTCATATCCATGAAGTAATAATCTTTTAACTTAGGGTTTGTGAATCTATGACTTGTATGATTTTAATGCGCTCTTAATAGAAAATTGTCTGTGTACCTATATTTAATAGCTTGAACTTGTTTTCACAGGTCTAATTGTGTGATGTACCTTTTATATACATGTTTGATTTTAATTGAATAGATTGAGAAATCATTCTTTTAAATATATCTAGGCTGCTAATGAAATTGCTCATAATTGCCTAGAGATAAAGATGGTGAAACTTTTTGTCACTTGTTTTAAATTCCAAAATGGGTTTTAACAAAGAATACTTGTTCTTCAAGAAGGTCTATGTTGCTGATAGCTTAGAAGAGATTCTAGAGGTTTGATTCAAATTTAGAGTTCTTGACCCTCGAGAGAGGCATTAGTTTACTTTAGTGAATCCAACGATGTAAGTATACTTAACAAACAACTCTTTGAGTTTGTTAAACAATCACATGATAAAGGCTTGATGAGGTAAATCCTAAGATCCTTCTTGCATTAACAGACTTATCTTGTAAATTTACATTAAAAATGTGTATATAATTAATCTTAATCTTAGTTTAGTGTTTTGTTTTTCAATATGTTCTTCTAAACTTTTCTTTGGATAGATAATAGATAAAAAGTGAGTACAGTAGATGCTAAAGATCCCAGAGGAATATGACCTAATACTCTATGCTACTTCGGTATACGTGCTTACCTATATGGTAATTACAATCGAAGTTGAACATAACTTATTAGCAATCTTTATAAATTTTTGAAAACTTCAGCTTTGTGTTTTGTTCTTAAAGCAAAAACACACCACAAAGCTTGAATCTCGCCCTAAACATTATTACACTCCTCTCCAACATAGCATCGGCCATTGTTAAATTTGACCTAGATCCAGATTTGCTCGAACGGAACAAACCTTAGTACTAGTAGTGGAGCTGTTTCTAACATTGTATATGTTTCCATTCCCTTCATTGTCGCCTCCATTAATCTCGAGAGATCCCTATCTCATGTCCATTTCATTAGGATCAATGGCACATCGAGAATCCCCTTATTCATCACCTCGATTCTCTATTGGAGAGGTAAAAACTCTACCCCTTTGATGTGTCCATTGAAATGAGATTTTCAGCACTTGGTCCTCCGGGGTCACTTCTATCTCTGTATTGTTGATTACCCACACTAGCACTTGAACCCTGAATGGCCTCAATTAGACTAGCCACATCCATTACTCGGGTTCGACTATAGGGTGGCTGACCTGTACCTTATCATTTGTAGTCAAACCATCAATTGGTAAAACCATTGCATTGCAAGGGAAGATAAGGTGTTTATCTCTTGTTAAGGAGTATCTTCTTTTAAGGTGTTAGACTCTTTAAAGAAGTTCTAATAATAACAAAAAGAGTAAAGGAATTACTAATAAATTTATTAAGTATGCAATAATTTGAAAAATTAAAGAAATTAATAAGCATCATATTAAGAATGTTCGATGTTAAGAATGTTAAAGAAAAGGACAACCAGAAGGAACTCCAAAACTATATTGGAAAAGTAGAACAAGATAAGTTATACCTAGAAGGAACAAAAGTATATTAGAAAAACAACCAATGAGAAGAACCTAGAAGGAATTCCAAAAGATATCGGTTTATTAGGACAAGACACAAGTTTATCTTAGAATGATTTGAAACCAAATCAAATCATCATTAAAGGATTTTCAAGCTTGGCTAAAAAAGATGAATACATTTGGATAATATATTCATATATTCCACTAAGTAGGAATATAATGATGATGGGGAATGAAGTCAAATCATTGAAGTGTTATGAAGTTTGCATTTTTTAAGAAGATTTGTTTTACAAGTTGCTGCAACTTTGAAAATTGAACTCCATTATGTGAAGACATTGAAGACATGAAGGTAGAAGATTTTGATCAACCAAGAAGAATATTTCAATTTTGAAAGAATTCAACGAGGAATTATAAAACCATATTTCACAATAATTGGGTAATTTTTCAATTCAAATATGATTGGCTATGGAATTGAATAACAAGAAACGGTTATATACTGACATTTTCAATTTTGAATACAAAATATTCAAGACATTTAAGACATGAATGTTACAACTATTGAAGACAAATGATGCTTATATATGTGGAAAATTTCAAAGACAAAGATAGAAGAGATATACAAGCGAGAAAAACGAAACGCTGCTAGAGAAATTTTCTTGTGATTTTAAATTGATATTGTGCATCTATAACTTGTTGCAATCTCTTTTGATCTTTGCTCTTTAATTGTTTGGAGAAGGAACCACAGAGTGTCCTTCATTTGCGTTATATTACAAATAGAATTTTATAGTTAGTGCTAGGTCAAGGCGCAGCTAGGGAGGCTAAGTAGAGCTGAATTGTAACTATTTGTAATCAAGATTTTTTATTGGATTAGTGGAACATACCTGTGTAGATTACGAGGTCTCCAACTAGGAGCTGGAAGAATAGACATAAGCATAAGACTGAACCACTTTATATAGCCATCTTATCTTTTCTTCCTTATCTATCTTTTAATTTTGCACATCCTTTATTTAATATTTTAATCAATTAAGTTGCACACATTATTTTTCATATCAATTGATCTAAGTAATCAAGGAACTTCTCGGATTTTGTTTAAAATTTCTTTAAATTACTAAGTAACCAATTCAACCCCCCATTGGGTACATATTTGGGACCAACATAGGTTTAAGGGGGCATTTCCTCGAGGAGTTTTAAGCGTTTCTTTACCTTTTCAATCCATTCGAGTTGATTAAGATTAGAAGGCAGTTTGGTCGAGAAATGACCGGATTCTTGGCTTAAAGGGATGTACAACTAAAAGCTAATACGACCATCATGGAGAAAGTCCAGGGAGTACCAAGTTAGTCCTAGGTGGCACGATCCTCACCATAGACATCTTCAACGCCATTGCCAATGCTGGACTTAAAACCAACATCGTAACACCACCTTCCAACTTCTTCATCATAATCTCCACCGTTTGAGCCAGATGCAATGGTGAGTATCAAACAACGTGACACTCATAATTGTAAAACTGAAATGCACTCGAATCCAATGTATATAGATCTTATATCACCCGTGCCCTCTTATTAAAAAAAAAAAGTTTGCATAGAGCCTTTACAATAGTAAAAGAGGCATTTCTCAAACACATTTAATACTTATATTTGAATATATATTTTTACCATATTTTTATATTTATTTAAAAAAAAATACTTTATTACCATTCAAAGGTCCTGAACCGAACCGGCCTATCCATGCCCTGTGCAATGGTTAAAGGCACATTTTCTAGATGGGCATTTGATGCTTATATTTGAAATATTTTTTAACCACATTTTTAGATTTAATTCTGAAAAAATGCCTAGTCCGTACAGAGGCCGTGAGCTGAACCGGCGACGTGGACCTTCGTGATTATCCAGCCGATTATGCTTTAACGACACAATGAAAACATTTTAGATGCTCAAGGAGTAGGAGATCGCCAAAGTCCGGTGGTGCAGCTCTAGCTCCTCGTTACCATGTTCCTGCAAGATGCGCATCTAACCCGCAGTCGCTTGTGCAGCAGCTGACCTAAGGCGAGCTATGAGAACCCGCACCATCAGACATCTCATTCCTCTCTTGCAGTCCTCCGCAGAGAACAACAATTCCTATTCTTCCGCCAAACTTCTCCATGCCCACATCCTCCGCCATGGTCTCCACTCCAATATCTTCCTCTGCAATCGTCTCATCGAACTCTACTCAAAATGCGACAACATTACAAAAGCAAGACAACTGTTCGACCATATGCCTCAAAGAGACGTTTTCTCTTGGAATGCGATGTTGGGAGCTTATTGCAAAGCTGGAGAGCTGGAATGCGCATCTAAACTGTTCGATGAAATGCCTGAGAGGAATGCTTTTACGTGGAACAACATGATTCGTGCGCTGTCGAAATGTGGGTTTGAAGAGAAGGCTTTGGGAGTTTATTGTATGATGGTTTTGGAAGGTTTTCTGCCAACCCGTTTCACGATGGCTAGTGTATTTAGTGCCTGTGGAGTGTTGTTGGATGTAGAGTATGGAAGGAGGTGTCATGGTATTGTAGTTAAGATTGGTTTGGATAGGAATATATATGTGGGGAATGCTCTGTTGGGTATGTATGCAAAGTGTGGATGCGTGCAGGAGGCAATGCAGGTTTTTGGGGATGTCCCGGACCCCAATGTGGTTTCGTTTTCCACTATGATGGGTGTTTTAGCTCGCAGTGATAGAGTTCAGGAGGCTGTGCACATGTTTAAGTTGCTGTGTAGAGAAGGGATAAGCGTGGATCCTATTTCACTGTCGAGCTTGTTGACTGTTTGTTGGAAAGGGAGATGTCGGAATTCTGAATTTAGTATTTACGATGAGAATGTTACGTTTTCTATCATGCCTCTTGGACGACAAATACATGGTATGGCAGTTAAACTTGGGTTTGAGAGAGATCTTCATTTAACTAATTCGTTGCTTGACATGTACACAAAAAATATGGACATAGATAATGCTGAGTTGATTTTTAATAATATATCCGAGGCTAATGTTGTTACATGGAATTTGATGATAGCTGGCTATGGTTTTAAAAGCCAGAGTGAAAAGGCCATGGAATGCCTACAAAGAATGCAATTTTGTGGTTTTGTGCCCAATGAGGTCACCTACGTAAATATGCTTGCAGCATATCTTATGTCTGGGAATCTGGAGAGAGGGCGTCAGATGTTTGATAACATAGAACTTCCATCAGTAGGCTCATGGAATACCATGCTCTCAGGCTATTTCCAGAGCGGGAAGGATGCTGAAGCAGTCATGCTTTTTAGAGAAATGCAGTTCTGCTGTGTGCGACCTGATCGAACTTCTTGTGCTATTATCCTAGGTTCATGTGCAGCGATGGGGCTTTTGGAGTCTGGAAGACAGGTGCATGCAGTTGCACTAAAAGGAAGTATTAATGAGGACATGTATGTTGCGAGTGGACTTATTACAATGTACTCAAAGTGTGGGTGGATACAAGCTGCCAAAGATGTTTTCAACAGATTATCTGGAGTTGATATTGTTTGTTGTAATTCAATGATGTCTGGCCTTACACTCAATTCCCTAAATCTTGATGCCTTTGCATTATTTAAGCAAATGCAACAAAAGGACACACAACTAACTGAATTTTCCTATGCTAGTGGACTGAGTTGTTGTGGCAAGCTGTATTCATTTAATGGAAGACAAGTCCATGCTCAGATTGTAAAAACTGGACATATAAATGATGTATATGTGGGGACTGCCCTTATTAACATGTATTGTGAATTTGGTGATGTAGATAGTGCTCGGAAGTTCTTGAAACAATGTCATTTCGTAATACTGTCACGTGGAATGAGATGATACATGGATATGCTAAGTATGGCTGTGGAAAGGAAGCTGTTCTTCTTTATGAAAACATGATTAACACTGGGGAGAAACCTGATGGCATCACATTTACTGCTGTCTTAACAGCATGCAGTCATGCAGGACTTGTTGATACAGGGATAAAAATATTCGATTCGATGCAACACAAACATGGAGTAGAACTATTCTGGACCATTACATTTGCATTGTTGATTCTTTGGGCCGAGCTGGTCGCTTTACTGAAGCAGGAATTCTTGTAGATAAAATGCCTTATAAAGATGTACCTATTATATGGGAAGTTTTACTTAGTTCTTGCAGGGTCCATTCTAATGTGAGCTTAGCAAAACGAGCTGCAGAGGAACTTCTCCACTTGGAACCACAGAATTGTGCCCCCTATGTACTCCTTGCCAACATGTATGCTTCTCTGGGAAGATGGGATGAAGCTACTGCTATAAGGGAATCAATGAAACATGGCTGGGTAGCTAAAGGCCCAGGCTTCAGCTGGATTGATGTGAAAAATGGGATGCAAATGTCAACAGCAGATGAATTTTTGGCAAGTGGCAGGTAGCATTGTTTTGTAGATGATTTATCCTGGATATAATGGCTAGAGCAAGATTACAGAAAGCGGCAATATTCAGAGATGTATATTCATCGCCTGAAGTAATATATTTTTAAGTAGAAATTAATGATTAACGGGAAGGCTTTTCCCCTGCGAAGACAGCGGAATAACTGAAAGAATAGCTCTTTTCTGTAAAAATGGCAAGGTAAATTACACATCAAGCTTTTATTATCTTATAAACCTATAAATTTCCATTCTCTGTTACTCAACTGCAATCGTTAATGCAGGAGATATAATGTTTTCAGAAGCAGATATAGTCAGGAGTTTTGAGGGGTCTGGGTCTCGGTTGTGATGCATGCAGAAACACCTCACCAGATGAATTCATGGATTTATTTCTGTCAATAGTGGAAACTTTGCCAAGCATAAGTTATCTAGAAACATAAAGATGCAGTTCAGAGTTAATAGACTGGATAAACCATCATGTAATGAAGAGCAGGATTTATCACTGACTTTGAAAATGAGAAGGGGCAGTTATTGATGTTTTGACTTCATTGATGCTTCTAAGGTAATTTCTTCTCTCTACATTTTAATGTGCTTAGAGAAAAATAATCATACATTGACTTATAATTTTCATAGCTTATCTTAAATTTGAGCTTATGACTTCTTTGTCAAATTCTCTTGAATACTAAATCAGAATGAGTTCACTTATTAGGACTTAATTGACATGAGGTTTATTCTAAACTTCAAGTTCTCATCAAAGTGCGCTGTTCAAATTTTCTTTAAGGATTTGCCCGAAACCTAGTTCCAGATTATGCTGAGTGAATGGGGATTCAAACACTCATGAACGTCCATTTACAATGCTACTCTTAGTTGTTATAGAGCCACTAGTTGGTAGTTTAATTATTAATGTTAGGCAGCACATGGCCATTGTTGTTATGATATGGATACCTGGATGGTCTGGATAAAAGCTAGAATCTTGTGCTGAATGGTTGGAACAACAAAATCTGCAGGATATACTCTTCTTCTAAGAACTAGTTCAGCTGAAGGTATTGGACTTCTAGTAATATAGGTAAAGATCCAGAGGGTATGAGCATGTCACTTGTTACTCAAGTGTGTTTCTCCATTTTGTTAGTGATTATCCTCAAAATTTTGTACATGAGCATACAAGTTCCATTTTCTTCTGGTTGCTATCAAATGTTCTTGCTACAAATAAGCCGTCAAACAATTATACAAATTCTTTTAGATGATTTTGAATTACATTTGTAACATAGAGCTCATATTGCTGAATGCAGTGTTGATGAACCATGACAGATGAGGAATTTACTTGACTTACATTTGTATGCTGGTGTTTGTTTAGGAACCATGTAACAACTAATATTAGATTGGCTATTGCAAAATTTTGAACTTTTTCTTTTAATAAAAATAATCCCTTTGGTTGATTAGTTTGATGGCTTAAAACAATAGCATTAAGCACAAACAATAATATACGAAATTTAAAAAGAGAAGGGAAGATAAAAGTTTGCTTAGTTATTCTTAGAGGTTTCGCCTTGTGTGTCAATCCTCTCATCCATCTTCATGCTGGGGACCTAGTATTCCTGTCACGCCTTAAAAGGTATCTTAAATGTGACAGTTTGTTGTACATAATACTAAAGTGTAAGAATGGCTCCGCAAAAGCTTCGATATCATGGACAAGACGTATTTTCACAACAAAAGGTGACGCTAGTGGAGTTATGCAGCTTAAGATAATAACATGCAAGAATTACTAAACATAAATCACATAACTCAAAAGATCATAGTTTTACATCTCAAAGGGGCATACCCCGTCATATTCTTAAATATTACAACTCGTCAAAGGCTTCCCAAAGCTACACATAGTCTTTGCAAGAAACTAACACTACTTTATCCTTGTCAACGAAGTCTTCATGGGCTACCGACTTACTTGCAAAATAGTCCCCTTGGATGTAGCCATAAATGCTTCTAAGACAACAAAAATCTATATGAGTATAAGCACAACTTGTTTAGTGAGAAAATTGTCGCAGTAACATACTCATAAACCACAACAAACAAGTTTGTTAATCAGATATATGAAATGCAACATCTATATGATTAAAAAATACACATGATTATCCCAAAACCATACGTAGAATGGATTTATGCTCTCCATATCAAGAGTTAGGGAATGATTTGGAAAAGGTTCACATGATCGTTGAAACTTTAGTAAACAATTAGCTTCCAATCAACCACCACTACTAGTCCCTGGGTTTCTTGCCCAAAGTGGTCAATTCGACATGGCTCCTCCATGAGATTATTTTCCTAGAATGACTTGGTTCCTCATGTAGGAGTAGGGTACCTTACCCATTCGATCAAATGCGTAGGACTAGTAGAGAAAATGAATGTGACTCGAAAATAACCAAGTTAATTTTTTATTAAGAGGTGACAGAATGACCACATACATAACAACATGATAACAGAAACAGAGTGCATATAATCAACCATTCAAGATTTCGATATACTTATTGTTCATTGATCAAGCACGATGAAACACTAGCATAATCCCAAGATGAACTCATGTGCAAATCCATAGGAAAAGCTCACTCAGCCATAGCTTCTAATTAAAGTAGTCCTCCGAAAAGGGTTCTTTGTTCTCCTTTTTGCTTGAACCAGGAAAATACTTGAAATGAGTATTTTGTACTATTTTTACTTGAAACCCCACTCTAATAAAGTAAGTCTCTCTAGAATTTTCGGTTACTAAGTTTCAACTTTAAAACGGTCATAATTAACCTAGTTTAACTCCGAATTTTGTATATGAGTAGTTGATTTCTATCTACTTTGAATGCTTTATTCACTTCAAAGATTATGTCAAACATTTAAGGTCATTTAGGTCTTGGAACAGAACAATCAGATTACGTTCAAACCTCCATTTTGATATTTTTCAAAAGTTTCACTTTATATAGACCCTCTAAGTCAAGTATTTATTATTCTTATATTCCAACATACTTGAAACGTAATAATGATTCAAAATACATGCATCAAGGATGGAAAAATTGAAATCTTTGTAGTAAAAATTATTTTTTCATGGTTTCTAAAATGAGTGATTAAAATTGAGAATGAGGTTCTATATATGTTTTACTTCCTTTAAAAAGTTCAGTACACTCATGTAATTTATAAACAAGTGTTGTTTGGTCATTTATTTTTCAAAACATTGAATTTTCGTTATTTCAAGAAAAGAATTGTTCGTGTTATATTTTCTAATTTCTTAACTTAGAGTCTCGGCTTTACAAAATAGGGATTGGGGTTTGTTATTTGGTTTTATCATTTATAAACATTGAAATCATGTTGAATTGAGAAAGAAAAATCAAAGTTTCACATCTCCTTTTTATACTTATAGGTCACGAGATTTTGAGGAAAAATAGGGGGATGGTTTTATTTCCAAATTTTTCTTTTGACAAATGATTTTCCATGTGTTGAAAATAAGTTTTGAAAAAAAATGTTATGCATAACAAATAATTGTTAATATGTAGAGGTTCATAACTTCATGAATTTCTCATATCATGCTAAGCTCTCTAAATTAGTAAGTGATTATAATAACAATCTCAAGATCATCATCTGGTTCTTACTTTTAAATTTAGAGACTTTTAGTCATCTTTGTCTTCTAGGTTCAAAAATCATTTTGGCATTGTAACAACATCATCATGAGCATTTTATGTATATGAGCATTGAATTTAAACTTTGAGAATATCGAAACATTAAAATGAATATAAAGGTAACAAAAATAAAAGATGGGAGTCTTAGTTTGTATTCAAAGATCCTTGGGATTTAAAATGCACAAGTGGCCAAGATAACATGAAAATCAAAATGGGAGTCTTATATTTAGATAAGGCTCTCAAGGAATTTGAAATAGACAAGTCCCCTTCAAACTTGAATATGGACAAGTTCAAGACTAGAAATTGATTTGTCTTATTACGATTTGAAATGGACAAGTCTTGAATAAAATAAATTTGCATGAAAATAAATTACTTGAAATGTAATGAACATGAAATAAATAAAATGTTAGATTAGTGAGCAATATGCTCTAAAAATCATATATATACTTATACATATAAAGACATACAAAAGTTAGGTTAGGTTGTGTTTGATTGCAAGGATAGGATAGAACAAGAGGAATTGGACAGAGCACTTCCTTTGTCTCACGTTTGGAATATATGATACTGGACAAGAATTTTTGTGTTGTCCAATGTTTGGTATGTATAAGTTTAGGATAGAACATTATACATTGACTATTATACCCTTGTGTTGTAATATATTTATTTAATTGATTTATTATATTATTTAATAAATACAATTTAAAAAGATTATTTTATATATACAATTAAATTAATTACATATTATATTATATAAAAAGTCAAAATTAATTTTTTTGGCAAAAATTTGCTACCTAATTAAAATATTAAATATTAATATAATAAATTAGTTAGCTTAATTTTTAATAAATACAAAATTATTTAAATTAATACCATCAATATTAAGCTAATTAATTACATAGCAATATAACTATATCTATATCAATATTAATTATTACATTAGTAGTGAATATTAATGTTGAACAATATTAACTAATTATTAAATTAATAGTAAATCATTAAAAATAATATACATTTACAATAACCATCATAATCCAATTTGCAATGTCAAGCAATTTTCATCACTTGAAATTTTACAATAACCAAAAAAAGCATAGGTGATTAACCAAGAAACAATTTTCTAGTTTTACAGCATGCCCTTAATTCATCATACATTTCTTGTGCTAGATTATCTCTCATTTGAGCTCATTTTGCACTAGCCTCTACTATTCCAATTGCATTGATACCATCTTTCATAAGATAATATGAACCTATAAATAAATGCAACCTTTTAAATTTACATACAATGGCTTTGTTGGGATCAAAATCTTATGCTAAATTAATGATCTAAACATATCATTATAATTCTTGCATGAGAAGTTCCAAATGGTTATGTATAAAAACTCAAAACAAAGACACATTTCATTTGTGTTATGAAAGCAAGAACTTCATAAATGTCCATTCCAAAAATTAAGCTACTTTAACAGTTAAAGAGACACCATAAAATGATTGAAATTGAAATGATGCTTACAAATTCAATAATATATCATAAGCGTATGAAACAAGTTAAGCCTAACTAGAATTCCATTTGTAAACAACAACAACATGCTTTGTATTAGTCCATAAGCAACAAGATCTATTTCACTGATATGCCCAATATATAATTGGGTCACAATCAAAAGTCCATATACAAAATACAAGATTCAAACTTTAAACTTTCATATATAATATGATTTAACATAATATGCAACTAACATAATATCTAATAATATTAATAAATCCTCTACTAGAGTTTCTCTTGTTTAAATATCCATCTACTACCCAACTCAACCAATCAGTCGCCTAACAAATGCCACCCTCTGTTCTCCTTGAAGCCTTTGGAAAAAATTTTCATACTGTGGATTTGAAGCCATTTTCATAACTACATCCAATTCTTCATTTTCAGTCAAACCTAAAGTTTTTAATTCTTCTACTAAAATCTAAGGGCTTACAACCCACCCCTCTTAAAGAAAGTTGTGCCCACAAAACTTGACTCATGTACTTGATTCTTCAAACAAGTAAAGGTATTTGCACTGTATCTGATCATTGGATTGCCAAGTTACTTCCTTGCAAACGTGGTTTATCCATAACACTTTAACACAAATGATCTCTTTATTGCAAAGTTTTTGAACTTTGCAATCCAAGATCTGAACGGGGTGTTCCTCATGTGTTAGGTTCTCCTTTAGCCTCACAGGTTATAGTTCTACTATTTAATCAGGGTCAGTGATGTGCTTTCATAAGACAGACATGTAGAAAATGTTGTATCGTCCCGATAGGTTTGGTGGTAGTGCTAAGTGATAGGTGAGGTCTTTGATTCTTTCTAGAACTTCAAAAGGCTCGATAAATCTTGGACTCAATTCTCCTTACATATAAACTCTATGGATGCTCTTCATATGGCTTACTTTTAAGTATACGTGATCTCCAACTTTGAACTCGAGTGTTCTCCTATTTTAATTGCCTAGCTTTTTAATCAATCTTGTTCTTCCTTTATCCTTTGTTTGATGATTTGCACTTTATCCATGGCATCTTGTACCAAATCTGATCCAATTGGCAGTTTTTCCGTGTCGTCCCAAAACAAAGGTGATCTAGGGTGGCATCTGAATTGTCGAGTGATAATTGTTGTTATTAGCAAACTCTACTAAAGGCAGATGTGCATCCTGGCTTCCTTTAAACTCTACGACATAAGCTTGCAACATATCCTCTAAAGTTTGTATCATTTCGTCTTATTGACTATCAGTTTGTGGGTGATATGCAGTGCTAAAGGCATGAGCTTGGTCCCCATGCATTTTTGTAAACTCATCTAAAACTTTGGCACGAATCTTTGATCTTGATCCGAAACGATTTAGGTGGTACTCCATGTAAGTGCACTGTTTGTCTCATGTATAACTTAGCTAGCTTGTCCAACGAGTACATCATATTGATCGATAAGAAGTGAGTTAATTTAGTGACACGATCTACAACAATCCATATAGCATCATATCCAGCTGATGTTCTCGACAGTCCACATAAAAAGTCCATCGTGATTTGATCTCATTTCCAGTCGGATATTAACAGGGACTTCAACTTTCTTACCAATCTTTGATGCTCCACTTTTACCTATTGAATGTGGCTAATTGGCACGAAGTTAGCTATGTCCTTGGTTGGTGTTTTTATGAAAAATAAGAAGTTAAAGTTTCAAAAATTTATAAATGTTCTAATAAGTTTTGTTCAATTTTGATCGCAACCACCAACATAAGCAAGCGACTTGTCGAAGTGGCATAGAAAGTATTAGGTTGTATTCTTTGGTATCTAGTCGAAAAAAAACTCATAAGAACATTATGAACAGGAAAATAACTAAGCTAAGGTTAATGCTAAATATATACACATTTTTAAGGTAAATTTATGAAGATAAGTTGTTAACGTAAGAATGAGCTTAGGATTTACTACACCAAGTCTTTATCATGTGATTTCTGAATAAACTCAATGAGTTGTTTCCTAGATATACTTTAACTGTCAGATTTACTAATGTAAGTTAAAGCTTCTCTTATGGTCAGAAACTCTAGATCTAGATTAGACTATCATAATCCCTTATAAGTTATCAATAACCTAGATCCATAAAGATTAAGAATCCTTTGATTAAAACTGATTTTAGTGAATTTAAAATCAAGTGATAGAAAGTTTTACCATCCTTATCTCTAAGTAATTATGAGTAACTTCATTGGTAGTCTAGATCTATTTAAAAGAACAATTTCTCAATCTGTTAAGATGAAATCATACATGAATCTACATGGTGCAGTTCCCATATACTCACAATTAAGGTTTCAGCTACTAATTACAAATGCCTAGTCAATTTTCAATTAAAACGCATTGAAATCACACGAATTAGGTCTTGGATTAACAAACCCTAAGTTAAGATGATTATTTTTTTAAGTATATGGACATTAAACAGATTTAGGAGAAATAAAATGAAATTGAACATGAGTATTACAAATTAAGCATAAAATCTTGCAAAAACATACATGGTTAAATATATTTACCTAGAAAACTTGAATTTCTTATGAAAGAAGATTTCTCTCACTAGAAATTCTGCACTACTTATTCTATGTTAAGAATTTGTTACATATGATACAATATTATTACAACGTTTGTGGACATTTATTTATAGTGTTAGGGCATAAAAATATGGAGATTTTATTTGTTGACATGGTAGATTCTTTTTAATGGAATTTGAATTTGTACATATACAGGGTAGCGTGTTCATGATAGTAAGGACAAGCCACTTATCATGTCTTGGATCGTAGGCTCAAAGGTTGGCCACAGAAAAGCTGTATCTTTTCATCATAGGAGTAATTTGTTCTTAATTTGTATCGTGATCAGAATCGCAGGCGTGACTTTGGGTACGATTTGGCATTTTCTTGTTTACAGCCTTCAATTCATCTCTAAAGGAGCAGTTGAATCCAATCTTCAACTGTTAGTTGTTTTGATCCAAATTTGGTTTAAATCACTTTATTTCTTCTTTTCTTGATCTTAAAAGTTGAAAGACAACATTTTCACAATAATAGCCCACATTTATAAGAATTTATCTGATAATGGATCAAATCAAGAATGAATTCCTATGAATTAAGTAGAGTAAAAATGACTTATTAGTCTTTTTTCATCCCATTCCACCAATAGTGGCTCTTCAAATCTTAATACATTTTGGATCCTCCTAGATGTACCATATAGCCTAAAATGTGAGCCTCCTTCATGATCTCCTTCCCTAGTTTAATGTCCTTAGGCACACATAATCTTCCCTTCATCCTCAGTATATCTTCTTCATTGACAGCAAAGTCCATGAACTTCCCTTGCACTTCACGCTTGATCTTCTATATTACCTCATCGTAACGTTAGACTTCTTTGATTCGTTCCACCAGAGTTAGTTTTGTTGATTTCTTTTAAATGAGTTTTGATAATAACAAAAAAGGTTAAAAAGATATCTAATGAATCTGTTTTAAGTGTGTAGAACAAAGATATTCATTTTTTACAAACACTTAAGCAAACAGTTAACAAGACAATCAAATAGATGTTTCAGTAGACACTTGAATAGACAGTTAGATGAATGTTACTTCAGTTCATAGAATATTTGCTCATACAACTTTTATTGATCATCAAAACATAAGTTGGATTTATTTGAAGCTCCATCTGCACTAATTAATTGTATTTGGATAATGCACTTAATTCGTTTCACATAAGGAGGATAATAATCCATGGGAACTCTCTTCAAATTGTTTCTCAAGTTCTTCAAGTGCATTGTAATTAGTTGCAAGAAAAATCTTTTACAGGTTTCATCAAGACATTTTACCAAGATGAAGGAAAGTTATCGGATCAAGATAATTAAAAATTCATTTTATCTCGACATAAATACATCAATGGATGAAGAAAAAGATAAGGATAAGTATAAAAGATATGATCCATCTTGTTAGTTATCAACTGAAGCTTATCTACACAAAGAGAGAGATTTGAATTTCAAATAACAGCTTATCTAATGAAGATAATGAAGTTTTAGACGAAGAAAAATATCAACATTATCTGAAGAATCACAAAAGGAATAGTATATTTTTAAGCAATTCAAAATTTGAACATTTTGATCAAATATTTAAATCCCATGAAATAGGGATATCAAGCCTATTCGTGCAACAAAAATGCTGTTAGAAGATTTTATGGGATTTTTATCTAAAGCTTTGAAGATCCTTTCTATCAAGAAGAATTGTTAAAGAAGCAAATATATATTCATCAGTTTTCAAAATTCAAATAAGAAAAATGAGAAAGCAACAAGAGCACATATGAAGTTCTCTTTCATACTTGAAAAAGCCTTCTGAGTAAACTTACAGACACTTTGATAGATGATGCGCTCAAAACCGATTGTATCAAACTTTAAAATTTATAAACCTAGAATTAATCCTACGATCGAGCAAAAGCAAGTATACCTATTCAAAATAGTATATGATTTAAATCAGGTATCATCCTCAGGAATCTAAGAAACAATTACTAGTGTTACCATTTCTCCACTATTTAGTCTAGTTCTTAAATTAATATGTATTATCATCAACTACTAATTAACTAATTTAATTAACCCTAAGATCCTTATGAAAGCTTTTAAGAGTTATATTCAATCACAAGATATGCAACATACCCCTCATCTTGTTCCACCCTAAACCCTAACTTTCATATAAAGATATATTAATTAATGACTCATTTACACCTTGCACTGCATGAATTTTCTATTAAACTAATTATCCCTCAAGTTAATCAATTTCTAATCTTGCATGAATTAATAGAAACCTCTTCTTAACTAATATCAATACAAGATTGCATTAAAGATCCTAGTTCATAAGCAAAGATCAAATCTTTATTGCAGCAAATCAAAGTTTCTCTATCTCTAGATGAAACATATGACTTTCCTATTCATGAAGATCTAACTTACTAGATAAAACCTCTTCCATCTAATAAGAATCATGCATGTAATTAACTTTGCGCATAAATCAATCACAAAACAATTATAATACATGAATAGATGCAAAAGTATAAACTTCTCATTAATCAAGGCAATTCAATTCATATTGGGTTTAGGGTTTCACAAGATTTAGGGTTAGGAGTCCACTCCTTCATGGAGTTTACAAAAAAAACACAATATCTAGAGCAGTAGAATAAAAACATGATGTAGAAATACTACCCTTGAATGATCTTGTGATAATCTATGATGTCCAAACAATCTTTCTCTTTAAGTGCGACTTTTCTCTCCTAGGGTTCCCAACGTATAGTCCAAGATCCCAAATAAATCAATAAGGCGGCTATTTATAGTATGGAAAAGTCATAGGGCCGTGCACAATGAGAAAAATGGATTTTTGACATCTTTAAGTTCTGCACGGCCTTCTGCATGGTCGTGCACGAGGTTGTGCAGAACTCCAAATTTTCATTTTCTTCTCGGATTGAGTTATTTGCTTTTGCACTACCTTGTGCACTCCTTTGCATCTGCTAGGGCATGAATTAAGATACTTGATGGTCACCTTTTTTCATTCTACACAAGCATCTGAATGGCCATGCATGAACGTTGTGCACACTTGAAAATCATCACTTTGTAGCTTTGTTAAATCTTTGCTTGTTTTTGCTCAAATCATCCATAAATCTTCCAAATGAGTACTTGAACCTTGAAAAACAAATACTCAACACTTAAGTATCTTTCTCTTAAGAATTTCACATCAAATTAATGCAAAATTATATTAATTGAGTATAGAAAATATGGGTCTTTTAACACTTATCAACAGACATTGCAAACTATTTTACAATCTTTACTTTCCAAGCTTGAACTAGAGAATACATATTTTCTTATTCTTGTACAAACTTTCTTTTACTTTTCGAGTGAGGATTAGTATAGAAGTGAGGTTACAAAAGTTTTATAGGCTGTGCATAGTTGAGTGGTAAGCTAAAAAGAAAGAGCAAGAGTTATTAGTGTTCGTAACTTTTCTTTGTTATTGGATTAGTGAAACGATCGGTGTGGAAGATCGGATCCCCAGTAGTGAAGCTGAAAGAGAGAACAAGGAGGAACCTCTATAAATCTAAGTCTTTTTTACTTTTTTGCACTTTAATTTATGTTATTTATTTATTGCTTGTTATGTGCATTCATCATAAAAAGAAAAAATAATATAAAAAGTTTTCTTTTTAATTGGCTTTTACAAAAAAGATTCGACCAAAAAATTCATCTACACCCTCTCCCCTTGTTTGCCATTTTGAGACCTACACTTAGTATCAAAGCAGTGGCTCTTTTGTTTACAAGACATGATCAATGGCTGGCAATACAATCATGATTGCCATCGTATCCCATTCTTCAATGGAACTAATTTTTCTTATTGGAAATATAGGATGGAAACATATATCAAAGCAACTGATTTTGCTTCGTGGGAAATCATACGGTATGAAGATCAACAGCCTATTCTCACTGATAGTCCAATCTTAGCCGTTGAAGAAAAGAAGGCCAAAGTGAATATCACAACAAAGAATCTACTTCTAATGAATATCTCTCAAATTGTGTTCGCTATAATTTCATTATGTGAATTTGCAAAAGAAAATGGGACAAGTTATGTGAAACTTATAAAGGTGTTGCAATGATCAAAGACACTAGAAGAGCAGCACCCATGTAAGACATGAATTGTTTAAATCCTAACCCGGTGAAACTATATTTGATGGATTTAATAGATTTATTTTGATTACTAATAAACTTGATTTGTTTGGTAAAAAGTTTGATGACAGTGAACTTGTGAGAAAAATCTTTCGAATTCTGCTAAGTTCATAAGACTCAAAGAATAATGCAATTGATGAAGCTCATGATTTAGACAAACTAATCTTGAGTCAATTTTGTAAAAACTTCAAGCATACAAATCAAAACTAAAGCATATGAATGATCAAGAGAAAGGAAAAAAGTTTATAGCTTTTAAAGCTATTGAGCCAGACGTTGATACAAACAAAGAGTCAAACAGTGAGGAAGACATTGATGATTTGACTTTGTTTGTCCAAAGATTTTCAAAAATGCTCATGAAAATGGTAAGCATTCAGAACAATCTAAATGTTTTGCTGCTAATCAATCTAAGTTATGGTTCAAGAAAAATATTTAAAGTAAAGGAAGAAAAGAAAGAGAAAAAGAAAGAAATAGTTTGCTTCAAATGCAAAAAGCTTGAACATATCAAGTAGAATGTCATGTGTTGATAAAAAAAATGAAGAAATAAAGAAGAAACAAAAAAGCTTTAATGCAACCTAGAGTGATCTTGATGAATTAGACGTTAAGTTAGACGCTAGATCAGACAATGAAGAAGAGGCAAATCTTTGCTTCATGGCTCTATTTAAGGTATCTTCTGAATCTGAAGGTGATATGCTTGATTGTTTTAGAAAACAAGTTAAACAACTCTTAAAGGCTTATCTAAGACAAACGAAAAAATTGAATCTTTGAAAAATGAAAAAAAAAAACTAATATGTCATACTAATCAATTGTTTCTTAATGAAAATGATATTCTGAAAAATGACACTAAAGTTTTACACATGGATAATAAAAGTCTTTGAGAAGCACAAGATATGTTGACAAATGAGAATAATACTTTAAGAAAAGAAATTATAGAGATTCAAGTAAGAGTTGATGATGTTTCAAAAAAATTGAGTTCAATGTTTAGTAAGTATTCTGAAAGTGATGAAAAACTACCAAAATTAATATCATCTCAAGTAATGAGTAACTCAAAAGAAGGATTAGGGTATTATAAGGCTAAGTCTTTAAATCAAGCTAAGAAAGCAGTCTTTGTTAAAGGAAAAGAACCAATCACTAAAGATAACGTTGATACAAGTAAGAAGAAAAAGAAAAGTAATAATGTGAAAACAAATAAACTTGCTTCTCAAAATGAAAAGAATGTCATAGAGAATCCTTGACAAAACTATAAACAGAACATATAAGTAATTATAGAGGATATTATGGAGGCTATACCAGATTGTATATTTATCAACCAAGAATGGTAAGCTCGTATCAATATTAATGGAGACCATATCAATATCAAAGAAGGCCAGTAAGATCTAACACTTATATGTGTTACTTTTGTAATAATTATGGACATATAGAAAAATACCGTTATTATAAAAATAACAAGCTTAGTCAACAACAAGTAAAAAATCAAAACAACACGAGCTTGAAATATAGTAGACCTAAGCTAGTCTAGGTTCCCAAAAAGGTTTGAATATTTTTTTCGAATGCAGGAACACAAAAGATAGCTAAAAGGATTGTGGTACCTAGATAATAGGTGCTCATGACATATGTCAGGATATGTTTCACTGTTCACAAACCTAAAATGGAAAAATGGAGGTTATGTCAAGTTCTATGATGACAAAAAGGAAAAATAATAGCAGCTGGTACTGTAGGCTTTCCCTCAGTACAATTGAGAATGTCTCCTTAGTAAGAGGTTTGAAACACAATCCTTAAGTATTAGCCAGTTTTGCGACAAAGGATTCAACATCATTTTTGGAAAAGACAAAGTAGAAGCTTTTGTTTAAAATGGAGAAATTTTTTTTTAAGGTTTTCATAAAAGGGAATATTTATATGGTTACACCCGCAAGAGTGGATGTTGAAAGATGTTCTTAACAATAAATAATAATTGTTTTGTTTGGCACAAAAAACTTAGACATGTTAATTTTCACAATTGGAAGAAATTTCAAAAAACAAATTTTGTTATTGGTTCACCAAAAATTTCTTCTTTTAAAATATCAAATGTGACACTTGTTTGAAAAATAAAATGGTTTCGATTTCTCATAAATCTAAAATGTTATTTCTATAAAATGTCCTTTAGAACTTTTACATCTTGATCTTTTTGGTCCAACAAGAACTTTAAGTTTAGGAGATAATAAATATGGTTTATAGTTGATGACTTTTCACATTTTACATGGTTTTTATTTCTTAAAAATGAAAGTGATACGTTTGATGCTTTTGAAAAATTTTTAAAATAAGTTCAAAGTGAAAAAAAGGTTTTTCAATAGTAAGTTTGAGAACTAATCATAGTAAAGGATTTGAAAATAAAAGTTTATTGACTTTTGTGAGACAAAAGGCATAAAACATAATTTTTCTGCTCTGTATTCTCCATAGCAAAATGAGTCATAGAAAGAAAAAAACAGAGTTTTACAAGAAATGGCTCAAAACATGCTACATGAAAGTAATGTAGCTAAGTATTTATGGGTCGAAGGAGTATCCACATCTTGTTATCTTACAATTGTGTTTATATAAGCTTGTGAAATGTACAAAGGTAGGAAGTCAAATGTGTCATATTTTCACATATTTGAGACAAAATGCCTTGTCAAGAAATTTGGACAGAACTTTGGTAAATTTGATGAAATAGCTCATGAGGGAATCTTTCTTAGTTGTTTTACGTCCAATAAGGCTTTTCATGTTTTTAATCAAGTAACTAGAGTAGTAGAAGAATCTATAAATGTCAAGCTTATTGATAACCCGATCATGGATAGTGTCATAATTAAAAAGGATAAGGATGGATATTTAAATCATCAACGAGGTATATAAGATACGGCTGGAGTACCTATGGAACCTAAAACTGAAGGTTCAATCGAGCTTAAAGAAGAAGGTTGGCTAAATAGCTGAGCAGACGGTCTAACAGACAACTTTATGGAAGGTTTGTTACATAATCTCCTAGATAGTTTGCGAGAAGGTACTACTGAATCTAAATAGGTTGTAACCAAATCTTTTAAACCTTGGAGATTTAAATCCTATCATCCGCTAGAAGAAATGCTTGGTAAAATAGATTCTAGAATTAAAACAAGATCAAAGATCCAAGATATTGAAAATTAATTTTCCTTATTATATGAAATTGAACCTAATAATGTGTGTCACGCCCTATAGGAGTATCTTAAACGTAATAGTCCGCCACATACTATATAAGACTCTCGAATTACTATTCGAGCCCTTTCGGGAGTCTTGTATAGATGTAAAGCGTCCCTTTATGACAATAGAATACTCTATTCAATGGAGTTAAGAAGTTTAATGTGGCATTCGATAGCCATAGATAATAAACCAAAACACATACGTAAATTACAAAGTCTAAGGGGCATTCCCCCGCAAAAGAATATTAAGTCCATTACAGTCATCCAGAGTCTTTTGGTTTTCTGTGGAAGGCTAAACAAAATCGAAATAAACTTCTAAGGGAAACTCCTAGCTCCGGTACCTGAGCTGTAGCTTGCCTTGGCCTAAGCCAAATGAATTCGTGCTGCAACAAGTAAAAACTATAGGGGCGTAAGCTAACTAGCTTAGTGAGTGAAAACTTCAATATCGCAATTAAGACAAATCATTCAAGCAAGTGATTATTCAATCAAGTGAAATGCATCAAACAAGTGAATTTAGCAAACATATGACTAATCGGAAATCATATGTGGATGGACTTGCGCCCTCCATCCCGGGTTAGCAGATTAACGAATCCTGCGATACGACACTGTTTAAGCTCATAGTCAACTGAACAATAATTCGTTTTATGGATCACGATTAACCAACATATTCATTTTATTGATCACGATTAACCGACATATTCGTTTTATGGATCACGAAAAACCAACAAATGCTAATGCTCCATCCCCATCGTGATATTAATGAGTTCGAATTTATATTGAATGTCTAATAATCGATTAATCCAATTCTTTAGGTGGCCAAGCAATACTAGCAGACAATCAATTCTAGCTTCTCTATATACAAGCAATGGATTATCACCAAGTTCGATATTCTTTAAGTTAAACTTCACATATCAACAACAGACAATTAAAATTCCCAACTAGCCCCATCATGCATAATCATTCTTTTTATCTTTGCTTAGCAACTAGTGCAACTATCATTACAATCACAAATAATAATTGAAATCGGAAGTGATACTCACTCGGCCATGGTACACCGGTCTCTTAGTAATAGTAGTCGAGTGGTAGGGTATCGTTGTTCTCGGGATCACCTACCAAATAAGAATAACCCAATGAGAATCTCATCACTTAACTAATTCAAACTATACATCTAAACTAAACAAAATCGTGATTCTCGCTATTTGCGGAAGTTCCAACTTAAAACGACTATAACTTGGTCATTTTAACTGGAATTTCGCAAATTTTATATCGATTTCTATCTACTTCGAAAGATCTATCTATTTCTATTATTAATTTCAAATTTTGAAAACATTTAGGTCACGAAACAGAGGGATCAGATCTGTTTTGTAACTTTTCCATTTCCGAAAAATTGTTGTGTATTTAATAAAAATGTTTCTAGTTGATGATTCATGTATAGATAAAATATGAATGAATTCCTAATATGAATGACATGTAATGAGTTCAATATATGCATGATCTTGATGATTTTTGATAATGAAACTTTTAAGAAGTCCTAATTATTACAAGACTCCACAATAGTTACTTCTTAAAAATCCATCTTTCCAATTTTGCATCTCCTAGTGTTTTAGGATTTTATTCTTAGAATTTACTTGTTATCTAAATAAAAATGAGTCTTTATCATCTATACCACCCAAGACATTCATTTCTACATGGAAATTCACCTTTTTCACTTTGCACGCATATTTTTAAATGAGCTCTTCACAAAATCCGAATTTTTGGAAAATTCATTTCTTGTATGTTTCCTTTGAGAAAACTTGTTTAATGCATCCAAATTTAAAGCTTTACTATATCTACTACTTAAAGACTTCATTTAACACATAACACATGCAATTTGAGCTTAAATACTAGGTGATTACATATGCATCATCTCAAATTACAAATTTGACAATTTGATCACTAACTCAAATTTTTCCATCTTAATTCCACTACTTGTTTTACACATTACTCATGCCTAAACTCATTTCAACTTGTAAAAATCATTCCTTAGAGATGCCTATTACATATACTTTTCATTTTTCATGTAAAATATGAGTTTCAAAATGGTTTCAGGGTTTTTAAAATAGGTCTTGAAGTTCATCCGAATTTTCCACTAGACATTTCTAACAAAAAATTTTTTTTTTTCAAGTTCCTTGTCTTATATTCATAAAGATCTATCATCAAACACATTTATATATATGCAAGGCTAAGCTTTTATGATCATTAATGCATGAAAGCACAAAATATTCACATGAACATAAATGTCAAGAAAATTATGAATGTCTAAACACTAGATCTACAACTTATAGTGCATGAACATGAGTTTAAAGACATGAATATAAATTTTCCATGCAAGATCTCTACTTTTATATGCATGAACATTATATTATTTCAACAAAAACTCATTAAACACAAGATCTACTTCTTGTGATGGCTTGATATTCTTGTATTAGTATTTTCCTATCCCTAGCATTTGCTCATTGGGATTTAAGGTGGAAAACACATAAGAATGGTCTTGCCATTACAAGATTATGTAATAACAAGGCTTGGAATCATCACCTAAATGAAGGTTTGGAGTAGAAAAGAAGATGAAATGAGCTTGTGAGTGTGTGTGTGTGTGTGAGGAGGGTGTCATGGCAACTAGAAGAGGAAAAAGAGAGAGTTTTGCTCCTTGTGAAATTTTTGAATGAGTGAAAATGAGGAGAAAGAGAGAAAATGAGCTTATATATTAAAGGAATTAGGGTTTAGTTATAATAAAAGAAGTAAAAATAAAACAAAAAGAGGGAAATGGGGGAAGTGATGCACTGGCCACATGAGAGGAAGAGAGAGAGAGATTTGAATTTTTTATAAAATTTGTAATTTAAGTAATAAAATGTAATAAATGTAATAATTAATTAGGAAACAAAATTTTCTTGGAAAAGAAAATATAATGAGTAGTTGTAGGGATGTAAGAATAGGGTATGGGTAGTGTGTAGTGTAGGTTGTACTTGTGAATAGTGGTAAATAGTAGACAAGACATCTACTTTACCGGTAGTAAAGAAAATACGGGAAAAAGGCTATAACTGTAAGTTTTATAGCCCGAAAAATTAGAAAATTTATATTTTTGAAATCCTTATAAAATTTCGGTTCTAATGAATATTCCGGAATATTTTTCTGAGTTTCTGGTCCTAGAGCTCGTTTTTCCATAACAGAGCTCGGGAAGGCCCGGAATAGAAAATTTTCTGAATTTAAAACTTTCTAAGGTTTAAAATATATATTAAAATAATAATTCACATTAATTTATTTTATAAAAATTCTTTTGTTAGGAAACCGAAGGAAAGCCGGATTTAGGGTTTCTTAGCTTTTCTCACTAAGCTGTGACTAGACCGATTTAGGGTTTTGCTTTTCGATTCCCGGAGCTTACTTGACTACTAAGAATACCAGGGTTTATAATGTGAACGAGGCTTTAACAAATAGTAATTAGATCAATGCTATGCAAAAGGAATTAGCATAATTCCAAAGAAATCAGGTGTGGACACTAGTTTCATGATCGAAGGATAAATCCATTATTGGAACTTGTGGCCCGTAAGCTAGGCTGTTTAAATGCAGGCTAAATTGGCCTTACCTGTTTAGCCAACGGACCAAAGTGGGCTGGCTTATGATGGGTCGGGCTAGCCCATGGGCCAAGAGTTAAAAAAAAAGGAAAAAAAAGGAGGAAGAATAATAATAATATAATAATATATTAGTGATTATTTATGATATTTTATGGAAGAAAATAGATTGATACATGTATTACAAACATTATAATAATTTTTTAAGTATATATTTATTGATCTAAATGTAATATGATATCTAATAAATCATTTAAAAAACTTGCTTTTATATATAAGTAATCAAAATAGCAACAAAATTAATCTTTATATATATATATATATATATAACCCTAAAATATATAAATATTCTAATTTTCACATAAAATAACATAAAAAATAACAAAAAATAGAAAATAAAAAATTTTTATTTGGCCACGGGTTGGCCCGTTTAGCCTGTAGGCTAAAGTAGGCTGGGCTTGGGCCTAGAAATTTTGGCCCGTTTAACCTGCAGGTCGATGTAAACCGGCCCAACTCGGCTTGCCAGGCCAGCTTATCGATCTTTAATCGGAACAAAATGGGTATTAAAAGATAAACTTAATGAACAAGGTAAGAAAGTTAGAAATAAGGAAAGGTTTATTGCCAAAGGGTATTCACAAGAAGAATGTATTTATTTTGATGAAACTTATGCTTCTATTGCTAGATTAGAAGCTTTTAGATTATTATTAGCCTATGCTTGTTACAAAGACTTCAATCTATTTCAAATGGACGTAAAAAATGCATTTTTAAATTGATATACAAAAGAAGAAGTATTTGTTAAATGACCACCAGGATTTGAAGATCCATCTAAAGAAGATTATTGTTTTTTAATTATAAAAGGCTCTTTATCGTTTAAAATAAGCTCCTAGAGCATGGTATAAAAGGTTAAGTGAATTTCTTATCAGAAACAACTTTTTCAAGTGGAAAAGTTGACACAGCTCTTTTAATAGAAAATTTTAATAATGATATCTTAGTAGTATAGATTTATGTAGATGATATAATTTTTGACTCTACTAATGAAAAATATTGCAAGGAGTTTTCAAAGTTAATGCAGGCTGAATTTGAGATGTCCTTAGTTAAACTTCTTTCATAAACTGCAAATCAAGCAAACTCCATGAGGAACATTTATTCATCAAGAAAAGTATGTTAAGCAAATGCTCAAAAAATTGGATATGGATGTGTCAAAGGAGTTGCAATTCCTATGTCGACTTCGTCAAGGTTAGATCCTGATATCTCAAGCAAAAAGGTACATGAAAAACTTTATAGAAGCTTAATTGGATCTTTTTTATATCTAACTTCATTTAGGCCAAACATATTGTTTGTTGTTTGTGTATGTGCTACATTTCAAACAAATCCAACCGAAACATATTTAACAGCTATTAAAAGGATTTTTAAATATATATCTTGCATTACATAATTAGGAATTTGGTATCATAAAAATCATAATATTGACTTAACAAGATATTTAGATGTTGATTATGCAGCAAGATAGATAGAAAAAGTACTTCAGGTACTTGTCAAATTTTAAGGGACAAGTTCGTATCTTGGTCATCCAAGAAACAAAATTCTATTGTTGAATCAATAGCTAAAGCAAAATATGTTTCAATTGAGAATTGGTGTGCTCATTCTATGGATTAAACAACAATTATGTGATCATGGTTTTGTTTGCAAAAATATTGCAATAAAATGTGACAACGTAAGTGATATTAATCTTTCAGAAAATCCAGTTCATCATTCTAGATTTAAACATATTGAAGTAAAGCATCACTTTATAAGAGATCATGTTAATAATGAAGATATTAATCTTGATTTTGTTAATACTAAATTTCAATTAGTTGATGTTTTTATAAAACCATTGGATAAAAATAGGTTTGAGCTTATTAGAAATGAAATAGATATTTGTTTTCCTTTCAAAATTAAAATAAATAAAAAAATATGCTGTTTTGAATAAACTTAAATAAAAGAAAGAGACTTCACATCTTCGTAGACGTTATCTTAATCCACACGTGCAGCAACTACCTTTTTTAAAATCCTTTTTCAAATATAAAAGTTATAAACTCTCTCCTTTATCTCTCTCGCTCTAAACACTCTCCCAAACCCTAAGCTTTGTTTTACAACCATGGCTCCCCGAAATTCATCAAGAGCCTCTACAATGCTATCTTGAGCCAGAAAGACAAACAAAACAACCATCGAAATTCAAGATAAGGAATATTCCATGTCTTTAAACCTTAGTCAATAAAAATCTCAAGAAAACATTCACAGCAAGGAACAAGGATCCTCGACAAAATCTGAAAAATCCAATGATAGCAATTTAGAGGAGGTTGCTACGGATAGTGTTTCAGAAAGTGAAAAGGAAGTTTCAATAAAAGTTTTGAAGGGAAAGAAACAGGTAAACCCTCAATCTTAGTTTTCTTGGAAGTTTATACCTTTACAGGGTAAGATTATGGACGGTAAGTTTTGGATTCTAAGTTCATGATTAAGAATGGTTTTCATATTGATGAGATGTTGAATAGAATTGTGAAACATGGTGGAATTAAATTTAAAATTAATGCGTTATTTGGTTCAAATGCAAACCAATTTTAATGCTCGAATGCAAGTGTATTCAATAATGAATAGTATTACTTGTATATTCCTTGCAATACAATACCAGATACTTATACATATTAATATACGTACATGCTTGAGGCATGTTGCCAGCTCATAGTGGAAATATGCTGTAATCTTAACAACTTGATAACAGAATACTAACAACTAAAAATAACAAACAACAGGTCCATGCCAGAATGAATTAGCAAATGGCCAGACCCATTATAAGCTCCTCTAAATAAGCTCGCCTAACCCAGTTTAAGCTCAGCCTTTGTCCTTCTACTTCCATCCTATATGTGCAGGAGTTTTGTCCACTGTATCTTTCACTTCCATGTGTTTTCCTTTGTCACTTCTTTTTCAAACCCTAAGTTCAACTTTCCTTCCTAGTAGATTAAATTCGTACTTTCATTAGTGGAAATCATCCGTAGATCAAATTGGTTGTCAAAAACTATGTAATACAAATGTACTATGTTTGGAGAAGTGACTGCTAATTTCTATGAAAACCTACATTCAAGGAGGAAAGATAGGTTGAAATCAAATGGAAGTGGTTAGAATGTTGAGATTAATAAGAATGATTTAATTCATTATTTAGGATCAAAGAATGAAAGTGATGATGGGGATGTATTGAATATGAGCAAATTAGAGTTGTTTTAGTATTTGAATGATGGTTTCAATATTGAATCACAAAGAGATATGCTTGTTCTTTAATTCTCTTTGTTAATTAGAATGTTACATAAAGTGGTCAATACGTATGTTCTGCCAAGAATTGGAAGTAGAACATATATCTATGTGGAAGAAGCAAAAATTATCTTAGGAATAACTAAAGGAAAGAGTGTGGATGTAGCTGATAAGATCTTGAAAAATCTGTTTGAAAACAAGGGAAAGAAACCATATGGAAATCTGATTATGTTTCTCTTAAAGGAAAAGAGGATAAAGTTTCGTAAGGGGTTTATAGCAGATTTCCTATTAAGAATATTTCTGAAGTACATTTCATCATATGAATATACATGTATGGAGGAAGGTTTGGTTTCAATAGATTGTGCAATGTATATGGATAATAAATATACAAAAAGAGATATTCCTGAGTAGATGGTCAATGTGCAAAGAACTGCAACTTGTAGAAAGAATAATAAGAACAATGAGAAAGAGATTCTAAAGAATAGTAGAAAAAGGAAAGCGAAGGAGAAAGTTTCTAGGAAGAAAAGGAGGACCAAGAAGAAGTTCGTCAAAAACAAATTGGAGAGTAAGATGAACCTATGATTCAATTAGATGGTTCAATTGACAACTCTAAGGAAGCTGCCTCAAAGTCACCTACTCTTAGGAAAATTGACTTTGAAGCTAGGACAAGTAATGAGGATGATAATTTGAAAAGTAAGATATTAGATTTGGAGGAGTTTGTGAAGAAAAGTTTTGTGGAATTAAAGTTTGTGAGTGCTAAAAATGTTGAAGAAAGATCTGATGGACAACTGCCACCCACTCCCACAAGGACTGGTCAAAGTTTTCCAAAGACACTGATTTAAGAAGATCAACAGAACTTCAATGATGACGTTAGAAACACTATTCCAGTTAATGCAAACAATGAGAATATTCCAAGTGTTGAGCAAGGTGTTCCTTCAAGTGGTGTGATGCAAACCCTAGGTATATTAAACCTAGAACCCAACGATCGTAAATTGGAATTGAATCCCGAGGAATGTCTTGAAATAAGTGGTGAAATAGAAGTAGATCCCAACCAAACCCATTGATTGAAACCTGAGTTATCATGTTGATTTCCCCAAGCGATTAGATTGAAGAAATCAGATGGAGTTCGTTCATAAAGAACAAAAGAGAGTATTCTCACAAGATATAATTTCATTCAAATGATAAGTGTTTCAAACAAGGCATACATTAGGGTTTTATAGTCTTCAAAACTAACCAAAACATTAAAGAAAATAAAACAACCCACAATAAAAAGTACATGTATGGATTTAAAACAAGGTTGGTGGCTTATATAGCAGCTTATATTTTGACGAAACTTCGGTGGCCTTCTAGGCCGATTAGTAAGCCGACAGCCTAAATCCCTAAGCCGGCGGCCTAGTTGCTGGCCTTCACTTTAGGTTAGTTTTTATCCCATAAAGGCTGGCAGCCTAGGGCCGACCTATCTCCTCATGCAGTCCTGAGTCGTTAGTCTTCAATGTAACTCTCATCCCGGGGTTCTCCAAGCCTTTATCCACCTTTGTAGAAGCTTAAATGATGTGAACTAATGTCGATTCTTCTTTGGTGAAGCTCGATTCCTTCTCTTGCAACTCCAACATTAACCCATGCAAAGCTTCTCTTACCCACTTAGCTCTAGCCCATGTCATTGGACCTCCAATGCCTTATGGTGGATCATTGAAGTTGTTGGTTAGCTCATGTGATGTCCTCTGATCTCCATCATAGCAGGACTGAGATTTTCGAACAATCTGAACAAGAATCTAATACAATCAATCCAGAGATTGATTCCTCTTAAGATTTTGTTTCTGAACCAGCCTAAAGCACACAATTTAAAATCCCTGCTGAATAATCCGATCAACCTATTCCTACTGCAAAACCTTCTAAACTAAAGAAAACTCCTACTCTTGCTAAGTTAACCCTAAACTACCTATTGATAACCCACCAAAGGCTGAACTAGTTCTCAAAAGAACCAAAAGACGAGTCAAAACAACTGCTAGAAAAATGTCAAGCCTTTGAAGAAAGAAAATTTAATTTTTCTAATCATATTTTTAAGACCGATTTGTCATTTTTTTTTTTTACTTTTAAAAACTGCTACTACTTTTAGATTTATGTTATCTGTCATTTGTCTGCTTGCTGAATTGTTATTTCTTATCTTTTGAATGATGATTATGGTTGAACAATTCTATTAATATTTTCATAATTATCAGTTTTTCTAATTGGGGTGTGTGTGTGTGTGTATCACATGTTGAGGGGGAGAAATGAATGTTGTTTGTTGTTTGTTTTCTGATAACAAAAGGGGAGAGAAGGAAAAGCTAGTGATGAACTTGTTTTATAAATGTCTCTATGACAAACCTAGCGTATAAAAACTTGTTTTCGAAAATCTTTAGGCTATCAATTTTTTACATATATAAGTTTATCACTTGAGAAATGTTTTGTTATCATCAAAAAGGAGGAGAATGTTGAGTTCTCTTAAATGAGTTTTGACGATAATAAAAAGGTTAAAAAGATATATGATGAATCTATTTTAAGTGAGTAGAACAAAGCTATTTATTTTTACAGGCACTTAAGCAGATAGTTAAATAGACTTTTTAATAGACACTTGAACAAGCAATTGGATGAATATTACTTTGGTTCGAATAATGTTTACTCATACAGTTTTTATAGATCATCAAAATAAAAGTTGGGTTTATTTGAAGCCTTGACTCCACTAATTAAGAGTATTTGGTTAATGCACTTAATTCATTTCACATAAAGAGGATACTAATCCATGTGTTCTTTCTTTAAGTTATTTCTTGAGTTCTTCAAGTGCGTTCTAATTGGTTGAAAGAAATTTTTTTTACAAGTTTTATCAAGACGTTTTATTGAAATGAAGGAAAGTTGTCGAATCAAGATAATTAAAGATTTATTTTGTCTCAACATAAATATATCAACGGATGAAGAAAAAGATTAGGATAAGTTAAAAGATATGATTTATCTTGTTAGTCATCAGTGGTGGCTTATCTGCATAAAGAGGGATCTTTGAATTTCAAATCAAAGCTTATCTAATCAAGATAATGAAGTTTCGAACAAAGAAAAATATCAACATTATCTGAAGAACCACAGGAGGAACAACATATTATCAAGGAGCTCAAAGTTTAAATATTTTGATTAGATATTCAAATCCCATGAAAATAGGGATATCAAGCCTATCCATGAAACAAAGAAGCCATTAGAAGATTTTATGGGACTTTTGTTTGAACGTTTGAAGATCCTTTCTATCAAGAAGAATAATTATAGAAGCAAATATATATTCATCAGTTTTCAAGATTCAAATAAGAAATACGAGAAAACAACAAGAGCACATCTAAAGTTCTCTTTCGTACTTGAAAAAGCCCTTTGAGCAAACTTATACACACTTTGACGAATAATGTGAACTATTTTACAATCTTTACTTTCCGAGCTTAAACTAGAGAATACATATTTTCTCATTCTTATACAAACTTTCTTTACATTTGGAGTGAGGTTTAACTTAAAAGTGAGGTAATAGAAGTGTTGTAGTCTGTGCATAGCTGAGTGGTAGGCTTGAAAGACTAAGCAAGAGCTATTGGTGTTTATAGCTTTTCTTTACTATTGGATTAGTGGAACGCCTAGTGTAGAAAATCGGATCCCTAGCAGTGGAGCTAGAAAAGAAGAATGACTTATAAGAGAAATCTTTATAAATTGCCGTCTTCTCTACTTTTGTGTACTTTAATTTCTGTTATTTATTTACTGCCTATCACGTGCATTCATTATAAAAAGAAACAAAAATATAAAAGTGTTCTTTTTAATTGGCTTTTACGAAAAATATTTAAACAAACAATACACATTCTATCTCCCCCACCACCCCCCATCTCCCAATCTCTACTTCCACATGTTGACTACAAACTCAATGCTCAAATTTTCAAACTCATTTATCAACTCTTTTTGGCTTGTGAATAAAGCGGCAACTTTCGTGTGGTTCTTTCAACTCAAGACGTCAGCGATGGCATTAACTTTCCTGAATAGTAGTTGATTCGAAGGTCATAATCCTTTATCAGTTCTAGCCATCTTCTTTGTTGCATTCAGTTCCTTTTATGTGAATAAGTACTTAAGACTCTTATGATTCTTGTATAACTCGCATCTTTGCCCATATAGGTACTACCTCCATAACTTGTGCGTAAAACGAGAACTGTTAACTTAAGATCATGGATCGGAGAGTTTTTATTGTGCGGCCTCAACCATTCGAGGAATATGCAATCAACTTTCCTTCTTTCATCAACACACGTCTAAGGCTATTTCTTGAGGCATCACAATGCACCATATAGGGTTTGTCGGGATTTGAACACTAAGATTAGAACATAGATGAGTCTCTTCTTGAGCTCTTGGAAACTTTTCTCCCATTTATCCATCTACATAAACTTTTTGTTTTTCCGAGTTAACTAAGTAAAAGGCTTAGCTATTGTGGAGAAATTCTTCACAAACTTTTTGTAATAGCTAGCAAATCCAAGAAAACTTCTCACTTCAGTTACCATTTTTAGTTGCTTCGACTCTATTACTGCTTTGATCTTTCTGGGGTCCATCGATATTACTTATCCCGATACAACATCTCCAAGAAAGGTATCCCATCTAACCAAAAGTCACACTTTAACAACCTAGTGTACAACTTATGCTCTTTCAACGTCTACAATGCCATCTTTAGGTGCTCCTTGTGTTGTTCTAATGTGATCACGTAGATTAGGATGTTGTCGATGAATATGATGATGCACTTATCTAGCAAGGGTTTGTAGACCTAGTTCATTAGGTCCATGAATACAACAGGTGTACTGGTTAAACCGAAAGGCATCACTAGGAACATATAGTGCCCATAGCATTCGGAAAGTAGTTTTTGGCATGTCCTCTAGCTTAATCTTCAACTGATGATATCCAAACTGTAGGTTAATATATAGAAAAATAGTTTCTCTTTGCAAGTAAAAGAAAAGGCCACCGATCCTTAGAAGTGGGTACTTGTTCTTAATAGTGACCTCATTAAGTTCTCGATAATCTATATATAATCTCATAGATCCATCCTTTTTTCTTAGTAAACAACATTAATGTTCCCTATGGTGAGATGCTTGGTTGGATAAACCCTTGATCCATAAATTCTTGTAATTGTTTCTTTAACTCTTTCAACTTAACTAGCGCTTTGACAATGTCGTCCACTCTAGGCTTTTCCTTTTCCTTTTCCTATCACATTGACATGGCTTTCACTTTCCTTTATGCTCTCCCCATCCATCAACAACTCAAACAAACTTAACTCTTGTTCCCTCACAAGCATAGACTCTCCAATAAACACAACTTCTTTTCCATCTTTGTCCATAAAGCTCACTTTCTTCCTTCAGCACACGACATTGGTGAATGTCATCCAACTCATACCTAATATTACCTCATACTTACTCCTTTCTAGCACGATCAAGTCATTTGTTGACTGATGACCTTGTATCTCTATAGGATAGTCTTTCAACATCTCTTTTGTTACTATGATGCTTCCCGTAGGGGTCTTTACTTTGAAGCTAAAAGCAGACGTGCTTATAGGTAGTCCGATTCTCTTAACTAAGCTAGTGGTGATAAATGAGTGTGTGGCTCCGGTATCAAACAAAGTGTAAGTGGTCTGACTAGCTACGCGTATATTTTTTGCATTCAACACGCACTAGTTACTAGCTTGCACATATCCTATATGATACTATCAGCCATTCTATAACCCAAACTACTTAGATTACAGCTTCTATTCCTAGCTTAACTCTTACTGTTTAAGGACTTATAAAAAAAAGCTAAGGTTTTTAGGCCAACCTATAACTGGTTTAAAGTCGTGATCATCTTTCTCTTCAAGGGCGGCAAGCTCAACTTCTTCGTCATCAGTCTCCTTACATATCCACCGGTCTTCCAAATTATATATCCTCCTCCCATGAACCAAGGCTCTAGGGTGGCTTCCATTATCGTTGCCGTTTTTGTCCTTGCTAGATGTGGATCCTTCAAATGGAGGGGTCGACTTAGCTAGGTCATTCTTCCTTTTCTAACATTCTTTTTGTGAAATGCCCAGGTTGCTTACAAACATAGCAGATGGTGGATGCTTTCTTAGGGTAATCCAGGATATTGTGGCCGGGGAATCTTCAAAAGTAACACTTATATTGCAATTGAGTGCATTGTTTCGAATAATGCTTTCCTTTGCACTTCTAGTAGGTGACTTCGATCTTAGTGGTCTCTTCCTTCCATTTTTTTTCTCTTGAAACTCCCAAAAGACTTGATTTTTTTCACTTTAAACCTTAAGCTCAATCCTTCATGTGATTTCTTCCCAAACACTACTACCTTCTTTTTAGACACCTTAGTCTTCCTCTTCTTTGCTCCTTCCACTTTTCTAACTCTCTCAACTAACTCACAAAAATTTTTATATATCAAACTCCTCCAAATGAACATGTAGTTCCTTGTTTAGGCCTCTTAGAAAGACCTGCCTCTTCAATTCCTTGCTATGCTTGTATGACTCTGAGGTGTATTGTAGTAACCGGCTAAACTTAGTCTCATATTATTCTACGATTCTACCCTTTTGTGAGATGTGTAGAAAGTCGACATTGTAATGAACTCTAAGGCTTCCTAAAAAGTAGTTCTCCAAGAACTCTCATTTGAACATATCCTAAGTAGTTGAGGGCAGTAGTTCTCTACTTTTGGACTCCCACTAGACACTTGCATTAAACCATAGCGTGCAAGTACCATTGTCAAGTCTGAGATGATAGGGCACTTCTAACGTAGCAAAAAATCCCTTAATTTGAGCCAACCAATCTTCAACTTTATTTGGTTTTCCAAAAGCTCAATTAAGATGGCGATTGCTTTCAATGAAGTCGGGAAAAGTGCTTCTATAGGGTTTAGGTGGTGATAGTGGTGGCAGAGGGGCGGTTAGTGCCTGAGCAATTGGAACTTCTTGTAGGGCTGTAACTGGTGCAGGATCTAGCATAGGCATATTTTGTACTTGTTATAGGAAAGTTCCTAGCATATTTGCTAGCCTCCTGATTGCTGCTAAGACATCCCCTTATTGGTTTTGCTAGGGCAAATTTCTTTGATTTTATGGCTCCAATGGTGGGGTATTGGCATTATGTCGGGGATGCCCTCTTCCACTTTGCATTTTGTTGTTTAACGTTTTAACTCTAAGTAAGTTTTGATCTTTTAGCCAAGTTATTAGTTCTTTCATAAGATGTGCGGAAAAACTCTTGGAAACCATGATAAACTTTATATTCAAATAATGTAATAGAATAAATCATATATGAAAATTAGAAGGGGGAAAAAAGAGAAAAAAAAATGAAGAAATGAAATTCCATAAGTGATATTTATCTAAAACATAAGGAAAAATTTCATTAATTTCAAAAGAAACATTACATGGAATTGAAATGCATTACATAAAGGAAATACATTGGACACATAGGGTAGCTTATTTTACTTACTTGTTCTTTCACCTATCGCCAATACATCATCATCCATAACTTGACATTCAACAAATTGGCAAAACAACAATGATAACTAAACACCTTACTAACAACCTAAAACAAAGGGAAAAAGATAACATTCTCCATCATCCCTAACTTCTCACATCACTTGCACCAATGGTTTCAAAGGGAAGGAGATTGCCAGTTGGAACTCATGGTGCCATGATGCCTCTTATTTCCACCCATGATGGCATAAAGATACTGGCGAATGGTCAGCTTCTTTCCTAGTCCATACCGAGGGGAGGCAGGTTACATCACCTACCATGTGTTGGTGAATACAACTCTAACTTAGAATCTATGATTACCATGTTGTTGTTTAGAGCTCGCACTTCTAAAGTGATCCCATGGTTCGAGTTGTATGAGGGCTCTGGGCTAAGGGCATGGCTCAGGTATTCCTCCAAAGTAGGTAACTATTCTTCTGGGTCCTCTTATGGATCTTCCTCTTCTTTCTCTTCATCTTCTTGCATCAGCACATCTTGAATATAAATTCCTTAATCATCATTGCTTTTAAGGAACGTTCCTTGAGGGGCAATTTGATCTTGGTTTGGGTCCTTGAAAAGATTTAAGTATACACCATACCAGAAAATGTAGTTTTCATGATCAGCTTGAAGCCATGTAGTGTGGTCAAGTAGGTGGTCCTAGCATACACATACAAGTGTCCTATGGCGTTCCAGGTTCGAAAATTGGTGGAAATTGAGGCTCATTTATTCCTTAAAATAAAGATCATTTCTTAGATCATGTGAGTTCTGCTCCAAAAGACTCCTAACTTTTCCATAGCATAGATCACTTCAACTTCCGACATCTTCAACTTTAAGATAGGGTTACATCTAAGTCCTTCAATTAGGTTACCCACATATCTTCTCCTAGGCCTCTTTTCCACAACCCAAAGATTTCTCTCATATTCCTGGTTCTCCCAATCAAAGCATAGTCTTCGTATATACCTAAGGCATTGATGGTATTCCACCAAAGGTTCAGCTCCATGGATATGGAAATTCTTAGCCTTCAACTTAATGTCACTTGGGATCAGCAATTGACAAAATAAGAAAGGGATTAGTCCATAAACTTATCCTACCCTTTTAGTTCTTATAAGGCTAGTAGCTACTCTATTCTGTTCTATCTAGGATTTCTAATTTTTATCCTTATGGTCCACTTTCTCTAATCTTGATGCTTTGATACCAACTTAAATTATCACGCCTTAAAGGTTCCATAAACTTGAAAGTCCACTATACTTAATATTAAAGATTAAGAAAGGCTACCTTAGCCACACGAAAGCTTCAAGATCATGCATAAGGTATACTTTCACAACAAAAGGGGATGTCAGCATAGCTATGCAACTTAAGATGATAGCAGATAAGAATTACTAAACATAAATTATTTAACTCAAAAGATCATAGTTTTACATCTCAAAGGGGCATACCCTCATCAAATTCTTAAATAATAAAACCCGTTAAAGGCTTTCTGAAGCTACACATAGTCTTTACAAGAAACTAACAATACTTTATCCTTATCAACAAAGTCTTCATGGGCTACCAACTTACCTGCAAAATAATCCCCTTCGACATAGCCATAAATGCTTCTAAGACAACAAAAATCTACAGGGGTATAAGTATGACTTGCTTAGTGAGAAAATTCCCGCAATAGCGTACCCATAAACCAAAACAAACAAATTTGTTAATAAGAAATATGAAATGCAAGATCCATATGATTAACACATACTTATGATTATCCAAAAACCATACGTATAATGGATTTATGCCCTTCATGTCAAGGGTTAGGGACCGCTTTGAAAAAGGTTCGTATGACCACCTAATCTTTAGTTAACATTTAGGTTCTAACCAACCACCTCTATAGTCCCTGAGCTTTTTGCTCAAAGTGATCGATCCGACATAGCTCCTCCATGAGGCCGTATTCCCCAAATAACTTAGCTCCTCATGTTGGAGTAGGGCACCTTACCCATCCAGTCCCACACAAAAGAGTAGTAGTGAAAATGAATATGACTCAACAACATGCCATGAATGATCATTTTATTGATTAACTTCTAACTAGGTTAATTTTTTATTTAGGGATGACGATTAGAATAATCACATACATAACAACATGATAATGGAAACAAAGTGCATTAATTAGCCATTCAAGGTTTTGATATACTTGTCGTTCATTGATCAAGCATGATGAAACATAAGCATAATCCTAAGATAAACCCTTATGTAAATCTATTTTATCTTTTCCCTATATTCTAGTGCTTTGCTTTACAAGTACATACAAGATACATAAGGCATAAGAAAAACTAACATAGCTATGGTTTCTAGTCAAAGTAATCCTACGAAAATGGTGCTTCATTCTCCTTATTACCTAAATCAAGAAAATACCGAAATGAGTATTTCATACTAGTTTTACTTGAAACTCTACTCTAATAAAATAAGTCTCTATAGAATTCTCGGTTACTAAGTTTTAACCTTAAAATGGTCACAATTAACTCATTTTAACTCTGAATTTTTCATATGAGTAGTCAATTTCTACCTGCTTCGAATATTCTATCAATTTCAAAGGTTATTTTTAACATTTTAAGTCATTTAGGTCTCGGAACAAACCGATCAGATTATGTCCAAACCTCCATTTTGATATTTTTCATGAGTTTCACCTTATATAGACCCTCTAGTCAAGTATTTATTATTCTTATACTCCAACATACTTGAAACATAATAATGATTCATATTACATACATGATCCTAGTGATGTCGCTCAAAGTGGTATTTTTACCCCAAAAAAAAAGGGGTTTGTAATGGGGTTAATGGTTTTATATTCATGGATGGAAAAATTGAATTCTTTGTAGTAAAAATTGTTTTTTAATGATTTCTAAAATGAGGTATTAAAGTTGAGAATGAGGTTCTATATTTATTTTACTTCATTTAAAAAGTCCAGTACACTCATGTAATTTATAAACAAGTTTCCTTTGATAATTTATTTTTCAAAACATTTAATTTTGGTGATTTCAAGAAAAGAAATGTTCGTATTGTATTTTCTAATTTCTTTCCTTGGAGTCTCAGCATTTTTACAAAATAGGGATTGGGATTTGTTATTTGGTTTTATCATTTATAAACATTAAAAGCATGTTGATTTGAGAAATAAAAATCAAAGTTTCACATCTACTTTTTATACTTATAAGTCATGAAATTTTGCGAAAAAAAATAAGGGGATGGTTTTATTCCTAGTTTTTTCTTTTGACAAAAGATTTTTCATGTATTAAAAATAATTTTTAGAAAAAAAAATTTACATAACAAAGAATTATCAATATATAAAGGTTCATAACTTTATGAATCTCCATATCATTCTAGGCTCTCTATATTAGTAAGTGATTATAATGACAATCTCAAGATCATCATCTTGGTCTTACTTTCAAATTTAGAGACTTTTAGTCATCATTGCCTTTTAGGTTCAAAAATCATTTTGGCATTATAACATCATTATGAGCATTTTATGTACAAGAACATAGAATTTAAACTTTAAGAACATCAAAATACTAAAATGAACATAAAGGTAGCAAAATAAAATATGGGAGTCTTAGCTTGTATTCAAGGCTCCCAAGACTTAAAATGGACAAGTCACCAAGATAATAAGAAAATCAAAATAGGAGTCTTAGATTTAGACAAGGCTCACTAAGACTTTGAAATATACAAGTTCCCTTCGGACTTGAACATAGATAAGTCTAAGAGTAGAAATTGACTAGTCTTATTATGACTCGAAATGGACAAGTCTTGAATAAAATAAATTTTTATGAAATTAAATTACTTGAGATGAAAAGAACATGAAATAAATAAAATGTTAGATTAATGAGCAATATACTCTAAAAATCATATATATAGTTATACATATAAATACATATACACAAGTTAGGTTAAAGTGCATGAAAGTAAATAAAAATAACATAAACATAGTCTGAGTCAAGTATGAAATCATGCATTTCCATTCCTAACCTTGAGCATCATGGGGAGAATTTTCCACGGGAATATGCATGAAAAGCTCTTACATGACTCATCTAACATAATATGAGAAAGGGGGTTAGAGTATTTACCTAAGGAAAATATGAGAAATTGTGTGTATGACAAGAGAAGGGTTATCAGTTTTGAAGGAGAGAAAGGGGAGGAGAGAATTTGAGAGAGTTTTGTGATGGCTTGATGCAAAGTAAGGTGTGAAGAGTGAGAGAGGGGAGGGTATCTATAGAGAATGAGAGGGATTAAAGAATGAAAGAAAAATGAAGTGAGAGAAAGGGAAAAGAGGGAGGGTCGACACTAAGGGAGAGAGAGAAATAAAGTAGATTATGAAAAATAATGTGTAAAGTATGGTAGATTAGATATGTGAAGAAGGCTATGGTGTATATAAGAATAGGTGTGTAGAGTGTAAGAAAGGGTGATTTATGTGAATAGTGATAAATAGTGGTGAACAATAATGAATAGTAATTGAAATAACAATTATACATTGGTAGATGATAAAATACATATATTTTAATAGACTTTTTATAAGTTGATGAAATTCTATATGACAAAAATAATTTATTATTATTTCATTATTAATTGTTTGCAGATTATATTGGCTCGATTTATGTGTCACGATCAGATATGAAAACTGTTATCGAAAAGGCTTGGAATGATTAGGGTTTCATGAAAACCTATCATTTTTAGGGTAAGGCTTTAAACTTGTTTTAATTTTAGGGTTTTCATAACTTATCTAGCTCATTTGATATTCTAGGGTTCTGGATTCTTGTCTAATCAAGTTTAGGGTTTCTAAGGTTTAAGGTTTACTTGGTTTGACTTTAAGGTTTGGTTCTAGTATTGATTCTAAGATCATCATTAAGATTACCTTAAAATCTAAGGGCTTACAAATCATTTCGGTTCGTTGCACTATATCCAATGAAAATGATGATGAGAGTACAATTAGTTGCTGAATACAATGGACTCGATTCCTTTGTTGAGTTTATCTAGCTCACAAAGCTAATTACTGATCTACAGACCTATTTGTCACCCTCTCTTACAACCAATCTCACCAAAGTACAAATCAAGTTGAGGAATATAAGAATATAAAAGTTCCTCAAGTATATTCGCTTAAAGCAACAAATGAAGTCTATATAGGAAGTTGCAAGTTCTAGTTGGATGCTTTGAGTTACTCTCTAAGTAATGCTCTAAAGTCCATAACGAAATAAAATAGCAATGAGTTTTTGAACAGTAAAAGAATTTCGACTTTTTTTCTTTTTTTCTTGTTATATTCGATATGGGTAGATGAATATCCTTTTATATGGTGCTTTTTCAAAGTTCAAATCCTTTATAATAATTTAAAGTTTGAATCTTTTTTTTTTTTTCCGTTGGAGATGGATAAGCTTGAGAGATATCCTCCAAAAATTTTGATATTTTCCTGATATTCCTTTGATATATTTTGAAGTCTCTTGCTGTTGTACGCTTCAAAAGATGTACTTTGAATCTTCAAATTCAACAACCTTAATAACTTGAAGCTGCTACAAAATCTAAAGTAGATATTTGTCTTGTAACTAGATATCTGTCTTGTAACTTCATTAAAAGTTGAAATTGATTCAAATTTAATGTGTAGATTTTTCTCAACACATATATTCATAAATCCCATGTGATCTAAATACAAAATCCCTTGAATATCTCAAACAAATAAGGTTTATCCAATCCAAAATTTGAATTTAAAATACCTAGAGCTTATATTCATCATATCTTCTAAAGCATATAACTTTACCGAAGTTCTTCCATATTTTTCTCCAAAACTTTATGATAATATTTTCAATTCATGGATTGTCTCCCTTAAATTATAAAATAAAATAAAATAAAATTGCTGGCCATCCCTTTATAAACTTGCGCAATGATATATTTATATAAAATTGGTGGTTGTGTCTCAGCTGTTGTCCAAAAGCTTCAAAAAATTTAATGCACTTTTGTAAAATTGATATTTCTCCAGAGCTTTGGATGTTGATAACTGGACATATTTTAATCTTTCACACTTAAGTAGCTGTGATGTTGATGAACATTATAAAATAAATATAATGAAGCTACCACATAATTTATAGTTGAAAAGCTGCTTATTGATAAACATGTGTGTCATCTAAGATGCATGCTTATTGCCACATTAAGATAAACTAGAAGCTAGTAATTTCTTGAATATCACAAGATTGTAGAGGTGGGCATATAGGCTTAATAGATTGGACTGAGCCAGAATTTCTTGGCTTGGACTAGGCTCAGGGGTTAAAATGAATTTATTTATTTTTATTTTTGAATTTTTAGTTTTTATGGTTAATGTTGCGAAAATTGGAATATTTATTTGTCTCGTGCCAAAGAACGGACATCACTTTCTCCTAAAAATGAAAAATGTGGAAACCCGAGTATTCCTCCATTAATATAGCTGAAAGTGACCACATTCACGTCATGCCATTCGCCACATGGTTCAGTAAATGCACATTACATTTCTCAATTCTCAGCACTATAATCAATCTTTACACCTTACCATCTATCTTAATCAGACAAAATACTTTAGCCTCATTATGGACCACCACAATTTCCCTGGTCATACTCGAGTTGGACCATTCATTTTCAATAGAAGATATATTGATTCCACCACCTAGTGCCGATCACTAGTTTAACATCATACAATTTGCAAGCACAGTTGTCGTCGGTCCGGTATTTCATAAACTTTTTGAATGTCCAAATGTTGTCTCGTGTAAATCCTTGACATAAATTGAGATCATGATGATACACTGATATAAGCTACTTTAGTATTACTTGAAGACATGACCATATTTCATACAACTTTAATATAAATAGATCTCCATGGATATAATTCCGATTTTAGTGTAACGCATCAAATATATTACCCAAATATCATACAATCATTTGTCTAACTTAATCTACCAAAATAATTAATTCAAATTCATATCTTTCAAGTGTGTGCATTAAATAAATAAATTCATCACATAATTCTTTCTCACAATCACATATTCTTAATTTTTTTCTTGAACAAATATACTTAAATTACCTGAACACTTCATAAGCATACTACTAAACACTTGGAATGTTTTGTTACTATCAAAACCAAATTAGGAGATCTAACAGGTAGCCTTAGCATATTTTATTTAAGTGGGATACATGGCAAACTATAATCGTGTTTTTGTGTTTTAGACCATGATAGATTCATGACTTCTTGGTCTCCTACGTAGTTTGTATTATCCGTACGAATTTGAAAGGATCTTTTGATGCTGAAATGTCTTAGCTTGTGCTCTTTAAAAGGTAGAAGAAAGTCCTGCTCCATAAGTAATGTTAAGTTGGAGCGTTACCCAATTATATTGGAGATGGTGCTTTGCTATGCAACAATGCAGGATGTAAGCTACACTTCATTGCGTGGCATCAGTGGCAGCCAAACCCAACATGAGAAAAGTGCAAAAGTTAGGAATTAGTGACCTTGTGTTCTCTTATATAACCTGCATTATATGTGCGGCGTTTGGAGTGGCCTCAAAGATTGAGTTGCTCTAACTAGTGTTCTTTACTGATGAGAACAAGGTTTTACTAAGTAGTTCAACATCAATGTCTTAGTCTTAATAAGTAGTATTCGGTACATTAGTCATTCTCTTCCAAGAAGGTCTCATCACCTTTTGTTTATAATATTGAGCTCCCCAATAAAGTAGCCAAATTGTAGATGTAAGGTTCCACCCGGTGTCATTCAAGTTCTACATTTTACATGTGACCTCAGAGTAATGATGAGTAAAAAGAGCTTGACAAGATGACCTTATGATAATGATAGGGAGGAGAAATGGGCAATCTAAGTATTTTTAATGCACAAATGACAAATAAGGAAACTTAAGAAAACCTTGCATATCAACTTCATAGTTCTTGAGCAACTAAAGCTCAACATCCACTTGATTTGCTTGTTTGCTTCTTGAGAGTAGAACTTATTGTATAGAATGTTATTTCTCTTTTTTTCTGCAAAAGTTGCAAATCAGGAGAAGTGCTTGAGTTTTTATAGGGGGTTGGAATTTGATGACAATCCTTACATCATTTCTATAAATAATAGATAAGATGGAGTAAGTAATTTCAGATTTATCTTAAATGAGCTTTACCATTGACCATGATCAATAACCAGTAATCATGCCAATGTGTGATTAATGGCTTTTTTAACTACTAATACTCTCCTATAATCCATGTGAGAGTTTACTTACATGAGTTATTATAGTATGTATATGTATGTATGTATCATGGATATATGTACGCATATGAATGAATAAATTTATGGTGTCATGTGTATCAGGTAAAATGAGAGATCAAAAAATCATTGTCGAGCCTGGTTTTTCGATTTCCTTTAATCTGATTCGTACTAAACCCTAACCCATTTAATACAAATCCTCGACTAAGAATTAAAGGAAATTTTGAATTTTTTTAAAATATTTTGGAGTCACCACTCGACTAAAGTCGAGAAAAAAAATAAACCAAAACCAATGGGTAGGTTGATTTTGGCTTTGCTACTGATCTGCAAAAAAAATCGTTTTTTGAAAACGAGAACCAGAAATTAACTTGAGTTCGGGGGCTAACCTATTAAAACCTAGACGGTTACCACTTTAACTTTCCAAATTTAAATTGCTTTCTTTTAAACCCTAATTTCAAAATCTAAACTATTTACCAGGATCTAACATATGTCTAATATGCACAAAAATACTAATCAAATTCCATCAATAATTATATATAATCTAAAAATCGAAATATTCAAATTAATCAAATCTTATCAAATTTTACCAATATTCATATATTCTAAACTAAACAAATCAAATAAATTCACAAAAATAATTTTTTACATATTTTAAGTCGCCCATTTAGATGCCTTCGTACCCGCTAATCGAGATTAGACCACACGTAGTTCTTTCAGAAAAATTTAATTTGTTGGTTAATTTTAGAATTTTTCAAAATCTTTTCGCTTTAAGTTTATTAAATTTTATTCATTTTAACAAAATTAATTTTCGATATAGATCTTAAATCTATCAATTTTAGGTTTTTTTTTTTTTTTTTAAAATGGACTTTCTATGTGACAAAAAATTTTGAACAAGAAATCATAACCAGATATCATGCATATCAATTGATCTTACATATCATCAAGAATAAAAATATTATAAGGAATATCAATTTTTAACAAGCTAATTTTAACAAAATAATATCATGGCATAATCAAGATTTATATATCATTAAAATTATATTATGAAGGGCAAGAAATTTCAATATGGTTTCATATATGGTGAAATCATAAAATTCAATCAAGGTCATCACTATATTATAATAAGACGAAATCATGGCATAAAAGGAATTTTAATAACTATCATCATACATGATCACACAATTTCAAATATTGTAAACCTAAAACTCTAAAATATTTCATATATTCTTTATAATTATGGCATGGTTATAGTTATATTATCAATAACAAGATCTTAATGTAATTCTACGAACAAGTACCTAACATGATTCAATTTTATCATAGAAACATGATCATTACCATGCAAAATGATAGAACATTCAAAAACTATATCATGACAAACTAGATCCTAAATTAATATTTTTAGAACAAATTTATGAGACAATCATTCATTGACAAGGAAAAAAATTAATTATAATGACTATACTATCATGATTAAAGCTATTACTAATTTAGAAAAAAAAATTTATTGTCCTTTTTTCTCTGTGACTTTCTTTCCATATGTAAACAAATTAAGGTTATTGATGACATCGCTAAATCATGAGCTATATGTATGGTATTTTCTAATTCCTACCAAAATTCATATGAATTTCAGGCATATAATATCACATGTGAGGTGTATCATGCATTGCAAAGAAAGGAAAGAAAATTATCTCGCCCTTAAAAAATGATTAAATTTTTAAGATGACTTGAATATTTAAAACAACCATACTGATATCGTCTAAAAAAAAAGCTGATACCATATTAAGTGGGTTGTTTGTATAAATAACATTTATAATTTTATTTTATCCGTGGGTAGTTGATATAAATGATTGTTATATTGGTTGATTCAACATTTTATTGTATGGACTTAATCAAGTGATGGATTGATCTCAAAAAGCAATTGCAGTTGCGTATTAATTTGAAGATTAATTTGATTCTTCGCTGGATGTGCCGAATTTTATTAGTGCATTATATATATTTTTTTGAATTCAAAATGTTTATCTAAATTTACAAAGTTTTTTTTAATATATATATATATATATATGTATTGTTGTAATTTCCATAAATTTGGTATTTGTAATTCTTATAGACTATTAAGCACGTAAGTTTTTTATTGTTTTATGTCCATATATTTTGAAATCAATTGTTATCATACCAAAAGGATAAAACGATAGATTTAATTTAGCACGTATTAATAGTATTTTCATTAAAATTGATTAACATCATTATCCTATATGGTGTTTTTAATTTATATGATGAAGGTACTATTAAGATATACGAAAAATTATTTAAAGTAAATTGATACATATTTTGAATTTTTTTTAAAAACACAATATATTCATAACAGATTTTGATATTACAATTATATACTAATTTTTCATTTTTTTTCTATTTTTGGATGATATTATTATTATTATTATTATTATTATTATTATTATCATTATTATTATTATTAATGAAATGAAAAAAAATCAAGAATAGGAGACGTACCTGTTCGAACAGTAGACGCGCTGGGAATATGAAATTCAAAAGCCAAGCCCGACGATCAACTTTGACGCGCACGGAGAAAAAGAGGAACGACAACATAATGGCAGCGATGAACGACTGGTGACTCCGGCGACGTTCGATGTCGGTGGACTGTCGAATAGGGTTTCAGATCGCGTTGATCACTCCTGTGACGGTGGTTCTAGCCAAGGAGCGGCGTCGAACAGGTTGAACTCGGCCTTGTGAATACTCCAAAGGTGTCTATTTGCTGCAGATTTCGATCTCCTAAGTATTCATATGCTATTTGATTTTTCTTTTCTTTGTTTTCGTCCCTATTTTCGTTTTTTCCTTTCTCCTATTTATAGATCTAGGGTTTCATATCTTATTTTGATTTTTATCCAAAAAAATCGGACTAAAACGGTCGTAAATCTTGATTAGCTGTCACTAACGTTATAAAATTAACAAATATACACGTTTTGAGCGAAAAAATCGGAATTTTGAGCTTTTTTCGAAAGTGTAAAAAACGGATTTTTTTCAAACTTCAAGTCCGGATTTGAAATAGTTATAGTTTATGAAAACATGCAAATTATATATCAAAATGAATTACTCCGTGTCTAGTTTCAAAATATGTATTTATTTTGTAAAAAACGGGTTTGAAAACGGGTCAAAAATGGACTTGAAAACACCACATCAGGTGGCCGGAGGTAGGAGACGATGGACAATAATTTTTTTTTTTACGAATTTTGAAATTATATTATACTATATTAATTATCCATATTACATCCATTATATTCATTTTTATTAAATTGATTTATTATTGTTTTTTTTTTATTTTCATTCCTAGCTTTAACATTTATAATTTGCAAAATTCAATTATTTTAATTATGTATATACTAAGCTAAGTATTTATTTTGACAAAAAGAATGTCAAAATGAGGTGTCTACAACTGCCCCTCTTTGTGATGAGGTTTGTCAAAACCTTATCACAAAGATAAAGTAGACCTCATTTTGACTTTACCTTATCTGGAATTCCCACTTCTTGAGCGGGGTTAGAGCTTTTCATGTTCTGATATGCTCGTTGAATTGCTTCTTGAGCAGAGACAATTCATATTCTTGGAGAGAAAGATAGTGCTCCTCTGAGCTAGCGATCCTTAAGCTTGAAAACAAGGAAGGCGCCTCTGAGCTAGCGATCCTTTATGTACTGACTAGAAGGATGGCGTTCCTTTGAGCTAGCAATCCTTAAGCTTGAAAACAAAGAAGGCGCTCCTCTGAGCTAGCGATCCTTAAGCTTGAAAACAAAGAAGGTGCTCCTCTGAGCTAGCAATCCTTTAAGCTTGATAAGAAAAGAAGAAAGGCGCTTCACTAAGCTTGCGATCCTTAAGCTTGAAAAAACTCTTGAAATGTTTCGCATGTTCTGCGGAGATGCTTCGTGTTCTGAAATGCCTCTTGAATTGGGTTGCTTCATAGGATAAAATTTGTCTTATATTTGATATAATTGCGCTCTTTGAGCTGGCACCTGATTTGGTTCAAACACGCTCCTTGAGCTGGCACTTGATTTTGGTTCAAACGCGCTCCTTGAGCTGGCACTTGATTTGGATGGCGCTCCTTGAGCTGGCCTATGATTTAGTTCAAACGCACTTCTTGAGCTAGCATTTGATTTGGTTCAAGCACGCTCCTTGAGCTGGCACCTGATTTGGATTTGATATAAGCGCACTTCTTGAGCTGGCACTTGATTCGGATGGCGTTCCTTGAGCTGGCCTATGATTTGGTTCAAATGCGCTTCTTGAGCTGGCATTTGATTTGGTTCAAGCACGCTCCTTAAGCTTGCACCTGATGTGGATAGGCGCTCCTTGAGCTGGCCTGTGATTTGGTTAAAATGCACTCCTTGAGCTGGCATTTGATTTGGCTGTGCATTCCTTGAACTGGGTCTCATGTTCTGATCCCCAAATCTCATGTCCTGAGATCTTGATTTCCTCATGCTTCGCACGGCTTTTAGAGCTAATTTCTTGAAAAACTTAATTCTAGCAATATATTCATTTTATTATCTCTTTTTTTTTTTTTTCAAAACTTACCAGATTCTTATAGAAGCTTCTAAACTTGTCAGACCACTTGGTGAAGTCCGCTCATCATTAGGTTCATTCCGTCAGGCTAGAGATCTTCACAGTGGCTATCCTTTGAATTGAGTATCTCTATTTGTCTTTTGATGATAATTGGATTCTTTTGATGGTCTTGATGTCGGAACGATACAGGAGATGGTTCTTTGTATCTCCCTTACTTTGCAGTTTCAGTTTATTGACTTCTTATGTTATTCCCCTTAAATAGGCATTTCTTTTAAGCAAAGATTAAATCTCAAAGTATTAAAATGTTTTTATAACTTTATCAATTGCTCAAATCTCTCTCTCACGGTACGCTCATGTTTTAAAAAATTTGAGAGATATAAGGATGAAAGAAAGCTTATCAATTGAAGTGAATGGTCAATGACTGATCTGATGATTGGGGACCGCTAGAGATATCTTTTTGTCGATAGATAACAAAAATTAGACCACACATAGACAAAATAGTCAACACATTTCTGAACTTGATAGAATTTTCATTAATTTCTCAAGAGTAGTACAACTTGACTGCATCAGAATTTACAGGGTCTTTCAAATCTGGACCATCCACTCTAGTCAAAATCAATGCACCACCAGACAACACCCTCTTTACTACATATGGTCCTTCGTAATTAGGAGTAAACTTTCCTCTAGGATCTTGAACATTAGGGAGTACTTTTCTCAAGACTAAGTCTCCTTCTTTGAAATTTCTCGGGCGAACTTTCTTATTGAATGCTCGAGCGATTCTTTGCTGGTAAAGCTGTGTCACGCCCCAAAGTGTGCCGTACACGTGACAGTCTGCCACACTCAACGTTTAATCTCAAGTAAGACAACCTTAGTCTTTCCATGAGTTTAAACATCGGGTGTAAAGCTTGCTCTCAACATTTATAGACCATACTTTGCTTTGTAGTAGCTTAAGGAGACATACATAGCAGCAAGAACGTAAATCATAACCGTCTTACAGAGAATTATTCTATTACATGAACTAAGGGGCATACCCCCGATAACATCAGCTACCAATTCTCAAGTCCACAAATTTCCTTGTATTAACCTTTAAATACCGGTTCGGGAAACAGGATTAAAGTCCATTTCTAATCTTTAGACCCTGGCCTCATCAAAAGCTCCTTAATATCTAAGAGCTATACCTGGTGTCCACGGGTCCTTGGAGAAAGCCAAAGATATTCATACTGCAACAAGAAACTATTAGGGTATAAGCTACACTAGCTTAGTGAGTGAAAACTTCCGAATCACAATTAATACAAAACATTCAAGCAAGTAATTAATCAACCAAGTGGAATGCAACAAACGAATGAGTTCGATAAACATATGACCAGTTGGAAATCATATGTGGATGGACTTGCACCCTCCATCCCGGGTTAGCAGATTAACGAATCCTGCGGTACGATGCCGTTTAAGCTCACGGTCAACTGAACAATAATTCGTTTTATGGATCACGAAAAACCAAAAAATGCTAATGCTCCATCCCCATCGTGATGTGAATGAGTTCATTTATAATTGAGATTCAACAATAGATTAATCCAATTCTTTTAGGTGGCCAAGCAATGTTCGCAGACAATCAATTCTAACCCATCTCTACACAAACAATAACTTATCACCCGGTTTCGATATTCCTTAAGTTCAATTTCACATATCAACAATAGACAATCATAATTCCCAACTAACCCCATCATACATAATCATTCTTTTTATCTTTACCTAGCAACTAGTGCGACTATCATTACAATCGCAAGCAATAATTGAAATCGGAAGAGGAACTCACACGGCCATGGTACGCTGGTCTCTTAATAACGGTGGTCGGGTGATACGGTATCGTCATGCTCGGAATCACCTACCAAATAAGAATAGCCTAATAAGAATCTCATCGCTAAACTAATTCAAACTATGTATCTAAACTTCACAAAATCGGCATTCTCGCTATTTGCGGAAGTTCCAACTTAAAACGGCCATAACTTGGTCATTTTAACTCGGAATTTCACAAATTTTATATCGATCTCTATCTAATTCGAAAGATCTATCTATCTCTAATATTATTTTAAAGTTTTGAAGGCATTAAGGTCACGGAACATTAGGATCAGATCTGTTCCGTAAACCCTCCAATTCCGAAAATTGTTTCGCATTTGATAAAAAGATTCCTAGTTGATGATTCATGTATAAATGGTATATGAATGAATTCCTAACATGAATATCATGTAATGGGCTCAATATATGCATGGTTTTGATGATCTTTGATGATGAAGTCACATGAACTCCTAATTATCAAGAAATTCCATGATGATTACTTATAAGAAGCCATTCTTTCCAATTTTACATTTCCTAGGGTTTTTATGATTTTGCTCTTGAAATTTACTTGTTATCTAAATAAAAATAAGTTCCCAACATCCATATTATTCATGACCTTCATTTATGCATAAAAATCCACATTTGTCATGGAGTAAGTATGTTTTTGAACAAGCTACTTGTAGAAATCCGAATTTTGTAAATTCCATTTCCTTGCAATTTCTTTATAAGAAAACTTGTTTAATGCATCAAAAAATGGAAGTTCCAATATATCTATCATCTAAATACTTCATTTAACTCATAAAACATGCCATCTAAGCTTGGATACTAAGTGTTCATGTAGGCACCATCCTAAATTACGAATTTTACTTCTAGTCACCACCTCCATATTTTTCATTCTAACCTTACTACTTGTTTTACATTTTCCTCATGCACAAACTCATCTAAACTTATGAAAATCATTCCTTCAAGATACCTATTGCACATACCCTTCATTTTTCATATGAAATATGAGTTTAAAGATGGTTTTGGTGGTTTTTAAGGTAGGGTACTAAATCCATCCGAATTTCCAATAAATCATTTCTAGCAAAACCTTTTCTTTTCAATCTTTTTGCCTTCTACACATGGAGATCTACTATCTAACATATCTATACATAGACAAGGCTACATTTTCATGATCACCCATGCATGAGAATCAAAATAATCATATGAACATGAATGTAGATGAAGATGTGAATGTCTAAACACTAGATCTACTAAATATCATGCATGATTCATAAGTCTCATGGCATGAACATGAATATCTATGCATGATTCCTACTTTACATGCATGAACACAACATTATCTTCAACAAAAACTCATTTAAACTCTAGATCCACTTCTTGTGATGGCTTGAGATTCTTGTATTAGTGTTTTCTCATCCCTAGCATTGCTCATGGGGTTTAAGGTGGAAAACACACAAGAAAGGTTTTTCCATTACAAGATTTAGGAGTAATAAACTTAGAAATCATCACCTAAGGAAGGCTTTGATGAAGAAATGAAGAAGAAAAGAGCTTGTTGTGTGTGTGTGGAATGGGGAGGGGCTCATGGCAATATGGGGAAGAGAGGAGAGAGTGTTTTGTGATTTTTGGAAAATGAAGAAGGAAATGAATGAGAGAGAAAGTTAAGGATTATTTATATTGGTGATTTTAGGGTTTGTTTGATGAAATAAAAGAGACAAAATAAATCAAATTGGGGCATGTAGGGAGGGGAGATGGCGCCGGCCATATAGGGTTGTGTGTGTGTGTGTGTGTTTGAAATTTGATAAATTTGAAATTGTGTAATAAATGTAATAAAAGTGATAATTTAATAGGAGACAAAAATTTCTTGGAAAAGAAAATATAATTGAGTAGTTGTAAGGATGTAAAAATAAGGTATGGGTAGTGTGTAGTGTAGGTTGTACTTGTGAATAGTAGACAAGACATCTACTTTATCGATTGTAACGAAAATATGGGAAAAGGCTATAACTGTAATTTTTATAGCCCAGAAAATTATAAAATTGATATTTTTGAAATCCTTATAAAATTACGGTTCTAATGAATATTCCGAAACATTTTTCTGAGTTCGTGATCCCGGGGCACGCTTTTCAGTAATTGAGCTCGAGAAGGCCCGAAATTGAAAAATTCCCGAGTTTAAAACTTCCAAGGGTCTAAAATATGCTTTAGAATAATAATTCAAATTCATTTATTTTATAAAACTTCTTTTATTATGAAACCGAAGGAAAGCCGGATCTAGGGTTTCTAGGTTTCTCTCACTAAGCTTGAACTAGACCGATATAGGGTTTTGTTCTCTGGTTTTCGAAGTTTATTCGATCACCGGGAGAACTAGGGTATACATAATAATAATAATAATAATAATAATAATAATAATAATAATAATAATAATAATAATAATAATAATGGGTAATGAATAATAGTAAATCGTACTGGAAGACTCACTAATTACCGGTAGCAATGAAATACAACCAAATTGCAAAATCGGATGATTCTAGCTACTCGATAATCTGTAAAACTAGTGATTTAGAGATCCTCATAGAAATACGAGTCTAATTGCATTAATAACATATTCTCTAACATTCCGAATCCTAGGTCGCGCTTTACGAAGTTGGCACCGGGTTGGATTGGAATAGGTCAAAAGCTCGTTGGTCTCATCCTTTCGAGCATCCTAGGCCTAATACGAACCAATTACACCTTTTTCTCTTATTCTGACTCCTTGGTTTAGGAACACGAAATTGTTGGATTTAGGCTATGGAGTTTCTTGGGAGAATTAAGGACTTAGGTTTTCGGGTTGACTTTCCGGTTCATACCTTTGCCAATTTGGGAACCGATATTTTATACTTATATGACATATCTGATTGATGAGATTTAGTTTAGAGTCAACTTTCATAAGTATTTAATATCCCATAACGTTCTCAGAATCCTTTGGGGTTAAGTTTTATTCCTAAAGATTAATCATTGTTTACTTCCTAATAGTTTGTTTTAGGGCTCTATTTTATCCGAATTTATAAGTTGGAGTTAATTATCAAATTTGTCGTACGTAGAGGTTTTATTTCCAAAGTTCAACTTTAGAATTCTTTACTGAAATTTTTCAGGGCTTACAAGCTGACCGTGATATAAGGTTGTCATCCTCCTTTCATCAATGAGATTTAACTGATCAATCCTATTTCTCACCCATTCAGCTTCATTCAATTCGGTTTCTGCTAATATTCTGAGTGATGGAATTTCAACTTCAACTGGCAAAACAGCTTCTGTACCATAGACTAAAGAATAAGGGGTTGCCCCTGTTGATACTCTGATAGATGTTCGATAGGCCATGAGTGCAAAAGGTAGCATCTCGTGCTAATCTTTGTAAGTGATAGCCATTTTCTCTATTATTTTCCTGATGTTCTTATTGGCCGCTTCAACTGCCCCATTCATTTGAGGTCGATATGGGGTAGAGTTTCAATGTTTGATCCCAAAATTTTGGCACAATTCAGACATTAATTTGTTGTTCAAATTGGTACCGTTGTCTATAATGATTGTATCAGGGACTCCATATCTGGTTATGATATCTCTCTTGATGAACTTGACAACTACTCCTTTGGTAACATTAGCGTACGAGAATGCTTCAACCCATTTGGTAAAATAGTTGATCGCCACAAATATAAATCGGTGACCATTTGAGGCTTTTGGCGAAATTGGCCCTATCATGTCCATACCCCACATTGAGAAGGGCCAAGGTGAAGATAATGACTGCAATTCTTTAGGAGGAGCATTCATCCTGTTGGAGTATATCTGACACAAGTGACAATGTCTCACATGTTTAATACAATCTGATTCCATAGTTATCCAGAAATAACCCATCCTCATAATCTTCTTAGCTAGCATATATCCATTCATGTGAGGTCCACATATCCCTTCATGGACTTCCCTCATCAACATATCTGCTTCCGCCTCATCTACGCATCTCAAGAGAGTAGTATCAAATGATTTTTTGTATAATGTATTACCACTGAGCATGAAATGAACTGCTAAGCGTCTTAGTGTTCTTTGCTCCTTTGTTGAAGCATTTTCAGGGTATTTGCCATCTTGGAGGAATTCTTTGATATTAGCATACCAGGGATCTTTCTTTGGGACTTCCTCGGTATTCAAGCAAAATGCTGGTTCTTCCTCAATGCGAACCTTTAAGGGCTGGATCTCAACTCCATCAGTGATTTGAATCATAGATGCTAATGTGGCTAATGCATCTGCGAACTGGTTTTGGTTTCTTGGCATATAAGTGAAATGACCTAGATTTCAATTCTATTCAAATTTCATGTGTTTATTTATTTATTTTAAATTATTAAATTGAATGAGCATGGTTACGTTGTTAGTAGTCTAAGATATATGATTTTGTATATGTATATGTTGACATTAATATTTTTGTTTTATATGCATTAATGTGTGAGTAATGAAATTATTAATTTTGCCTTTTGTGCATTAAGGTGTTAGTTAAGTTATATTATAAAAATCAACTTTGGTTTTACAAGATTAGTGATGGAAATTTTGTTTCTTTAATTAAGTAACATTTATGTTCAAATATAAGGCCCAAATGAAGTTCAAATTCATGCCAAATGCATCCTAAGTTAATATATGCATTAAGGGGTAAATTTGGAATGTGTTAAAGTCAAAATTAAGCTAATTTGACTACTTTTTGGGGCAGCTCAAATTTTATCCTAATTTTCCTTTTCTCTCTTCCTTTTCTTTTCTTCTTCCATTTCCCTCTCCATTTCCAATTCCAAGCCTAAACTAAGGGCAATAGCAAGCTTCGGAAATCAAGTTATCTTCAAGGCAAAGCATTTAAATGTGAGTTGCTTTAAGTGTGGCTTATGCTTTGTTTTTATTTCTTGTTGTTGTTTTTGTAAAGTGTTGGATGAAATGAGTTTAATGTAATCCAAATTGTTTGTTTATGCTTGGGATGAGTTATGAATGAGTTATATGAGTATGTGAGTTTGTGCATGCATGGTTGAAGTGATATGAAGTGTGGGGAGTAAGTGAAGAGGAATTGTGTGGAGAAATCTAGATTGGATTGATGTGGAGTTGAAGTGTTTAATTGTATTGAATTCTTGTTTTTAAGTTGATAGGATTGAGTATTATAAAAAGGATTGAGTACATGAAGTTGGAAGTGTAGTTGAGGAAGGTTTAGAATGTATTAAGATAGAATTTTTCAAAGTTGAAAAACAGGGGATTTGAATTCTCTCGTTTCAGCCTGTTTTTAAAACGTACGCCGGCATCTGGGGATTCTACGCCGCCAGTGTAGAGGCGGTGTAGAAAGCCCACAGAATCGATTTTCCTAACGCCGTTTGCTACGCCGCCGGCTTTTATGCTAAGGATTTGCCAGCGTCTGTTCTTCAGAACGTACGCCGGCAATTTGAGTTTCTACGCCGCCGGCGTAGAGGCGGTGTTGATAGTCCACATAATCAAATTTCTTAAAGCCGACTGAATGCCGTCGGCTTTCGCTAGGAAAGTCAGCCGGCGTTCTTTCTTCCATATTGTACGCTGGCTACTGGGAATCAAGGCCGCTGGCGTACATGTGAAGGCTGCCCGCGTACTTATGTAAGCGGCCGGCTTACACCTCTCTGGACGTTTTTCAAAAATTTGGTTTTGGATTCTACGTCGGCTCAAGGCCGCCGGCGTAGGGTGCAAAGGCTGACGGCGTACCCTTGAACGCTGCCAGCGTTGGCAGTGTGTTTTGTTTTTTTAGAACATTGAACACCGGCTCAACGCCGCCGGCGTTGAGTACCGACGTATCCCCTGTGTTTTTGAAATTTAAAAACTTTTTCTAAAATTTTCTAGAGTTTGTTATTCAAGCAATTAAGTATTTATTAAGCGATTTAGAATGTAATAGAATGTTTAAATGCTTATTTATGACCTTGTACTCAATTATTTGGATTTCTTTAATTAGTTGTGATATATGGATATAATATGTGTATACTTGTGATAATGAGATCTAAACTTGTTGATTTATTGATTATTGTGATATTTCTATTACAGTTAAGGATTCTTCGGTTAGTTCATCACCGAGAGATCCTAGTTATTTACTAACGGGTTCAGGTACGCAATGACTTGTTTGATGATTGCTAGGAATAGGCATTCCTAATTTGATTTAAATCGATTCGACTTAACATTTGAATGAATTGGATGTTTATTACGCTGTTTAATCTGGTCCGAGGAGCAGCAAACCTGTCATGATGCAATGACATGTTAGCTAGGCGCTTAACCAAGTCATGATGCAATGACTTTACCATGATGTAATGGTATGCTATGATGCAATAGCGATTCTTTTTGGTTAAGTGGGTAGCCGATAGGGGGGAATAGTATCTGAGTAACGTTTGCTTAAACTTAGGGGGAAATACCATGATTTAGTTCAAAGTTTATGGGAACTTGTGAACTAAGCTCATGTTATGGACTGAGTTTAAGTAGAGTCGGGCAACGGCTTTTAAACCCTAGATGAAGCTATTATCTTGACGAAATAGATATAGGAGATATAAGTATTCGGACTGCTTATATCAACCCCCTGAGCAGCTGCTGTTACTCAGGATCCCTGGATTCCCGAAGTGTGACCGGGGTTTGAATACCCTCTTGTTGATTTGAGAAAGAAAGTGTAATAAAGATAACCACTTGTTCTATGATGCATTACATCATTTGGATGACTTGTTATGCATTGCTTATTGTGTACTGGGCCTCTGGCTCACTTTTGCTACTTTGCAGGTATTGGAGACGAGTATTACGATGACTTGGGCTATGGGTCCGATTTCGAAAGATTTCTGGACGAGTGGGATGAATAGGATCCGATTACCCAGGACTTTTAGAAGACTTTTTGCTAAGGATAAGCTATGTATAGAAGGCTTGTTAGTCAAGCTAATCTCTTTTGTAATGACCTTAAGATCCTTTAGGATTCTCATGTTTTGAGAAAACATGTAATTTTTGTAGTGTCATGTATTGGCACTGAGCAATGTTTATATGATGTAAATGTATGTATAGATTGATTTTGTTAGCAATCTTGTTTTGTGTAAAAGCTCTTTACAAAGTTTAGTGATTTTGATCAAACAATTTTCATAAACTGTTAGTTTTAGGACAACCTTACATATAATGTAAAAACGTTATATGTGGTTGGGGATTCGGTACTTTAAGTCTCGGGATTTAGAGGATCGGGTCTTTACAATAAGTGAATGATATTTCTTTGAATTTCTGTGCCAATTCTAGTAATTATTGGTGATAAGGCACCAATTTTGCATCCTTCGTCTTGTATTCTCCTCGTGTTTGAAAGATGATGAGAGAGGAGTCTCCATATACTTCAAGATCATCTATCTCCATGTCAAGTGCCATCTTGAGGCCCATGATGCAAGCCTCGTATTCTGCCACATTATTAGTATAAGGGAAAGTCAATCTTGCTGAAGCGGGGTATTGTTTACCATCTGGTGATATTAAGACTGCCCCAATTCCACATCCACATACATTAGCTGCTCCATCAAAGTATAACTTCCATTTAGAAGTGGACTGTTTTGAGTCTTTATCTGCCAGCAATATGCCTTCATCCGGGAATTGAGCTTCTCTATCAGTTACATTATCTTTAATCGGGTTTTCGGCTAGTTGATCTACAAGTGCTTGACCTTTAACTGAGTTCTGATTCACATAAGTGATATCAAATTCTGATAACAACATCTTCCATTTGGAAATTCTCCCAATCAACCCTGGTTTCTGAGCCAAATACTTCAACGGATCATGTTTCGTGTAAAGCTCGATAGAATAATACAATGTATATTGTCTCAGTCTGTGCATGATCTACACCACGACACAATAGGTTCTTTCCACTTCAGTATACTTCTGTTCTCCTTTAGTGAATTTCTTACTCAAATAGTAAATAGCCTGTTCTTTCCCATCTTCATCTTTCTGTCCAAACATACCTCCCATTGATTCAGGAAGTACCGTCAAATATAGGAAAAGAGGGCGACCAGGTGTTGGTGCTTCTAACACTGGTGGATTCATTAGATATTGCTTGATTTCATCAAATGCTTCTTGACAATCTTTATCCCAATCAATAGCTGCATTTTTCCTCAATAATCTGAATAGAGGGCAACATTTGTTGGTTATTTGAGATATGAACCGAGCAATGTAGTTCAAGCGTCCCAATATGCCCCTGACCTCTTTGATCGTCTTCGGGGGAGGTAATTCAAGTATGGCTTTAACTTTATCCTGGTCAACTTCTATTCCTTGTTGACTGACTAAGAATCCCAACAACTTCCCTGAGGTCACCCCAAATGTACACTTTTTGGGATTTAACTTAAGATGGAATTTTCATAATCTATCAAATAATCTCCTCAATATTTCCACTTGATCCTCATCTTCTTTAGACTTAGCAATCATATCATCTACATACACTTCGACTTCTTGATGCATCATGTCATGAAACAAGGTAACCATCGCCCTTTGATATGTTGCCCCAGCGTTTTTAAGGCCGAAAGGCATGACTTTGTAGCAGAATGTTCCCCAAGTAGTAATAAAGGTTGTCTTGGTTTTATCCTCTTCTGCCATTTTAATCTGATTATATCCCGAAAAGCCATCCATGAATGAAAATAGATGATTTCTAGCCGTGTTATCCACCAAGACATCTATGTGAGGTAAGGGGAAATTATCTTTGGGCGTGGCTTGGTTTAAATCGCGAAAGTCTACAAAAACTCTAACCTTTCCATTCTTTTTAAGTACCGGGACCACATTAGCCACCCATTCAGGATAATCGGATACCTCTATAAAACCAACTTCCAACAATTTCTTTACTTCTTCTTTAATCTTGAGCAAGATATCTGGTCTAAATCGTCTTAATTTTTGCTTCTTTGGTTTGATATCTGCTTTAGTTGGTAATTTATGAACCACTATAGAGGTATCCAAACCAGGCGTATCTTCGTAGGACCATGCAAACACGTCTAAGTAATCAGTCAATAATCTTATCAATCTTTCTCGTTGCTCAGCGGATAAGGTAGTGCCTATTTTCAAAATTTTGGGCTCATCTTCAATTCCAATATTCACTACTTCTGTAGGTTCAATGATCTCAATTCTTCCTTGTTCATATTTTTGCCAACTTTTCTCTATCCCAGTGTGATCACTAATGTCATGTTCAATGACTAACTCATTAAAGTAAGAAATGATATCAGCATTTTTGTTATCTATCGATGCAAGATATCTCTTACTTTCACCATTATCATCAGATCTGAAAAAAGGCAAGGTAAAGAAAGAGAAAAAGGAAGAAATGTGAGAGAAGAGAGAAAAGAGATGAAAGAAACAAAGAATCTTTATTAATGACTATGATTCATGGAGTACATTTGAGCAATTGATAAAAGAAACAAAACATAAAAACCCTTCATGAATTCAACCCTTACTCAAAGGTAACCCTAGAGTTATTAAGGGGGATAGTGAACCAATTATTCAACTCCCGAACTGGACGAGAGCTGTAAGAAGGCTCCAGAACTGATGTAGTATCTGGTTTCTGGACATGAGCCGGTTGTGGGAATGTGACTTTGATATCTAGAGACTCAATAGGGGTATTATACCATTCTTCTCCTTTCTTCTTTCGGGCTTTCTTTTTCATCTCTTCTATCTCAACCGGAGTAGGGACATATCCCAGTCCAAATGTCCCTAAATGTCCCTCTTTTTGAATCATATTGGCTTCTTCAAAGATTTGTAAACCAAAGTCTTCGAATCATTATTTTCTCACAACAAAATAATACTAACACTAAAAGACATTAAAGGATATTTAAACTAAGATCTTCAAAAGATTTCCAGAAGCTCTTCTAAAACATCATCTCTCTCGAGTATATGAAGTCCTCAGGCATAAAAGATATTGAACCTGATACAACAAAGGTCTATCGGAGTATAAGCATAACTAGCTTAGTGAGAATATTCCTGAATTAACGTACTTGTATAAATAATTCCAATCAAGTTATTAAACAAGCATATGGATGCATTAGGCAAGTGATCAAGCAATACATATGATCTATTGGAAATCATATGTTTGAATCGATTTACCTCTCCATTCAGGGTTAGGTGTTCTAGGCTCTTTAAAACCCATCTTTAAATTCAACTCATGTAGTTTATTTCAGGCGTCTACTCGCCCATCTCAAAATAGTTCTTTCAGGCTCCTAATCGCCCATCTTGCAGATTTCTGGCTACTGCACACCCGGCTAATATACTATTGTCTCATCGAGAATAGCAGCTCATGCAATGAAACTAACTACGTGATATGCATGAATCAATTAATATAATTCATAGTATATGATTATAGTAATTTAAAGGTGATCCCATAATTTGCACACACTCCAACAGAATAAAAGTAAAACATAAGTTAATTAACAACAATTCAGGCCCCGGTATGCTTAATAGTATTTCAACCAATATTATCATACATAATTCATTTTCATCTTTTCCTACTTCTAGTGTCTCTAGCTACAAGCACAACCAAGTACGTAAAAGGTAGGAAATAAACTCACTTGGCCATGAGGATCTATCTTTCTTATGGATGAGTCGATCGGTAAATGCACTAATCAAAATAATCTTTCAAGTATGAATACTTCTTCTCGGGATCACCTAATCAAGAAGAATACCCATAATGAGTATTTCTTATTGATTCTATGGTACTTATCAAAATCTATGTCATAAGATCGTTAAAATTCGTATATAAGGTAATTCCAATTTAAAATGGCCATAACTTGGTCATTTTAACTCGGAATAGCACAAATAGTATACCATTTTCTACTTACTCGAAAAGATCTATCCATTTATAAGATTATTTTTGTCATAAAAAAGTCATTTGGGTTGGAAAATACCATGGTACAGAATAATTACGAATTTATAGTTTACAAAATATGATTTTTCTAAACTTGACTTTACTAAAAAATCTTTAAGTAAAATATATGGATATATATATATTATATATATAGTTGAAAATCCTTTGAACATATATAGGCACTCATATTGTATGCATGATTTTTGTAGTGTTGTCTCAATATTGATATTTCATAAACAATTTGTCTTTGATGGTTTTAAAACTTTTGAGAATTTCTCCTCTTTGATTTGTTTAGAAAAGTATATTTGAGTGGTTATGAGTAAATATTTTCCTATTATAATTTTATTTTCTCATTTTTCAAAAGTAAATTCATTTTCAAAAATTTGGTTCTTTAAATAATCTACTAACTTTATTTCTAGTGATTGAAAAATAAGTTTTTTTTTTTTCAAAACATCCTTCAAGTTTTTGATGTGGTCAAATATTTGAAGTTGTGTTAAATGCATGTTTTCCTTTTATTTTTAGATCATTTCTCTTCTTTAGAAAATAGATATACCTTTAAAACTTTAATTTCTTTTTATTTTTCTAAATTGGTTTTCAAAATAGTGAGTTGACTTTGTCTTGGTTTGAAAAACTTATTTTATTCTTATTGTTTGTTAAATGGTAGAATAATTCCCTTAGACAAGTTTATAAGAAAAGTTTTCTTAATAAAGAATTGCTAACATTAGAACTTAGCAAAATTTCATTTTAATTTTGAAAAGAGAATAACAACATATAAAAATTAAGTTTTGAAGAGGCTTTCTTAGTAGGTGATGTTGAAAGTCTATAATGAACCTATTTAAGTCTTATAAAAGATATGGTTGAATTAAAATCTTAAGTTCAAAGCTAAAAATTTTATCTTGATGAAGTCTTTACTTTTGATTTATAAAAGAAATGAGTTTCTTTCATTTGAAGAAATCTTGGGTACTAATACTTTAAAACTTATGATTAACTTACTTAAGCTTTCAAAAACAATATTTAGACTTTTTTTGTTGAAAAACTCCTTTATTGAAAAATCTAGTTTACTTTTCCTTTGTTTAAGTAAGAACCTATTTTTATTTTGATTTAAGACAACAACATCCTTAATCATGCATGAATATGATTATGTAGCAATGTAAAAGTGAAGATAATACATAAATAGAAAGAAATATTTGTAAGCAAATAAACATAATGAAATAGTCAATCATTGGGAACCTTAGCTTGATCAAGGTATCCCGATCATGTATTGGGAGCCTTAGCTTCATCAAGGCAACCCGACGAGACTAAGAATAGACTAGTTCCAAAAGAAAAGAAAGAAAAGAAAGAAGATTGTTTTGACTTGATATGGACAAGTCTAAGACTAGAAAGACTAGTCTTAATAAATTGCATAAAACAAGTAAATAAATAACAAATGAGCTTATATGCTCTAAATAAATATATATACATAGTATACATAATATTATATAAGTTAGATTAGAGCAAAAATAATAACAATAACAACAACCACATATTAACATAATGTAAAATAGGAACATAAACAAAAACAAAACATGAACATATTGTTACTTCTTTAACTCATATGAGTCTAAGAAACATACACTAAGCTCATGCTAAGTTGTATGAACATGATAAAGAATATAGGTAGGATTTTTATCTAAGGTTTAATAGGAGGTTTGAAAAGAGATGAATGAATTTTGTGTTTGCTATTTTATTCTTGAACAGTAGAAATTGGTAGAGAGTGTTTTGAGAGAGATTTGTTGGAGAGAGTATTTTGGTAGAGTTTTGTTATGTAAAATGGATGTGTGAAAGAATGAAGGAGGAATGGGGTATTTATAGAATTTTTGGAGTGAATTATTGATGTAATAAAATAATTAAAAAAGAAAAATAAATGAGAGGGAGAGAAAGGGAGCTAGCGCCGGCCATGGAGGAAAGGGAGGAGAGTGAGTTGATTTTTGTGTGTATTTTGTAAGAAAAATAATTAATATGTAAGATATGATTTGATATAAGATGTATTAGAAATGTAAAAGTGTAAGAAAATAGGTATGTAGGTGTAAAGACCCGACATGCTCAATTCTCAAATTAAGCACACCAAGTCCCCAATCACGTATAACTCTTACGAATTATACGTAAGGTTGTCTTAAAAGAAGGTGTTTATATTGAACATTGCTATTCGATTTTAAATTATGAAATCATTTAGTTATATTCTGGCAACAACTGGATTTAGCAGCGGAAATAAATTTTATAAAACAATTTAGAAATAAAGACAGTTCAAAACTTCCACTCTTCTCAAGTGGAGAATTATTAGATTAAACAAAGCCTTGCAAAAGTTAAATTATAAAATATGGGCTCTACTATGCCCTTTAAAGAATATAATAAGTTTAAATCATAAATCCAGCTCTCACTTAATACAAAACAAAATGAATAAAATAACTAACTACATCCACAATCCTACTCACTTCACTCATCCACAAATTCTCTCCGAATCATCGCAAATGCCCAAAACCCGAGTCAAGCATCACCAACATCAACAAGAACTCATCATCATCAACATCATCTTTATCAACAACAAAACTTGTAAAAAGAATAACAACAACAAGAATGAGCCGAAGCCTAGTACACAACAACACAATCACACACGGAGTGACACACGAGCTTAACTAAATGCAAATGCGACAATCACAAGTTATTATCTTTCTTTAAAGTAAACAAATCAACACGGGAGTATTCAAACTCCGGGCAACAAGGATAGTAGGGGAATCCTGAGTAACAACCTTGACGCTCAGGGGGTTGATATAAGTAGCTCGGATACTTATACCGTTCTAGATAATTTTACAGAAAACACCTAAATCTATCATGCCCAATCTGAGCAGGGTGCCGCTCCCCGAACCGGATACCAATTCCATCCCAGGCTCACCCAATTTGTGAGGGGGCGCCCCTAGGCACTCATGCCACCCTGGGCAGAGATTGGATTTAACGGCGTAAAACACAAATCAACACTCACAATTAAGTTTTTTTTTTCTTAATATATATAGTTTTCATAAATGCCTATCCTAACACAGAGACAAGCTAGTTACTGCGTACCTTGAATATGGAATCCAAACATAGCCTTAGAAGGAAATTTCAGAAGATAATCCAGAAGATAAATCAAATATCCAATTCTGTTAAGGAAAGAGTTCGTATAAGAAACTAAACTAAACTAATCATCCACTTCATCAAATTCATACAAGAACTTATATCAATTATTCACTAATCTCTAACTCATTTTATTAACTCCTATTTGATCAGACACTAATGTGGAACCCCACTATGGCTGTGAATATCGCCCCGCCAAAATATGGACAGTTCTCCTTTGTCTGTCAAAGAATTTCTTTTCTCTTTATTTATAGTGTTTTATTACAAAAGCATTAACAAAGAATTCATAAACCAAAAACATTCATTTTCCAAGTAAACACACATTTGAAACAACATATCCCCCATATTAATCAAAGATCATCCTAATTCTTTCATCTAAGCTAATTAATAGCTATTAACCCATTTTAGCTTAACATTAGCTAAATTGATTAAAATTAGTCATTTGATTCGTTTACTAAGTTAAGGTGATTAAACTATATCAATCTAATTCATTTTTAGCTTAGTAAAGTTCATTAAGCCAAGTTGGACTTAAATTAATTGCTAATTCATTATACATGTAGGATCTATGTCAACTTGAGCTCACATTAACTTAAACTTAGCCAAGTTAATTACCTTTAATCATTTAATTCAAAAACTAAGTCAAAGATGGTTAAAGTAATTCAATCTAATTCATTTTAACTCATTCAAGTCTATTTAACAAGTTGAACTTAAGTTTATTAACTAAGTTCATTTTATGTAAAACTCGCATATTTAGCTCAATTATTCATTAAATCTATAAATCTATCTAAATCATGTTTAATTATATCACTAAATCATCATTACACATCAAATATTATTTATCCACCTCATTTTATGTCAAAAAGATCCATTTTTTCAAGTAAATACACATAAAACAATCTATAACAAGTTTTTAGCTTAGCTTGAAAAATATATCAGTTGGAAAGAATTAAAATTTAAGCACTGATATGTTTCTAATTTGCAAAAACTCAAAACATTAAAGTTGTATATCTCTTTCTTATCTTTCCAACGCAACTTGAATCACCTCAATCGGAGATCGGATGAAAAATTTATGGCTAAAATACGAACAGGCTACAAAATTGGGAAAAGTTGCAAAACGAACGCCGGCTTTCAACATCGGCGGCGTAAATTAAAAATTTGCTAGCATTAGAGGTCCACCAATCTGGTCCCCGAATGACTCCCCAACACCGCCAAATTTTGCACGTACGCAGACAGCGTTGAATTCAACACTGGCAGCGTTGAATGCCGGCGTACATGCATTACGCTGTTGTCAAATTTTCCCCTGTTTTCATTTTGCAAAAACCATTTGTTCAAAATGTTTCAAACTTCTCCAAATTCATTTCAAGCTTCTTAAAACTTGTTATTTGATCTCAATACAATCTAATAAACACAAACTCCCACTTCAATCCATCAAACATCACTATAATCATCATAAACAACTTCAAACCCCAATTTCACTATTCATCCTCTTTTCACCATTTCCAACTTCCATCAAACATTAAACTAACAAATACAAACTTAAAAACACTTCTCAACTCATGTATAACATTAATACAACATTTAAGCTCTAATTCATAAAGAAAATAACAATTTACAAAGTATACTTAGCTTTAGAGAAGAAAAGAAGTTGAAGCTCATCCTCTAGCTCAGTTTTCTCTATCTAATTTATCTCATAATCTTGATTCATCCTCTAGTTGGCTTTGATCTTGAGATTCAAGCCTTGAATTTGGAGAAAGAAAGAAAGAAAGAAAAAGAAGGAGAAGAAGAGAAGAAGAAGAAAAATAAAACGTAAAAGAGAGTAAGGGAAAAGAGATGGCAACAAAAGAAAAATAAAAAGAAAAGGAAAGGATAAAGTCAAATTTGGCTAAAATAGAAATAGGGTATAGGTTTAGAACTATCAGATCAATATCAATAGTTCTAGAAGTATTTAAAAGATGATTTCTGAACCGATATGTTACAAATTTAGATCTTATAATAAGAACTTAATTTAGGAATTTAATTTGGATACAAAGATATTACATTTGAGTTCGGGTTTAAGAACTGATATTTTTATTCAAGCAAATGAACTCAAATTTTACTGAGATTTAGGAATTAGTGTTTAGGCTAAGAATCAAGAGTTTAGGAATTCTCTAAACACTTTGATGACATGTTTAGGGAATTTGAAACTCAAATCTTAATTAATAGCTAATTAAATTATATCAACTTGTCTAATTAAATCCTATATTTCATTTTAGTCATTTAAATCTATCTAAACCCAATTTCTATTTTAGGTGAAAATTTGGGATGTTACAGTAGGTACTAAGAAATATGTGTAAGAAAAAGTAGAGATAGTGAAATAGTAATGAATAGTAAGAATAGTACTATGAATAGTAGACTAGACATATAAAATACCGATAGTAATAAAAATACGCATAAATGAGCTATATATGTTATTTTTCGTTACCAAAAAATTCTAAAACTGATATTTTTGAATTCCTTGTTTAATTACGAGTCTTTTGGTGTTATTGGAATATTTTTAATATTTCGAGCTTCGGGACATGCTTTTCGAGAACTGATCCTCTTTGATCCGAAGGATACTCGAAATTTGCGAATCTGATATTTTTATGTTACCCTATATTATTACGAACTATTTTAAGCCACTAAGTTAATTTCGTTTTATAGGGTTTCAGAACGTGGGATTGCCGGAGTTGAAATTGCTTAATTGTCTTAGTCTTTGTTCACTTTTGAAGTTCCGGTTTGACTAAGGTTAAAGTTTAATCCAACTTTACCCTAGAAATTGAGAGGTTTATATCAGGGATTGGATAGGTGGATCTTCTCATGTTCGGGTTTTTTGAATCGAACTATTATCGAACTTTTTATTTTTGTTTTTTTTATGAAAATTCCCTTATGAAATCCTGTGATCGAAATTGTTTATGGTTCGGTTTCAACTTGAGTTAGACTTTAGGGTTTCGATTTGGTATTCCAAAACCATTCTCGAAAAATTCAGAGGCTTACAGTTGGTCTATCTTAGTTGGTTATTTCTATATACTTTGTTTTGATATTTATTTAGTAGAATTCTATCTTTTTTATTTAGTAGATGTGTGAGGTCTTTTATCCTTATCTTATTAAGATATTGGGATAGGCTTTATCTATTTTGTAAGCCTTTTTAAAGGCATGATGTTTATATCAGTTAACAAGTAAAAAAAAAACAATTATCAATTATAGTAATAATTTTTTTCTTTCTCCTCTTTTATTTTAATGCTAAAAATTCCAGCAGAATTGACTGTTTGACCTAAAACAACCAATAAAAGAATGTTTAATGCAATAGATCAAGTTAATCTTTGATGACAACAAATATAATAATAATAGTGAACAAAAAGGAATATAAAAGAGATAAAAAAGAAGATTCAAGCCCGGATATAATGTGGAATTCGACTTACTTCTTAATCTCCATGATCACACAAATCGCCTCCAACTGAAGGCTTGACACAATTTATTAATCTCAAACACAAAAGCTCAAATAGAGCTATACACCAATTACAATACTCAAGAAATAAATAATATCCTCTCATCTACAGTGCTCTTTTACAAATAGCAGATATAAGGTCAAAGCACTAATTTGATTTCTCTTTCTTTACAAATTTTGCAAAATAATGAACAAAAATACAAGAGTTATGAGAGGATCTAAGGGCTTGTTTGTTTGCAAATGAAGGCTCTTAAACTAGTTTAAATCTGCAAAGGAGCATATATTTATAACCCTTCAAAAACCTAAATGTTCGTTGGAGATAACTTTTGAAAAACATCAAGCATTAAATGATGTAACAGCTATTTTTGCTCCAATAGCTTACCAGTCCAAGATGCATGCCTTTAGGTGAATGAATCGCGCCTTTAGTTGTGCAAAACGTGCCCTGGATAAGACCCATGCATGATCAAGGCTATCACTATCTTGTTTGTACCGGCTAGCTGGTGCAACCTAGCATGTACAAACTCAACACACACATGCACAATTTCCTTTAACTTTAAAGACAGCAGATCCTTTTGTTTAGATGGCCTTCTTTTAAGCAATTGGAAATAATCTATTAGTCTCAAAAAAATGATGTGTTTTTAGTATATGATTTATGTAACTTTTGTTCTCATCAAAATCACATGAAGAAATTATTAGTTTAATATTTTTGCTATAGAGTTATTGGTCTTTATGCATTCTCAATGAGAGCAACGAAGGAGCATAGATTGAGATTCTCGAAGTAGATGGCATATTCAATGAACATCCCCTAGATGCAGGTCTTCACTAGTTCCTTCTCATCAAAACATCTTAAATATCTAAAGAGTGTTCTTTAAACCACTCTATATAATCCATGTGGTCTTCTTCGAGTTTTGTCTCATTCTTCCCATGCTAGTGATGGTTACTCGCTCTTGAGTAGAGAAGAACTTTTCTAGAAAAAGCTTGCATAGTCCCCCACTAGTTGACCCTAGAGGGAGATTGACATGCTAGGTGTACGCCACCCTTTTCAATTAGACTTTGAAAATTCCTTCAATTTCATATCTTTATCAAACCCATACACTTCTAATGTCTTAATGAATTTTAGCAGGTGTTCCTTAGTGTTGCCCTTCTTGCCATCAAATAGCATGAAATTAGGACTGACATAATCTTTCGGGTATGGTTTTGCAATAATCCGATGGTGGTATAGAAGCTTTAAGTTTATTACTCCACAGAAAGCTTAGACTTAATCTCTTTCAAATATATATCCAAATATTCCTTTGTTATAAAGGATTCCTTTGACATGGACACCACTAGTGTGGGTGGTGTAGCCAATACAACTAGTGCAACCGGAGGAGTTTGTGGTTAAGCAAGTTTAAGATTAGGCGAGGAAGTGGTCTCACTCAGATTAGTGCAAGAGTGTGCGTGTGAGGATGATGACCTGCCAAACTGAGATCTCACATTGTTTACATCAGATGTTGGTTTCTAGTCGATTACAACTTGTGGTAGTGGGGTTTGCACATTTGCCCTTTAGGTGTTTACCTAAATGGTGGGAGCAATATCTAGCTAAGATAAAAGTAAGGCTCTTTGCTGTGTAGCTGGGGTAGGGCTTAGCAAGGCTATACCTTAGAGCGTAGCAGCATTGGCAGTTGTCCCTAGTATGAGATGAGCAAATGTAGATGCAAGGCTCTTCTTGAAGTAATAATGCATGCGTCGCATGGTTCTCGTGCCTTACACATGACTTTAGAGTGTTGTCAAGGAGATGATACTTGATGAAGAGATGGCTTGAGGAAAATGATAGAGAGAAGAAACAGATAGTCTTATTGTCTCGAATACACCAGTGATATATAAAGAGATCTTAAGTAGACTTTGCATGCTAACCTTACAGCTCTTGAGTAGGTTGGAGTGAAGATCATTTGAGTTGCCTTGTTTGATCTTTGTGAATGAAGTCTCCCCTATGAAATGTCGTTTGTCTTCTCTAAAAAAAGAAAGTCCTAAGATGAATAGGAGCAGTCAAATATTTATAGACACTTGACATGGATGAATATTGTCAGATCATCTCAGTGATTGGTAGATGAGATAGATCAAGCTCAATTTATGGTTACCCTGAATGAGCTTGTCATGGGTCAAGCCAAATAGCCATATCTTATATGTTTGAGCTTGCCTGAGAAAGGTCATATGCAGTGGATCAATCCAAGGATCCCTATTCTGAGCCGTCCAAGCCAAATCTCCCAAGTCATCCCAATAAATGAATAGAACTCGTTGGATCTTGTCATCAAGCTCAAAAGTCCAGCCCATAAAAAAATGATAATATTTATATTTTATGTCCATTTACAACTATATTTTATATATAAAGCTCAATGGATGACATGTGAAAGTAGAATTTTGGTGATTAAACAAATATGTGGTATCCAATAGTGCCACTGGAGAACCTTTCCTTCCTTGAAAGGTTAAGGCCAATCTCTCAAGTCTAAAGTAGGCATGAGTATATACTTTTGCGTTGCTTTGTTGAGGCATTAGTCAAAGTGAGTAGGTTCAATGTAATCCTTTACCTCTTTGGATTGGGGTTTTATCAAAGACTTAGGAGACATGATGTTTCTTGTGGGCTTTGCAAAGGCTAAGTAAGGATTTACTAGACGTAGTGAGGCTTTGTCTATATTTTCATCCTAATTGAGATTAGATAGTTCATATAAATAATTTATTTTGCTTGTATTGGATGTTCTAAATGGAGTGTCCTACTTGAATGTTGTAGTTTCCCCGAATGGTCTGGTTTACCTGGGATAGTGTAGTAGTGTTTGGATTGCTCTATATGTTTTTTATAATTACTCTTCCCTTTTCCTAAAGAAAAATAATTTGTTTAGCTTCGATACTAAATGTGACTAATTCCAATGAAACTTATATAATTTTACAATAAAACAAGAAAAGGATATAACTCAGACGATAAATTGTCTTCTAAGACAGTAGCTTAGAAAAAAATTAGGAAAAATAAATGAGGAGGATGAATGTCTATATCGGATTAATTGATATAGCATGTTTTTCCACTCATCACCAACTATTTTTCTTGTTTACGACGAAGATGCCAGGAAGTTGGGGACTCGCCACGACTTGGACAACAACGTTAGTCATGTAGAATGCTTAATGGTCAATAACTGAATCGTCCATCACGTGTTGATACGTTGTGGTCCTTATAATAATAACTTACAGTGATGGCTCCACTGTGTTGCAAGCTTTTGTAATGGAAGCAAAGTTTTTGGGAGCGTACAGGTTCGCTTCCCTAAGAAAATGGTAGTTCGCATTAAGAACGTGTTTGGATATTTTATATATATATAAAACACAAATAAAATGGTTTTTCAAAAGTTAAATTTCGAAAAAGTATAAATTAAATATAGTATAAATAAAAAGAAAAGACAGATAATATATATTCTGTTTTTAATTCATAATTATGATAAAATTATAGATTGGAATGTGAGAATTGACATTAAACATTCACATATTTTTAGGAGAAAATATTTTATAAAAAAGAAAAAGAAAATTTTCATTATTATTTTTGTAAAAATAAATAAAGCAAATGATAAATAAATCCAACTTTATAGAGATTTATTGCGCATTTAATTTTAAAAGCACAACATATATTTCCATCTTTTTTATTTTTTTCTTGGCAAATATGCCCACTTGGATAGAAGCAAAAATATACTACATAGTTGAAAAAAATGAACCAAATAAATTTTAGATGCTTAAATTTAATATATAACCAACACATGTATATGGTGTGATCATGTGAGTCACGTGCTTACATGTAAGAGAAGAGTGTTGTGCTTGTAATGGCACTTCAAATGTGATGAAATTGAGGGAGTCACTTGCTTCAAGTCATCGTACGAAGACTTCTAGGGAAGTCCTTTTTAGACCTACCATACCTACCATTTTATTACTTGACCTATAACTTTTCAAAAATAACATAACCTATCACACCTAAAACTTTATTTCTTGACTTACAACACTTACAACCTTATTACTAGCCTACAACTTTCGAAATATAACATGACCTACCATACCTACGATTTTATTACTTGACCTACAACTTTTCAAAAATAACATGACCTATTATACCTACCACTTTATCACTTGACCGACAACTTTCAGAAATAACATGATCTACAATACCTATAACTTCGTTACTGATCTACAACTTTATGAAAATATCATGACCTACTATACCTAACATTTTATTACTTGACCTACAACTTTTCCAAAATAACTAGACCTACAACTTTCGGAACATAACATGACTTACCATACTTACAACTTTATTACTTGACCTACAACTTTTCGAAAATAACATGACCTATCATACCTACCATTTTATTACTTGACTTATAATTTTTTGAAAATAACACGACTTACAACACCTACAACTTTGTTACTGATCTACAACTTTCCGAAAATAACATGAGCTACCACATCTACCACTGTATTACTTGACCTACAACTTTCGAAAATAACAAGATATGGGATTCGTACAACTTTGTTACTAACCTACAACTTTAAGAACATAAAATGACCTACAATATCCACGACTTTATTACTTGACCTATAACTTTTCGAAAATAACATGACCCATCATACCTACCATTTTATTACTTGACCTACAACACCTACAACTTTATTACTAACCTATAACTTTCCTAAAATAACATGATCTACCACACCTATCACTTTATTACTTGACCTAAAACTTTCAAAAATAAAAAGACCTATGACACCTACAACTTTGTTACTAATCTACAACTTTCGGAACATAACATGACTCACTATACCTATGACTTTATTACTTAATCTACAACTTTTCGAAAATGACATGACCTACCACACTTACTACTTTATTACTTGACCTATAACTTTTTGAAAATAACAACACCTACAACTTTGTACTGGCTTACAACTTTTAGAACATAACATGCCTACCATGCCTATAATTTTATTACTTGATCTACAACTTTTCGAAAATAACAACACCTACAACACCTATGACTTTACTACTGACCTTCAACTTTCGATATATAACATGACCTATTATACTTACAACTTTATTACTTGACCTATCACTTTTCGAAAATAACGTGACCTACAACACCTACAACTTTGTTACTTTACCTACCACATTTAAAAAATAACACGATCTACCACACCTACAATTTTATTACATAACCTACTATTTTTCGAAAATAACATAACCTACCACACCTACAACTTTATTATATGACCTACCACTTTTGAAAATACATGAACTATCATATCTACGACTTTCTTATTGACCTACAACATCGAAAAGTAGTAAGCCAATAAGAAAGTTGTAGGTATTATAGGTTTTACCCGGTTACGACTTTCTTAGAAGTCTTCACAAGCGACTTGAAGCAAGTTTTGCCATGAAATTGAAGATTGGCAAAGGGGTACAAGTATGGGATATTAGGCGTCCTAGTGCAACAATTAGAGGAGCAAGAATGCTTCAGTTTCGTGATACTTGATCTTTAGAGCAACGATAGCTCAAACACAAGAAGAGATCCCTTAAGGGAAGAAATGGGTGATATTTTTAAAATAAAAAGATAAATTATGCGGATTTTCCTTGAAAATTTTAGAATTTGTATGAACACCAATTTTTTCAAAAGTTAGCACTTATTCTCCTTAAAAATATGTAAATTGCACAGACATTGCCTGGAAACTTTAAAAACTGCATGGACGCTTAGTTTATTCAAAAGCCAATCCTTACACCCCAAAAACTGACATAATGATAACATGTATTTTTTGTTTATTTTGTTTTAACATGTCATTATATATTATATGTTTAATTAATAAATGTTTCAAGAAATATTTAAAAAATTATATATCAAAGAATGAAAACTTTTTTATTATTTCTTTTTGCCCTTCCAAGCTAGCATTAAAGTGCAATTCCAAAAAAAAAAAAAAAATCTTTTTTTAAAGCAAAAAACAATGTCATGTGGTGCATTCCATCATAATGAAAAACTTTGCTATTATATTTGTTTCATGCTAAAATATAATTCTAGAAGATGAAAAATGACAATTAACTTTTTTTTTTCTTTTTCTAAAATGTTTAATTTTATAAAAACAATAATAAAATTTATAAATATTTTTAAATTATATTTTATTAAATATATTATATATGTAATGACATGTTAGTACTAATTAAATAAAATTTACATTTATCATCATGTATTTTTTAGGGGTGTAAATATTGACTTTTTAAAAAACCGGGGGCTTTGCAATTTTTAAAATTTTTAAGAGAGGTTCGTGTAATTAACTTTTTTTTTTGTGTGTGTCTGTGTTGACTTTTCGAAAACTTGAAGTTTATACAATTTCTAAAGTTTTGAGTGAAAATGCATGCAATTTATCCAAAATGCAATAATGTACAACTACTACTGAAACATTTCTAAGATGAATAGATGATGTTGATAATCCTTTGTGGAGTCATTAATGGGTTTTCACAAAATATATTTATAAGTGCAATATATTTTCTAGTGAATTAATGAATATATAATCCAACTATGACCCATCTTTTTTTTTTTTTTCATTTTTTTCTTTAAGGGAGATGAATGGCCACCCTCAAACACCATGTTTTAAGGTTTTCTAACTCTTTTTTACTTTCTATTCTAAATTTTTTTATATGTAAATTTAATAATTTTTATTGGTTAACTATACCAAAAGGTATCAATGTTAATAGTTATAGCTAGCTTTAAAATATCAACGTTTCAAAAGTTTCACAAGAGGAATCTAAGTTTCACAAATGAACTCAAACAAGAAATCAACGAAGTATTAATTCATCTTTTTAAATACTCGAGACGTTAATACCTTTTATGAACTTGCTCATAATCATTGATACTTTCCTACATATTTTTTGTATTTGTTATATATTATTTAAAAACATTTGTTTAATATAATTACTTTACCATCATCGTCAATGGAACAAAAATATAAGCACTCCCATATTTTTTTAAGAAATCATGCATATCTCCTCTTTTTATTCAAAATAAGATATGTAACAAAAAAAAAATCTCAAAAGATTTTAATGTCAAAATTAGAAATTGGGAAGAAATACGTATCTTGCAATTTTACTTCAATTCAACTGTGTTAAAAATTAATTATTTAGATGAACTATTAGTTGATACATGCTTACTTGAATCAAAATGATAAAAGGGAGAAAAATGGCAAGATAAAACAAAGGGTTCAAGTGTAATTATTATTGTTATTATTTGTTTGTTGGGTTGGGGCATGTGGTTTGCCTTCCTCATATTGTTTTATTCATTCCATGAAATGTAGCTGTAACTTTCTCTTTTTTTCACTCTTCCCTTTTTAGTTATGAGCAAACCTTTTTATTTGTGTTTTTTCTAATTTTAATTCAAAATTATGATAAAATTATTAATTAGGAGAATTATATTATAAAAATATATTTTAGAGGTTCAAAAAAAGTTTAATTAGCATTTTTATAAAAAAAATACTAATTAAAATTTTATAATAAAACGGGAAGAGCATATAACTCTTACGATTAAAATATGTTTTAAGATGGCTGTAAACTCCAAGATTTTTCATACAAGTAGAAATGAATAGAAATACAAACATAGAAAATATAAGGTTAATATAAGATTCAACAAAGACCTTATAATAAAATCACAAGTAATTATGAACCTATATATACCTACAAATCAAGAAACAAAGTTTTATAGATAATAACATATATCAAAGTTAAGATCTCGCAACCAATATTGAAAATTCAAGGTATAGAAATAATTTAAATAAAATTTCAAGTGTATTAAAAAGTCAATAATCAATAAAATTTATTATTAGAAAACAGAAATATAAGGATAAACCATTAGAGTTATAAATACACAATAAGAACAAAAATAGATCCATAACTAATAATTTGGAGCCCAAATAAATATTTGGATCATACTATTGTTCTAGTTATTAAATTCTAAAGCTATTAGAGATTAAAATGAAAATTAGCCTATTAAGCTTAGAAACCCTAGTCAGGTGAGATAAAACCATAAAAATAATTAATTGCTTTAAATATAAACCCAAAATTCAACCCGATAATAATTTAGAAAATTTATGGAAGCTTTAAATAAATTTTTGGAGATAGAACTCTCAAATAACTGACATATTTATACCCGTTTAACTTAATAAACTATCTTCAAACTAAGATAATTAATTAACTAAATAATATTATATTAATTTTCCCTAAATTTAGTGTAAATTATGCCAAATATGTGACTAAAATCTGCTCAATTTTTCCTAGCCGAAATCACATAACAATTTGGTCAAGAAAGGTTAACAATAGTGAAGGAAAAACATGCATAAACCAATGGAGATGGTCCAAATCAGCAAGATCAATAAATGCATGAAGAAATGCAACAAAACAAGCCAAATTGGTGAAGATTTGGCCGAAAATCGTGTGCAAGTTGCTCTACTTCCTTCTCCTTCTATATATATATATATGTATATATAACTTCATAATTAACAAAAGGAAAAAAAGCCATTAACTTACATTGAACCACAACAACAACAACTCAAAACACATACAAAACAACCCTAATTCGTGCATAAAACCATCCAAAAACAACAATAAGAACACACTCACTCAACTCCATTAAAAGATAAGATAAGCTTAGGAAAGAAAAATAAGGTAAGTGCAAGATTTGTTTTAGTTGGTCTAAGTCATAAACATTATTCTAAACAATGTTTCTATTAACTCTAGGCTCATTCAAGCTAAAAGGAAGGATTCAAAACCTTCACACCAGCTCACACAAAGTAAAATCCAACTTTAGCACTCTATATATGTATTACAATAAGTAGGAGTTAGGAAAACATACGATATGAGGATTCTATGATGTAATATCTACTGCTATATTATGAAAAATACTTAACACTTAGAAAAGTTTAAACAAAAGTATAATATATATATATATATATATGTGTGTGTGTGTGTGTGTGTTATAAGAAAACTAGGTTTCAAATGAAAGAAAATTGAGGAAGATGACAATAGTGGCTAAACTAGCCTTACGCCGGTGGTGTAAGTACCTAACACCATCGGCATACGTAGATAGGCAGGCAATGCACGAGACAGCTGCACTGGAATAGAAACTACATAAAATTTATTTTTACGAGAAATGAATGAACGCTGGCAAATTTAAATGCAATGCCAGTGGTGTTGATGCCGGCAAATATTGTAAAGCTGGCGGCCTTAAGCCAACGTATACTGATACAATTAACATGTAAAATACATGAACACCGACATGTGAAACTCAACACCGACGTTGTTGGATGCCGGCGTACACACAAGATACCTTTGAACGAAGTCTGTTTCGTCTATAATGTTTATTAATATATATATATAAAGAAGAAGAAGAAATAAAATAGAAAAATAATAAATACAAATATTTCAATACTAGCATGTTTAACTAATTCTAAAGTTGAACTTTAAAAATAACTTTTATAAATAGAAAACATTATTATATTATTATTATTGTTGTTGTTGTTGTTATTGTTGTTGTTATTGTTGTTGTTGTTGTTGTTGTTGTTATTGTTGTTGTAATACTAAACAAATAAGAATAGAATATGATAATCGTTTAGTACTTGTTTTATATTGGTAAATATGTAAGAATAGAATTTAGAATAAGCTAAAATATCGAATAATGTGATTTCTAAAAATAACTAGATAATAACATAAAGGTAGATCAAGAGAAAGCATGATGGAACTAAATGATAGAAAATAAATATTATTTACCATATAGGTCAACTAAGGAATGATATAAAAGCGATGATAATAGTAATGATAAAATATCAATCTACTGAATACAAACTCTGCAACAATCCAATAAATATATAAATATCAAATAAGATCAAGAAAACAAAATGAAAATAAAATATTAAATAATAATTATTACTATAAGATCATTAAAAGATCAATATAGTAATAGAAACTCATAGGAGTTAGATATATAATTTATGTCTTATTGATGAATATTTTTATTCATCTCAATAGTTGACCTTGATATCCTTGAGGACTTCCTGTGGATTATTACGATTAGCCAATATGAGCAAGTAAGTAACTCAGATCTATTATACTGTTTGTGCTTGTAATTAGTCACATATGTAATGTATAATAATATAGTTGTTGTGTAGCATGATGAAATGATTTGTGACTGGAATTGGTTTTTGTAATACCAAGACAAGTTAATAAAAGTGATAACACAATTGTTTGATAATTTGGAATACATGTTCATTAATGTGTAATGTGTGATCACCATATACCTGAATAAAAATTATTGGCTTATTAAATAACCTAATCATGCATTACACGTATACATTATTGCATATTAAAAAAGGGTGACAGCCTGCTACGTATTAATATCTCAGTTCTTTGTTAATGCTTGGTTTTTCTAAAGTGTTAATTCTTTCAAGGTTTTCTTTGTTCCGTTCGTTCTTTAGGAACTAAGTGGCAACGAAGAACGCCGCCTGTAGTATCGCTTTGAAATGATTAATTTTTAGGGAGTTTACAAGGATTGTTACAAGAAATGATCAGTTAAAATACCTTTAAATTATGGTGATAACCTTAAGACGAGAAATCATTAATTTTCTTGTATACTTAGTTTTTCCTGGGTAGGTGGGTCATAAAAGTATTTGTTCTTCAACCTTAAAAAAGAGCATAAATATTTTTCCTGTTTGGATTCTAGATCATCCAAACTTGTATTTGTATATATGTTTGATTGTTGTATTACATATGTTTTGTTAATAAACTTGCTTGATATGTAATATGTTTGGTTATTCACTGAGCTCGTGGTTTCGCTCATACTCCTAAAGACCTTTTAGGTTAACTCTACGACCTTGCTGGTTACTTTTAGGAGCATGGTTCTGGTAAGAAATTAAAGCTAGAAGAATATGGGATCTTCGGGTTATGTTATTTATTTTTATTTTTAGTCATACGATAGTTAGTATTTCTATTATCAGTCATGTATTTGGAGACTTTTATAATAAAATCATGGCTTGTAATATCTTTGTGATATTCACTACTTGTGATGACAGATATTTACTAATTGATGTCTTATATGTGTTTATCATTTATTATCAATATAACTAAAAGATCCTATTGTTTGAAAATATGTCATTCTCTTATGGTTAACTAGTAATAGTATACAAATGTGGCTTGTATATTACTACTACGGTATCCTTGGGGCGTGACAATGATAGCTTAGAAAAAAAATAGGAAAAATAAATGAGGATTTTTATTTCGGATTAATTAATATAGCATGTCTTTCCACTAACCACCAACTATTTGTCTTGTTTGGGATGAAGATGCCAGGAAGGTGTGGACTCCGACGACTTGGACAACTTTCGTCATGTTTGTGTAGGAATGCTTACGTATACCAGTCAATGATGGAATCGTGGATCACGTGATTATATGTTGTGGTCCGTCCCTTGTAATAATGACTTACATTGATGGCGACTCGACCGTGTTGCAAGCTAAATTGAAGCAAGGTTTTCGGTAGCGTGTGCGTTCCTAAGAAAATGGCATTTCGCATTTAGAAATTGGCTGAATTTCTTTATATATGTGTATATATGTAAACCCCGAAAACTTCCATCATAAGATACGACCCTAGACTAGAAATTATGGGTTGACTAGTAACCTTAGGAGTTAATTAGAAACCCTAGTTTAGATAGATACACTAAATTTGATCGGTTGGAACTCATAGACTTTATAAAAGGACTTCTTTGACCCCAATTGTTTCCAAAAACAAGATTTCGTATTCCGAGTTAATAATTCAGGTTGTGATCAAAGGAAACTTCAAATCCTAAACCCAAATCCTTGTCAAACAGACAGAATATATAGGAAAACCTAAATATGGATATTAAGTGATTACCTTAGTATTCAATAGAGACCGGGAATTAAAACAAGATATAGTAATGAACCTATATTTGCATTGGAACCCTAAAATTTGAGAGTTTTAGTCAGTAATAAACTACATTGATAAGATTTTAGTAAGTATCCAAATCCAATATATATAACTAGTATAGCCTATATATTAGTAGTAATATTACATAAATGACTCAATAGGGTTTTAGCTGGGAAATTGTGATTTCAAGATAAACGGTTAGGATTATAAATACCCAATAAAAACATAAACTGATGTATAACTTGAGATCTAGACCTCAAATACAGAATTGAATCATACCAAAAACCAAGTTAGGGTTTTCTAAAGCCCTTGGAGTCTGAAACGAAAATTGACCCGAAAAAGCTTATAAAATCTAAATCGCGTAGGATAAATTTTTCTTAAACAATTAGATACGTACTATTAAAGCTTAAATTGTACTTTTTGTTAAACTAAACACTTCGTAGGATTCATTAAAGACCTTTGTACATATACATTTACATATATAAGCTAAAATATACCCTAATAGTGTATTAAACTACCCGAAAACTTAACTAAACAAAATCTAACTAATATATAACTAATATATATATATTTGCAACTTGCTGGAGACGGTTTTGCATGGGATGAAGGGCTGTGATCTTCTCAATTGTGGTGAACCGGATTTCCTTCAATAATGTACATGAAAGTCAATATATATCTAACCTAAGCCAATCTAAAATGGACAACTCACTCCTGCCTTAATGACAATCAAACAAAGGGGTGGATGGACAACAAACAAGAGCAATTCGTTTGGAAATTAAAGAAGAAGCACGGCCGAAACTTACACTTCGTTATTATATATATATATGCAAACGAACTCGGATGGACAAGCAAACGAACTCCAAATCTTCTCAAACCTTCAAGAATTCATCTACATCTCATTAGGAGTAGAACCAACCCAGGAACCGATTTTAAAAAGCTCATATCCACCTCGTTCGAAAATTCGAACAAAAATCTGGGAAAAACGTTCAAAAACGAGCTTGAGGTAAGTCAATCTTATTCCGCGAGTTTTCTTCTAGTTTTAAAGATTGATACTGACTCTTAGACATCTTAGGAAGCTAACCAAGCCATAAGGAGCTTCGAATTTCATCGTGAGGTCGCGACGAAGGTATTTTTCCCAAACCCTAGCCGAGCTTAATGATTCGAAATCATGGTTAGCATGTTGTTTTTTTAGGTTATGATTCTAGGATATTTAGGTTTATTAGGTTATTAGGAGTTGTTTGGATCCAAAATCCCCACGTTTTAACGTCGGGATTCGCCGGAAATGGCCGCGGCTCATCGGGGAAGACGATGAACAGTGCTCCCAGATGGCCGGGCTGGTGCAGGGGTGGGGCACGGGCGTACTTAACCCCGTTATACCCCTCGGCCAGAAAGAAAAAAAAAAGAAAAATGAAACTAAGTATAAATAATTATATAATAAATAATAATTTAAATAATTTTAGAATGTTATTATTTTTCCTGCATTTATTTATTTTTCTGGAATAGTAATAGTAATATTATAATGTAATAATATTAAATCTGAAATTTATTTATTTAAATTTAAAAATAAAATTATTTTTCTGATATAGGATGTTTAATTATTTAATCTATTATTATTAATCTAAAAAGAATTTTTAGAAATATAAATTACCTTATTTAATTTCCGCATAATAGTTTTTAATTATAATCATTAATAATCTTATTATTATTAAAAGAATTTTGTTAAAATTTTTGAAAAGATTATTTCTAAAATAATATGAATATAAGACTAAAATTACTTTAGTAATAATATTAATTAAAGTATAATACAATTAGTGTAACTTTAAGGTGATGAAATATAATTATTCCCTCTAAGCTATTTTCGGAAATTTTTTTTATTTATTATTATTATTATTATTATTGTTATTATTATTATTGTTATCTTTATTGTTATTAGTATTATTGATATTATAATTATTTTTGGTGCTATTAATGATGATAATTATTAATGTTCTTATGATTTACAAAAAGAGAAAAATAATTTCGAAAATAGTTATAATTAAGTTAATAAATTCTTTTATTAGTGAGTATGTTTTCATAGAAAGATATATATATGTATAAATTATGAATTAGTAAATACTAAGTATATACTAGAATATTCGTATATGAATCGATAACAATGGAAATTTAAATAATCCAAATTTGTGAGTATAGGAACATCTATACTCTATAAGAAAAATTTATTAAGTAATTTAAAAGAAAACTGATATTTTTGGACAATAAAAATGATTTAACGAAGTTATTAACTTTCCAAATACCCAATTGGTAGATTCACATATCCAACCAGAATCAATACAATAAAACTGCGAGTACAAAGATTTAGAACTTAAAGCTATTTCGAAAGAATTAGCTAAAAATAAAACAGACACCCAACAACCCAGTAGAACACTTAAATATTCATAGAAACTAGATTGTATAGTCTAGGAAATTTTAATGATTATATTATTTATCGTAATAGGTGACTCGGGTATTGGGGAGGACCTACCTGAAGATTACTACGATTAACTAGGATGGGCAGGTGAGTGACTCAGTCTTATTACATTGGTTGTGCTTGTACTAGTAGTGAACCTTAAATAAAAAGATAATGAAAATTTGTGATCTGTTTGAAATATGAAAGTTGTGTATTGTATTCCATTGATTGCCATGTCACTCTAAAATAAGTGATAACACAATTGCGTGTATCATGATAATGTATGTAGTATTTAATTGAGTGTCTGTATTGCTTGATCACCCCCAAATTGATTAAAAATACTGGTACCATAATGGAAAATAATCATGCATTACATCTTATGCATAAAAAGCATTAAGTAAGTGATAGCCTACTACGTGTTAGTTTCTCGGATCTCTGGTGATGCTTGAATTATCTAGGCCAGAGCTAGTAGTTAATTGCAAGATTACCTTTGTTCTGTTAATACCATAGGAACTACATGGTAAACGAAGGACGCCGCTTATGGTATTACATGGGAATAACTAACACTTAGTGGAGTTTCTAAAGCTATAGCAGGAAATGAATAAAGAAACATGATAAACTTAAAGAGATAATTATATTAAATGTTATTATTTCCTGGAAGCTTAAGTCTCTCCTGGGTAGGTGGACCATAGATTGTGATCCTTCAACCCCGATGGGAGGGCGTAAATCTTCATCCTGTTTGGATTCCGGGTTATCCAAGCTTGTAATGTTCATTTGTATGATTGCTGCATTTCATATGATTGTTAAATAACTTGTATGATATGTGTAATAAGTTCTGGTTATTCACTGAGCTTGTGTTTTAGCTCACACTCCCACAGTCCTTTCAGGTTTACCTTGCGCCCCTGGCTCATTACTAGCAGGAGCATGGTCCCGGTAAGAGAATAGAAGCCAGAAGGTTAAAGTTTAGTATAGGATTAGAATATCTATATCTATAGTAGTTTTATGATGCATTTAATGTGCATTAGAATCATCAGTTAAGGTTGTAAGGAATTCTGAAGCATATGATCTGTAATATAGTAGTTTGTAATAGTTGTTTACTAATTTACATCTTATATATGTTTGTTTATTCCATCCAAACAACTAAAAGATCCTGTTTTTGAAAATCATGTCATACCTAGAAGGTAAACTAATAATGGTAATTGAATGGTTCTTGATTATCATTATTAGAATACCCTCGGGGCGTGACAATATATAAGTATATATCATCTGTTTTTAATTTTCAGCTATCCTATATTTAATTCATACCTGTTTGAAATTTTTGAAAAGTCATTTTATTTGTGTTATATCTGTTTTTAATTCATAATTATGATAAAATTATTGACTGGAAAGTGAGAATTGGCCTTAAAAAATTCACATATTTTTAGAAGAAAATATTTTATAAATTGAAAAAGAAAATTATAATTAGTGTTTTTTATAAAACTAATTAAAGTAAAGGATAAATAAATCTAATTTTATGGAGATTCGTTGCATCTTTAATTTTAAAAGAGCGATGTCTATGTATTTATATCTTCATTTTTTTTTAATTTTCTTGAAAATATACCTCCTTGACTAGAAGAAAAAATTCACCAAATAGTGGAAAAAAAGACGAAGTAAAAAAATTTACCAAATAGTTGAAAAAAAATTAAAAAGAATGTCATTCTTAACTCTAATTCACATAAATATATAAATGGATAATTTAAACAAGATCAGGTCACAAACGATCAAACTTTAAGATTCATACGCATCACCATAACTAAACTAAGTGATGGCTCACAAAGAGTCCATCCATCCTACTTCAAGCCATAAACACATATGATAGTTAAGCCTATGCTTTGAACTTACAACCTAAAATATAAGATACACAATTACATTGTCCACAACTAGATACACAGTAAGGAATCCAATATCCCAAAATGTGTGACTAGGTTATTCAATGGCTAGATAGTCATTATAGCTAGTGTCATTCCCATAATCTACTACCAGGTCATGTATAGAAATGTCAAACATGACACTAGAGTTACTTGAACCCAAAAACAAAAACGAATGAAAAAAATGCATTAAAGCCTGGTGCGATACTATCATAAGCACAATTGCATGAGCAAATACAATTCAATCACATGCAAACGTATATCTAATGCAGCAAACTACCAATTATTATATTTGCTTGAAGTCCAGCAACCAACATTAGGATAATTTAGTATCCAGACTGCACACATACTGTAAGGACCCGCTATCACCCCTATATTTAAACTAGGCGATAACAGTTCTCCAACCATATATAACCTATAAGATTATATATAAAGTTGTCTGAAAAAATTGTTTATCTAATTCCACATAGATAATATAATAGAAACCATAAATTTTTTTTTTCTAAACTTTAAACAAAATACACTATTCCATTATCATATCTTGCAAAAGAAGCAAACTTAAGTCAAACATGACTAAGTACATATATATATACATATATTACATCCAAAGGCTTTTTACAAAGCCTTAAAAAAATTACACACATGAAATTTAACTAAAACGTTAAATACAACCACAAGACTAACATAACTATTCTATTACAAAAATTGGATTCCACTAAGTCTAAGGTCATCTCTAGTCCTCCATATCATCAAGAAAATCCTCAAAATCAATTCCATACCCCATACTTATGTAAAACTCATCAGATTCATCACCTGAAATGGTTAAACTATGAGCCAAAGGCCCAGTACGCAAGTAACAAATACGAATACGAATACGAATACAAATACAAAGCGATTCACACATACTTAATCTAAAAGTAAAATGCAACAACCAATAATTTATTACTCAATCTTTAATTAGTCTTTCTTAATGGGAGTGTTCAAACTCTAGGCAACAAGGATCTAGTATTACGTCTGCCTTCCTAAGTGGTCTCTACTGTTCATATAGACTAGGCAGCCCCACCTTTCGGCATAACCCGTAATACTAGGAGATCCTGAGTAACGCATCACGACGCTCAGGGGGTTGATATGAGTAGCTCGGATACTCATATCTCTTAAGTGATTTTATCCAATAACGAAAAAGTACACTGCCCCTAAGCTAAGCAAGGTGCCGCTTTCCGAACCAGATTCAACGACAAACAAGGACAATCAACACTCATCAATTAAGAAAATTTTCTTAATTTAGAGTAATTTGATTTGATTCCTAACCTAGCAAAGAAACAAGCAAGTTACTGCATACCTGAGATAGCTCGGGAACTAATGGGGTTAGCTGAGCGAAGATCTATCACTGTTTAAAATAATATTAAATTTCCCACTTAGTTTAAACACTAATTAACTAGTTGCAAATATAATTAATCAAAGAAATTCAAATAAATTAATACAATATCATAATAGAGCATTTAAACATCCTATTATATCATAGAACACTTAACAAATATTTAATTGAGCATATACTAAGCTTTGGAAAATTTTGAAGAAAGTTTTTGAAAATGAAAAGTGCAGGGGATACGCCAGCCTTGAACGTAGGCGGCTTTGAATTGGTGCGTAATACACTAAAGTTCAACACTCGCCAATACTAACAACGTTCAAAGATACGCCGGTAGCCTTCATTCTACGCTGGCAGCTTTGAGCCGGTGTAGAATACAACGCCAAATTCCCAAAAATTTCCGACAATTACACGGGGTTTGTCCACGCTAATGAATAGCCCCAACACCGGCAGCGTATCCTTGTATGCCAATAGCTTTGGATCCTACGTTGGTGGCCTTCAACCCAGTGTTAAAAATTATGATTCTGTTCTAGTTCCACACCGCCTCTAGGCCGGTGGCTTTGGAACCCCAGTAGCTGGCGTTCAATTTGAAAAATAACACTGGCAACCTTTTCTAGCAAAAGCCGACAACGTTTCAAGTAGCTTAAAAAAAATCGATTTTGTTCACTTCCAATACGACCTCTACACTGGCAGCGTTGAAGTGCCAGAAGCCGTCGTATGGTCAAAATTAAACCTATACGAAAATGTTTTGTTTCCCCTGTTTTATTACAAAACTTATTCAGTTCAAAATTCTCCAAACTTAATCTAAACTTTCTAAAGCTTGTTATATGTTTTAAACACTATCCAAACAACATAAATTCTACTTCTAATCATCAAAACACCAATCACACTTCAACTACTCAATCCTTCAATCTTTCCAATACACTCATCCTCACATGTCAACACTCTCAACATTTGATCATTCAACCACAACTTTCCAACACTTCCAAATTCATATACCACACATACAACTAACTTCTATAACAACAAAACACTTCTCATACCACTAACAAAGCATATGAATCATCAAACACAAGTTTAAGTTTAAACCCTATTGTTAAGAAATCATATTCATGCATAAGTTTAAGACATGAAAAACATACTCACCAATAGAACTTTAGGCCTTAGCTTTGTGGTCCTTAAGCAAGCTTTTAGTGGTTATTTTTGTAAGAGTTGAAGAGGCTAATGGTATATAGCCATGGGAGAGATTTTGGAGAAGAAAGAAGAAGGTTTTGGAGCTTTTGGAGGTGTGTTTAGGAGGTTTGAAAATTTTGTACGAATTTGATACTTTATTAGGTTAATATTATCTTGTTATTTGACTTTTGAGGCATCAAAAGTTGAGGTAACTAATGACTTAACTTTTGGCTAATTAATGATATTAGTTTAAGGCCTTAATGGTGGTTTAAAAGCTTGATTTTTGGCCTTATTTTTCTGCTATAAAGAGACTTATATGCATGCATTCATTTATTTGTTTTAATACGTTCCAAACATAATTCATACATGTTAATGAAATCTAAATTTTATGAACTAAATATTTAATAAATTTTAAAGTATTTCCATATTTTAACACAACAATAAAACACATAATTTATCATGAACATAAATCATATTCAACACATACAAAAGCATGTATAATTCCAATTACACTTTTTATAAATATATGAATTAGGAATTTCATGGCTATTTCATTCTCTCCTCCTTCAAAAAGTTTCGTCCTCGAAACTTATCTTACCTTAATCACTGCTTGAATAACTTAGGATACTTTCATTTCATTTCATTGTCAGGCTCCCAAGTTGCTTTTCTCTCTATTTGGCCCGTTCACAAAACTTTCACAAAAGGAATGACCTTCCTCCTCAACACTTTATCAATTCTATCCTTGATTCTAATTGGTTTTTCAATTGTGCTCAAATCCGGTTGAACCTCTGGTTGGTGTGCAGAGATGATAGAATCAAGATTGGATACACATTTTTTGAGTTGTGATACATGGAATACGTCATGTACTTCCATCAAATTCGGGGGTAAAGTTAATCGATAAGCTAATGGTCCAATTCTTTCTAGAATCTCATATGGACCAATGTACCTTGGATTCAATTTGCTTCTAGCTCCAAATCTAATAACCCTTTTTGTTGGAGAAATTTTAAGAAACACATGGTCGCCAACTTCAAACTCCAACGGTCTTCTTCTCATGTTAGTATAGCTTTTATACCGATCTTGAGCCATTTTCATCCTTTGTTTAACTACTTGGATCTTATCCACTGCTTGTTGTACCAATTCAGGACCTAAAATAGCTCTTTCCCCAACTTCATCCCAGTGTATTGGAGATCTGCATTTCCTACCATAAAGTGCTTCGTAGGGTGCCATTTGAATTGTTACTTGGAAGCTATTATTGTAAGTGAATTCTACAAGTGGCAAATAAGTATCCCACTTATTGCCAAAATCTAAAGCACATGCTCTAAGCATATCTTCCAAGATTTGAATCGTTCTTTCTAATTGCCCGTCTGTCTGTGGATGAAATACAGTGCTAAACTGAAGTTGAGTGCCTAAAGCAGTATGCAAACTTTTCCAAAACCAGCTGACAAAGCGAGAATCTCGATCAGAAGTAATCGTCTTCGGAATCTCGTGTAGTCTCACTATTTCTTTGATATAGATATGTGCCATCCTTTCTAAGGAATCTCTAACCCTCAAAGGTATGAAATGAGCCATTTTCATTAATCTATCCATGATCACTCAAATAACTTCATATTTGGCAATAGTCCTAAGTAAGGCCGATATGAAATCCATAGTGATATCATCCCATTTCCATTCAGGTATAGATAAAGGTTGAAGTTCTCCTCCGGGTCTTTGATGCTCAATTTTTATTTGTTGACAAGTCAAACACTTGGAAACATATTGAGCAATATCTTTCTTCAAACCTTCCCACCATAAATTTTTCTTCAAATCTCTATACATTTTGGTGGTTCCCGGGTGGATTGAATATGAAGATGAATGAGCTTCCTTCATGATTTCTTCTCTCAACTCATATGGCACAGAGAGTCGATTCCTATATCTAACAATTCCATCCATATCAATCCTTAACTCTTTTCTCTTCCCATCACCTATAGCAATCCTCATTCTCTCAGTTTCATCATCATCCTTTTGGACTTGTTTAATTTTCTCCAAAATTGTTGGTCGTAAGGACAACTGAGTTAGTATTACATCAACTTGCTCCAATGTAACTTCTTCTAACTTCATGAAGTCCATCTAAATCTCTCTTTGATTAGAAATCAAAGTCACATCATTCATTTGCTTCTTCCTACTGAGTGCATCTGCTACTACATTAGCTTTGCCAGGATGATAAAGTATTTCCACATCATAATCTTTAATCAACTTAAGCCATCTTCTTTGCCTCATATTAAGTTTTTTTTGTGTGAATATGTATTTCAAACTTTTATGATCCGTGTAAATCTTGCACTTCTCTCCAAACAAATAGTGTCTCCAAAGTTTCAATGCGAGAATTACTACTGTTAATTCAAGATCATGCACTGGATAATTCTTCTCATGGGGTTTTAGTTGCCTCGATGCATAAGCTATAACTTTTCCATCTTGCATGAGAACACATCCAAGTCCTTGGATAGACGCATCACTAAAAACCTCGAATTCCTTTTCACTAACAGGCAGTGCTAGAATAGAAGCTGATATCAATCTTTTTTTTAACTCTTCAAAACTCCTCTCACACTTGTCATCTCACACATACTTAATATTCTTTCTTGTTAATCTTGTTAATGGGGAGGCAATTTTCGAAAATCCCTCTACAAACCTTCGACAGTATCCCGTCAATCCAAGAAAACTTCTAATCTCACTCACATTAGTAGGTCTTGTCCATCTCAAAATAGCTTCGATCTTCATTGGATCAACTGAAATATCTTCCTTTGAAATAATGTGCCCGAGAAAAGATATTTCTTCCAACCAAAACTGACACTTGTTAAATTTCGCATAGAGTTTCTTCCCTCGGAGTTTTTGTAACACAAGTCTTAAATGCTCTTGATGCTCTTCCTTACTTCGGGAATAAATCAGAATATCATCAATGAATACTATGACAAATGAATCCAGATAATCCTTGAAGACTCTATTCATCAAATCCATGAATGCGGCTGGAGCATTGGTTAACCTGAAAGGCATTAGCAAAAACTCGAAGTGCCTATACCGAGTTCTAAAAGCCGTCTTTTAAATATCTTGATATTTGATCTTAAGTTGATAATATCGTGATCTCAAGTCAATCTTTGAAAACACTGTGGCTCCCTTTAACTGATCGAATAGATCATTGATCCTAGGTAAAAGGTATTTGTTCTTAATAGTAACAAGGTTCAATTCCCTATAATCAATGCACATATGCAAACTCTCATCTTTCTTCCTTACAAATAATACAGGAGCACCCCATGGTGATATACTCGGTCTAATGAAACCCTGATCTTACAATTCCTGTAACTGCAGCTTTAACTCTTTCAACTCTACAAGAGCCATTCTATACGGAGCCTTAGAGATAGGTACTGTTCTAGGTAATACTTCAATTCCAAATTCTATCTCTCTATCTGATGATAGTCCAGGTAACTTCTTTGGAAATACATCCATAAACTCATTTACAATTGGCACCATTTTGATATCCACTTCTTCAATATTCATAGCCGCCACAACTGGTTTTTCCCACAACTCCAAAGAGTTCATACTTTTAGGTGTCAGCCTTTCCAACCTATATGTAAATCTCCCCTTATCTGAATCAAAACTTAACTCCACCTTACTACAATCAATCGTGACCTTATAATGATTTAGCCAATTCATTCCCAAAATCACATCAAAATCAGATAAAGACAATATTATCATATCGATAGGCATGTTCACATTTGAAATCACAACACTTATATTTTTACACACATAGGGATGCCTACTTTCAATCACCAATGGAGTAGTCACACACATAATACGATCAATCAATATTTCAGAAACAAGCTCACAATAATTTGTAAAATTTTCAGAAATACAAGCAGGAGTTGCTCCAGTATCAATCAACACATATGCATCTCTACTAGCAACACTCAGTATACCTGCCAAAGTTTCTACTGAGGGTATATCTTCAATCTATTGTAAGGTGAAAACCCTTGCATTTGTCTTTCCCTTCTCTATATCAACTCCACTCTTAATATCAGGTCGATCTTTGCAGTTAGCAATATGATGACCTCTTTGCTTGCAATATGCACAGAAGAGCAGTGGTAGTTTCGGAGTCTTGCACTCTTTAGACTTATGTCCAACTTGACCACATGAAAAACATGCATTAGGAGTCCACTTACAATCGCACAACTCATGAGGACCATAACACTTAAAGCATTTCTTTTCAAATGCAAGTGTAGAAGCTTTATATGTCGGCTTTTGATTTCCTTGTCGTCCCATGAAAGGCTTCTTTCCTTTATTAACACCCCGTAATTATCATAGGATGAAGTAGAAGCATGTCTCTTTCCTATAAATGCAGCTCTCTTTGCTCTTCTAATTTTACTATCATTCTGAATTTGCTCCATTAGCAAAGCTTTGGTCACAGTATCTGATAAGGTATGCAACTCAAATTTCTTCACTTCACTTTGAATTTCTTCATTCAATCCATTCTGAAATTTCTGAAATTTCATTCTCTCATCCCGGTAATCACCTCCAGTAAAGCGCAACAATCTACAAAATTTACCATAGTATTCATCTATAGTCTTGCTCCCTTGTCTCAAGTTCAACCAATAAGCTATCATCCTTTCTCTCACTGAATTTGGAAAATATTTGGTGAAAAATATATCCTTGAATGCATTCCATGATATGGGTTGTTGTAGATTTCCACTAGTTAATCTCTACCAATTGTAAGCTTCTTTCTTCATCATATAAACTGCTAAATCAACTTTATTATCTTCCGGTGTTCTACTAGCTGCAAATGTTTTCTCAATCTCCTCTATCCAACCTTCAGCTACTGTAGGATTAGTACTAGTGCCATCACACTCTGGGACCATCTTGCTAAAATCATGTAACTTGATTTGGTTGGATTGATCATTTATAGGAGCAGCCTCACTTAGTCTCATTCCCTGCTGGTTACCTTGCTGCATGGGATGTTGTGTTTGGTGATACATCATCATCTGATACCGCTGCATCATTGCCATCATGTCCCTCATCATACTATACATGGAATTTAGATCACCAGTGGGTATTTATGGCATAGCAGGAGTGGGCATTTGTGGCATAGCAGGAGTGGGTATTTGTAGCATAGGAGGAATGGGTGGCATAGGTGGAGGTGGAGGAATCTGAGTCGATGGAGGAACTTGTAAAGCTGAAGCCGATGCAGGCGATGGAGTAGTCTCACTACTCGGTGTAGAAGATGAAGTAAGAGCAAAAGTAGACGATGATTGTGGTGGTGGCGGCATACTTTCTCTATCAGAATGTTGCCTTGTAGACCTCCTCAACCTGTCCATCTTTACAATTGCATACATATATTCAACACACACACCCACATGTATATCAATCTCTACTCACATGCAAAGCTTATCAAATTAACATTCACATTCATATATAAATTAACGAACAATTCAACAAGTCATCAAACAAGCAATAAGCAATTAGTAAACAAGAAAACAAATAACAAGTATATGAATCAAGCAAGAAGGCAATTATACACAACTATTTAGATAAACTTAACTCTTTCCTATACTACCTAATTGTGTCTAGGTCAAGTCTTAAACAACTATTACAATTAGACAAACAATTAATCAAACTCCGCTCTGATACCAACTGCAAGGACCCGCTATCACCCCTATATTTGAACTAGGCGATAACAGTTCCCTAACCACATATAACCTATAAGATTATATATAAGGTTGTCTAAAAAATTGTTTTAGGAATTGTTTATCTAATTCCACATAGATAATATAATAGAAACCATAAATTTTTTTTTTCTAAACTTTAAACAAAATACACTATTCCATTACCATATCTTGCAAAAGAAGCAAACTTAAGTCAAACATGGATAAGTACATATATATATATATATATATTACATCCAAAGGCTTTTTACAAGCCTTAAAAAAATTACACACATGAAATTTAACTAAAACAGTAAGTACAACCACAAGACTAACATAACTATTCTATTACAAAAATTGGATTCCACCAAGTCTAAGGTCATCTCTAGTCCTCTATATCATCAAGAAAATCCTCGAAATCAGTTCCATACCCCATACTCGTGTAAAACTCATCGGATTCATCACCTGAAATGGTTAAAATATGAGCCAAAGGCCTAGTACGCAAGTAACGAACACAAATACAAAGCGATTCACATATACTTAATCTAAATGTAAAATGCAACAACCAATAATTTATTACTCAATCTTTAGTTAGTCTTTCTTCATGGGAGTGTTCAAACTCCAGGCAACAAGGATCTAGTATTACGTCTGCCTCCCTAAGTGGTCCCTACTGTTCATATAGACTAGGTAGTCCCACCTTTTGGCGTAACCCATAATACTAGGAGATCCTGAGTAATGCATCACGACACTCAAGGGGTTTATATGAGTAGCTCGGATACTCATATCTCTTAAATGATTTTATCTAATAACGAGAAAGTACCCTACCCCCAAGCTGAGCAAGGTGCTGCTCTCCGAACTAGATTCAACGGCAAACAAGGACAATCAACACTCATCAATTAAGAAAATTTTCTTAATTTAGAGTAATTTGATTTTATGCCTAACCTAGCAAAGAAACAAGCAAGTTACTGCGTACTTGAGATAGCTCGGGAACTAATGGGGTTGGCTGACCGAGGATCTATCACTGTTTAAAATAATATTAAATTTCCCACTTAGTTTAAGCACTAATTAACTAGTTGCAAATATAATTAATCAAAGAAATTCAAATAAACTAATACAATGTCATAATAGAGCATTTAAACATCCTATTATATCATAGAACACTTAACAAATATTTAATTGAGCATATACTAAGCTTTGGAAAATTTTGAAGAAAGTTTTTGAAAATGAAAAGTGCAGGGGATATGCCAGCCTTGAACGCAGGCGGCTTTGAACAGGTACGTAATACACTAAAGTTCAACACTTGCCAATACTGACAGCATTCAAAGATACGCCGGTAGCCTTCATTCTACGCCTGTAGCTTTGAGTCGGTGTAGAATACAACGCCAAATTCCCAAAAATTTCCAAGAGTTACACGGGGTTGGTCCACGCTCATGAATACCCCTAACACTGGCAACGTATCCGTGTACGCCAATAGCTTTGGATCCTATGCTGGCGGCCTTCAACCCAGCGTTAAAAATTATGATTCTGTTCTAGTTCCACACCGTCTCTAAGCCGTTATCTTTGGAACCTCAGTAGTCAGCGTACAATTTGAAAAATAACACTGGCAACCTTTTCTAGCAAAAGCCGACAGTGTTTCATTCAGCGGCGTTGAAGTGCCAGATGTCGACGTACGCTCAAAATTAAACCTATACGAAAATGTTTTGTTTTCCCTGTTTTATTACAAAACTTATTCAGTTCAAAATTCTCCAAACTTAATCTAAACTTTCCAAAGCTTGTTATATGTTTTAAACACTATCCAAACAACATAAATTCTACTTCTAATAATCAAAACACCAATCACACTTCAACTACTCAATCCTTCAATCTTTCCAATATACTCATCCTCACATGTCAACACTCTCAACATTTGATCATTCAACCACAACTTTCCAACACTTCCAAATTCATATACACACATACAACTAACTTCTATAATAACAAAACACTTCTCATACCACCAACAAAGCATATGAATCATCAAACACAAGTTAAGTTTAAACCCTATTGTCAAGAATGATATTCATGCATAAGTTTAAGACATGAAAAAACATACTCACCAATAGAACTTTAGCCTTAGCTTGTGGTCCTTAAGCAAGCTTTTAGTGGTTATTTTGCAAGAGTTGAAGGGGCTAATAGTATATAGCCATGGAGAGATTTTGGAGAAAAAGAAGAATTTTAGAGCTTTGGAGTGTTTTTAGAGTCTGAAAATTTTGTACGAATTTTGACACTTTATTAGTTAATATTATCTTGTTATTTGACTTTTGAGGCATCAAAGTTAAGGTAAATAATGACTTAACTTTTGGCTAATTAATGATATTAGTTTAAGCCTTAATGGTGGTTTAAAAGCTTGATTTTTGCCTTATTTTTCTGCTATAAAGAGACTTATATGCATGCATTCATTTACTTGTTTTAATACATTCCAAACATAATTCATACATGTTAATGAAATCTAAATTTTATGAACTAAATATTTAATAAATTCTAGAGTATATCCATATTTTAACACAACAATAAAACACATAATTTATCATGAACATGAATCATATTCAACACATATAAAAGCATGTATAATTCCAATGACACTTTTATAAAATATGAATTAGGAATTTCATGGCTATTTCACATACATTTAGTACATATGTATATGATGTTGGGTACTCCCTAAAATTAATAAGTCCAAGAGTCCATGAGTCAAAAACCAAGATCTACCCATGATAATCTCCAAGTGTGACTCTATACAGAAATAATTTCACACAAAGATCATCAGGGTGCTACATTGATATCACCAGTACTCTCAGACCTCCAACCACGGCTAAGTAGACGTATCCCACAATGTTTATAGTTAGATATAATATTAGTTGAGTTATCAATCTATCTTAACAACCATAACCATCAAATAAAATAATACACTTACCTAAAAAATTGTTCTGTTCCAAATACTAAAATCTACTATTTGAATTGCACACCAATGAAGTTACTCATAATTTTTTATACATCTAATTTGACTATTATTTACATTCTTATAATTCACCGCCTTTGCTCTACTACTATCTAGGTTTCAAGATCTTATAATAAACTTTAATCCTAAAGAAAGGAGTTAAAATTGACTTCAATTACCTTTAAGCAAGAAAAAGGTGTCTTAGAGGATGTTATAGTGTACATAAGCTAATGCATGGGATTGTATGGGGTCAGGTATCACTTAGGTGAATTAAACATGTCACAAAAAAAGTGCACAATCAAGTATATGGGCATTACATGGACCTTGCATGAACCATGCAGGGGTGTTGCATGGACTGTGCATAGGTTGTGCACGAGGTATGCATAAGCTTGTGCACTGAAGTCATATAATGTTACATAGTCTAGTGCACGAACTCGTGTATAAGTCATGCACTTCCACAGTGCATATTTCATCATATCATAGAGAGGTATACTAGTGATACATAGGCTCTTGCATAGGTCATGCACTTTTAGAATTTACTATACCTCTATTGGCAAAAGGTACACAACCTAGTGTGTAAGGTCGTGCATCGGTTATGTACTTTCAAAAATTGTCTCCTTTGTTAATTTTCCTTTCGTTCATAATCCAAAAAAGGTTTTAATCCCCCTAGACATGTTTTTATCGCCCTAACACCATATACCATGCAATTTTTTTTTTATCTTAATACAATTAACACTCAAGGAACCAAAATTTATATCAATTCCCATTACGTTCTCACAAATTCTTTCTATCCTTCTCTCTTTCTGTTCTTAATTTCTTATTTTGATAATTTATCTCTAGAAATCTCTCCCAAATTGGCATTCTTCCGATAAAAGATGGTTAGCAATGTTGAAACTCCAAGAATTCATTATCTAAACATTTTAACTTGTTGGAAACAGTGAGAAAGGAATGAGAAATTCAATGACAATAGGAATTGTTTTAGAATCTTCAAGAATGATGAGAGTCAAATAAAGAAGAAGAGGTAATTTCTACCGAAGTTTGAAAGAATGTTGAGAGGTAGTTATATATTCTTCTGTGTATTAATACATTGGCTTAAACCATTTATCTTTTCAAAGTTACTATTGGTAAAAAATCGCCTTAGTCTTAAGAAGTCAGAATTACTTTCCAGCCTTCATTATAGAATTTTTATTTAAGGTGTTTCATTTAATGTAGTAATTTAATATATAAGTAACATACGTATGTGGTGTGAGTCATGTGCTTGCATATAAGAGAAGAGTGTTGCGCTTTTAGTAGCACTTCAAATGAGATGAAATTAAAGAGGGATAAGGGAGTACAAGTATGTGATATTAGGCATCTTAGTGACATGATTAGAGAAGCTAGAATGCTTAATTTTTGCAATACTTGATCTTTAGAGCAATGATAGCTCAAATGCAAGATGAGGTCCCTTAAGGGAAGAGATGAGTGATATTTTTAAAATACAATAATGGATAGCTACTGTTGAAATATTTCTATGATTAATAGATGAGATTGCTAAACCATTCTGGAGCCATTAATGGGCTTCCACAAAATATGTTTATAAGCGCAATAGATTTTCCAGTGAATTAATGAATGTACAATTCAACTATGATCCATCCTTTTTTTTCTTCATCTTTTCATCAAGGGAGGTGAATGGCTATCCTAAGATACTGAGTTTTAGGGTTTTCAACCTCTTTTTTTTAATTTGTTTTTCTCTTTTTTTTGTGTGTGTACTTATATTCAGTCATTTTTATTAGTAAATTATACCATAAAATATCAATGTTAAGGGGTAAATTATTTAAAGTATAAACGTTTTAAGTGATTTAAAAGAGAAATGAAAGTTTTAAAAATTTACTCAAACGAGGAAATGGAAGTGTTGATTCTTCTTTTTAACCACCGAGAAGTTAATACCTTAAATGAGCTTACTTCCAACCAGTGATACCTTCTGATATAATTTATCAATGTTTTATATATTTTAGTATATTATTTAGTTGCACATGTTTAATAGAATTACTTTGTGTATTAACCTTTGTAGGCCAATTAGAAATGATGTCTATCATGAAGAAGCAAAATTTCCTTTTTCATTTTTTCTTTGTAAGGAAAATTAAGAAGCACCATCTTCTTCGATGGAACAAAAATATAAGGATTCCGACATTTTTTAAGAAATCAAGCATGTCTTCTCTTTTATGCTTTGCTAATATTTCTCTTTATTTTGATTTGAATAAGCAAGAAAGGGCTAATAGAGTACCCAAATTATTCCAATTAAGATTCGTAATCCAAAAATATCTTTTAAAAAATTAATGCCAATATTAGAAACTGGGAAGAAATACATATTCTTGCAATCTTACTTCAATTCAACTGCGTTAAAAATTGATATTTAGAAACTATTTGTTGATACATACTTATATGAATCAAATTGTTAAGAGGGGAAAAAATGGCAAGTCATTAAAAAGGGGACAAGTGTATTATTATTATTATTATTACTATTATTATTATTATTTTGTTTGTTTGTTTGTTTGGATTGGGAGCTGGGGAGTGTGGTTTACTCTCCCTATATTTTTTTGTTCATTCCATGGACTAATGTTGCAGTAACTCTCTTTTTTTTTTTCACTCTTCCCTTTTTAGTTAGAGTTCTATTTCATTTTGTTTCCTATTTCATTATTTTTATTTTCGAGTTTCATATTATGCTGGTTTGCGAATTTTTGTTTCACTTTTATTAGTTTCCTAGAAATTATTTTGGATTTTTCCAATTAATTTTCTATTTTGATATGTTTCAAAATTAAATTTCCTTCTAACTTTCTATTTGCTAACTTATTTCTTTATTATTTTGCTTAATTTTAAGCCCCTATTTTGTAGGAGGTTCGTCAATGTTCTAAGACCAAATTATTGAGCAAACATTAATGATGTTTTTTGAGTTTCGTATTGATCTTGCTAAATTTTCTTTTTAGATCATATACCTAAAGCAACACTGGGGAAGACGTATGTTCATAAGAATCATGATCTGGTACTTCCTAAAATGGGGTAAAGATGTTAGATTATATATACACGTCTTGGATTTCAACATGATATTTTTTAATGTTCTATTAGGCAAACCTTAGTTGTGACTAAGTTATAAAATTACTGAGGTTATTTAAAAGGTTGTCGGGGAAAAAAAAGGAAAAAAACCGACAGTGAATTAACACGGGATAATATAAAAATGAAATTGAATGCAGTAAGCATGTAATGATAACTCCAATTACATGAAATTGTGAAAAAGGGAGAGAAGAAGATGTGGTTTCAACTGATGTTGAGAGAGATTACAGCAGTAGGTTGAGATGAGGAATTCTAGCTCCATGCACAGCCTATGACACTGAGGGCAGAGTCTATAAGATATCTTTTGTTGTCAAAGTTTTGACAACATCTGAATCAATAATTCTAGACCGATAGAAGGATAAACTTTGTGAGGTGTGGAATAGCTTCCTATTCATATCAAATAATTTGATTTCGACCGATAGAAGGATAAAATTGCAATATATAATTTAAACAAAAACCCGAATCAAAAGCCCCGACTATGCGACAAGCATAAAATGATAAGCCATGACGACGTGGATCCCACGGCGCATTGGCTGTGCATGTGGTTTGACTATTAGGTTCTTCTTCCATTCGATTATTGTGTAGAAATTAAAAGCAGTGATTATGATGACCATGTGATGTGATCAATATTCCAAGCAACTTTTGATTTTATCCTTCATGGCATGAGAGAGACGCTGGCTAGAAGTTTTTTTTATTTTTATTTATTAATCATTATTATTGTTTATTTTGAAACCTATGCTGCAGTAGAGACTAGCCTGAGTAATGGCCCTGTCCAATTCGATTGTCATCCTAATGTAACCATAGGGTTAAAGGATAAAACAATCATGAAGTCTTCAATCCTCCAGATTAAAACTCACAACTACCGAATGTTGGAAGGATCACTTCCAATGGCTGTAATATACAGGATATATTACAAACTTATGAAAACAGCTTTTGGATCTAAGGCTTTTAAGGTTGACAGGAGAGGTCAAACCTTATTAATCCAGACAGATCTTTCAAAAGCTAATGTTTCTATCCTAAAAAATGATCAATGGAACCAAATCAATCTACCCCAGCAATGGGAAGTAGATAATCCTCTTCCAAAAAAGATTGTGTATAACACTGAACCAACCAATGTTATACAACATCCTGAAGGAAAAGTAACCATTCAGTTTTCTAGGAGATCTCTAGATCTACCCAGAAATAATGTGGAAATTAGGACAATGTCATCTTCTTCTTCAAGAAGATCTTTTGACCTACCTCCACCGTGATTACTATTCCTCCTCTGTACCTCCTATGAATGTTAGAGCTCCCCCAAATCAAAATAATCCTCCTTCTGTTGAAAACTCTTGAAATTCCAAATCAAAGCAATCCGTCTTTGATAGGAATTGTGACTGGAGATAATGGTTTACCTAGATCAGTTCACCAACAAACTGGTTATGAAGAACCAGCCTTCTCAGAGGTCCAAGAGGATGAACTCAACGTTTTAGATAAACCTTTCACACCTGACAGGAAATATCTAAACAAAGAGTTTGTTCAACCAAAAATGAGAAAATCAGGAAATGGTATTTTAATACTTTTTCTGATTTTAAAAATGAAATCAAAGATGAATATTACAAATTCATGTTTGATAATCAAACCCAAATATTATTCTTTGATTGGTTCCAGGAATATTATTTGGCCCCTAAACAAATCAATGTTATAAACCATTGTTTTACTTGGCAGATTGGTGATGGACAAACAATTGAGTCCAACCATCCACCACTCACCCAATTAAAACAAGTTTATAAGAATAAGGAGATTACTCTGGCACCTTTCAAGTCTTCTGATAAAGAAGAAAATGGAATCAGGAAAATCATTGAGCAAAATAACTTTACCAATCAACATTTGCACACTATGGGCAAACAGTTAGACAGGATTGAAGTTATTTTGGATAATGATAAACCCAAAGTTTTCCCAAATGCTTTAAACATTCCAAAAAACCCTCTAGGAATTTTTAAAAGCTTTAGAGAAAAAGGAAATTAAGGCCCCTTTGATAAAACCTTTTGAATTTCCCAAAAAACCTTCTAAAGAATTTTTAGAAGCATTAAAAAGAAAATCAAAAGAACAAATGATTTCAACAAAACCCCTAATACTGCAACATCTTCTTATACAAAACTCATGAACTTGACCATTGAGGATACCCCTAATCAAAATATTAATGTTTTAAATGAAACTGATAACGAATCAGTTAACAGTTCACTTTTCGAACAAATTGATCAAATCAATAAAGTTACCTGGAAAGAACCCCAGAAACTTTACTATCAGAGAGCAACCCCTCCTGATGTTTTGATCGAAGAAAATGATGAAAACAATTATCAAAACAAATATTCTGCAGGATCCACTTATGAATGGAACATAGATGGAGCCTCAGAACAAAAAATTCTCAATGTTTTGAATCAAATGATAATGTTTTCAAACACCAACAAAGCAAATGATACAAGTGATTATCACATCGCCATAATGATAATTTCCGGTTTTACTGGACAATTAAAAGGTTGGTGGGATAATTATTTGGATGATGAAAGAAGGAATTTTATTCTTACTTCATACAAAGTCGATGAAGAAGGAATAAAAATCCTTGATGAAAATGATGAACCTATCCCCCATATGGTTAATACTCTCATATATTCTATTAGCCAACATTTTATTGGTGATCCATCTCACTTTAGAGACAGATCCTTAGAATTGTTGTCTAATATGAAATGTAAATCATTAGGAGAATTTCGCCCATATAAGGATGTATTCTTCCAAAGGTCCTCCTTAGAAATGATTGTAATCAAGCTTTTTGGAAAGAAAAGTTTCTTGCAGGATTACCTAATCTCATAGGTGATCAAGTAAGAAATAAAATTAGAGAAGATTACAATGGTGAAATTCCTTATGATCAACTTTCATATGGAGAATTAGCCTCATATGTTTCTAAAATTGGAACAAATCTTTGCACCAACATCAGACTTCAAAAACAATTGAAGAATGAACAAAGAATGAAACACAAAAGTCTTGGTGACTTCTGTGCCCAATATGATCCCTCTTTTGAAAATAAAAAATCAAAAACAAATGTACTGAATGTTTTTCTCATAAAAAATCTAAAAGAAATTTCAAAAAGAAGAAATTCTTTAAGAAAAATGAATATGAAAAAAACAACAGAACAACAAACCTTCCAAAAAGAAAGAAAAACAATTTTGGAAAAAACTTAAATGTTTCAAATGTGGAAAAATTGGGCATACGCAAAATTCTGCAAAATCAATAACAAAATCAATGAATTAAACCTTAATGAAGAAACAATGGAACACCTTTTGCAAATTTTTTGAAAATGATTATTCCTCTGATTCTGATTTATTTCCTCCTCTGACAATGAAGGAATTCAAGCCAATGACATTGAATCCACTTCTTCAGAAGAAATATATGTTCTAACCAAAGAAGAAGAAGATATTCTTCTAAAGTTAGACCAAATACCGATTCCGAAAAACAAGAATACATTAAGAAAATAGAAAAGCAGAGTATGAATCATATCATACCAAAGCTCCCTATAGTCTTAATGAAATTCTTGAAAAAGGAAAACCAAAACAGAAAAAACCAATCTCTGTCAATGATCTTCATTCTGAAATAAAAATTCAGAAAGAAGAAATCAAAGAATTAAAACTCATGCAAATGAAGTTGCAACAAGAATTTCTTGATTTCAAACAAAGTTTAAATCAGGAAGATTCTGATTCTGAAAAGAAAACAATATTGAAAAAATGAAGTCTTCAGAATCTCAGGATCAAGATGATTACCTTCTACATCTTGTAGAAGTAACCACTAGAAAATGGATCATCAACATCACTTTGAAAATCAACAATGAATTCATCTTGGAAACAACTGCATTATTTGATACCGGAGCAGATTTAAATTGCATAAGAGAAGGGTTAGTACCAACAAAATATTTTGAGAAAACAACCCAATCTCTTAGTTCAGCTTCTGGTAACAAACTACAGATTGATTTCAAGTTAACAGATGTTAAGATAATGAAAGATAATGTTTCTTATAACACTGCTTTCCTTGTCAAAAACCTTAAGCAGAATGTTATTCTAGGAACACCTTTCATCAATCTTATCCAACCTTTCAAGGTTAATGATCAAGGCATTGAGACTAAATATTTGAAAAACAAGATCATTTTTAATTTTGTCTCAAAACCTAGAACAAGGTCATTAAACCAATTAAAGGAAAATTCGATTTCAGAATTGAATTGCCTGATTCAATCAAAAGAAAAGCATTTGGAATTTTTACAAAATGATTTATCTTTCTGTAAAATTGAAAAACAACTTTTAGAAAAAACTCTAAAAGAAAATGTTTCTAAATTACAAAAAGAAATTCAAAAATCGATTTGTTCAAACCTACCAAATGCCTTTTGGAATCGAAAATGCCATATTGTTGATCTTCCTTATGAAAATGATTTTGATGAAAAGAACATTCCTACCAAGGCAAGACCAACACAAATGAATCAAATTGTTCTAAATCATTGTAAACAAGAAATCAATGATTTATTACAAAAATCCTTAATCAGAAAGAGTAAATCCCCATGGAGTTGCTCGGCTTTTTATGTCAATAAAAACGCTGAGATTGAGAGAGGAACACCTAGACTTGTAATTAATTACAAACCTCTCAACACAGCACTCAAATGGATTAGGTATCCAATACCTAATAAAAGAGATTTACTCAATCGCCTCTATGGTGCTAGAATCTTTTCAAAATTTGATATGAAATCTGGATTCTGGCAAATTCAAATTAATGAAGCCGATAGGTATAAAACCGCGTTTACTGTTCCTTTTGGGCAGTATGAATGGAATGTTATGCCATTCGGTCTCAAAAATGCACCTTCTGAGTTCCAGAGAATCATGAATGAAATATTCAATGATTTCTCCAACTTCATAATAATTTATATTGATGATGTGTTGATATACTCTCCAAACATAGATCAACACTTCAAGCATGTTAAATTATTTATGAACGTTGCTAAGAAAAATGGACTTGTTGTTTCCCCAACAAAAATTTCTCTTTTTCAAACGAAAATTAGATTTTTGGGATTCAACATCCACAATGGAACTATATTACCAATCCAAAGGTCAATAGAGTTCACTTCCAAATTCCCTGATGAAATTAAGGATAAGAACCAACTTCAAAGGTTCTTAGGAAGTCTTAATTATGTCGCGGATTTTTTCCCTAACTTAAGTATTATCTGCAAACCATTGCATGATAGACTTAAGAAAAATCCTCCTCCTTGGTCTGATAAACATACCAATGTTGTCAGACTTATCAAAACCAAAATCAAAGAAATACCTTGCCTCAATATTGCTGACCCATCTCTACAAAAAATTGTAGAGACTGATGCGTCGATATTGGTTATGGGGTATTCTCAAACAAGTCAATAATGGAAAAGAATGTATAGTTCAATTTGTCTCCAAACACTGGAATGAATGTCAAATGAACTACTCCACTATCAAAAAAGATTTTAGAGCCATTGTTTTAACAATTTCAAAATTTCAAGGAGATTTGTTAAACAAAAAAATTTCTTTTAAAAGTTGATTGTAAGTCAGCAAAAAATGTTTTACAAAATGATGTTCAAAATTTGGCTTCTAAACAGATTTTTGCCAGATGGCAATCAATTCTATCCTGTTTTGATTTCGATATTGAACACATCAATGGAAAAAAATACACTACCTGACTTCCTCACCCGTGAATTTCTGCAGGGAGATGCCTCCCAAGAAAGACAAAGGAAAGGGGAAAGCAGACCCCCAAAAAAGAAAGGTCTCACAGACATTAAAACATGGCTTAATGTAGCCAAACCCTTTGCAATAAATGAACCATCCTCTCAGGAGGTTCAACCCTCAAAAAATGAACCATCTCAAATGGTTCAATCCCCTTCTCAGAAATCTTCCCAATCAACGGAAGATTTATCCCAATTTCTTACCCCTGAATTGTTCAAGGCACTGGCAATGGCCCTTAGCCAAGCAAACACTAATCCATAATGGCCCCTGAGGCAAAAAATACACCTAACCCTTCAATGGCCCTAGTGGCAAAATGTACAGAAGAGGAAGAGAAACCTCTTAAAAAATCTCATACAGTGGTAAACCACAACAAGAAGTGTGGTTCTTTCTCGAAAGAAATCACACCAAAATTTTCAAATAACTGAGGTGGCTTCTTCCTCAAAGAAAGAAATTGCCCTCACAAAAATTTTCAAAAATCAGCATTTTTCATAAAAGCCATTTCCAAATATATCCTCATAGCAGAAAAGATGTATTTGAAAAGACCCTTATGAATATGCTAATAAAATGTTTTCAGAAAAATTCCATTTTATTCCAAATGACATTTTCAAAACTTTGGAATTCTATGAGAAAATCTTAACTGAAACTCAATCAGTTTCCTTTAAGCATTTTCAACAAAATGGAATAACCCTCTATTCAACTGCTAGAATTCGCAAGGTTTATAACTTTAGTGAATGGACTAGCACATTTGGAAAACAACCCTTTGAACCCATCAACTTTAATATCCCAATCACCAATGCTCAACCTAACCACCGAATGCAATATAATTATTATGATTATAAGCAGGCTTGGTGGAATGCTTTCTTTCGTTCAAATGCTACACGGACTCATACATGGCTCATCTTCTTTGACAAATGTTCTTCTAGAAACCTCCCCTACTGGTTTGCAAGCTGGTGGGATGAATTTGGAGCTGTGAAGAATCCTTCACCTAAATGCACGAAAGGATTCGATACCTTTCTAAAAAATACTCCTTAAAACCTCATGAAAAGTTTTTTAAGAAAGAAATGATGTTTTTCTTACATATCAGCGTTTCATGGGTAATGAGCTGGTTCTATGAATATAGAACCGATAATGCAGCAACTCACTCTCACCAGAAGATACAAAGTCAAATGGTGGGATAACTACAGAATTTGGGACAAACTTGAAGAGACTGCTATTATCCAATGGATTAATAGCCATTCAAGCAGCGCCTCAACAATGTCAACACCTGAACAACAAGCCCTTTCTTTCATGATAAGGATTTATATGTCAACCATGTCACAGGCTAAAACACCAGAACAATGAAGCAGCTTCTGGAATGGCCTTGGCAACCCTCAATGAAACCTCTGCTGGATCAGCCAATGATGAAGAATCAAGCATTAGTGGAGACTCCAATGAAGACGATTGTTATGGTATCAACTTAGCAGAACCATGACAAAGGTCCACCAATGTAATAGTGTAGGACTTAAATGTATGAAATACGTAGAATGCTACGTATATTTATAAGTCGTGCACTGTAAAATTATACACCAATTTTTGATGTACGAAACTTGTACATCTACCATGTATCACGAAGGACACTGTCTTTTTACTCTCGGATAAAACCACCGAAAGCAAAATGGTAACACCTTGGATTCTCTCAACTTTTATTGTTCATAACAGTAAAACCACATGACTATTCACTGTTTAAATAGTGAACTGTCGGCCATTATGTGTACTGTTCACTATAGTACAACCCTTATTTCTTACCTATATAAGCAAACTTCCTCCCACATACTCAGCACCAGTCTCCCACACACAATTAGAGAATACTCTAGGCAAAACTTTGTGAACCCAACCCTGCGAACAAAACTCTCCAGAGCAATTCTCATTCCTCCTTCACTCTCTCATCTCTCTCATACATTCTCCCATTCCCTATCCCACTCACACTCATACACTCTTCCACTCACTCTCTCATCCTTCTTCCTCTCTCTTACTTCTCACTTCTTCTCCTTTACTCTCACTGGTCCCTCAAGATTCACAACACACACACATATGCGTCATCTTGAGGTATATGTTCCGCACCTTCAGTATATGTAATATATTTTCCATTCAATAAAGAATTTGTTTATGTTATTGCTTTCTTTACTCATTGCTTCATAAGTAGACCCCTCTTGCTAAGGAATACCTGGCGTGGTGGTTGAAATTTCTTATTATCTGTGTTATTCCTCATATCTTCGTATATATATTTCATCTTGCGTTTAAAATATTGTTGTTTGATCCTTAAAACCTATGGATGATGGTTGAATCATCCCAAACCGGAAATTATGAAGGATTTTGATGAAGCCATAGATAATTGGAAAATTTTAAAGCTGGCTTACAATGAAATATGTCAAATGCCTAAATGGAAAATCTTTTCCAAAAATGACTATGTTATAGCCACAGAAGAAAAGGATGTTCCTATTTCTGATGGCCTCACCTCTATGGAGAATCTTCATAGGAAATCTATCAAAAAATATTCCAAGGATTGGAATTATATCCACATAGGTTTGGTTCAAGTAGGAGCTAAACCTCTTACTAAATTAGGCCTGGATACTTCTGTCCTCATGATACTCAGAGATCCTAGAGAACTGGAGTATGAAAGATCAATCCATGCTGCAGAAGAAACTAGCCTGAGTAATGGCCCTGTCCAATTCGATTGTCATCCTAATGTAATCGTAGGGTTAAAGGATAAAACAATCATGAAGTCTTCAATCCTCCATATTAAAACTCACAACTACCGAATGTTGGAAGGATCACTTCCAATGGCTGTAATATATAGGATATATTACAAACTTATGAAAACAGCTTTTGGATCTAAGGCTTTTAAGGTTGACAGGAGAGGTCAAACCTTATTAATCCAAACAGATCTTTCAAAAGCTAATGTTTCTATCCCTAAAATGATTCAATGGAACTAAATCAATCTACCCCAGCAATGGGAAGTAGATAATCCTCTTCCAAAAAAGATTGTGTATAACACTGAACCAACCAATGTTATACAACATCCTGAAGGAAAAGTAACCATTCAGTTTTCTAGGAGATCTCTAGATCTACCCATAAATAATGTGGAAATTAGGACAATGTCATCTTCTTCTTCAAGAAGATCTTTTGACCTACCTCCACCGGTGATTACTATTCCTCCTCTTGTACCTCCTATGAATGTTAGAGCTCCCCCAAATCAAAATAATCCTCCTTCTGTTGAAAATACTCTTGAAATTCCAAATCAAAGCAATCCATCTTTCATAGGAATTGTGACTGGAGATAATGGTTTACCTAGATCAGTTCACCAACAAAATGGTTATGAAGAACTAGCCTTCTCAGAGGACCAAGAGGATGAACTCAACGTTTTAGATAAACCCTTCACACCTGACAGGAATATCTAAACAAAGAGTTTAGTTCACCAAAAATGACAAAATCAGAAATGGTATTTTAATACTTTTCTGATTTAAAATGAAATCAAAGATGATTATTACAAATTCATGTTTGATAATCAAACCCAAATATTAATCTTTGATTTGTTCAGGAATATTATTTGGCCCCTAAACAAATCAATGTCATAAACCATTGTTTTATTGGCATTGGTGATGGACAAAACAATTGAGTCTAACATCACACTCACCTAATTAAACAAGTTTTATAAGAATAAGGAGATTACTCTGGCACCTTTCAAGTCTTTTGATAAAGAAATGATTGCCATCTGGCAAAAATTTTAGAAGCCACTAAACAGATTAACTTTTCCCCCCCTCATGTGCACACTAAATTAACTTTTCTTCTTTAAATATTAATAAGACCACTAAATGTCTAAGATATTTATGGATGCTCATATGGATAAGTTTTATTGGTGTTACTTAAACTTTTTAAATATAATCAAATTATACCAAAATAATATTTTTTGATCATAAAAATATCTAGATTTTTTAAATCTTACAATCATGGTATTTTTATCGGAATCTGGTCAAAAGTTCGACAATATACTAACGTGACAGGAAATCTACATTATAAAAAGTAAATTTTTTCTTCGACATCAACATATTTATTTCGTTCAAATGTGCCGTTAGTGCAAAATTTTTATTTAGATATAATTTCATTATATTAAAAAAAAATTGCACTTGATTTTTACCATTTCAACTTTCAGTTTTTTATCATATTATCTAACAGCATATAATATGATGCAATTGTATCACTTTTTAAAGTTTTTGTCCTATTGCATAATTTTAAGATATACATTAAGTCGACACAAACCTATTTAGATTTTGTACGATGATTGTATTTGCCAAGAGTCTAAACATGAGTGGATCCATGGGCCGGTAGGGGCCCCGGACTCGAAAATGTTGGTTTTTAAAATAGTTTTTAAATAAGAAAAAATATATGTATTAAATTTGTCACGCCCAATGGGTACCCTAAACGTGACAGTCCGCCACACTCAATATTAAAGCTTAAGTATGACAACCTTAGTCATTTCCAAAAGCTTTTATATTAAGTGTAGGGCTTACTTTCACAATTTTTAGAGGACCATATATGGAATAATGAAGCTTAAGGAGATATAAAAACATATTAAGAAAAGAAGAATCACAATAATTATTTGTCATGGCAAAAACTTTACAAACTTAGGGACAACTCCCTAAATTACTAATCTATTATATACATATTAACATGCTAATACTAAGCTATACTTTATCCAGATTTCTAATGTTCAAAAGGGATTACCTGCCCGCATGGTCCACGTGGCCTTAACCATAAGTACGGGAACTGCAAAAGATATCTATTGGGGTATAAGCTAATAGGCTTAGTGAGAACTATTTCCATAAATAACTTCTTGTAACAAGATTCAAACAAGTTGATTTAATCAAACAAATGTAATGCACAAGCACGTGGGCAAACAAGCATATAGCTTTCCGGGAACTATATGTTGAATGGATTTACGCCCTCCATTCGGGGTTTGGTGATACTTATCCTCAAAACAAGTAGTTTTAGTAACAGAAAATTTAAGCTTGCGAGCACTCATCGCCAAGCATTCATTAAAAAGTTTTAAACTTGCGAGCACTCATCGCTATGATTTGACCTTGCTTTCGGATCAACCGCCAAGCATATTCCATTAAGCCGCCAAGCAATCGCTTTCGGATCTCCCCAAGTGTTGCTTTCGACATGAGCTTACTATCCTTCTCACCCAAGGATAATAACCCAACCATGCAATGTGACTCACTTCGTGGTATGCATGAGTTCATTAATTTATAAAGTCATAACATAATTATTTTCAACTTTATGGCGATCAAGGAATTTCACACAAATCAATATTAAACTAAAACAATCACTTAGAACAATTCGGCTTCGATATTCTTAGAATTCTTTCAAGGAATTATTTTACATGCATATCGGTTTATCTTTTCCTAACTCTAGTGCAACTAATTTACAAGCACAACAAGTGTAGCATTTAATGGAAATAAACTCACGATGCCATTGTCGTCTATTCCTCTAAGCGGATGAGTCGTTCACACACTCCACTTAATCGTAATAGTTCTCGGGTAAAGGAATCCTTCCTCGGGGTCACCTAACCAAAGAAAATACCCACAATGAGTTTTTCTTGATGATTTTCTTGAATTTTGACAAAACAATGTCAAAGAACGTTAAAGTTCGTATAGAAGAATGTTCCAACTTAAAATGGCCATAACTTGGTCATTTTAACTCGGAATCGCGCATATAATATACCGATTTCTACCTACTCGAAAAGATCTACCCATTTCCAAAATTATTTCCAACAAACAAAGCCATATAGGCTCCGAAAAAGTGGCGACAAAATTCACCACGGATTTCCAAGTAAAAACAACTTTGGTTCAAGAAATCAAAATTTGTTTGATAAATACTTAGTTATCTATATAGTTGAAAAATTCTCTTTTTATAACTATATAACTCATATTTAAGCATGCTCAAGTGTCTTGTTGTCCAATTTATTTTTCTTAGGTAAAATAATGTCGGGTTGAAGCTTTTCGGAAATTGTTTTTGTAAATTTCTTTGAAATGAATACCTTGTTTTCTTTATTTTCTAAAAACGTTTCATGTTGGTTTTATTTATTCTTTTCTTAGTGACCTTTGAAAATAAAATTTTCTACTTTCTAAGTTACAATAATACTATATTCGAAGTTTTCTAGGAAATATGCTATTCTTCATTTTTCTTGTGTAAATTCCTTTGTTTACTTGTTTTGCAAAAAATTACTTGATATTTCTCATTCTTTTTCTCATGTCTCATATTTTTCAAAAATAATCATCCATGCATGAAAATTTGTTTTCTTCATAAAAACAATGTGAAACAATTAAGGACTTTTTGTAGAAAAACTAATTTCTATAATCCTTATTATCTTTTTTTGTGTAATTTAAAAAGAAATAACTTTATTATTTTCAAACCATAAATTTTCTTTGCCTATTTGTTTGCAAGGGTCTTTACTTAAAATTTCCTTAGTCATCCATCTTATTTTCTTTCTTTATGAAAAGAACCATTCTTGTAAAAAAAATATTTTCTTTTGAAAAACAAGGTGGGATAATAAAGATCTAAGTGGCTTCTTAAAGTAAAAGTAGTTTATAAAATTATAGTGAGTTCTTTTGTAACATGAAAAGGAATGAGTTTATTTTGTGTTGCTTTATAGATTTTATACTTTATCTAAGTGACAAAATTCTTCTTTTTGTTTAAATAAAATTATGGACAACAATCTAAATGAACATGATTATGAGAATAATAATAACCAAAATAACATAAAGCATAATAATAAAGTCAAGTATTGGAGTCTTAGCTTTTTCAAGGCTCCCGGGACTAAGAAATAGACTAGTCCCATAATGAAATAAAATGAAAGGAAGAAAAACTTATTTTGACTTGATGAGGACAAGTCTAAGACTAGAGACTAGTCTTAAAAACAACTTGGAATAAATAAAATGCATTGAAGTAAATAAATTGCATGAAAGGTAAATAAATTGCAAGATTATGAGCTTATATGCTTTAAATAGTATATAGAGCTATATAGATATAATAGATAGTTATGAACATAAAAGAGACATAAATGGATATAAGAGAAACATAAATGAGTATAAATGAAACATGAACATAAAGGAATTGTGGTTATGAACAAAAACAAAGTATGAACCTATTGTTGCTTTCTTAACCTTCATGGTTTTAGAAAACACACACTAAGCTCATACTAAGTAGATGAACATGAAGAAAGCTTGGAAGATTTTCTTGAAGAAAGCTTACTTAAAGAGAGACTAAAGAGATTTTCTTGTAAGAACTTCTTGGAGAGAATTCTTGAGAGATTTTAGAGAGTAATTTTAGTGTGAAGTGGTGTGAAAGAAGTGAAAGAGGAGGGGGGTATTTATAGAAATTGAGGAGGGATTTTTATGTGATTAAATTAAAGTAAAATTGAAACAAAAATTGAGGAGAGAGGGAGAAGTGGGCGCCAGCCATTGTGTGATGAGGGAGGAGAGTGATTTATTTTTTACTTTTGATAAAAATAAAAGATGTAATATGTAAAGTAGATGTGATATAAAGTTATGGGAAAGGTAAAAAGTAAAGATTATAGGTTATGTAGAGTGTAAGAGTAGGTGTAAGAAAAAGTAGAGATAAAAGAATAGTATAGAATAGTAATTAATAGTGTAATGTAAAATAGATATGACAATTAAAGTACCGGTAGTAAGAAATTACGCGTATAATAGCTATAGCTGTTATTTTTACTTACCGAAAAATTACGAAACTGATATTTTTGGAAAACTTATGTTTTTACAAGTCTAACGGTGTATTCGGAATATTTTTACTATTCCGAGCTTCCGGACACGTTTTTTGAGAACTGTGTTCGATCGGATTTGAAGGACACCCGAATTTCACGAAACTGAAATTTTTATAAAACCTATGGTTATCACGAACTATTCTAGCTAATTAACCCAACTTCGTTTTCTAGGGCCAAAGAAAACGGCAATGCCGGATTTAGATGGATACGGTAAACTAGGGTTTTGTTGACTTTTAGGGTTTCGTTTGACTTCCTGTTTAGGGTTTTATGCTAAACCGATTCCGAAAATTTAGGGTTTTACAATATTTATATTATAAAAAGGCAAAGAATAATATAAATTTAAAGATGGTGTAGTCGTTAAGAGTTTTGGTTTTACTTTCATAGGTTCAATTCCCCATGAGTGGACATTTTCTTTTTCAATACACATTTTTTTCTTCTTTTCAATATTCATTTATTACATTATCCTTTTTTCTCGTCCAATTTTTTAACTTTTTTCTTTCATAACAACTAATATAATCAAATTAATTTATCATAAAATTTTCGTAAATAACTATTTTTTATTCATATTACACTACAACTAATAATTATATTATCCATATTTTAAAATTTTATGATTTTATCATATAAAATATTTCTAAATAACACTGATTACCATCTGTTAACTTTATTTTTTTTATTGATAATTAATTATCAAGTAATATATGCATGATATGTTATCAAATTGACTAAATATCCTTAATTATTTCTTGAACAATTTTTTTCATACTTAATAAAGTTAGAAAATATCAAAAATAAAATCATTAATAAAACTTTTATGTATACATAAGGTGTAATATAGTTGTGATAATAAGTAAATACATATTAATAATTTTAATATTAACTTAATTAAGATCTCCCAATTATCTCATCATGTGTCCGTTCCTTAGAGAGAACAACAAAGCATAGCAAAAATTTTGTTTTTACATGGCGAAGCTATGTAGGAATGAACTTGACACAGTCTATCTTTTTTTTAAATTTTTTTTTTCAGGGATCCTTGCAATAGCATTATGAAATATTTTTATATCTTTAAGAAAATTTTCTGCTTATTCAAAATACTAGCATAGTTTGATATAAATATATATATATATATATTCTAATTTATTTTATAAACTAACCATATTGCCTCAGCATAAGGTGAAGCACCTTAGTCGTGCAATATTTAAAAAATAAATAAGGAAATCAATGTTGTCAGGTTAATTTCATTGATGGTACTTGAACTTTTTTGATTTAACAGTTTTGTACCTAAAAAAAAATTTTTCCCACAAAAATAACTAAACTTTTTAAAGTTTGCACCGATGGTCAGTATGGTTAGAATTCAGCCAAAAATCCAGTACTTTACTGACATGACAAGTTATCATATTAAAAAAATTAATTTTAAAATTTCTAGACAAATGTTTGTCTTTTTCCTTAGGATAGAAGAGAAGAAAGCAAGAGAAAATAAAAACAGAGAAAGACAAACCCAAATCTCGATTAATCTTATGGGTTCCTATATAATTTTCATGCAAATCTTAATGAAATGAGCTAAAAGTTATAATTTTATATATGAGATCTGTGCAAAATATGAACTTTTAAAACTAAATCTAAGATTTTTCCTTCATCAGATTTAAGCTTATCCACATTATAAAATCTTCATCAAAGTTTAAGTTTTAAAAATATAATGCACAGAAAATCTAGAGAATAGCAACATCTTCTTGTTCTTCCATTCTATAATAGGATTACTTCGACGAAACCCAAACGACTAAGGACATGAACTATCGCCTCGCATTCTTCGCTATCGAAACATCATCAACAAGCATTTTTTGCCTCTATTGAGCCCACCAAACAACTTGCTTCAACATCCCCAATCCATCCGACATCCTTCCTGCCATCGCTCTAACTGTAAGTGGTCATTACTTGCTAGCAACTTGTACATACGTTGGTGACAATCCAACCTGTAAACCCCGGTTTTCCTAGTAACCGAGTAAACTTCGAAAACCGAAAACCAAAACCCTAAACTAGATTAGCTTAAGCTTGAGAGAGAAACCTAGAAACCCTGGATCCGGCTTTTCTTCAATTTCAAACTAAAAGAACTTTTGTAAAATAAATTAATGTGGAATATTGTTCTAAAATATATTTCAAACCCTGAAAAGATTTGATTTCGAAAAATTTTCTATTCCGGGCCTTCCTAAGATCCATTACAAAAAGCGAGCCCCAGAACTCGAAATTCGAAAAATATTCCGGAATACTCTTTAGAATCGAAATTTAATGAGAATTTCAAAAATATAATTTTTATAATTTTCCGGTTTATAAAAATTACAGATATAACATTTTTCTCGTATTTTCTTTACTACCAGTAAAGTAATTATCTTGTTTATTATTCATTATTATTTACAAGTACAACCTACTACACTCACAAGCTACTCCCTACTCTTACATCCTTACAAACACTCAATTACATTTTCTTTTCCAATAAAAATTTGTCTCTTAAGAATTATTACAATTTAAGATATATTATTACATAAATTACAAAACAAAGTAAATTAAACTCACTCCCTCTCACCCCTCCTTCCAAACCGACGCACAACCCCCCTTTATTGCCTTAATTTGTTTTATTTTCTTCCTTTATTATAATTAAAACAAACCCTAATTTACTTACTATATAATATCTTTTATGCCTTCTCTCTCTTTCATTCATTTTTCACTTTTCAAAGACTCACAAACTCTCTCTATTTCTTCTTTGTGCCATAGCACACACACACTCAAACAAGTTCAATTTCTCCTTCATTTCTCTTTCATTTCAAGCTTTAGGTGATGGATCTTAAACTTTCCTACATTAAATCTTGTAATGGCAAGATTATTTATGAGTATTTTCATGTTTAAGTCCCCATGAACACTTGCTATGGACCAGAAAATACTACTACATGAATATCAAGCCATCACAAGAGTAGATCTTGTGTTTAAATGTGTTTCATCTAATGATCTTCATGTTCATGCATATAATAGTAGAGTAAAATAGAGATCTTGCATAAAAATCCATGCTCATGTTTTCAAACTCCATTTCATGTATCATAAGTAGTAGATCTAGCATTTAAATGCTCATACTATACTTGACATTCATGATCTTGTGAATATTTAGTGTATTAGTGCATTAATGATTACAAAGGTTTTTTCTTGAGTATATAAATGTTATAGTTAGTCGATCTTTAAGTAGATGAGACAAGAAACTTAAAAAAGGAAAAATTTTTGTTGAAAGGTTCAAACGAAAATTCGGATGACTTCAAAACCATGTATTAAAAACCCTTTTATCAATTCTAAAACTTGTGTTTTATATGAAAAATGAAGATTATAGGTAATAGATATCATTAAGTAGTGATTTTTCTAAGTTGAATTGAGATTTGCTAAGAAGTATATGCAAAACAAAGAATAGAAATAAGATAGGAAATTTTGAGTTGCTAGTCAACTTAAGAAATTCGTAATTTTGGCGTAATACCATAAAAACATCCATTTTTCCAACTCAAAATGAAAGTTTTATTTAAGAAATGAAGTCTTTAAGGGATAGATATAATGGAGCCTTAAATTTTAATGTATTAAACATGTTTTTTTTCAAAGAAATCATTCAAAAACTAATTTTTCAAAATTTGGATTTTGGAATAACCCCTATTTGAAAACATGTTTATAAAGTATAAAATGAAAATTTTATGTAGAAATGAAGGTCCCAAGTAATAGATATAATGAAGACTCAATTTTTAACAAGGATGATTAGATTTTCATAAGAAATAAATCCAAAACCAATGGAAATGATCAAAATTAGGAAACTAGTTTTCTTAAAAGTAAATAGTTATGGAGTCCTAAAAATAAAAAATTTCTAAAATTTCCTTTTAGTAAATATTGTCAAGAGCATGCATACATCAAGTTCATAACATGCCATTTATGATAGGAAAATTATCCATATTACATGTATAGTTGATCTATATTCTAGAAACATTACAAGCATTCACAAAACTATTTTTTTCGGAATTGGAAATTGCTACTTATCAAAACTGATCAGAATATTTGGTAATCCAAATATTTTCAAAAATTTAAAATAATATTAGAAATAGATAGGTCTTTCGAAGTAGATAGAAATCAGTATATAATATGCTAAATTCTGAGTTAAAATGAGTAAGATATGACCATTTTAAGTTAGGACTTCAACTTAGGTGAAAATTGACGAACTTAGTAAATAGAATTGTTAAGTTTATAAGAACTTCATAAGAAATACTCTTTGAGGGTATTCCTTGTACTTGGATGATTTGGATGACGGATTTCCACTCCCTGAGGACTACAACGACTAGTAGATTTCTCTCCATGGCCGAGTGAGTTCATTTCTTAAATAGTTGTGCTCATGTATGTGCTTGTAATCGTAGTGGCATTAGAATTAGGAAAAGATAAAATGGTGATGAGTTGTAATCTAATCTTGGTTGAAGGAATGATAAGTATATCGAGACAAGACTTATTGTAAAATCATTGTATGAGCTAGTATAGACTTGGATTGTCTGAAATTCTCTATGATTGCACTTAACCTACATAATTAACATGCCACAATTATATGAATAAACTGTACATGCATATCATGTAGTGAGTCATATTGCATTAGCTAGTATACCTTTAGTGGGACAAAGGTATATTAGCGGAGGCGGGGAGGCCAGTTTTAACATTAAGGATGGGAGATCGCTTAAGTTAACGGAAGTGGGGTAGGCACTTGAAACTACTACATAAAACAATGGATGTTGTATAATTAAGAGAAAGAGATCGGGATTATGGTTGCATGACTTATGGACCACCCAACCCAACCTTGAATGAAGGGCGTAAATCCATTCACATATGGCTATTGGAAAGTCATATGCTTGTATGCTCATTTGCTTGTGCATTCACATGATTGATTAACTATAACTTGCTTGTATATATATCTTGAATGAGTTTGTTATTTGGAAATGAATCTCACTAAGCCTGTTAGCTTACGCCCCGATTGTAAGCCCCGGAAAATTTCAGTAAATAATTCCAAGATGAACTTTGAAAATAAACCCTAAAAATTACTCCAAATTAAAACCGGACTTCAACTAGTCCAAAAACACGAGCGAATCCAGAAATTTCCAAATCTTGAGAAAAATAAGAATTCTTAAAAACAAAGTAAGAACTCAACATACTTCAATTCTAAAACCACTACGTACGATAAATTCCATACGTAACTCCGATTTATAAAATCGGGTAATATAGATCCCAAAAACTAATTATTAAAAAGTAAATAACGATTAACTTTCGGAAATGAAACCCAATTCAAAAATTCTGAAAACGTTGAGAGATATTAAATACTTACAAAATAAAATTTAAAATAACTTTTCTCAAAATCAAATATGTTATATAAACATAAAATATCATATTCCAAATTGGTAAAGACCTAAACCGGAAAATCACCCAAGGAAACCCTAAGTAGAATGCAGTAGTTTAAGTCCGGCAATCTAGCGCCCTTAACCCTAAAGGCCAGGTATAGTTTAATTATGTAGAATAGCTCGCAGTGATATAAGTTTGTTTACAAATATCAGATTGGTAAATTTTGACCTATTTCGAACCCATTCGGATACAAACTTCGAAAAGAGTGTCTCGGGGCTCGAGATATAAAAAATATACCATTATTACCGTTAGACTCGTAATTTTATAAGATTTCCAAATATATCAGTTATATAATTTTTCGGTTATAAAAGTTACAATTATAACCTTTTTATCGTGTTTTCATTACTACCAGTAATTAATTAGTCTTTTGCACTATTCACTTTTATTTCATTACACAATTTTATTATTCTTATAAAACCTTATATTTTTAGATAAATATTTTATATATTATAGAAAATTTTGTTTTCTAAAATTTAGTTAGTTCGGGCTTTTACGGGATCAGATTCTATTTAAAACCCTATACTAAAAATAAAATAAATTAATTTAATAATTAAAAAATATTTTAAAAATATTTTATTTTCATAAAATAATTTTTTAGAATTTTTCGGGTCATAAAAAAATCATTTATAACCCATATTCGCGTATTTTGATCATACCGGTAACATATTAGTTAAAATACTAAAATAATTCAAATAATTATTTAATTTTAATTATGAAAAATCTGCTGCAAATATTTGAAATAAATTTTCTAATTTTATTTTATTTTATTAAGAAAGTACTCTTACAACCCATACTTTCAAGTACACCTTACACATATCACTTCCTTTTCACTTCAATCTTTCTACACTTTGTCCCACACTTTATGGCAGATTTTTCCTTCTTTATGGCTGCCATTGTCCTTTAATTACTCCTATTTTGACTAAAATAAATAAATTCTACTCTTTCTTAAAGAAGCTACACATACACATTTATTACACAATTTAATTTCAAGTCAAATTCAACAAAACATTCTCTCTCTACCCAATTCACGTTAACTCCCCCACTTCCCACCACACCACACCTCCCCCCCCAAACCAAAAAAAAAAAAAAAAATTATGCCTTGTTTTATTTTTTTTTTTTCCTTTTTCATTCATTAATACACTCATTTTCTCTCTCTTTCTTCATTACTCCATTTACCTCTTTCATTCCTTAGCTTTTTCTCTCTTTTTCCTCTCTTTTCTTCTTCATTTTGTTCTTGTTTTCTTAAGAACACAAGCTGCCCCCATTTTTTATTAGCTCCCACCATATTTCTTGAAGATTTTTAAGCAAATCTTCTTCTCAAAGCTTCCATAGGTGATATAGGTAAAGTGTAATGAAGTTTCATGCATCAAATGACTTCCATAAGCTTAAAAGCTTAGGATGATGATGCCAAAAATGAAACACTCCTTTCTCTATGATTTTTCTCTTGTATCATTTTATTTTTTGTTTAAAGTAGTTATATTTTGTAGATCTAACTTTTTGTAGCTTTGATTTTCGTTTATGCCATAGATCTTGTTATTTGAGTTGTTATTTTTGTTATTTCTTATGATTTATGCATAGATCCATCATCCACATGTCTATCTTAGTGATTCATGCATTTAAAACTAGTGTAGTAAACTAGATCTAGTGTTTTGAGTTCATAAAAGCATTAGACTTTGTTTTATGTTCATGAACAACTTGTAATAGCATGATGATAGTAGGAAAGTTTAGAAAACTCAAGATCTATTTTATTTTCAACAAAAATCATTTTTGAAAATTCGGATGAAAATGGAACCATATTTAGAAAAGTTATTTTTCAACTTCAAAATGTGTATTTTTCATTTAAAATGAAGGGCTTAGGGTATAGATAACATAAATGAAAGATTTTGATGAGTAAAGTTTAGATCTATGAGTTTATAGTTTACTACCATGGGTTTCTTTAGATTTGTTCATATTAAGTGTAGATCTTTTGAACTAAACAAAAATTGTGAAATTCGTATTTTGGCAAGACCCCATTTAAAAACCACTTTCCAAGTGTCAAAATGTAATTTTTACTTAAATAATGAAGGCTTAATATATTATCATCAAGACTTCTTTTTACAAGAATCAAAGGTGATTTTCAAAAGTTATTTTCAAAATAAAAATCTCATTTTCGGATTTTGGCCAAGGCATATTTTAAAAACATGTTTTCCAACTCAAAAATGAAGTTTTTATTAAGAATGAAAGGCTCTTAAGATAGGATATGTAAGGAATGGATTTTCATAAGTTTAGATAGATTTTATCAAAAGATATGTCCAAAAATAATTTTGTAAATTCGGATCTCAACCAAGACCAATTTTTAAAACCCATTTATCAACTCCAAAACTCATGTTTTATGTGAAAAATGAAGGTATAGGTAATAGGTATCATTAAGTAGTGATTTTTATAAGTTGAAATGAGTTTTGATGAGATTAATGTATAAAACAAGAAATAGAATCAAGATGGAAATTTTGAGTTAGTAGTCAATTTGTGAAATTCGTAATTTTGAATGAAGGCCATAAAACACCTATTATCCAAGCTCAAAATGAAAGTTTTATGTAATGAATGGAGTCCTTAAGTAATAGGTACCATAAAGTCTTAAATTTTAATGCATTAAACAAGTTTTTCCCAAAGAATCATTCAAAAAGTGGATTTCTAAAATTCGGATTTTTGAGTAAATCCTATTGAAAACATATTTGCAAAGTGTAAAATGCAAATTTTTGTGTAAAATGAAGTCCTTAGTGGTTATGTATGATTGAGCCCTAATTTTCTAAATATCAAATGATTTTTACTTAAAGGAATCACTCAAAAACTAATTTTATAAAATTCGGATTTTGGAATCAACCCACTTGAAAACATGTTTACAAAGTGCAAAATGGAAATTTTTATGTAGAAATGAAGGTCATAAGTAATAGATATAATGAAGACTCAATTTTAACAAAAATAATTATATTTTCTTAAGTAATAAATCCAAAACAAATGGAAATGATCAAAGTTAGAAAACTAGATTTTTCATAAGTAGTTGTTATTATGGTCTTGCAAAATAAAAAGTTATAAAATTTTCTTTTAGCAAAAATCATCAAGATCATGCATACATTAAGCTCATCTCATGTCATTCATGTTAGGAAATCATCATATTGCATGTATAGCTAATCTATATAGTAGGAACATTACAAACATTTACAAAACTATTTTTCGGAAATTGAAATTGTTACTGTCTAATCTGATCTGACCTTTTCGAAGCTTCAAAGTTTTCAAAACTTAAATAATATTATAATTAGATAGATCTTTCGAAGTAGATAGAAATCGATATATAATTTGAAGATTCCGAGTTAAAATGACCAAGTTATGGCCGTTTTAAGTTGGAATTCCGCTTAGGACGAGAATTACGAATTTGATAGTTCGTATAAATCGTTTGGATTAGTTTGAGTTGAAATACTTATTAGAGTATTTCTTCCTTTTTGGGGGATCCCGAATTTGACGATTCCCTACCATCGGATTACTTTTACTAAAAAACCGGTGATCCAATGGCCGGGTGAGTTTTCTCCTTATTTTGTTACCTTGTTTGTGCTTGTAGCTAGTTGCATTAGAATTATAGGAACAAGATAAAAATCGATATGAATGGGGATGAGATATATGATGAGACTGTGATGAATGTATGCCAAAGAATACTAAAGCATATCAAAACCATGATTCGATTGGATAACTGCACTGTTTATATTATTTCTGTTATGTGTATGATATTGGTTAGTCACTCTAAAGAATGTATGAATATTTTGACCTAAGCAAAAATTAAATTGGTCCTGCATCACATCGGACATATTGCATTTGGTAGCGAGCTACTCCTACGCAGGTCGATCGGTATGGTCCGATGATGACTCGTTTGGATAACGAGATCGATGCCAGAGCTCATTCATGGGAACTAAGGCGCATGTGGATGCATTCCATGGGTGAGCCTAGCCGAGTCGAGTGCTATAAACCGAGAGCTTGGGGACTAGCAGTGGTCATGGAGACTTCAATACCATTCCTAACCCAAGATACGGAGGGCGTAAATCCATTCTGTGTGTGGGTTCCGGATACCCATACATAATTGTTTGCTCATGTGTTTGTTCATACATAGCATATGGTTGATTATAACTTGCTTGTTATGGTACAGAATTAAGGGAATTCTCACTAAGCTAGTGTAGCTTATACCCTAATAGATGTTTAAATGAACAGGTTATCTCAAGAATGCAAAGTGGGGACTGAGATGGTTGGAGCCAAGAATAATTTCGGAATTCCGACAGGAAATAAGAATGCTTGAAGTGATTAGCTAGAATTTATGTTTTTCCTTGTAATAGTCTTATGTATTGGAATTTTTTATGAATGTAATTGAAGTATAATGTTTTGTATTTGGAGTATAGTAAATTGAAATTCCATTACATTGTTACTCAAGTTATATTGATATAAAATGTATCATTCTGATGTGTCTCCTCCATGTGTTAGACGCCTTGTACATAGTATGGAAGCCTTCGTGTGATATGGGTGGTCATTCTTAGGCTTTAATATTGTGTACGGCGGACTGCCACGTTTAGAATACCCTTCGGGGCGTGACACCGATAGTTTTTGTTGTAGTGTTCCAATTTTTGGATGTTTCGAGAGAACATTTTTCATAGATTTATCTTTTGGATTAAGGAGGTTTTGAAGAAGTCGGGACCTAGCTATAAGCATGGACTTCTAGGAAAATGGATTTAGACTGGATAGACTTCTATTATTTTGGTAGGGGTATGCTCCCTTGACTTTTCTAAAGACTTAAGTTATTTATATTATTGTGATTTCTATTCTTAATGCTATTGTATGTGTAAAGACCCGAGACTTAGAGTACCGAGTCCCCAACCACATATAACGTTTTCACATTATATGTAAGGTTGTCCTAAAACTAACAGTTTATGAAAATTGTTTGATCAAAATCACTATAATTTTACAAAGAACTTTTAAACAAAACAAGATTGCTAACAAAAGCAATCTATACATACATTTACATCATATAAACATTGTTTAGTGCCAATACAAGACACTACAAAATTTACATGTTTTCTTAAAACATAAAAACCCTAAAGGATCTTAAGGTCTTTACAAAAATTGGCTTAACTAACAAGCCTTCTATACATAACTTTTCCCTTAGAAAATTCCTTCCAAAGGTCCAGGGTGATCGGATCCTATTCATCCCACTCATCCAGAAATCTCTCGAAATCGGACCCATAGCCCAAATCATCATAAAACTCGTCTCCAATACCTGTAAAGCAGCAAAAGTGAGCCAGAGGCCCAGTACACAATAACGAATGCAAAAACAGATCATCAAGACAATGTAATGCATCATTAGACGGTGATTATCTTTATTACACTTTCTTTCACAAATCAACAAGAGGGTATTCAAACCCCGGTCACGCTTCAGGAATTCAGGGATCCTGAGTAACAGCAGCTGCTCAGGGGGTTGATATAAGCAGTCCGAATACTTATATCTCCTATATCTATTTCATGAAGATAATAGCTTCATTTAGGGTTTAAAAGCCGTTGCCCGACTCTACTTAAACTCAGTTCATAACATGAGCCTAGTTCACAAGTTCCCATAAACTTTGAACTAAATCATGGTATTTCCCCCTAAGTTTAAGCAAACGTTACTCAGATGCTATTCCCCCCTATCGGCTACCCACTTAACCAAAAAGAACGCTATTCATAGTGTACCATTGCATCATGGTAAAGTCATTACATCATGACTTGGTTAAGCGCCTAACTAACATGTCATTACATCATGACAGGTTTGCTGCTACTCGAACCAGATTAAACAGCGTAATAGACATCCAATTCATTCAAATGTTAAGTCAAATCGATTTAAATCAGATTAGGAATGCCTATTCCTAGCAATCATCAAACAAGTTATTGCGTACCTGAACTCGTTAGTATATAACTAGGATCTCTCGGTGAAGAACTAACCGAAGAATCCTTAACTGAAATAGAAATATCACAATAATCAATAAATATAGATATCACTCTCACAATTATACCCATATTATCTCTATATATCACAAATATATCAAAGAAATTCAAATAATTGAATACAAAGTCATAAATAAGCATTTAAACATCTTATTGTATCCTAGATCGCTTAATAAATACTTAATTGCTCAAATAACAAACTTTGGAAAATTTTAGAAAAAGTTTTTAAAATTCAAAAGCACAGGGGATACGTCGTTACTCAACGCCGGCGGCGTTGAGCCGGTGTTCAATACTCTAAAAATCAATACTGCTAACGCTAGCAGTGTTCAAGGGTACGCCGTCTGCCTTACATTCTAAGCCGGCGGCCTTGAGCTAGCGTAGAATCCAAAACCTAAAATTTTCAAAACGTCTAGAGAGGTCTAAGCTGTCCACTTACCTAGATACACGGGCAGCTTTGACACATACATCGACGGCCTTGATTCCCAATGGCCAGCGTACAATATGAATGGAAGAACGCTGGTTGACTTTCCTAGCGAAAGCCGGCGGCGTAGAAACTCAAATTGCCGGCGTACGTTCTGAAGAACAAATGGTGGCAATTTTTATTGTAAAAGCCGGCGGTGTTGTAAAGTGGTGTTAAGAAATTTGAATCCAACGCTATCTCTACGCCGGCAGCATTGCATTCCTAGGTGCCGGTGTACGTTTTAAAAACAGGCTTAAATGAAAAACACAAATCCCCTATTTTTCTACTTTGAAAAATTCAATCCTATTACACTTTAAAACCTTCCTCAACTACATTTTCAACTTCATATACTCACTCCTATCTATACTACTCAATCCTAGCAACTCAAATCATGAAATCAACATATTTACACACTTTCAATTCCACTTCAATCCATTCTAAATTTTCCTACACAAATCCTCTTCACATCCTCCCAACACTTCATATCACTTCAACCATACATGCACAAACTCACACACTCAAAAACACATTCCTAGCTCATCTCAATGCGTGAACAAATAATTTAAATAACACTAAACTCATTCATTCAAAAACTCATACAACACAACAAGAAAGGAAAACAAAACAACAATCATAATTGAATCCACTCACATGTAAATGTTTTGCCTTGGAGAGAACTTGATTTCCAAAGCTTGCTATTGTTCTTAGTTTAGACTTGGAAATGGAAATGGAAATGGAAATGGAAGAAGAAAAAGAAAAGAAAGAAAGAAAAAGAAAATTCGGATAAATTAATGGCTGCCCCTAAAAGTTGTCTAATTGAGCAAAATTAAGACTTAAACATATTCCAAATTTACCCTTGAAGGCACATGCAACTTTAGTTTGCATTTGGGGTATATTTGGGTCTCATTTGAAGCTTCATTTGGGCATAATTGCTAACTTAACTACTAAGAACTTTATCAACTAACCTTAAGCAAAATTAAAGTTGATTTATAAATCTAACTTAATTTAACATCTTAATGTATAAGAAACATAATTAATAATTTTACTACACACACACACACATTAATACATACAAAACAAAGATATTAATTTCAATATATATACAAAATAATACATTTTAGACTACTAGCAACACAACCATGCTCATTCAATTCAACAATTAAAATAAACAAATAAACACATGGAATTTAAATAGAATTGCAATCTAGGTCATTTCAGTATGCCTTCTTAAGACTATTCGATTCAAAGTATGATCCTAAAAATTGTGTAAGTACATCTTGCACCCGATATGTAAACTTATGGGATGACTAAGGTTGTCATACTTACGTTTAAATATCAAGTGTAGTGGACTGTCACGTTTTGGGTGCCCTTTGGGGCATGAAACAACCTAGGTGTCCCCTGTTCTCACTTGCTCTAGGCCTTCTTCCCTGCTCTCTCTCTCTCTCTCTAAAATCCATGACAACAAATTTCATCACTACAAATTAGCCATCGTCTGCACCATCAAAGCCCATTTCCTCAACAACTCATCGAACAACACCATCTCTCTCAAACCTACTTTCTCTCTCTAATTTCTCTCTCTAATCACTCTTTCTCTAAAACCCAGCACCTTCCTTCTCTCAAACTAAACCAAAACATTCACCATTATCTTCTTTTCAACCTCAATCTTGAGCCATCATATTCGTCTCCACTATGCACTCATCAAAGGCACCTCCTTCAACCAAAGCAAACCAAAAGAACATGTCGCACCAACCAAACCATCTTCCCAAACCAGTTGAAATGGATTTTTTTTCCACCATCACTTTCTATGAAATGACCCAAAGTTGACTTATATTAATACATGTAGATTGATTGTTGCATGTGTGTATGTGTATGTGTAGAGTGAATTGTGGTGTTTGCTATAGTTATATGTGTTAGGAAGTAATAACTAAATATGAGTCTTTGGTAAATGTATTTAGAATGGTAGTTTATTCATGCTATTCAATTATTATGTTAACGTAAGTGGTTGTTGTAGTAATTAATGTTTGATGAATTAAGTGTGTTTTGAGCTAAGTTTATAGTCTTTAACTTAGCAGATTTTTAGCCTTCTTAAGCTCAAAGTTAAGCCCAAATCCAAGCCCAATTAAGGCCCAAAGCCTTTACCAAATCTACCCTCCAAAAGTCAATATAGATTAGGATAAACATCAAAGCCTATTTGCACATTAGACAATCCAAAATAGAATAAAAGGAGAGGAAAATTCGTAACTCTATAAGGACAACAATTTCCAACACCCAAATCAAGTTTTATTGGACTCAACACACCAAAAATCCTTCCCCAAGCCTTATATATACATTGAGGTAAGTTTATTTGATGTTTGAGATGTCTTATTTTCTCTTAATCCATGAAATATGCATGTGTAGTATAATACAAGTAGTTGATATGCTAATTCTTGTGGAAATGTTGTATAGAGGTTAGGAAAGCTTTAGAATGCTTGGCATGTTATAGATAGTTGTAGTAGGCTCTAATGTGGTTTGGAATGAGTTGGAAGAGTTAAAATGTAAAAAAATTTTGTGTTTGGAAAACAGAGGAAATTTGCAATAAGAATTGCAGTATACGCTGTCTCGTACGCCGCCGGTGTTAGAGTTTTTTATGTCTAATCTTTTGAAAATTATCTTAAACACCGTCAACTTGAAGTCGGAATTTGCGGACATTAAGATTTTTATTTAGGATCTTTTGAAATTTTTCTTAAACGCCACCGGCAATAAGGTCAAAATTTGCCGGCATAAAGACCCAAAGGTTCTGTATAGAATGCATACTTCTTAATGCCACCTTATACACCACCGATGTATGATCCTACACCGCCGGTGTTAAGGTTTGTATTACCGACGTTAATGGCCATCGTGAACTTTGTAAATTTTAAATTTTTCTAACTTCTTCAAACATCTTCCAATACATGATATAAGACTTTTTAATCAAAGATTTGCTATATATATATGTGTGTGTTATGTGATGACTTTGGATTGTTTTTTTTACATAAGGTTCAATAATTTTCCTAAGTTCTAATATAGTGAATATAAACTTGACTTAAGATAGTAATGTGATATAGTTGATTTATGTGGAACAGAGATAGATACTCAGTTGGAGATTCTCGTCAATTCCCAAATCAAACCAGATACACAATACTTTGATTGATTGTTGCTTAAGATAAACATATACCAATTTGACCATAATCGAAGAATAATAAGAGATATTGAAATTGGTTATCTTAACGTCATTGAATCCGAAACCGGGGAGCGACAACCTTGTCATGATGCAATGGCACGGTAGTTTAGTACTTAGCCCAATCCTATGTCATGATGCAATGACTCAAATCCATGATGCAATGGTTTACCATGATGCAATGGTGGTTTTTTTTATTGGCTAAGTGGGTAGCTAATATGGTTAACTATATCGGTATATTCTCTACTTAGGCTCGGAAGGAAAAAATATGTTTTAGTTCACCGGTATGGGACCGTTGAACTAATTGTTGTTATAGACCGAGATAAGTAGAGTGTATAAAGGAGTGTGAACCCTAAATGATGCTATTAATATTCTTTATCGGTTAGATGTAGGAGATATAGATATCCGGTCTATCTATATCAACCCCCTGAGTAGCTGCTGTTACTCAGGACCCCCAGAATTCCCAAGCTTGAATCGGAGTTTAAATACTCCATTGTTGTTCTATTCACTTAACTAAAGATAATGAAGTTGTGGTGATTTATTGCATTGCATTTAGTTAAGTGAGCATGGCATATGTATTTATTTGCACTATTGTTTATTGGGCCTTTGACTCATGCTGCTATCTTGCAGGTGACCTTGATGACGAGCCCTATAATGATATGGGCTATGGGATTGACTGGGAGGATTCTATGGATGACTAGGAGAGAGAGACCTAGTATATGCTTAGGATTCCTTTTGATGTAATTTTTGTGAAGTGTTTAGGCTTATTTGTTAAGCCTTGGAATGTATTTTGATTTGAATTGTATATGTAATATAGCTAGGTTTTAAGTAAGATTCCTATGTTTATGTGATCTTTGGGAAGCAGTAATGTATATATATGATGTATGCCTTGTATATAGGTTATGATCCACTACTTATGTAGTGGTAGTGTTTTTTAGTTCAAATCATGTGAATGTTATATCTGTTTAAAACAGGCAGCTATTATAAACACCTCTTTTTAAGACGACCTTACGTATAATGCTTGAATATTGTTCCTAATATTTGGGTATTATGCGTGGTCGGGAGATTTGACACACTTAATATTTGGGTTAAGTGGGCCGGTTCTTTACATTCTCTCTCTAGTTGGGATAGATTTTTTTCTTTCTATGGGCATAGGTATGTGAAGAAGAAGAGAATTAAGAGGCGTAGTAGAATGAGAGAAGAGAGAGAGAGGGGAAGAAAAAAAAAGAAAAAAAAAATATAAACATGCTGACTTGGAACTAAAAAATTAATTTTTTTAATATGATAACTTGCTATGTTAGCAAAGCACCGGATTTTTGTCGGATTCTAATCACAATAGCTATCGGTGCAAACTTTAAAAGTTTAGCTGCTTTTATGGGAAAATTTTTTTAGGTACAAATTTGTTAAATCGAGAATGTTCAGATTCCATTAATGAAATTAACGCCAATGTTGTCCTTAGAAACCGCTAGCATTCATGGGAAGTCTGAAATTAAACACAAATCACGGTAATACATATTAATGGATGCTAATGAGTAGTGAGAAAATCGAAATTAAATATAACTTTTATATATGACTATGTCATTTAATAATTAAATATAAATAAATTATTATTATTATTATTATTATTGTAAGGACTCTTTCCAATACAATCCTAGATCAACATCTTTGGAACGTGTTGATGGAGGGGAGAGCTGAAATACCCCAAATCTTTACCTAGATTAGAAATTGAGTTTAAATAGATTAAATGAATAAAATGAATTATAGGATATAATTAGACAAGTTGGCTTAATTTAATTAGCTAATAATTAAGTTGGTTTTGAGATTTGAAATTCCTCAAATCCCTAAACATGTTCTAAAAATGTTTAGAGGATTCCTAAACATTCAATTTAGACCAAAAATATTAATTCCTAAATCTCAGTAAAATTTGAGTTCATTTGCTTGAATAAAAATATCAGTTCTTAAATCCGAACTCAAATTAAAAATCTTTGTATCCAAATTAAATTTCTAAATTAAGTTCTTATTTTAAGATCTTAATTTATAGCCTATTGGTTCAGAAATCATCTTTTAAATACTTCTGAACTATAGATATTGATCTGATAGTTCTAAACCAATACCCTATTTCTAAAATATCAAAATTTTAAACTATATACTTTCCTTTCTTTTATCCTTTTTGGCTGCCCTTTCTTTCCCATTTATTTTCCTACGTTTCCCTCTCCTTCTTCTTCTTCTTCTTCTTCTCTCTTCTTTCTTTCTTTTTCCAAATTCAAGACTTGATCTCAAGATCAAAGCCAACTAGAGGATGAATCAAAGCTAGAGATGAACAAGATGAAGGAAAACAAGCTAGAAGTACAAGAAGTTGCATGATTTAGCCAAAAAGATAAGTTTTCTATTTCTATTTCTCTTGCTTTTACTTGTTATTTACCATTGTAATTGATGAATTGATGTTGAATTGGGTTGAAAGTGTTGTTTATTTTTGTAATTGTTAAGTTGAAGTTTGATATGGGGAGTGGTTGGAGGAAGAAGATGATGAATAGTGATTATGGGGGTTGATGAAGTTTGAGATGTTTGATGTGGTGAATGTGAAGTCTATGTTGTTTGAATGTTATATTGATCATATAACAAGCTTTGGGAAACTTTGGAATGAGTTTAAACGACTTTGAGAAGTGTAAAATGCATTTAAGGAACAAAGGGTTTCGTCATTTAAAAAGAGATCTACAATTTTTGTGTTTTGAGGTTTTACAAATTCGAAACTTATCAATGCTTAAATTTTGATTATTTCCAGCTGCAACACTTTCCAAAACAAAGTCAAAAACTTGTTTTTGTTTGTTAAATGTGTTTTTGCTTAGGAAATGGATCTTTTTGAGCTAAAATGAGATAGAAAAGTGATATTTGATGTGTTAAGTGAATTAGTTCATGTAATTAAACATGAGTTAAGTAGATTTATAGATTTAACAAATAATTAGATTAAATGTAGAAGTTAGTTATAAAATGAACTTAGTTAACAAACCTAGGTTCAACTTGACTAAATGAACTTGAATGAACTAAATGGATTAGATTGTTTAAATTTGATGAATTTGGATAGGTTTAAGCTAACTCGGATTAAGTGACTAGATCTTAGATATATAATGAATTAGTAATTAATCTAAGTCCAACTTGGCGTAATGAACTTCACTAAGCTAAAATGATTTAGATTTAAGTTTAATCAAATTGACTTAGTAAATGAATCAAATGACTAATTTTAATCAATTTGGCTAATGTTAAGCTAAAATGAGTTAATAGCTATTAATTAGCTTAGATGAATGAATTAGGATGATCTTTGAATAATATGGAGAATATGTTGTTTCAAATGTATGTTTACTTGGAAAATGAATGTTTTTGGTTTATGAATTCTTTGTTAATGCTTTTGTAATAAAACACTATAAATAAAGAGAAAAGAAATTCTTTGACAGACAAAGGAGAACTGTCTATATTTTGGCGGGGCGATCTTCGCAGCCATAGTGGGGTTCCACATTAGTGTCTACTCAAATAGGATCTTAATAAAATTTGGTATAGATGATATAGTGATTGATTAGATTAAGCTAGTTTAATTGATTTGTTTTTTTTTTTTAGTTGTTCTGTAAGGAGTTGGTGGATCTTTTACAAAAGGAAATAAACTCATTTGAGTTTCTGTCAAGTAGTGGACATCGTCATTGGGTTAATGTTTTTCTTACAGGCGATCTTATATAAGGTACGCAGTAAGTTGCGTGTTGAATGTTAGGATAGGCATCCTAAACTGATTAAGACTTAAACTCGGCTTAATAATTAATGAGTGTTGGTTGTGTTATTCGTCGTTGAATCCGGTTCGAGGAGCGACAACTTGTCATGATGCAATGACAATGTTAGAATAAATACTTAGGCCACTTATCATGATGCAATGATATGGCTCGGCGGGTTGTCATGATGCAATGACAATATTATAATAGGCGCTTAGGCCAATAGTCATGATGCAATGACTAGGCTCGGCGGGTAATCGATAAGGAATGTGGTAATTGCGTAACGTTTACTTATTCTTGAGAGGAAGTAATATGATTTAATTCAATGTTTATGAGAGCATGTGAATTAAATTATATTATAGATTAAGTTAAGTGAAGTTAAGTAGCGACTATGAGTCCTGGATGAGATTACTGTTTCTTTTTCAGCGTAATGTTATCTAGGAGGTATAGGTATTCGGGCTACTAATATCAACCCCCTGAGCGTCGAGAGCGTTACTCAGGATCCCCAGATTCCTGTGGCTTGCTTCGGAGCGTGAGTGCTCCTGTGTTGGTTGTTTATTCACTTTAAAGAAAAGATAATAATCTATGGTTGTGCATTGCATATAGTTTAAGTCGTGTGCCACTCCGTGTGTGATTGTGTTGCTGTGTACTGGGCTTCGGCTCATTCTTGTTGTTTCTAAACTTTTTGCAGGAAATGTTGTTGATGTTGTTGATGATGATGATGCAATGATGACTTGATGATGATGTGGAGGTTGTTGATGTTGTTGTTTTCTTATTTGTTGTTGATGTTGATGTTAATGAGGATGGTGATGGTGATGATGATGATTGATGTGATGATGTTTGTCCTGGGTTTTGGGGGACTCTGATGTAGGAGATTGAGTGAAGTGTAATAGGATCGAGATTTTTTTTATTTGTTTCTTCTTTTGTTTTTTTGTAAAAGGGCTGGATTATTTGTAAATTATATTTTTCTTTTAAGGGTTGTTAATGCCCTAATTGATTGTAAATGATTATCTACCACTAAGAGTGGATCATAAAGTGTTTTTATAAAGTTAGTTTCTTAGAAAACCGTGTTGCTCTGTAGGGAGTAGAAGTTTATAAGTTTTTTTTAAAATTTGATTTTCCGCTGCTAAATCCAGTTTTTGCCAGAATCTAACTAAACGATTTCATAATCTAAAATGGAATAGCAATGTTCAACATAAACACCTTCTTTTAAGACAACCTTACGTATAATTCGCAAGAGTTATACGTGGTTGGGGACTTGGTGTGCTTAATTTGAGAATTGAGCATGTCGGGTCTTTACAAATGGTATCAGAGCAATGTTTATCTTGAACATTACTTCTTGCATAATGAATTAGGATTCGTTTAGAATCGGTGAGTTGAGTGCGGGGAAGTTTGGGAATCCAGTTTTTTAATTGGCTTGTTTGTTGTTTCATGTTGCTTGATAAATCATTAGATAGTAGTTAATAAAATTGATTTGACACACTAAATTAATCAACTTGGCCAAATTTATTTTCTGTTGATATTTGAAAATGAACTTAAATGAACATTATGATTCCTATGCTGTTTATGTATATATATGTTTCTTTTAATTGATTTCTTTTATAATGTAATGGTGAATGCTATGTGATATATATATATATATATATATGTGTGTTTTGTTTATAATATAATTGTGAGTGCTTGTTTGATGCTTGCTTGTAAATTGAAATTAACTCAATTTGACTAAATGTAAATAGAACACAAATGATTTAGACAAACACTAGGATTTATCCCCTAAATCCTTTAAAATTTGAGATAGACTCTTAGGTGCTTGTGTGTTATGTATTAGATGTGTTGTTTTAATAAAATTTGATAGACTATAATAGGGATTTTCTTTCTTCCTCTCTTAAGTCTAATTTGTTGATATGTTGACAAAATTGAGAAATCGAAATGAGAAGAAAATTCAAGATTATAAGTGACCTTGACTTCTTAAAAGTGTAAATGTGATAAACATATATTGGAATCAAATAGAAGAAAACTCAAATATTTCAAAGTAAATATGATTCCTTAAAGTTACATATGACCAACATATATCTCCCAAAATCAAAACTAATGTTAAAGCTTAAAATGAAGAGAATCAAATAGAAAAGAAAATTTGAAATATCAAATCGACCTTTACGTATCAAATTTATATATGTGAGAGATATAAATTAAAATCAAGTGGAAAAGAAAACTCAAAATGAAAAGAATGATTCCAAATTTCAATTAGATTGGGAAATAAATTTCAATCTACCCAAATCTACTAATATGACAACATATTCGAAAATCTAATGATATAGCAAAACCGAAATTTTGAAATTGACTATCAAATCTAAATCAAATACAAGTTTCTTACAAAATCAAAAGATTAAAAATGAGATAATTGAAGAAATATCTTAAGTATATCACGGGTAAAAGTGTTCAAGAAATTTCCAAAAGTCAATTTCATATCAAAATGGAAACCAAGATTTGAAATCCTAAAACACTTAATAGATAACTATTTATCATCGATTCCATATTCTCGATCCAAAATAAAATTGATTCCATATATTTGTACGACCAAAATGACATGAGACGTCTTGATTACTACCATATCAAGATGAATACCAAACATAACATCTTTGATCATTAAAAGAATTTAGATACTGTATGTTTCATATGCAAATTGATATATATATGCAAGTGAGAATGGAATAGTGAGTTTATAACCCTCATTGTTGAGTCGTTTTGTTATGTCTTTTGTTTCTTTTGTGTAGGTATTGTTGTTGTGTGTTATCTCAAGGCGAGATACACAGTGAGTAAAGTCGTTTGTTGTTTTTGTTTGAGTGAGTCTTCTTAAAATGAGTCAGTGGAGGGTTAAAATCGCTAAACTAATTCCTATTGCTTTATATATTTTGAAGTTGCATGGAAAATCAATTGTGTAAGAGTTAAAGAGACATTAAAATTTTCAAAATCTTAAAATCAAAACATGAACAAATGATTTTCAAGAAAAGAATGAAATCAATGTAACTCGAATATCAAAATGTTTCTTGTAAAGAAAATGAAAAGAAAATTTTCAAATATAAGTGATCAAGGAAAAATGATTCAAAATCCCAATATGTTTTCTGAAATCAAAGATAATGAAAAATATCCAATAGAACTTCAAAATCCTTTTGACAATAATCATATACAACTAGAATTTGAAATTTATATATGTTTTCCAAATAATTCAAAATGAAGAAGTATAAGAACAAAATTTAAAGAAAATGATCAAAGTGCGCAACAGAAGCGTAATGGAACCATAAAGATTAAGTAAAAGTCTTAAAATGATAAAAGGTTTTTGAGATAACAAAGTTTGAAAAAGATATGATATGTCTCCTATCAACAAAAGTTAAGTGAATTTCGAGGACGAAATTCTTGTAAGGTGGGAAGAATGAAATACCCCAAATCTTTACCTAGATTAGAAATTGAGTTTAAATAGATTAAATGAATAAAATGAATTATAGGATATAATTAGACAAGTTGGCTTAATTTAATTAGCTAATAATTAAGTTGGTTTTGAGATTTGAAATTCCTCAAATCCCTAAACATGTTCTAAAAATGTTTAGAGATTCCTAAACTTGATTTAGCCTAAACACTAATTCCTAAATCTCAGTAAAATTTGAGTTCATTTGCTTGAATAAAAATATCAGTTCTTAAACCCGAACTCAAATTAAATATCTTTTATCCAAATTAAATTCCTAAATTAAGTTCTTATTTTAAGATCTTAATTTATAGCCTATTGGTTCAGAAATCATCTTTTAAATACTTCTGGAACTATAGATATTGATCTGATAGTTCTAAACCTATACCCTATTTCTAAAATATCTAAATTTTAACTATATACTTTCCTTTTCTTTTATCCTTTTTGGCTGCCCTTTCTTTCCCATTTATTTTCCTACGTTTCCCTCTTCTTCTTCTTCTTCTTCTCTCTTTCTTTCTTTCTTTTTCCAAATTCAAGACTTGATCTCAAGATCAAAGCCAACTAGAGGATGAATCAAAGCTAGGAGATGAACAAGATGAAGGAAAACAAGCTAGAAGTACAAGAAGTTGCATGATTTAGCCAAAAAGATAAGTTTTCTATTTCTATTTCTCTTTGCTTTTACTTGTTATTTACATTTGTAATTGATGAATTGATGTTGAATTGGGTTGAAGTGCTGTTTATTTTTGTAATTGTTGAGTTGAAGTTTGATATGGGGAGTGGTTGGAGGAAGAAGATGATGAATAGTGATTATGGAGGTTGATGAAGTTTGAGATTTTGATGGTGAATGTGAAGTTTATGTTGTTTGAAATGTTATATTGATCTATAACAAGCTTTAGGAAACTTTGAAATGAGTTTAAACAACTTTGAGAAGTGTAAAATGCATTTAAGGAACAAAGGGTTTCGTCATTTTTTCGTTCCAGTGTACACAACCTGCTACAAGGATGTGCACATGGCCGTGTAGGACTTGAAATTTTAAAAGTTGCTCTCAGGTCATTTTTTTTACCCAACACGGCCTCGATACATGGCCGTGTACCCGGTCGTGCAGACTTCCCCTGTTTCGCAGCTCTTTGTATTTTAACCATAACTTTTCATCCGACCTCCGATTGAGGTGGTTCAAGTTGCGTTGGAAAGATTAAAAAGAGATCTACAATTTTAAGTTTTGAGTTTTTATAAATTCGAAACTTATCAATGCTTAAATTTTGATTATTTCCAGCTGCAACCACTTTCCAAAACAAAGTCAAAAACTTGTTTTGTTTGTTAAAGGTGTTTTTGCTTAGGAAATGGATCTTTTTGAGCTAAAATGAGATAGAAAAGTGATATTGATGTGTTAAGTGAATTAGTTCATGTAATTAAACATGAGTTAAGTAGATTTATAGATTTAACAATAATTAGATTAAAGTAGAAGTTAGTTATAAAATGAATAGTTAACAAACCTAGGTTCAACTTGACTAAATGAACTTGAATGAACTAAATGGATAGATTGTTTAAATTTGATGAATTTGGATAGGTTTAAGCTAACTCGGGATTAAGTGACTAGATCTTAGATATATAATGAATTAGTAATTAATCTAAGTCCAACTTGGCGTAATGAACTTCACTAAGCTAAAATGATTTAGATTATTTAAGTTTAATCAAATTGACTTAGTAAATGAATCAAATGACTAATTTTAATCAATTTGGCTAATGTTAAGCTAAAATGAGTTAATAGCTATTAATTAGTTAGATGAATGAATTAGGATGATCTTTGAATAATATGGAGAATGTTGTTTCAAATGTATGTTTACTTGGAAAATGAATGTTTTTGGTTTATGAATCTTTGTTAATGCTTTTGTAATAAAACACTATAAATAAAGAGAAAAGAAATTCTTTGACAGCAAAGGAGAACTGTCCATATTTTCGGGGGCGATCTTCGCAGCCATAGTGGGGTTCCACATTAGTGTCTGCTCAAATAGGATCTTAATAAAATTTGGTATATGATATATAGTGATTGATTAGATTAAGTAGTTTAATTGATTTGTTTTTTTTTTTAGTTGTTTGTAAGGAGTTGGTGGATCTTTTACAAAAGGAAATAAACTCATTTGAGTTTCTGTCAAGTAGTGGACAGTCATTGGGTTAATGTTTTTCTTACAGGCGATCTTATATAAGGTACGCAGTAAGTTGCGTGTTGAATGTTAGGATAGGTATCTAAACTGATTAAGATTAAACTCGGCTTAATAATTAATGAGTGTTGGTTGTGTTATTCGTCGTTGAATCCGGTCCGAGGAGCGACAACTTGTCATGATGCAATGACAATGTTAGAATAAATACTTAGGCCACTTATCATGATGCAATGATATGGCTCGGCGGGTTGTCATGATGCAATGACAATATTATAATAGGCGCTTAGGCCAATAGTCATGATGCAATGACTAGCTTGGCGGGTAATCGATAAGGAATGTGGTAATTGTGTAACGTTTACTTATTCTTGAGAGGAAGTAATATGATTTAATTCAATGTTTATGGGAGCATGTGAATTAAATTATATTATGGATTAAGTTAAGTGAAGTTAAGTAGCGACTATGAGTCCTGGATGAGATTACTGTTTCTTTTTCAGTGTAATGTTATCTAGGAGGTATAGGTATTCGAGCTACTTATATCAACCCCCTGAGCGTCGAGAGCGTTACTCAGGATCCCAGATTCCCATGGCTTGCTTCGGAGCATGAGTGCTCCTGGTTCATGGTTGTCAAATCGAGTTTCTACGTAGAATCGCTAAGGGGTTCGTAGAATCGGAACGTAAAATCGAAACGTAGAATCGTAAGATTCTACAATTAATGTAAATTTACTTACAAAAACTATTGATGTACTTACTGAAATAATAAAACTTTAAATAAATTATGAAAATAAAAAATTTAGTATTAAATTAATTATGTACAACCAAAATTTAAGTTTTATCAATCATAATTCACATACTGTCATTAATATATTTATTGCAATTTTATAATTAAAATAATTATTTTTATTTAATAATGATTCATAATCTATAATTATTAAAATGTATTGCAAATCATTTAAATTATCATGTGTGAGTAGCTTGTTTTGTGTAGTAATGAATATTTTCATGTTCACTATATATTTGCACAAAAAATCATTATATTTATGGCAAATATATTTATAGATAGAAAATTATTAAAAAAGGGAAAAAACATAGCACTGTATATATTAGTTTAATTTCATTCAAATATTCAAAATATATCATAGTATACTAACCTAAAAGAAAATAACTCTCTAAAAAATACAAAAAAAGGAAATAAAAGGAAAAATATTAAAAAAACTAAATTAGTTAGATTAAGATAAATATCAAGAACCAACCCCAAAAACCCTAAATTTAAATATATTAAATTGATTGCATTTTTAAAGTTCAAATAGAAAAAAAAAGTGTAAAATTACAACTTTAAGATTTTACTACGATTCTACTTACGATTCTACTACCGATTCTACCACCGATTCTAGCGTTTCTACTCACGATTCTACGATTCTACTATACGAGTTTACTCAAAAAACGATTTGAATGCTAGTTGAATCGAAATATCATTATCAACTCGTAAACTCGTAGAAACGTACGAGTAGACTCGGGAGTTTGACAACCATGCCTGTGTTGGTTGTTTATTCACTTTAATGAAAAGATAATAATCTATGGCTGTGCATTGCATATAGTTTAAGTCATGTGCCACACCGTATATGATTGAGTTGTGTTGCTGTTACTGGGCTTCGGCTCATTCTTGTTGTTTCTAAACTTTTTGCAGGAAATGTTGTTGATGATGATGATGTAATGATGACTTGATGATGATGTGGAGGTTGTTGATGTTGTTGTTCTTATTATTGTTGTTGATGTTGATGTTAATGAGGATGGTGATGGTGATGATGATTGATGTGATGATGTTTGTCCCGGGTTTTGGGCGACTGGATGTATGGGAGATTGAGTGAAGTGTAATAGGATCGAGATTTTATTTTTATTTGTTTCTTCTTTTGTTTTGTTTTGTAAAAGGGCTGGATTAGTTGTAAATTATATTTTCTTTTAAGGGTTTGTTAATGTCCTAATTGATTGTAAATGATTATCTACCACTAAGAGTGGATCATAAAGTGTTTTTATAAAGTTAGTTTTTAGAAAACAGTATTGCTCTGTAGGGAGTAGAGTTTATAAGTTGTTTTTTAAAATTTGATTTTCCGCTGTTAAATCCAGTTTTTGCCAGAATCTAACTAAACGATTTCATAATCTAAAATGGAAGAGCAATATTCAACATAAACATCTTCTTTTAAGACAACCTTACGTATAATTCGCAAGAGTTATACGTGGTTGGGGACTTGGTGTGCTTAATTTGAGAATTGAGCATGTCGGGTCTTTACAAGAGCCTTCCCTCCCTCATACCTTACTATTGCTATCAAAACGGCTATAACTCTAGATGCAAATTTAATTTTGCTTTCAACAAAATCACCAAATTCCTTAGGTGATCCTACTTGCTTTGGTTGTTGCGGTTTGGTTGCCATAACTTCCCTATTGGGCGATGCATCATCAATACCTTCTTCCAAGTTGACCACTGGAAACAATCTCTAGTGAATTCATACCCATTTCGCTATCGCTCTCTAAGTACCTTCTATTCTGACGCTTAAGGTATGTTACGGCATTTAGAACTAGGCAAAGGAAATTATTCAACTGCATCTCATGTATGTTTTCTGTTAATACTTAATTTTGCTATTTTTAAAGATAAGCATTTTCATTCAAAACTTTAAGGTAATGCTTTTTTGGGTGCCTCTGTTGACCATTTGCCCTTTAAGATATAATGAAGAAAATAATTTTAGTATTTATTAATTATTTTATCTAAAAGCAAAGTACCAAATATGATTTAAAAAACAAATTATTTTAGAAATTAACGTCTTAAGCATTTAAGTTCAATTTTAGAGTCTAAGCATATTTGCTGCAAACTACTAGAAAAATAGCCTTTAGAGACAAAAAATTTGTGACGAAAAATTTTTTTCTCTAAAAAATGAATTAGGACGGATTTGCGACGGATTTGTGATGACATAAATTATGAATAATCTTCTAATTTTTATATGCTTTTCCAACAGAATTTTGCGACGGATTACACAATGATTTACGATTGAAATTTTTTCGTTGCAAATGTGTCTCTAATTTTAGAGGAGAAATAAATTATTTTAGTGCCAATTTCTATTTTTTCCAAATTCTGTTGCAAATCTGTCTCTAAACTAAATTTTATATATATTTATATATAAATAATTATGTTTAAAATTTGGTTTAATTATCATATCTAATTAATATATATAAATGTCCATTATATAATAAGGACATATATTATATTTGTAAATTAATTTTATTATATAATAACTATAACATGTATAATCATATGTTATTTAGTTGTAATTATATATTTTTTTTATAATATTTATTATTATATTACATATTTATATATTACAAAGTATAAATAAAAAATAGTACTTAAAATACAAATATTATATTTACATTATTATTATTCTTTTACATAATAACTTATATAAAAAAATTAAATTATACAACTTGATAAAATAGTATATAACAATAATATATATGTAAAAAAAATAATTATTATAAAACGTAAACTTAGTATATTTAAACATATATAAATATATAAATAATATATTATATTTTAGTAATATATTAATAAAAAATATATTCATATTATTTATAATTTTTTATTATATATTTATTATAATTATTATATGTTACTAAATATAAAAAATTTTATTATTATATCTTACATAATTTATATTTACATACTATATTTTATTTAAATATAATAACATATTAGGGGAAAAAAATAAATACTACATACAAATATAGTATATTTAAATAATAAAATATATAATATAAAATAATTATTTAAATATATTTAAATTGATGTTATATATATTATTATTATATATTAATAAAAATATATTTTATATTTTTATACTTTATCATAATTATTAAGTGTAATAAAAATGATATAAAAATAAACATATTACTTTAAATATATATTATTAAGTTAATATAAAATATTAAATAAGTGATATAAAATGTATAATTATAATATATAATTAAATATATATATATATATAATATTATCTATATTTAGATAATATATAATATTTTTTAATAATAATATCATATTTGGCAAAAAAATTATAATATACTACCAAAAAATATTATTATTTATAATAAATATATAATTTAAAATAATTATTATAAAATGTAAATGTAGAATATATCAATATTGTATATTATTTTAATAAAATATTATTGAAAAATCCTTAATAAATAGGCAAAGTGAAATTATAAAAAAAATAAATTATAAAAGATATGTAAAATGTTTTATAGTTATAATATTGTAAGTTATGATTTTTGTTAAATAAATAGTAGTGGAACTTTACTCATGAAGATATGAATTGGTTTATTGGTTTAGTGCTTGTGAAAACTTCAATGTTAAGGGTGCTTAGTATAGCGCATTCTATGATGGGTGACCTCATAGGAAGGATAAATAGGAAGCAAATGTGTATTTTTTTTAAATAATCTATCTTAAAATTAGAGACAAATTTGCGACGGAATAATTTTATTTAATATTTACTAATTGGATATTTAAAAATAAGTAATTGTAAAACCGTGACAAATTTGCGACGAAAATTCCGTAGCAAATTTGCGACGGAAAGTCTGTAACAAATTTGCGACAGAAAAGTAAATTTGTCTCTAAAAGAATTAGCGATGATGATTTTTGAGATAAAAATTTACAAAAAAAATCTGTTCCTGAAAATCTTTAGAAACATATTTTTTAATTTTAGAGACAGAATTTTTTGTCTCTAAAGCCAAAATTTCTTGTAGTGATATAAGGGGATCCATTTATAATTTACCCTAATAAAAACATTTCTTATGATGCTTGCAATCTTCCCTTAATATTATATAATTGCATTGAAGCATACTTGTAAACCCCTAAATTTTCAGAATCGGTTTAGCATAAAACCCTAAACCGGAAGTCAAACAGAACCCTAAAAGTCAACAAAACCCTAGTTTACCGTATCCATCTAAATCCGGCATTGCCGTTTTCTTTGACCTTGAGAAACGAAGTTGGGATAATTAGCTAGAATAGTTCGTAATAACCAAAGGTTTTATAAAAGTTTCAGTTTCGCGAAATTCGGGAGTCCTTCGAACCCAATCGAACACAGTTCTCGAAAAATGTGTCCGAAAGCTCGGAATAGTAAAAATATTCCGAATACACCGTTAGACTCGTAAAAATATAAGTTTTCCAAAAATATCAGTTTCGAAATTTTTCGGTAAGTAAAAATAACAGATAAGCTATTATACGCGTATTTTCTTACTACGGTACTTTAATTGTCATATCTACTTTACATTACACTATTCATTACTATTCTACACTATTCTTTTATCTCTACTTTTTCTTACACTTATTCTTACACTCTATATAACCTATAAACTTAACTTTTTACCTTTCCATAACTTTATATCACATCTACCTTACATATTACATCTTTTATTTAACAAAAAGTCAAAAAAATAAATCACACTCCCTCACTACACTCATGGTCGGCGCTAAACCCCCCCCCCCCCCCCCCACACACACACACACACACACACACACGCCCATCAATTTGTTTTAATTTCACTTTATTTTAATCACACAAAAATCACTCCTCAAAATCCTATAAATACCCCCTCCACTTTCACTTCTTTCACACCACTTCTACACTAAAATTACTCTCTCAAGAATTTCTTCAAGAAGTCCTCTTTAAGCTCATATTCTTTAGGTAAAAGTTCCTCAAGAAGTCTCCATATTCATCTACTTAGTATGAGCTTAGTGTGTGTTTTCTAAAACCATGAAGGTTAAGAAAGCAACAATAGGTTCATACTTTGTTTTTGTTCATAATCATAATTTCTTTATGTTCATATTCATTTATGTTTTCTTATGTTCATTTATGTCTCTTTTATGTTCATAACTATCTACTATATCTACATAGCTACATATATTATTTAGAGCATATAAGCTCATGATCTTGCAATTTATTTACCTTTCATGCAATTTATTTACTTCAATGCAATTTATTTATTTCAAGTTGTTTTTAAGATTAGTCTCTAGTCTTAGACTTGTCCTCATCAAGTCAAAACAAGCTTTTCCTTCTTTCATTTCATTTTATTATGGGACTAGTTTACTTCTTAGTCTCGGGAGCCTTGAAAAAGCTAAGACTCCAATACTTGACTTTATTATTATGCTTTATGTTATTTTGGTTATTATTATTCTCATAATCATGTTCATTTAGATTGTTGTCCATAATTTTATTTAAACAAAAAGAAGAATTTTGTCACCTAGAAATAAGTTTATGCAAAGTATAAAATCTATAAAGCAACATAAATAAACTCATTCCTTTTACAAAAAAGAAAGAACTCACTATAATTTTATAAACTACTTTTACTTTAAGAAGCCACTTAGATCTTTATTATCCCACCTTGTTTTTCAAAAGAAAATATTTTGTTGACAAAAATGGTTCTTTTCATAAAGAAAGAAAATAAGATGGATGACTAAGGAAATTTTTAAGTAAAGACCTTGCAAACAAATAGGCAAAGAAAATTTATGGTTTGAAAATAATAAAGTTATTTCTTTTCAAGTTACAAGAGGAAATTAATAGAATTATAGAAATTAGTTTTTCTACAAAAAGTCCTTAATTGTTCCACATTGTTTTTATGAAGAAAACAAATTTTCATGCATGGATGATTATTTTTGAAAAATATGAGACATAAGAAAAGAATGAGAATATCAAGTAAGGATTTTTGCAAAACAAGTAAACAAAAGAATTTGCACAAGAAAAATGAAGAAAAGCATATTTCCTAGAAAACTTCAAATATAGTATTAATGTAGCTTAGAAAGTAGAAGATTTTATTTTCAAAAGATACTTAGAAAAGAAAAATGAAACCAACATAAAACGTTTTTAGAAAATGAAGAAAACAAGGTATTCATTTCAAAGAAATTTACAAAAATAATTTCCGAAAAGCTTCAACCCAACATTGTTTTACCTAAGAAAAATAATTTGGACAACAAGACACTTGAGCATGCTTAAATATGAGTTATATAGTTATAAAAAGAGAATTTTTCAACTATATAGATAACTAAGTATTTATCAAACAAATTTTGATTTCTTGAACCAAAGTTGTTTTTACTTGAAAATCCGTGGTGAATTTTGTCACCACTGTTTCGGGCCTATATGGCTTTTTTGATAGAAATAATTTTGGAAATGGGTAGATCTTTTCGAGAATAGGTAGAAATCGGTATATTATATACGCGATTCCGAGTTAAAATGACCAAGTTATGGCTATTTTAAGTTGGAACATTCTTCTATACGAACTTTAACGTTCTTTGACATTGTTTTGTCAAAATTCAAGAAAATCATCAAGAAAAACTCATTGTGGGTATTTTCTTTGGTTAGGTAACCCCGAGGAAGGATTCCTTTACCCCAAGAACTATTACGATTAAGTGGAGTGTGTGAACGACTCATCCGCTTAGAGGAATAGACGACAATGGCATCGTGAGTTTATTTCCATTAAATGCTATACTTGTTGTGCTTGTAAACTAGTTGCACTAGAGTTAGGAAAAGATAAACCGATATGCATGTAAAATAATTCCTTGAAAGAATTCTAAGAATATCGAAGCCCGAATTGTTCTAAGTGATTGTTTTAGTTTAATATATTGATTTGTGTGAAATTCCTTGATCGCCATAAAGTTGAAATAATTATGTTATGACTTTATAAATCAATGAACTCATGCATACCACGAAGTGAGTCACATTGCATGGTTGGGTTATTATCCTTGGGTGAGAAAGATCGTAAGCTCATGTCGAAAGCAACACTTGGTGGGAGATCTGAAAGCGATTGCTTGGCGGCTTAATGGAATGCTTGGCAGTTGATCCGAAAGCAAGGTCAAATCAAGTAGATTCGGAGTACTTGGCGATGAGTGCTTGCAAGTTTAAAACTTTTAATGAATGCTTGGCGATGAGTGCTCGCAAGCTTAAAATTTTCTGTTATTAAAACTACTTGTTTTGAGGATAAGTATCACCAAACCCCGAATGGAGGGTGTAAATCCATTCAACATATAGTTCCCGGAAAGCTATATGCTTGTTTGCCCACGTGCTTGTGCATTACATTTGCTTGATTAAATTAACTTGTTTGAATCTTGTTACAAGAAGTTATTTATGGAAATAGTTCTCATTAAGCCTATTAGCTTATACCCCAATAGATATCTTTTGCAGTTCCCGTACTTATGGTTAAGGCCACGTGGACCATGCGGGCAGGTAATCTCTCTTGAACATTAGAAATTTGGGTAAAATTTAGCCTAGTATTAGCATGCATATATTTATATAATAGATTAGCAATTTAGGGTGTTGTCCCTAAGTTTGTAAAGTCTTTACCATGAATGAATAATTATTATGAATCCTCTTTTCTTAATATGTTTTTATATCTCCTTAAGCTTCATAATTCCTTATATGGTCCTCTAAAGTTGTGAAAGTATGCCTTACACTTAATATAAAAGCTTTTGGGAATGGCTAAGGTTGTCATACTTAAGCTTTAGTATTAAGTGTGGCGGACTGTCACGTTTAGGGTACCCATTGGGGCGTGACAATACTACATTAATTCTGTTAACTTAATACGTATTCCCTTGTTTGGAAACCTGTCACATCAAGTAGCTTATTAAATTAACTATACTAAGCCCATTTTTGTGAGGGGTTTATTGCCTACTTGCTCCCTTTAAATCATAAGCTTCACATGAATCACAAGAGAAGAAGCTTTCAACAAGGAAAAATTTTACAAATGGCCTTATAAAAAAGCACACTCATAGTGATGAGGTAGAAGCAATGATGAATAATTACTTGGCAAAATGGGTTACAATTTAGTTAGTGTCGGTTATGTGATCTTATGACCCTATTTTGAAGGAAACGAGCCAATAGGAAGAAGTTAGCACCTTTAGTACTGAGCTATACAGCTTTTTGGGTAAATTCCTTCGTTTAGGCTCTCAAAGGCCAATTTTTATATTTCTGGCAAGTATTAGTTTCAATATAACTCTTTATATACACATATGTTTTTAATGCTATCTATGCTTTAGTTTTTTCTTTTCATGTATGTTATCCTAAAGTTTTAGGATTTTTCTATTTGGCATTTTTTATGTTTATATTTTTTGCAACTTTGAGTATGCTTATATTATATGCCTTAGGGAAAACGAAGGAGCAATTATCATATTACAAAATATAGAATTGAGTTGCCTTGCTCTTCTTTTCCCAAATTCTTGAATTTAGTTGTTATTTTCGAATTTGGATGCTAAGTATCTAGGTATTCGCAAAATCAATATATAGTTGAAGTTCACTTTTCCAGTATTCGTATGTGAGTCAATAGGCCAGATAGAACCTTGATTAAACCCACTGTGTTAATTGGTACAGAGTCGTGTTCGCTCTTGGATTGTCATGGTACCTTGCAAGCAGGCTAATTGGCATCATGCAGTGGATGATATCAATGATCGTGATGAACTGATTAGAGATTCAGACAGATGATCAATGAGCAGCTAGATGCAATGCTAGAACATCAATTAGAAGTGGTAATAGATTGGTTGACAAAGAGGATGGGTGTGTTAATGAGGAACCAAAGGAATGAAAACCTTAAATAGGGATGAAACCTTAATCCGATGCTAGATGTGGATGAGGTGGAGGATGGCTCCTCTTCTATTGAGTAGTACAAGCAGTATGATGAATTACCACATAGGCATGGTAGACCTTGTGTAGTGGAAGACCAAAGGCATTGGGAGCTGGGTATGAGGACAAAGATACTGAAATTCCACGACAACCTCTAACTAAAGGAATTTTTAGGTTGGTTATCTACGACAGAAAAGATGTCGGAGTTTAAGGGGATCCCTAAAGATAAAAGAGTGCAACCAATGGTAAGTAGTATGTGTAGTAGGGCCACAACGTGGTGGTAGCAATCGAAGTTGACAAGGAATAGTCTAAGAAAGTTGAAAATCACCTCATGGGAGAAAATGAAGCACCCGCGTGCAATATGTTTGCCTTATAACTTTCAGCGCATCATGTATTAGAGGCTACAGAATTTAAGATAGGGTAGTAGGTCAGTAGATGATTATACCTTTGAATTTTACTGATTGATAACTAGGAATGAAATTCATGAAACAGATGATCGATTGGTTGCAAGATATATTAGGGGGTTGCAAATGCAGATTTAAATTATGGACAATCTATTCAATTTCTGTTAGTGAATTAGCAGTGCAACAGATGGCATTGATTGTTGAGAAACAGCAGAAGTAGTCTGAGAGTGGTGCATATAGTGGTAGTAGTAGGAATAGGGTAAATCTTATTAGGGGCAAAGCTACTGGTAACAACACTATTGGGTGTTATAATGAGGCTAACACTAGCAACCCTAACAGTAGTGGGGTGAAGTGCTTCAAATGTGGTGAAGCTGGCTACCGACAGTCTGAATGTAGGAAAGCTAAAAAGAAGACACTTTTTTGTTGAAAATGAGGACGATAAAGTTGTGAATGATGGAGGTCCTATCTCTGAAATCGAGTATGCTAAGGGGGAATTTGTGATGAGAGATGGTAGTGGAAATTGGTGGTTAGGAGGTCATGTATGACTTCCAAGATAGTTAAGGAAGAGTGGCTCAAGAACAACATTTTTCAGTCCACTTGTACTATTCTAGGCAAGGCATGTTGATTTATGATTGACTTTGGTATTTGTGGTGTTGGCTTTGTCTTTTTATGTACTTTTTGTCTTAAATTTTTAAGCCTTTTCTATTTTTGGCAGTTTTTTTATGTTTCAATTTTTTGTAGATTTGAGTTTGCTTACGTTGTATACGCTAAGGCAAATGGAGGAGTAGTTATTATATCAAAAATATACAATTGAATCGTCTTGCTCTTCTTTTCTCAAATTCTCGAATTTAGTTGTTATTTTCGAATTTAGGTACCAATTATCTAGGTATTTGTATAATTCTGTGATAGAACCCTAATTTAACCTACTGCATAACATAGGCTTAACAATATACATAATCTAAAGCCCCAATGTATTAACTTAAGAGTCTTTCTTCATATAAACCCTTTACATAATCTATAATTTTCCCACTCATGATTTCTTAATCTCACTTGTATCCAACAAATTCTTATACCTTTTTTTCCCTTACTACTTGGCATAACACTTGGTTACTTTGCACACTTATATTTTATCTTTAATTTATATGTCATTAACAGTAAGTAGAAATGTGTTAGGTTTGTAACGTCCCTTAACAATGTAAAAATGTTATTTAATATATTTTATTGAATAATGTAATAAAAATTCTAGAAAATGTTAAAAAAGTGGTAAAGAAAAATCCTTGTGCTATTTTTGATAGCCATTGGCCCTACCATTGCAAAAAGCAATCTTTTTCCCTTTTTTTTTTGCCATTAATTTTTTTCACACTTATTTGTCATTTTTTAGGTGATACGTGCCCATCACCACTCAATGAGCATCTTATCCCTAGATAAAGAATTACTTAAAGTATCACATCAACATTTGAAGCACATCTCCCATTCAAGTAACCATCTACTTTATCGATGGTTACTTTAAGAGCCACTTATTTATTTTTTTTTCAATTTTTGTAGATCATTTTTATCTTATTACCTTAAAATGTTTATAATGTATTTATAAAGATTAAACAAGAATGAAAGGACAAACGAAAAGAGGATTGTGAGTGTTTCTTTTTATAAAAATTAAATAATAAGTATGAAATGACCAATGATAGGAGGAGTGAGAGGGTTGTTTCCCCAAGCAACTTTGGTTGTTAAGCAACCCAACAAGCAACTCACTTTATTATACAAACAACTACTAAATTGCATATTTTCCTTAAAATTTCCATCAAGCATCTAAAGATAAAGATGCTCTAATAAGTCACAACACCTTTGAAATTATAATTTTTTTGAAAATTATTATTGTTAAGCTAAAATCAATCGTATCATTTATTACATTTTTTACTTGGTATGTTTAGATTTTTGGTGTTACAATACTGCGTTTGAGGAAACTTTCCATGGATTCCTTCTTGGTATTTAAGGTAGCATTTGATTGTAAAATTGGACAAAACAAGGAGAACTGGATAGCACAGTGCAAGAAATTCAATTTTCTTATACTACGTTTGATACGCATGATACAGGATAGCACTTGACATAATTTTTATTAAGAGATTTTATTTTTATCCAATTTCAATATTTTTGTACCATGAAATATTAGGGACAAAAATTTTAAATTTTATTCAGTCTCATAAAATGAATTTTATTTAGTTCTAGATATATTTTATAAATAAAATATTTTAAAATGATTTTATCTAATTTAATATTATAAAAAATTATATAACTAAATACTAGAAAATGTTATTCTTACTCTAAATCTCTAATATACAAGCCAGGCATTGGGTGCTTTGTAGCATAGAGGCGTCGGAATAGCTTCGGAGATGTATTGGAAAGAATCATTACAAAATAATGATAATAGTAATAATTTACAATCAACCAGTAATTGATACAGTCACATCTGAAAGTTATATTTAATTTTAACTCTCTACTTAATCATGCGCATAATCATGCATACCCATGAACCCTGATTTGTTTTCCAAACCAGTGATAACTATGAAGTTATATTTAGTTTCAATTTTTTTTTTGGCTATTCATTAATATCTATTAGTGCATTAGTTGTTTTTTTTTTTTTTACTTCTATGTTTTTTTTCCAGCAATTGCAAGCAATGTCAGTGTACAATTCGTTTGTTTTGTTTTTGTATTTTTTTTAAACCGGTGACAATTGCAGACAATGTCAGTCGGTTTTAGCACGCATTATGATGTGCGCTGTAACTTTTGGTCCATCAAGCTCAGGTGAGTTCGGGATTAAATGGGTTGATGTACTAAGTTTTAAAATTTTTTTAATAAAAAAATTAATTTTATAATATAATAATATTAAAAGTATAAGTTATTATCTGAATATGATCTTGGTGCAGCTTGATTTTTAACAAAAAAATAAGAGATGAAAAGTGCAATTTTCATAATTGGTTGGAGTAAGTAAAAACAAAAAATTTATATTTAAAAACAATATCTGATATGCTTGAAAGATTAACTTGGCTAAGGAAAAACAAATTTTGTGCAGCGATAAGTGATGGAGACTTTATTAGTTCTCACCATGCTAACAAAAACAACATATGTTATGCTTGAAAGATTAACAAGGTAGATGGACAAAATCTAGTGGAAGATTCTTATATCTATAATACAGATTCAAGGGTGTGAATCTTTCAGCCCAAAAGAAAAAAGAAAAAAGAAAAGGGTGTGAATCTTGAGCAATCTTAGAGATATATATTGTTCTTTCTGTTTTAGCTGGGTTTATGTTTCTATTTGGTTTTCCATTTCTATTAGTTTTCTATGTCTTTTTTTTTTTTTCCAATTTAATTAATTTTATTGATTTAGTTTCCTAAAACTCATATAAATTCTTACTTTATACATCATAGTTACTTACTTACGTACATACAATTATCTAAAAGATAAAATGCATTTTCTTCAAAAATCTGGATCCAACTTGTTTTTTACCTTCCTTCTTGTCCTTTTTTTTTTTTTTTTTCAATTATCTGTGCTGTTGCTCAACGCAATTATTGTCCGCATAAGACAACGACGACCCTGTCCTACATGTTCTCCAACTTGCCAGTCTCTTCTGAAATTGAATCTTAGGTACACATATGAACCTTGCCTATATATTTCACTATTGTTCGTCTTGCGTCCATCCACACAATCTATCGCTTCCTCCTCCAAGCTCCAATACAACGTCCAAAACTCTTGATCTCATTCATAAGTTATTGGAAATATCTATATAAAACACTATCAAAAGGTTTGGTGCATACTAGAAGAATGGGGCAACAACAATGTAAGTCTATATTTCATTTTTCCATCATTCTAATAATTTTCCTTGTTTTGGGTTTATTATTCTGTTCTTGAAATTTCTCGCAATTTGCTATTTAGTATAATTTTTTTCTTTAAAGATTATGCTGGGACGTTATTTTTAATTAAAAAGTAAAAATCAAAGATTTTTAACTCGTTTACTATATTTCTTCTGGCTAAGAAAGTGTAGATACTTAAATTTTGATAACGGGGAAATATTGTATTGTTTCTTCACGGATGTTTTTCCTTTTTCCCCCCAAAGTTTTTTCATATATGTATAAAAGTTTAATCTACGTGAAAAGTTTTGGACAAGTTGCAAATAAACTCTAAAATATCGATAATTATTATGATGAATATAATTATATATATGTATAGTAGATAGACACTAGCATACATTCATTAGTTCCGGTAAATGGGCTTTGGTCCATGAATTGACCCATTTAAACCATTTTAAAAAATTGTAAGGACCAACTTTTTTTGTGTTTAAAAGTGGGCTAATTTTATTCAATCTATTTAACTCGCGGGCTAAAGTAAACCGACCCATAATTTAAATGGGTTAGCTCGCTAGCTTACTTTTATAAAAAAAAATAATAAAAAACTATATGGAAATTATCTATTAATATAACATTGTTCTTAAGACATGTATACTTAAGATTAGTAATAATATAATAATATGTTAGTGATTGTTTATGGTATGCATGGAAGAAGATAGATTGATACACACAATACAAGTATTATAACATTTTTTCTAAATATATATTTATTGATCTAAATGTAATACGATATCTTATAAATCATTCTAAAAACTTATTTTAACATATAAGTAATCAAATTAGCACAAAAATTAATTGTTAATATATGCATATATAACTTGTAAAAATATTCTAATTTTCACATAAACTAAAATAAAAAAATTAAATTCATTTTGGCCCTTGGGCAGGTCCATTTAGCCTGCAGGCTAAAGCGACCCAAAATGGCCTAGCCCATTTAGCCCGCTAGCCAGTTTGGCTTGATCCGCTAGGCTCGTTTGCCTACCTCTATACTTAATCTATCAGACCTTAACCATGCCTTTTGGTATGTCTTTTAAGCCTCTGTACTATTTTCAGTAAGGTCGGCAAGCTTTTCCTCTAATAAGGCCAAGTCAAGATCAAAAGCACCTAAGTGGAAAGTAACTTTTCCTTCCACTTAGAGAAATTCAAGGCAGTGGATAAAGTAATAGCAAAAGCTTGACAATGAAGATTAATTGTTGCAAATATACAAATGCTTACTAATTAACAGATTCAGACAAGAAGTACATAAAATATATAATTAGTTTCCTTTAGGTAAACATAACAACATATATCATCATCATTATAATTGAATACCAATAAAACTTAACAGAGTAATTAAACATACACCATCTTTATATATATAGCATCTTTGGACACATCATATACTAGAAAGCGAATGCTAGTTTTCCTTCCTTTATATTTATTAATCATAAAATATTGATTTATCTTTAGATAAATCCTTAATTTCTATCAATTAATAAACTTTATATAATAGGCACTGGAAGATATTATTTTGAAGTATATGACTATAGACATTTAATTAATTTGGTCACTTTGGTGACTAACAAATTAATATTAACTTAATGTCAGATAATTAAAATATTAAATATTATAATATTTTATGCGTAATAATATTTAACATTATAGTTTGTAAAATTTGTTACAAATAAAGCATGATATTTATAATATTATTAAAAAAAACATAATATTATGAAATAAAAACATAAAACATGCATGTGATGTCCATTAACTTTCTTGATTTGTTATTATACCTAATGATCCCCCCTCTTCCCGCGTTAAAATTAGCACCATAATCATATAATATAAAAGTTTAAGCTTATAGATGTGATATGAGTTATTACATTTATTATGTAACACCTCTCCTCACATGTGGGTCAGAACTTTAATTTTGACTAAGTCCCATCAAGTGGACGACTTAAATTTAATGGATTGAAATGAGTGCCCAGGGTTCGAACTTGTGCTTCAGTTTCATGATGGTGACATTACCTCTCACGATCGTGGTGACTTCTTTTAGTTTGATCAAAATCACAACCAAAACCTTCTTCCTTTATTATTATTATTTAAACCCTAAAACATAAACTTAATTCACATTCTAATGGATCAAAATAATCATAGACAATATAAACATTAAAATCCATAATCAAATCACATCATAAACTTCACAAGCATAAATACCCACATCATAATTTTCATTCTAATTAGTCATAATCATTCGTAAATATTATAATCCATAATTTTAATTATCATTATAAACCCTAATTTATAGTGGGTGTATCATAATATTAATCTAAAGATTATTATTATAAACCCTAATTTAGTATAATAACAATAACTTAGATATAAATAAATTGCATACCTTGAGTGGAATTCAACATGATGGAAAGCTTTTTTGTTCTCAATCTATGATAAAACTTATTTCTCTTACTTAACCCTCTTATTGTGGCAGATAGCTTGATGTAAGCCAGAATACATTTTTACTTTTCCTTTTAACTACTTAACTTCATAAGCAAGAGAGGACCAGTTTATATACTTTCATAAAAATTAAATATAACAGTTATAATTTAACATACTATTAAATAAAAAAACCTTAAATCAAATTTAATATGGGCTAATTTAAAAATAAGCCAAAACTTCAGACATATTTCGTACAGATTGTCCATATGCATTGAGTATCATCAAAGCCTTGATGGAGGACATGAAAGCGAAGTAATTTAGAATGAATTGGATACAAAAATTGTGAAAAATTAAAGAAGAAAACTAAATCAAGTAATAATTATAATAAGTATGCTAAAATATTCACTTGACATAAAAGATTAAAAGAAAACTCTCATTTCCATTACTTTAGTTGTGATTTTTCAGTATTTAGACTTTTCCCAGGGGTAATTACTGATTTATGCTCCTTACCCTTATGCATTGGCTACCACATTCGCTATTAGGGTTATATTCTTTGTCGCCAACAATAAGAAATTATTGAATAATAATTATCTTTCAATTTTCAAAGACAACTGTAATATTGGATAAGAGATTAAATCGTTGAACGACATGCAAAAGATAAAATATACGGATAGATGCCACCTGTGAAAATTTTTGATGGATTTATACTACTAATGAAAAGAAAAAATCACATATTTGAAAAATAAATTTCTTAATTTAATTTATCAATCATTTGTTCAAAACCAAACAAAAAAAAAGACTATTTATGAAAAAAATATGAGCCTTACATTTAAACTTAATAGGATGATTATTATTTACCTACCTAAAAAAAAATAAAAAGATACTAATAAATCTAATTATATTGATGGTTAAAAAAATCTAACATATCTTCAATATAATGGATTAAAGAAATAAATAAAAAAGTAATCTAACTTAATTAAATCTAAAAAAATAAATAATAAAATAAACCTTAGATCTCCGCAATAGTATTAGAACTATATTTATAATGTCAGGTATTTGCATGTGGGAAAATGAAGTCACACGTTAACCAATATTTTGAGGATTGCTTTTGCAATTATTATTAGTTCCTTAATATCTTATCACATTTGCAACATGGCATTAGCTAAGTATATTAACCTAGCCATCTTGAGTTTGTTTAGGTCGGAAATGTGCACAACGAGACGCCAGATCAGGTTTCAATTGATATTCAGCGTCAGCTTCATGGCTTACCTCTAACATCACCTGTGAAACATATATTTAAAGTCCATCATCTACTTCGTATGGTTAATAAAAATGCATATGAACCTGGATTTATTGCAATTGGACCATACCACCGTAAGAAAAGCCACCTACGCGACATGGAAGAGCTAAAACGGCACTATCTAAATCAAATGCTTATAAGGAGAGGCGAAACTAGTGTTGATAGATACGTGCGAGCCCTAAGAGATATAGAAGTTCAAACTCGTCAACAATATGCTGGAGTTGTCACTCTTTCAGAAAAGCAATTCATCGAAATGATGCTACTTGATGGATGCTTTATCCTTGAGTATATGTGTCAATATAATAAATCGGAGGAATCGCAACTTGAGAATAAACCTGTTTTCAATGATGATTGGATGTATTGCTACATGAAACGTGATCTATTGCTGCTTGAAAATCAACTTCCATATATAGTCCTTACCACTTTATATGACTTGACGGAAGATCGCAATGGACAATGTAATCTTATCGATCTGATTGGCAATTCTTTGGTCATAAAGTCAATCGCCGTGTCTGGGATTGTCAGCATCTTCTTGATATTGTATATCAACAAATGTATTACGAGGCTCCAAAAAAAGGTTCAACTGAAAATCCTAAACCTTTGTCGTTTTTCAAGCGCTGTTTGCCGCAAAAGAGCAATTGCTGTCAAGGAATGTGTTTATGTACTTCACAAGGAAAGTCAACTGAAGAGCCAGATGGAAGGTCAATTCGCTCAGCCAAGGAGCTTGAAGAGTATGGAATCACATTTAGTTCGGAGGGCAGTGATCAGCTTTTAGACATTAAATTCGACAAGGGTACATTAAGGATCCCACGTGTTACGATTGACGATTGCACAGTCTTTGTTCCGAAACTTAGTCGCCTATGAACAGCAGTGCCTAGGTGTAAAAACCAGTTACATGGCAGAATATGTTCGTTTCCTAGATTGCTTGATTAGCACTCCAAAAGATGTCGAACTGCTTCGTCAAAATAAAATCATAAAAAACTGGCTTGATGATGATGAAGTGGTTTCGAAAATATTCAACAGGATATGTGACAATGTTACTGTATCCAATTGCTACTATACAAGTGTTTGCGTTGGGATACATAAGCATTGCAAGAGGCGACGAAATCGCTGGATGGCAACTTTGAAGAGGGACTATTTCCGTAGTCCATGGACACTCATTTCAGTTTTCGCAGCGATGGTGTTACTTCTTCTCACAATAATGCAAACTGTTTACACTACAATATCTTATTATCAAAAGGATTAAATGGGCCTTCAAGTATGTATGAATGGTAGGAATAGTTTAATTGTTTGTTGAATTAATAAATAATAGGTGACTGGGCTGGTCTTGTAAGATATATATTTTGCAAATAGTAATATGCATTATTTTATTTTGTAATTTTGAATTTTGAAGGCACCTCTATACAGTCTTAGATTGCACATGATGACGACAATACGTCACAGACTGCTTGGATCTACAAAAATGCAAATACCAAGACAGCACTTTTGTTTTTCTCTCAATTTGTAATAATCATAAAAGTTCAATTACATTATACCCAATGGGATTGGGTAATACTAACTAAAAGTGTATGCTATACACATGAAGACATATATAGATACACCACAAGTAGTGGTTACTATATCATCTGGAAGATGTAAATTGCATATGATGTTTCATAGTACTGATGTGATCTTGTGGGAAGGTAAGGATGATATATGGTGTTGAACCCACACTATCCAACTCCAACCTATGCCTTTGTAGAGACCGACTTAGTACTTTTTTGCAAATATTTCACAGAGATAAAGAACCTACGCGGAAACAATAATCGCTAGCTAAATTAAATTTAACTATTTAGTATTGTTACTCTCTATTAGAGTTTCCATATCTAGTACTAAATATTCTACAGAATTCCTAAAACATCTTTTTAAAAAAATAAAATAATAAAGAAAATAAAATATGTATGTTAGTTTGGTGTCACTATTGAGAGATTTTATTTTGTTTTGTTTTAATATTTTTGTACATCAAATATAAAAGATAAAAAATCTTGGATTTTATCTAATACCACGAGAAAAATTTTGTTTAATACCAACTTTATTTTGCAAACTAAATATAATACAATAAATCTCATCCCATCCAGGCTAAAAAGTTTGAAACTTCCCTCAGTGTGTTATATCATTGGCATGGCTCATAAAGTTGACTTTGACTCTTCTCTCTATTTTTTTTTTTTTTACTAATAAAGTTTTCCTCATTATATTTAACTATCGCCATTTCTTGGACAACTCAACCACATCATATAATTCTCTAACAAAGGCAAAAGATTTTCTCAAGTGAAATGGTAGCTTCTTGCTAAAGAAAGCAATAGGTTGGTTCCCTTGTAACAAAACCGCCTTAATTGCTTACCCTAAGGTTTCTGTCTCCACTATAAAAGACTAAAAATGTCAGGGGTTTAAGAATAGGTCTTGTACATCACTGATATGGAGTAACGAAAGCTAAAATTTTGAGATAAAAGAAGTAGTTATGTTGACACTAAATATGATGCATGACTATAAAAAATTGTGAAAGAATAGAAAATTAACTAGAAAACGTTATTTAAGCAATAATTGTATTGAATATGCTAAAAAAATAACCATGAAATAAAATAAAACCAAATGCATCCTTTTTTTTATGAGTTAAAAAGATAAGTCGGAGAAGGATCTGTAGTTTCACACCAAGTCATATTTATTCAATATTCATCAATTTAGTCAATTTTAGCTTCTGCCTAAAATAAAACCCATTATTCATCTAGAAAAGAATTGAAAGGAGGGAGGGACGGAGGGAGGGAGAGAGGTTTATTATATTTACTTCATGTGCACTTAACTTTTTTATTTTTAAAATTGCACGTTAAGACCCTTAATCTTTTATAAAAGTGCATTTGGGCCCCTTTTGCTTGCATTACCCTTGAATCGAATAATAAAAATACACAAAAATTAAGATAATGTGTTAAATCAAGGACAAATAGACATGCAAAAGGAAAAATGCACTATCTTTTAAGGTTTGATGTTTAAATGCATAATTTAAAAATTAAAGAATTAAATTCAAATGAAAGTGTATTTGCAATGCACTTGAATAAACCTTAATTTTTTATCTTGCCCTTAAATAAAATAATAAAAAATATTAAAATCAAGATAATGCATGGAATCAAACACAAATAGCCATGTAAAAGGTAAAATGCACTATTTTTAAGATTTTAAATCTAAATGCATAATTTTAAAACTAAACTACGTTTTCCTAAATAAAATTTATCAAACCTCAAAATTTTATGGCCGACCCAATCAGTTACTTAGCCCAACCCACTTCCCTTTTAGCAGTAACCCTACTACTAAGTTGTACTCTTCTTCATGGTCACTTTACTTTTCAAAGGTAAAACCCTAGATCTCTCTCTCTCTCTCTCTCTATGTTTTCTTCCTTCTACTAACTACTACTGATTGTGTATATGTGGTTGAATGTTTGTTTGTAGGTAGATATGGCACTTACGAGCAGTACCTAAGCTCCTAAACTCAAGAGATTTAGTTTATGGGGCCAATGAATGGTTTTCCCCTTTATTTTCCCTTCATTTATATTGATCATGTATCCTGTACATTTTTGTTACAATCTTTGTTATTGGTAGTTTGTTATCAACTGTATTAGCTACCTTTACAACTATAAACTACTTTCTATTTAAGCTACTACAAACTCTTGATATCTTGAAGGGAATTGTTTATGCCATGTTTATCTTGAGCTTCCATCTGTAACAAATGTCTTCGAGTTTTCAAAAACAACCCTATCCTCAAGGTTAAAATGAAAATAAAGTTGATTAAATGTATCAAAGTCCTCCTATGCCATGTCTTTTGGTAATAAGCCAAACCATTGAATCAATACTTGTCGAATGTCACGACCTTGTCTTCGAATAACCCTATAATTCAAAACAGATAATGGTTGTAGCATCGGATGTTACCCTTGGCTTGTTTCGGTAAATCTAGGGTTGGACTAGAGACACAATAAGCTAACTTTTGATCAGAGACATGGAACACATTGTGGATCTTGGCATAAGGAGGTAGCTCAACCTCATATGCAACTTCTTTAACTCTTAGCCAATTTATGATACCTATGGCTCACAGATAATTACTTATAGGGTTGAAGACTGATGAATGCCAAATCTCTTACATTAAATTGGATTTCATATCTATGTTGATAAGCTATTTGCTTAACACGATTCTAAGCATCTAACAATCATTTGCATAATAAACGCAATAGTATGTCCTTGTCTTGCAACTTTGAATCAATAGCTTCCATTTTAATGCTTAGTTTGGTTTTACTTTTGATTCATACTGATCATTGATCAAGTTTTTCAAATTTATAAATGTTTTCTAAATCATTTTCAATAATTACGGTCTCATTGGGCAAGTGCACCCATCAGATGTAGCATAGATAGTGAATTAGGTCTGTCTTAAGAGAATGATTAGCAGCTAGTGTACTGCCAAGTGAACCATTGTCTAGCCAAAGAAAGGTTTAGAAAAATCACAAAGAAAAAGGAATTATGTTAAGTTAGGAATATTCACAAACATTTAATGGGTAATATAAGAAATAAGCCTATAACTTCTTTGAAACAGCAACTCAGGGGACTTCACCAATTCATTATCAAAATGATTTCTTAGAAACAATAAACTTCTTAAAAGCTGTTTGAATTATGTGTTTATACTGTCGAATTCTCTAATTTAAACTAAAGCTTCTCTCAAAGTCAATAGTTATAGATCTAACCGAAACCAATAATATGAAATTCCAATTAAACCCACATAAAGAATAAGAATCCATTGTTTCGAAAAAAAAAAACAACTCAATGAATTTTTAAAATAAGTGACAGAAAGTCTTCACTCATTCCTCGATAAGAGGTAGTTAGGATCGACTCCATTAGTAACCACAGATATATTCAATTGAATGATCTCTTAATCTACCCAATTGAAATCAATCGTGGATCTAAAAGAATGTACCACTCCTTTAAAAACCATAAGTTTAAGTTCTAGTCACTAATTACAAATACCCAATCAAATTAACTTGAAAGTGCATTTGAAATCAACTAAATCAGGAATTGGATTCATAATCCCTAAGTTGTAGGAATTTATTTCTCCATGGATTTATCAAAATAAGCGCAAATCAAAAGAAATAAATCAGATTAGAAAGATTAATCAATTAATTGCTTAGAAATTCATAGAAATTACAAATATCGAGTTAAATCGATTTTACCCAGAAAGCAGAAGAAATTCTCAAGTAAGAAGAAATGGAAATTCTTTGATTCAAGAATCCTTCAGAAAACTAATCTACGTTGATATGCTTATTTATATTGTTGGTACATATATTAAACATATGCTTGCCCGTTTATTTATAGGCTACTAGGCATAAAAAGCATGACCTACTTTGTTGACACATGGCAGATTCTTTCTAACAGAATTTGTGATACTTTCCATGCGCGTATATGATTTGTGAAAACACTCGTCGAGGGTCATGTGTGATTTGTTGGTCGAGGCTTAAATAAAGCAAAATTAGGCTCGACTTTAGGATTTGCTAAAGGAAACTGTGTTTTTTGTCCATTGCTTTATAAGGGTGAAATGGAGAAAGTCGAGGCTCATATTGTTGAGGCTCAAGGCAATTCTAATGAAGAATTGGTTTGTAAAAGCACTTGTCGAGGTCGAGATTTGAGGCTCGACGGTGTATTTTCTCCAGAATGATGCTCGATCACTTCGATTAAGTCGAAGGTGATGTTGAAGTCTCATAGTTAAGGCTCGATAGATCAATTTTTGCTGTTTTCTTCCTTTGTTTAGCATCGGCTATGACTTTACAAGGCTTGACTTATGTAATCTTTACTTTACTTGCTTTTGCTCCAAATCTGACTTAAAACACTTTGATTATTACTCATTGGTTCTAAAAGCTTCAAAACAACATTATTTATCAAAAACATAAGTTTTACAAGATTTTATCTAAAATTCTTAGCAAAATGAGCTTAAAATCCTATGAAAAATATAGAATAATGATGACTTATCACTTAGAAGTACCGCTAATATAAGATGGAATTGTAGGTGGTTCCCTCCCATAAATCACCTGAAAAGGGGTTATAATTAGAGTTGGGCAAGTGGGTTAAATGGGCCAACCCGGCCCAACCCATGCGGGCTGGTGGGTTAAACGGGCCAACAAATTTTAACCCACTTTAATAAACGGGCCAAAATTTATAACCCTAACCCAACCCACTCGGGCTGGTGGGTTAAACGGGCCAGCCCACTAACTTGATTCATTTAAAATTTTGTTATATTCTTTTTTCAGGTTTTACGTTTTACACTAACCAATGTTTCAAATTGAAAATCAAATTCGCAATTCGAAAAGTAAACAACTAGAAATTCAGAAGTACTTATTGTAAGTATACACGAATGCAACATGCCTAACTTTGTCCAAACATGAAAGAGTAGCAACACAGTAAAATCTAATGAACAAGGAATAAATTCGAGAATGAAAAGCAAGAATTTCAACTAGATTAATCAAAGCGCATGGATGGAACGCAAGATGAGCAAACCCTAAATTTGGAACCATCTAAAAGAAATTCGTGAAGTGAAAACAATACATAGAAATTAGAAAGATTAGAGACAAACAGTTGGGAAGAGATCTGTGGTTGCACCCCCCACAACCACGAACCACCAGTTCACCAATGGCTTCTTCATAAATCATAAGCACACAAAGTCATACTAAAACCACAAGCTAACAGTTTCATTTAAAATCCATTTCACTCGCCATCTCATCATCTAAAAAAAAAAAAAGAAAAACGACTAAAAACACAATCCTTTCATGCATCCACCAAAAACATTTCTTCCCCCAAAAAACATGTCTTCCATCCATCAACCATCAATAACTACATTCGAATCCGCCTTTGACAATGCTACCTCAAGTCCTTTTGCACTTTCATCTACAAATCACCAAATACAAATAATATATATAATTAGATGGAATTATTGAAAGGTAAACATTGTAAATTAAGTACTTATAATATTAAAACAAGAAATTACCTTCCCATGCAAAGCCTTGTAACCAGTTACGTGTACATACTAAAGCTTCCACATTTTCAGGATGAAGAGAACTCCGGTACTTGGTAAGAATACGAGCACCAATACTAAACGCAGACTCAGATGCTACTGTAGTAATTGGAATACTAAGTACATCAGAAGCCATGATGCACAAATCTGGGTACCTTTGATGTTGAGTTTTCCAATATTCAAGCACATCCAACTCCGAATAGAAATTCATGTCCATTGCCGGTTCATCTAGGTAAAGATCTAAGGAAGATTTTCCAGTAGTCTCCACTTCAATTTGACAGTATTCCTACAATATTGAGAAAAAAAAAAAAGAGTTATCAATTTTGATCATTTAATAAGAAACATTACAATAAAAGAGAAATGAAAAAAAAAAAGAGAGTAATTATTGAACTTACATCAAGAGTAGCAATATCTATCCCCAAACTCTTTCCAAGACCCCAAGTACTTTACTTCTGTCTACAACTGCACCTCCAAGTCTTGGTTCAACTTCAGAAGATCCAGCTTGAGAGCTACTAGAACTTCCTTTACCTATCTTGCTCTTATCATAGTCCTCAAAGAGTTTGTATAATTTGCTCTTAATTTTAGCCAACTTCTCCCCAGAAGTAAGTGGATCAATCTTATTAAAGCAAAACTTCAAAATGTGAACTTCATTCGAGGATCAAGGACAGCACCAAGTGCAAGAATAATGCTATATTCCCTCCAATACTTGTCAAATTTTTCTTTCATTTTAATAGACATGTCCTTTAAAACCGAATCCTCACTCATTGTATTCTCATTCAATAAACACTCAATTCTCCACACTTGTAAAAAGTACAAGTTTGAAGTTGGGTAAGTTGAACCAGACATCAAATTGGTGATGGTGTAAAAAGGACTCAAAAACTTGCACAACTTATGTGCTCTTTCCCACTCCTCCTCTGATGGACAAAATCTATAATTTGAATCATTCAATTGAAAGCAGGAAAAAGCACGCTGATATTTAAGAGCACTATCAAGCATAAGATAAGTAGAATTCCATCTAGTAACCACATCTAAGCGTAGCCCAACACAAGTATCAACATTTCCAACTTGTTTAACACACTCCCAAAAATGTTTCATTCTACTATCTGACCCCTTAACATACTTCACACTCTCTCTTATCTTGTGTAATGCTGTGCTAGCTACTGTTAAGCCCTCCTTGACAATCAAATTAAGTATATGAGCACAACATCTAATATGGAAAAATTCACCATCACACAATAAAGTCCCATGTAATTTAAGCTGATCTTTCAGAAACTCTTGCATACGATCATTAGCAGATGCATTATCCAAAGTAAGAGAGAATACCTTTTTATCTATACCCCAATCTTTCAAAAAGTCAAATATTTTCTTTGATAATTCAAAGCCTGAGTGAGGAGGGGGCATATAACAAAAAGAAAGAATTTTATTGTTAAGCTTCCATTTACCATCCACAAAATGAGCAGTTAAGCACATATAACCCTCCCCAGTGCAAGCAGTCCATAGATCAGAAGTCAAACAAACTCTACCAGGAATTCCCTCCAAGACATTCTTCAATTTATTCTTTTCTGCTAAGTATAGTTTCATAACATCAGATGCAACTGTTTTCCTAGATATGGGAACATACTCAGGATAGAAAACTTGTACAAATTCTGTAATCCTCCTATATTCAATAAATGAAAATGGCAGATCATGTTCAATGATCGCCATTGTCAAAACATCACGAGCATGTTTGTAATCCACTTTTCTAGACTTTAATTTTCCAGATTGATCAATGATCATATCACCTATATCTTGATACTTAGCGATCAAACGACATTTTACTATATGTCGACTTAGAGTTGATGTCCCATATTTAGAACTACCCATAACATACTCTTTTCCACATCCATTGCACTTTGCTCTTTCTTTACCATCCTTTCCTATGCCTATCTTTGTAAATGATTGCCAAACATGAGAAGTACTTTGTCTAGGTCTCTTACCTTTACAATCATCGTCATCCAAATCAATAGATGATCTTGTACTTGTTTTGGATGGCATGGTAACATCAACCTCACAAGCTTCTAAGTCATCACTTGTATTGACACGCTTGTTAGTAGTGTCGTTGCTCATAATATTATCCATGCTGCAAATAATAAAAAACCATAAAAGTAAGAACAAATGATATAACAAATTAACAATAGTATGTTAAAAGAATCCAACTCCATGGGAAGGACTAAAACTGATCAAGGGTATATTGATCATTACATAAAGAATTATTAAGTAGCTCTATTTGAAAATTCAATAATAAAGGAAATTGTTTGATATGAAAATTAATGCTTGGCATGTTGATGTAATATGTTAAATATCTTAAGGGTAACGTTGTTTTGAGAGAAAATGGGGACGTAAAATCAATTAGTGGGAGATGTTTTCATGTCAAAAACATGAAAATAGTACGCTTTCATTTTGTACTTGTTTTAGACTCATGGCTATTGGCTTCAGAACAAAAAAAAAAAAAACATTTTCTGGATTGATACTGCTTTAGGCCCTTAAGTAAGACAACCTCTAAAACACATGAATTGTGGATGTGGGTCCAATTGAGCAAAAACATGTTTTCAAAACATTTTCTGTAACTGCTTTTGTAACTATTTTCCAACATGCTAGTTTCTAAGAATTTTTTTACATTTATTTCGTTTATTTCATATGGAAATTATGTACTTTTCTCAGTATTCAATACAAATACAAAAAGAATCACTCCAAAAAATTTGCCCAACGTTCAAAAGACTCTCATGAGGAACGTTGAAAATGACACTATTTTCCCTGCAAATCTTCCTAAGAAATGCATATATGTAATCATAATCAACAGCTATCTTCTTATAGAACTTGGAGTCTCTTCTAGCCCGGATGACTGTATTACCCAGAATATGCACTACCCCTTTTACAGCTATTCAAAAAACTCTAACTCATCCATTTCGGTATGGCTGCTTGCTTGACCAGATGATGCTGTATAATCCACACAGCTTGGAGATCTCACTTGCACGATCGCGTCAATCGTTGATATTATAGAATCCACAACACGAGAAACTAGGCAGCAGACCATCTCTAGATCTCTCTGTTTGCTGCCCAGATAAACTGTACTCATCTGAGTCAGAACACCCTTCCATCATGGATTCAAGGCGAACAAACAAGAAGAGGTTCTCAAATAGCTTCCTCTCGAAATCATCATCTTTTTGTGGAGGTCCTTGACTCCTTGTATCCATATCTTGCTACACATCTGAACATGTGAAAGTTCTTGGGACCAATCCTCTTCACTAAGAATCGTTCTTCTTCTGGTACGGTATAGACAGGTAAATACTTTATGCAGACAAACACCACAACAGAATGGATTGCTGGAAGATTAGTAATAAAATGGGAAAAAATGTGAGGGACCCCACTTGCAAGCTCTGTATAAACAAGCCCAATACCAGGAACCCGAACAAGTCCTAAGCTGGGTCCAAGACCGAGAATCCATGCCATTGAAACCTTACTATGGACTTCAAACTCATACCGCTTTAGGGTGCCGAAATGCCAGACGTACATTATGAGAAGGAATGCTGCTGCAATTACGAGAGGCACCCATCCACCTTGATCGATCTTGAAGAGCACTTCAGAGAAGTAGGTGAACTCCACCCCGACAAACTCAAAGACCAATGTTAACCCAAAATCAAATCAAATGCCGAAAATACAACATCAAATCAAACACACTAATTCCGACCACCACACCAAAATAACTACCACCATCGAACAATAATGCGGCCACCATAAACTAAAGACCTTTCAAATCAACAAAAACAACCATAAACTCAAACTAAATCCAAACCCAGAAATTTGATAGCTTCGACAAATTGATTACTCCTGAACATCACACCCCATCAACAAGACAACAACCAACGAAAACACACATACTACACTTCCACATCCACACACGGATCCAATCTTGAAGCATAGGCCATTACGAAGAGAGAGAGAGAGAGAGAGAGAGAGAGCTTATCGATGCAGTTGCAGACTTGCAGTGCGTGTGAAGCGGAGGCCGGAGGTGGACGACGTCCACGGAGATGAGACGATCTGAGCTCCAAGGGACCGAGGGCAAGAGCGGGAAGACATAAGACCGCAGGAGTCAGGACGGCAGGAGAGAGTTTCAATTTAGGTTTAAAAGTTAAAAGTTAAAAGTTAAAACCTAAAAAAAAAAAAAAAAGAAGAAGAAAAAGAAGAGGTGGGCCAACCTGGCCCGTTGCGGGTTAACCCGCTTTAACCCGTGGGTTAAACGGGCTGGGTTTTTTTAGCCCGCTTTTAAACGGGTTGAAAAAAATCAACCCTAACCCGCTTTAAAAGTGGGTTAAACGGGCCAACCCACGGGTTATGGCCCATTTGTCCAGCTCTAGTTATAATAGCTCCTTGACGAAAGGGAGTATTTAAGAATACTTTGCCTAAGGAAAATATTTAACTAAATGCTTAGGATGTTCCATCACATAGCTTCTGAGGTATTGCTGAATAACTCTATTAAGCACTTTTGTTTCTCTCATGATTGTGGATGGTATGCACTCAACATGTTGAGTTAGTTCCACTCAATCGAAATAATAAATTGACTTGTAAAAATAGGATCTCTATTAGATACTATAGTCTGAGGGGACCAATGCAAATCAACAACCATATTTAAAAATAAGGTTGCACTTTAGTGGCTAAAAAATTATCCTCCAAAGCATCCAAATGACAATATTTGAAAAGTCAGTATACCACCACCAAAATCATTGAGTAACCTTGTGAATGTGGAAGTGATGTGATGAAATCCATGCTCACATCTCCAACACATGCATAGGCACTATTAAAAGCTACAACAGGCCCGTTGGGGATTTAGTTAGTACTTTACTGGCTAAAAAGTAATGCACTATCTCACAAACTCCTTAATAGTATGTTTCATTTCCCCCCCAATAGAATGAAGCTGTTAATCTCTTAAATGCCTTTAACATACCAAAATGACTAGCAAAAAGAACAATGAGACTCTTGAATAAAAACTGGAATGAGTTTAGATTGAGGTACCAAGAATAATTTTGAACCATAATATAAGAACTCATTCTTCCAATATACTACATATTTCATTTGTTTTGCTTGCTAAAGGTCAGACAATAACTTCTCAAAGGCAAGAAGCACTTGATAGTCATGTTTCAAATCATCTAAAATTTTGAAATATGACACTAAAATGCCAAAAATTCTCCCTGATCACAGTTATGACGTGATAAAGCATATGTTATTAAATTGTCATGGCTAGGTAATGTTCATATAGACATATCCAATCAACTTGGATAAATACTTTTACTGCTTTAGAGTTTGAATCACTTGATTATCTTTTTCCTTCAAACTCTTGTGATTAATCTTGATTATAAAATGCTTCCTTAACAAGTACTATCGCCATTTCTGACCAGCTCATACACATCATATAATTCTCTAACAAAGGCAAAAGATTTTCTCAAGTGAAATGGTAGCTTCTTGCTAAAGAAAGCAATAGGTTGGTTCCCTTTTAACAAAACCACCTTAATTCCTTACCATAAGGCTTATGTCTCCACCATAAAAGGCTAAATAAAGTCAAGGAGTTTAAGAATAGGTCTTGTACATAAAGCTTGCTTTAAACACTCAAAAGCTTTCAAAGATGTATCTGTCTACTCAAACTTATCTTGCAACAACATATTAGTTAAGGGACTCGCAATAGAAGGGTACCCCTCAATAAACCTTTTCTAATATCTTGATAATCCTAGGAGTGCCCTCAAATCTTTCATTGAGCTTGGCATCGGCCAACTTAAAATAGCCTCAATTTTAGCTAGATCTGGTTGTACTTGTAAACCCCGGTTTTCCTAGTAGTCAAGTAAACTTTGGAAACTGAAAAACAAAATCCTAAACCGGTCTAGTTCAAGCTTAGTGAGAAGAACTTAGAAACCCTAGATCCAGCATTCCTTCGGTTTCATATCAAAAGAGCTTTTATAAAATAATTTAATGTGAAATATTGTTTTTAAGTATATTTCAAACCATGGAAAGTTTTGATTTCGAAAAATTTTCTATTCCAGGCCTTCCCGAGCCCCATTACGGAAAAGCGAGCCCCAAAACTAAAAACTCAGAAAAATATTCCGGAATACTCTTTAGAATCGAAATTTTATAAGGATTTCAAAAATATAAGTTTTATAATTTTTTCAACTTATAAAAATTATAGTTATAGCCTTTTTTCCGTATTTTCTTTACTACCAGTAAAGTAGATGTCTTGTCTACTGTTTATCACTATTCAAAAGTATAACCTATAACATACACTACCCATACCCTAGTCTTACATCCTTACAATTACTCATTATATTTTCTTTTCCAAGAAATTTTTGTCTCTTAAAATAAATTATTAGATTAATACATTATTACATAAATTACAATTTCAAACAAATTCAAATCACAAACTCTCTCTCACTCAAGATGGCCGGCAAAACCGTAACCCACCCCCACCCCCCCCCCCCCCCCCCCCCCCCCCCCCCCCCCCCCCCAAAAAAAAAAAAAAAAAAAATTTACCCTCAATTTGTTTTATTTTCTTCTTTTTATAATAAAACAAACCCTCATTTACTTCATATATATACTCATTTACTCTCTCTCTCCTCATTTCTACTGTTTCAAAATTTTTACACAAAGTAAAATCGTCTCTTCTTTTCCTTCCAGTGCCGTGACCACCACCACCAACACACACACACACAACAAGTTCATTTCTTCTTCTTTTCTTCACCAAATCCATCTTTAAGTGGTGATTCTTAAGCTTCTTACTACTTAATCTTGTAATGGCAAGATCATTCATGTGTATTTTCATCTTAAATCCCCATAAGCAAGTGCTAGGGATAAGAAAATGTTAATACATGAATATCAAGCCATCACAAGAGTAGATCTTGTGTTTGATGAGCTTTTGTTAAGATATTATCATGTTCATGTATATAAAAGTAGAGATCTTGCATGAAAATATATGTTCATACTCTTAAACTCCTTTTCATGCATTATAAGTAGTGGATCTAGCACTTAGACACTCATATTATACTTGACATTCATGTTCATATAGATATTTTGTGTTTTCATGCATTAATGCTCATGAAGATTTCGTCTTGTGTATATAAATGTGATAGTTGGTAGATCTTTATGTAGATAAGACAAGGAACTTAAAAAGAAAAGGTTTTCGTTAGAAATGTTCAAAAGAAAATTCGTATGACTTCAAAGACCTATTTTAAAAACCCTTGTATCATGTTTTATATGAAAATGAAGGTATAAGTAATAGGTATCATTAAGTAGTGATTTCTATAAGTTGAAATGAGTTTCAATGAGATTAATGTGTAAAACAAGAGATAAAAATCAAGATGGAAAATTTTGAGTTAGTAGTCAACTTGTAAAATTCGTAACTTTGGATGATGTCTATGTAAACACCTATTATTCAAGCTCAAATGAATGTTTTATGTGTTAAATGAAGTCCTTAGGTAGTAGATATAGTAAAGTCTTAAATTTTAAAGCATTACACAAGTTTTTCCTAAAGGAATCATTCAAAAAGTGGATTTTCTAAAATTCGGATTTTTGAGTAAATGCTATTTGAAAACATATTTGCAAAGTGTAAAATGCAAATTTTTATGTAGAAATGAAGGCCTTAGGTAGTATATATGATGAAAAAGACTGAATTTTAATTAGGATAACTAGAAACTCCAAAGAACGAAATCTAAAACACTAGTGTGATGTTAAAGTTAGAAAACTAGATTTTTCAAGAAGCCGTTATTATTAGAGTCTTACAAAATTAAGGAGTTCTAAAATTTTCTTTTATCAAAAGTCATCAAGATCATGCATACATTGAACTCATCACATGTCATTCATGTTAGGAAATCATTCATACTTCATATATTTGAATTATCAACTAGATACATTTCAAACAAGTACAAAACTCTTTTCCGAAAATGGGAATGGTTACTGATCAGATCTAATCCCTCAGTTCCGTGACCTAAATGTTTTCAAAACTTGGAAATAATATTAGAATTAGATAGATCTTTCGAAGTAGATAGAAATTGATATAAAATTGTGAAATTCCGAGTTAAAGTAACTAAGTTATGGCCGTTTTAAGTTGGAACTTCCGCAAATAGCGAGAATTACGATTTTTATTAGTTTTGATACATAGTTTGGATTAGTTAAGTGATGAAATACTTATTAGGGTATTCTTCCTTATGGGTGATCCTGAAACCGACGAATCCTTACCACCCAATTACTATTATTAAAAGACCGGCATACTATGGCCGAGTGAGTATCACTTCCAATTTCAATTATTACTTGTGATTGTAATGATAGTTGCACTAGTTAGTTAGCAAAGATAAAATGAATATGCATGATGGGGTTGAATGGGAATTATATATGTCTGTTGTTATTATGTGAAGGTGAATTTAAAGAATATCGAAGCCGGGTGATAGATCATTGTTTGTATAGATGAGCTAGGATTGATTATCTGCGAATATTGATTGATCACCTGAAAGAACTGGTATAATTGATTATTCGGAATTGAAGATGAAATTGAACTCATTCATAATACGATGGGGATGGTGCATTAGCATTTGTTGGTTTTTCGTGATCCATAAAACGAATATGAGTTGGTTAATCATGATCCATAAAACGAATACTAGTTGGTTAATCGTGATCCATAAAACGAATATATGAGTTGGTTGACCGTAGCCTAAATGGGTCGTACTGCAGGATTCGTTAATCTGCTAACCTGGGATGGAGGGCGCAAGTCCATCCACAGATGATTTCTAGCTGGTCATATGTTTGTTGAATTCACGTATTTGATGCATACCATTTGTCTGATTAATCACTTTCTTGAATGATGTGTTATAATTGTGATATGAAAGTTTTTACTCACTAAGCTAGTATAGCTTATGCCCCTATGGTTTTTACTTATTGTAGCACGAGTTTATTTAGCTTAGACCAAGACAGGCTACAGCTCAGGTACAGGAGCTAGGCGTTTCCTATAGAAGTTGTATTCAATTTGTTTAGTCTTCCACAAGAAACCAAAAGACTCTGGATGACTGTAATGGACCTTTAAATATTCTTTTGCGGGGGAATGCCCCTTAGACTTTGTAACTTACTGTTTATGCGTATTGATTTATTATCTAATGCTATTGAATGCCGAATTAAACTTCTTAACTCCATTGAATAGAGTATTTTATTGTCGTAAAGGGATGCCTTACATCTATACAAGACTCCTGAATGACTTGGATAGTAATTCGAGAGTCTTATATGGCATGTGGTGGACTGTTACGTTTAGGATACCCCTATGGGGCATGATAGTTTAAGTTGGTATCAAAGTGCTAGGTTATAAAGCAAGACAATAGAATTAAAAGAAATTAAACCTAGAAGTTAACTAATAGGTTAAAATGGAGTTGAAAACATCTCTTTCTATTAGTCTAATTAGGTGTCTTCTCTTGTTATAGGTCTCCTTAGGTGAGACCCGTAAGCGAGCTAGAAATTTTACGAAGAGAAATGATGAAACCCTTGTGAAGTATCGATTAAGATTGAGGAAATTGTGTGAAGATTTTGCATTGGCGAGGAGTCCCCGAACATTAGGGGAAATGTTTAGATTATGGAGGGAAGGATTGAGATACACGAGATAGGCAGTTGTGATTGATCAGTTGAGACATGATCCTATGAGGAGGAGGAACTGGACTAAATTGGAGATGATATACACTCTAGAGCGAGTCATGGTAGAATATGGGCATGAGCCCATGACTAAGGAGGCTACCTATATTCTGAAGAACGAAGGGAACCGAACCTCTCCAAACTTTAGGGTGTGGATTACTATAGGTCCATTGTATGTTTATGCTCATGATAACCTTTTTGACCACCATGACTGGAACATAGCTGATGCATGGAATCATATTGTGTGGAATGTGGTTTACCTATATATTATCCCACCACGTGTAACCATCCCACCTCCACCAGCTAGGGATGTAGGTATGCAGCTGAATAATGCACCTGTGCTAGAAGTGGGTAATGAGGTTGAGGAAGAAGTGGAAGAAGAGGATCTTGAGGAGGACCCTAATTGGGAAGAGAACGTAGTGCCAAGAACCCCTAACCCACCCATAGAGTTGGAAGGAGAAGTGAACCCGGAACCTAATCATGTTGTATGGGATTTCAATCGAGTCTTGGAGATTCCCAATAGCGGGAGAATATGGCCTGAGATAGATCCCCTGTTATGGAGAGATATTTACATTGAAATGAATGTCCTCTTGTGCTTGATGTGGCGGTCCTCGAACCCGTGGCTCCTGAGCCCATGGAAGTAGAGATTATGGATGAGGGACTTAGGAGGGAATCTGGGATAGAGGAGAATCAAGTGAATGAGCCGAAAGTGAGAGTTGATGAGGAGGAAGTGAATCCGACAGAAGAGCGAGGAGTGGAAAGAAAGGAAGAAAGTGAGGAGCACGACCAGGAGGCCCTAGTCCGACCCATTAGGAGGCAGAGGATGAATGTGAGAGAGTATCTTAGCCTATTTGTCCGTCAGGATGATGGTGGCTCTTCCAATAAGGGACGACGCTTTAGTTCGACCCTTAATGATTCCAGTGATGAGTGAGATTCAAAAGATATCTTAACCCATAAAGTCCAAATGAAATCTTTTCTTTCTTTTGTAGTAGGCAATGCAGGATGCCAATTTGCCTTAGGTTTCTCTAGACAGTTTAGTATTTTGTTCTTTTCTTTTCCTTGTATTTTGTTTTGTTTTCGGCTAGGAAAGATGTTTAGAATTAGAACAAGAATGTAGCTTGCCAAATTTTGTAAGCTAAAATCTCCAATGTAATTCCTTGTATGGCTTGTGAAAGTAACGAAGGATCATGTTTATTTCAAAGAAAAGAAGCTATGATGATCAAGCATGTTATGCATTATCTATAAATGTCATTAGCCACATATAATTGCACGAGCACTCATTCATTCATGTCATTACTCTGAACTTGTAAATTTATTTCTTTATGTATGAGTTCTTTGTTTTATGGTTTCCCTTTGATTATATGAAGTTTTATAAGATTGATTTACATTCAGAAATTTTGATTTCCGAATCCTCTCAAAGTTGCTAATCTTGTTTGACGAATTAACTTTTTCAAAGTCAAAAACATTAAAAAGATACTAAAAGTTACTAAATAATGTGCAAATAGATGAAACCGACAGATTCAGAATCGGGAGTAAGAACCTCTCCCGAACAAAGCCGACCAACCTGCTATACCTCAATCGAACCCATAGGGAGTAGCACCCAAAACCCGCAAGGTGACATGATGGATGCGATTGGACAGTTGGCCAATCTTTTAAACACATTCATTCAGAACCAAAATCAAAATCAGAACCCGCACCAAGGATAAAGTGTCAAGGATTCTAATCCGTTACCACCACCACCCGCAGATCTCCGGGAAGTGACTGCAGAAGTACCCACTCCATAGGAGGAGCATTCTTACAATGTACCTTTACCACTACCTCCCCCGTACCGAAGGACTCATTGAAGCTCCTTACCGAACGTTATCAAGAGTAACCGGTATTTTGATGGGGCATTCGGTAAACCCGATGAGGCTGAGGATTGGTTAGCTCAGATTGAGCGATCCTTTGCTGCTTACGAGATCCCACCCTATTTGCAATAGGAATATGGGACATACATGTTGAGATATAATACAAGAGTCTGGTGGGAATCTAAGAGAAGAACCTTAGCTCCACCTGTTACATAGGAATCCTTCTACCAGGATTTCTTGGAAAATTATTTTCCCTCCAACCTAAGAGTGAAATATAGTGCGGACTTTCTACATGTTAAGCAAAAGCGAAGGACTGTGGAGCAATATGAAACTGAGTTTACTCACTTGCTACAGTATGCACCTGAATCCTTCAGGGACGGTAAGGAGTTAAAGAAACAAGTGTTTCTAGGAGGTTTAGATGAGGAGTTACGGATCAAGCTGGAAGAATTCAGAGTGAGAACCTACCCAGAGTTGGGAGAAAAGGCTCGAGTGATTGAAGGAGCTAGGAAAAGGAAATATCAAGAACCCAATAAAAAGTATTCGGAGGAGGCCATTCGACACCTCGAGCTCAGGGTTTAAGGGGAAGAGGTACAAGCCATACCATGGATTCAAGGATAATACTAGTGGGAGGCCAAATTAGTCAAAGGCCAATGTCACTGGTTGGAAGTGCAAGGAAGCTCATGTCCCTAGGCAATGCCCATAGCTGAGAAACAAGTGTTACTTTTGTGAGGAGTGGCCATATGGTTTATACATGCCCAAAGAAGATGGCCGTGACTTGTTTCATTTGTAAAGAGAAGGGGCACTTGGCCTCCAAATGCTCGCAACGGAAAAGTGTGGCTATTCGACCATTTGGGACTTCGAGCAATACCAATCCTATGAGGTCAGGGAGTAAAAACGGGAGCCGTGCAACTTCAGCGATGTATGGAATGAGACTCTACAACTTTGAAGGCCAGTAGATGGTCGAAGAGACGATGATGAGGAGGTGGAGTTGGCGGATATGGACCAAGGTGACGACATGGATAGCGGCCTAGTGACAGGTTAGTAACAAAACCCTCTTAAGTTGAAAGTTATTTATTTAATAGTTTTCTGTAATAAATTGAAATCTGTGTATCGGAAAGCTGGAATTCCAAACCCTAAATAGGTAGCTATGAGAGTGTTTTAAGATTGAGTAGTGATAGATGTTTGTTGACCACAGGGCATATACAGGTGAATAGAGCTGAGGCTTAGGTTTTGTTTGACACGGGAGCGACACACTCGTTCAATACCACTAGTTTGGCTAATCAACTTGGATTAGCGATAGCCACAACTACTAGTAGCTTGAGAATTAAAACGACCCTAGGGCATATAAGGTTGAATAGAGCTAAGGCTTATGTTTTGTTTGACACAGGACGACACACTCATTCATCACCACTAGTTTGGCTAATCAACTTGCATTAGCGATAGCCACAACTACTGTTAGCTTGAGAATTAAAACACCCACCGAAGTGTTGTGTCGACTTGAGAAGTAATAAAGTATTGCCCATTGGAAATTTAGGGGCACCACTCGAGGAGTGATTTCATAATATTGGAGATGAATAAATACGAAGTTATCCTTAGCATGAACTGGTTAAGCAAGGTTAAAGCCGTAGTGGATTGCCAAAAGAGGATGGTGTGTTTCTATGATCAATTGGGAAGAGGAGTGGAGTTTGTAGGAGAAACCCTAGATCCAAGAAAGTTTGGATTAAACTCTTTTGAACTGATGATGGAGAATGAAGAGATAGTGCCTATTGAAGGTATGTTGGATGAAGAGGAAACTCGGGAGAAAAATGATATACCTGTGGTAAACGAGAACTTGGATGTGTTTCCAGAGATTTTGCCTGGGTTACCACCGAAGAGGGAAATTAACTTTGAGATTGTCTTGGCTCCAAATACTGAACCGATATCCAAAGCAACATACCGGATGGCACCAGCTGAGTTAAAAGAGCTAAAGACTCAACTATAAGAACTCTTGGATTAGAAATTCATAAGACCAAGTGTGTCGCCATGGGTGCACCTGCCCTGTTTGTAAAGAAAAAGGATGGATCAATGAGGTTATGTATCGATTACCGTGAGTTAAACAAGGTGACCATCAAGAATCAATATCCTTACCAAGAATTGACGATTTGTTTGATCAGCTATGTCACGCCCCGAAGGATATCCTAAACGTGGTAGTCCATCGTACACAATATTAAAGCCTAGGGATGACTACCTCAGTCACGCGAAGGCTTCCATACTATGTACAAGGCGTCTAACACATGGAGGAGACTCATCGAAGAGATACATTTTATATCGGTACACTTAAGTAATAATGTAAAGGAAATACAATTTACTATTCTTCAAAATACAAACCATATTATATTCCCATTACATTCATCCAAGGATTTCTCTACATAGAACTATTACAAAGCAAATCATAGAACCTAGCTAATAACTACAAACATTCTTATTCCTTGCCGAATCCTGAAGTCATTCTCGGCTTCAACCATCATAGTCCCCACTTAACACTCTTGAGATAACCTGTTTAATCAAACATCTATTGGGGTATAAGTTACACTAGCTTAGTGAGTGAAAACTTCCAGGATTACATTTATAACACATCATACAATCAAGTGATTAATCAGACAAGTGATATGCATCAAACACGTGAATTCAACAAACATATGACCTATCGGAAATCATATGTGGATAGACTTGCACCCTTCATCCCAGGTTAGTAGATTAACGAATCATGCGGTACGATGCCATTTAAGCTTACGGTCAACTGAACTATAAAATCGTTTAACGTACAACAACAAACTGACAAGAATCGTTTAAAGTACAATGATAAACTAACAAGAATTGTTTAAGGTACAACGATAAACCAACAAATGCTAATGCTCCATCCCCATCGAGATATGAATGAGTTCAATTTCATCTTCAATTCCGAATAATCAATTATACCAATTCTTTTAAGTGATCAATCAATAATCGCAGACAATCAATTCTAATTTATCTATACAAGCAATAGTTAATCACTCGGCTTCGATATTCTTACATTCCATTTCTCATATCAACAACAAGCATACATAGTTCCCATTGTCCTCATCATGCATATCCATTTTATCTTTACCAAATATTTAGTGCTACTATTATTACAATCACATACAATAAATG